>CM054151.1:42521299-42548799 GCA_028751875.1 Rapana venosa
AGCCAGAATGTTACAACGAGAAATCAGCCGTGACTTAAAACGATATGATACAATACATCATCGTCGTCATCAAAAGCAAAGACAGCAACTATTGTTGTCGGCTGTTTGAGCAAAAATGTGTTGCGTCGCCGTTAAGAGCCTGACCAGTCAGGCCCAGCCCATTCACCTTCGGCGTGGGCAAGAATTGTTACATTTTAAGTCGTTCTGGAAGAAAAAAAGAGCAGGAGAACAGACCGTGAAGGCAGGAAATACGCAAGAAGAAAGTGACGGGAAGAAAAAGGAACAACGCAGAAACAAAGAGAGGGATTAAAAAAAAGAGGGAGTGACTAGCATAGAACATCCAGAAGGTGGGGATGCTATTTATAGTGACAGACTCCCCCGGCATCCCCCAAAGGGGAACAATAAAGTACAGTAAACACAATAAAATACAAGGCAATACAATACAATACAATACAATACAGTGCAATACAATACTATGCAACACATTACAATACTATGCAATACAATACAATGCAATACAATATAGTGCAATACAATACTATGCAACACAATACAGTACAATACAATGCAATACAATACAATACACGAGCATGACGCACATGATACTCTGCTATATTCCACACAGACACCACACACTGACGAGAACAAAGTCCCAGTAACCCAATACGCTACAACATGAACAACAAACCCCGCAGCAGACACCTTTCCCTGCTGTCGCAAAGGGAACACAACACGACTGTCACCGACAGCAGCTGTTACTGCCACCCCTCTAACGCAAGAGACAGCACTGAACATTGCCTTCAGGCACATGCCTCTCACACATCCCCTCCCTTCGCCTGTATGTTCGTCTCCTTTCTTTGTTGTTCTTTGTGGTGTCGGTGCAGTCTGTTCTTATGTGTGCTTAACACAGTTTATTCTTTCTGCCCTTTTTATTTGAAGTCAGTCCCATCACATGAGATCAAAGCAGTATATATATATATATATATATATATATATATATATATATATATATATATATATATATATATATATATAATATAGTCGTTATGATCCTTGGAGAGTGATAGACATGACAAATCCGCAAGAGCTTCGTTTGATTCTTAGAGAACTGTGTAGGTTTGTTTGCCACTAGTATGGAATTAATGTTTCGTTGATAACGAGTGTCTGGTTTTTGTTTCACAGAGAGAGAGAGAGAGAGAGAGAGAGAGAGAGAGAGAGAGAGAGAGAGAGAGAGAGAGAGAGAGAGAGAGGAGAGAGAGAGAGAGAGAGAGAGAGAGAGAGGAGAGAGAGAGAGAGAGAGGGGGGAAGAGAGAGAGAGAGGGGAGAGAGAGAGAGAGAGAGAGAGAGAGAGAGAGAGAGAGAGAGAGAGAGAGAGAGAGAGAGAGAGAGAGAGGGGGGGAAGAGAGAGAGAGAGAGAGAGAGAGAGAGAGAGAGAGAGAGAGAGAGAGAGAGAGAGAGAGAGTACAACATTAAAATGGTAAATGTTCCCAAAAGGGAAGAAAACGATTCCACATTTCAGACATTCTATCCAAAGCAGATGCATTAAACCGGCTGTCCTAGTTCCAAAACAGGCTTAAGGGAGAATACAATGTCCTTATGTTCCAGGATCTTGTTTTGTGAACGTAACGGCATAGTTTGATTAATGCTCTGGAAGCAGCAGCCGCCATGGCGCAGTGGTTAGCGGCTTAAGTTACAGACTGGAAGGTCGCGGGTTCTTACCCCATAAGAGTCATAGATATTTTTGGGACTCCGACCGGCTCCTACCCAGAGTGAGTGTGCTGTGGGCTCAGTGGGAAGATCAGGACCACACATTTGAGCTTCACCCACTTAACGGATGCGAGTTTGAGAGTGTGGCTCAAATTACCTGACCAATACTTGAGCCCGGTTGACGCGGGATATATTATGAAAGGAACCGTACAGTGCAACCCTGTCAAGTAGCCTCAAAGCTTATGCACTTCCATAGCAGCAGCATTACGTCATCCCTACTATAACTGATCACCATGCAATAAGAAATCTTCTGATTCGGTGGCCCAGGTTGCTCTGGTCTCATGGTGACTTCAGATTTGGTTTCCCCATATATTTGTGTCAAAACCTTTGGGATTGGAGGTTTACGGGCGACGGTCGTTGGAGGGACGTTGTGATGGTCGACACCTCAGGTGGGCAACTCACTGTCTGGCACCGCGAATGAGCTAATACTGTCGTTAGTGAGGGGCTTAGTAGGTGATGTTCTGCGTATGTCAGCTCAGAACAGGCACCACTGAGCACCACCAAAGTGACCCAGCAGCAGTGCAGGGCCCCTCTGGTTGATGGCCCCATGGCGGCCTGATAGTGATGGGGCCTCTGTGGACTTCCGACACCTGAGGATGCGACATAACGGATCTGGATATGACTGTGGTGGGGTGATTGAAATGAGCGGCGCGGGAACAGCAGGACAGGAAGGTTACGGAAGACGAGGGCTTTGAGGTTCACCGTTGGTGGAGTTTTCTGTACAAGAGCGTTTGGAGTCACCGTTAGCGCAGCCGCATTCTGACTTCAGGGACGGTGTCTAAACATGACGCCGGTGTGCAGGTGCAATGGGGGACGGGATAGCCCAGTGGTCAGAACATTGCGCTCGCAATCTGACGACCCGGGTTCGATTCCCGTTCAAGGGGGATATTTTCCCCTGGAGTTAACATCAGTGCAGACTCCACTCTCCCACAAAGTTTTTTCGGATGAGACTATAAAACGAGGTCCCGTGTGCGAACGCATGCGGAACATCTTGCCCACACGTTAAATCCTGTTCCGCTTTTAGTAAGAGTAGGACATTGTGTGTCGGTGGGAACAGATGACAATTCACAAATCCGCATACACAGGGGGACTGGATGTAAAAAAGCACACAAGTGCTTATTCCATTATCCTCGATATAAAAGAATAAAATAAAATTAATAAAAAAAAAAAAGAAAACTAATGTTGTCATCCATTTTTACCAGCATAAATGGCCTACTTTTCCAGAGGCAGAACAGCTTTTAACCTGTGTGCAATATGCATTCAGTGCATTAGCACACGATGCCTTGGCTTTAAGTCTCCCCCGAAAGACTTTTGGGGGAAGTGGAGTCTTTATTTTTATTTATTTTATTTTATTTTATTTTTTTATATCGGGAATAATGGAATAAGCACTGACGTTATCTCCAGCGGTAAAAATATCCCTGGAATGGGCATCTCAGTTGTGGTTTGAACCTATGCTCGATCCCAGATCGTCAATTCGCGAGCGCAACACTCTAACCACTAGGTTCCCCTGCCCCCTCACCTGGAAATAACACAGGTGCTGACTCTGCTGCTCCGAAAGGTCTTTCTGGTAAGCTGTATGCATGCTGGGTATATTCGTGTTATCCACGCCATAGGAAACCGGGGGGAGGTGGGCAGGGGGGCTGTTCTTCTAGGAAAGTGGATGACTTGTCATGTGTGCATTTGCTACTGAACATCTCTTACCAAGAAAGACAGTCCACATCGTGCTTTTGTGGCACATGGTCTTACATAAGGCTATCTAAAATGAAAACCAAAAGTGGGATTGGCAAGACGTATTGACTTGGAGTTATTCCATCAGCCTGTCATCGCTATCGGAATGGTTGCTACCGAACAGAACGCAGAAAGCTGGGTCTGTGAGGCCAGAAGTGGATTGCCAGATTTACTCACTTCTCTCTTAACTCCTCGAGAAATCATAGAAATACTGCATTGATTTCTTTTTCCAGCAGTGTGGTATGTTGTAGGCAAGATGAGCATGGTGAGGTAGACGCTATAGTCGAGTGGTTTAGACGTACCGTTTGACTTCAATCTCATGGGTCCATGAAGTTGTGAGTTCGAATCTTGGCGGAAGTGTTAAATTAATTAAAGATTTGGATTTTTTAAATCTCCCAGGTCAATCTCAAATGCAGACCTGCCAGTGCGTGATTTATCTTTGTGCATATACACAACAGAACATTAAATATGCGCGTTAAAGATTCCATAATAAATTATTCATATCAGCGTTCGTTGGATTACACAGAAACACGAACATACCTAGCATGCAACATGTATGATGAAATAAGCAGCTGCTCTGAAGTCGGAATGAGTCAGCTGAGGCCAGCGGGCAGACTTCTTGCAAAGTTCATCTTCTGCATGTGAATATACACGGAGAGACTTAAGGCACTGCTAGGTCTGCACTTGAAGTGGACCAGGGAAACTGCGAAGATCCCTAGCCTTTAGTCACCAGGCTCCGCCAAGATTCGAACCGAGGACTTCATGGACCCAAATAAAATCAAACGGTCTCAACCACTCGGCTATAGCGTCTGTCTAGCTTTATTAGCTTGTGAAGATATTTTGATTCCAAAGAAAACTGAAGACATTCCCACAAAACAAAAAGAAAACCCCCTGGGTCACTAAGTCTGTCAAGAAAAATATGAAATTACAGTTTAATCAGAAAACCACTTCGGAAAGAAGCAGACACAAAGAAACTTGGAATTGAAATATCACCTACCCGAAAGGGATATAGGACCAAAAAACACCCAAAAAGGTCATTCATTACAGTCTGGTAATATGAACTGTTTAGTCTAGCTGGGTTCGAAAATTAAAAAGAGACAAAAATATAAAAACAAAACAAGGAACAAATGCAAAAATTATCAGCCAAAAATACATTCCTGTTTTTTTAATTTAAAATAAGTAACGTTATTGTCACTTTGAATATACTGTTTTAAAAAAAAGTTCAGAAACTGTAGTATCAGATACAACAGCCATTGGTGGTTGGGAGATGACCTGGGGGGGTGACACGAATAGATCTACAATGACTTCCTTGTTCAAAAAGTACAATACAATTAACGCTGTACGTCCAGGAAATGTCAAACCTTGTTGGTTAAACGGTGTGCTAATCCGCTATCGTCAGCTGTTACAAAGCTATTTCCTCTGTCTTTAAATGTTGGAGTCATTTCTCCTATCATCCCCGAAGTCGGATGCGGGTACCTTCATGGCGAGCTAAAAATGGTCGCATACGCAAAATCTCACCATGGGTGAACCTCGGAGGGTAAAGTCGAGGAACGTAATACAAAATACCCCCCAGAAAAACAACAACAACAACAACAAACAACAACATTAAATCCTTCTATTCAGAAGAAAAACCACCAAATAGTTTGTTCCTAATACAACAATCCTAAGCATGAGAATGATTACAGTCTTGTTACTTTAACAGCCATAGCTATGACAAGTTTTGAACGCCTTTAGAAACATTTTCCATATTCAATATGATGATTGACTGTTAGGATATTGCACACTTAATTCTATTGCACATTTTGTGGAATCAGTCTTTTCACATGCTGGTAAAGTGTTTTAAAAACAAACAAACAAACAACCAAGCAACAGCTTAATCAAGAGGGTTTTGATCAAGGGTGTGGTTTGTTGTTGGCGAAAAACAACAGATCTTAAGTACATTGCATAACATTCGCACTACTACAAAAAAACGGAACATATTTTCAAGAATGAAATGTACACGTAGTATCAACTTCTTCCATTAATAGGTTGAAGATTCCAAACGCCAAATATTGTAAACAAACAGAAAGAAAAACAGTTGTAATGCCGAGCTAATTCGGTTTTCTTTTCTCATTGTTGAAATTCCCTTGTTTATAGACTGAATGAAACCAGGTGCTGTTAGATAACAAGTGAGTGGATGCGTGTGTGTGTGTGTGTGTGTGTGTGTGTGTATGTATGTGTGTGTGTGTGCTCGCTAGAGATACAGAGAGAGAGAGAGAGAGAGAGAGAGAGAGAGAGAGACAGACAGACAGACAGACAGACAGACAGACACAGACAGAGACAGAGTAGCCATTGTGTGCCGGTGGGAACAAATGACAACATTTACAAAACCGCATACACACGGGGACTGGTTGTAAAAAAGCACATGAGTGCTTATTATATTATCCTCGATATAAAAGAATAAAAGAAAAATGAAAAAAAAGAGAGACAGAGAGGAGAGAGATACAGAGAGAAGGAGAAAGACAGAAACGAAGAGACAGAGACAGACAGAGACAAAGACAGAGTGACAGAGAGAGAGAGTGGGAGGGGAGGGGATAGAGAGGGGAAAGAGAGAGAGAGAGAGAGAGAGAGAGGGAGAGAGAGAGGAGAGAGAGAGAGAGAGAGAGAGAGAGAGAGAGAGAGAGAGACAGACAGACAGACAGACAGACAGACAGACACAGACAGAGACAGAGTAGGCCATTGTGTTCCGGTGGGAACAAATGACAACATTTACAAAACCGCATACACACGGGGACTGGTTGTAAAAAAGCACATGAGTGCTTATTCTATTATACTCGATATAAAAGAATAAAAGAAAAATGAAAAAAAAGAGAGACAGAGAGGAGAGACAATGACAATGACAGAGAGGAGAGAGATACAGAGAGAAGGAGAGAGACAGAAACGAAGAGACAGAGACAGACAGAGACAAAGACAGAGTGAAGAGAGAGAGAGTGGAGGGGAGGGATAGAGAGGGGAACGAGAGAGAGAGAGAGAGAGAGAGAGAGAGAGAGAGAGAGAGAGAGAGAGAGAGAGAGAGAGAGAGAGAGAGAGAGAGAGAGAGCGAGCGTGTGTGTGTGTACGTGCGTGCGTGCGTGTGTGTGGTGTTGATTTTATTTCTTTTTTTTATTTTATTCTTTTATTTCGAGAATAATGGAATAAGTACTCATGTGTGTGCGTGTGCGTGCGTGCGTGCGTGTGTGTATGTATGTGTGTCTGCACGCGTGCGTGCGTGCGTGAGTGTGTGTGTGTGTGTGTGTGTGTGTTTGCGTGTGTATGTGTGTGCCTGAGGGTTCCTATTTTTATTTCACATTGTTTTTATCATAGTAGTTATTCATTTGCCGTCAGAGCAGTGTTTATTAGTCATTATCGCTTATCTCCGTCTCGCTCACACACCCGCCAACCTACTCCCCCCCCCCCACACACACACACGCACAAACGCGCACGCGTGCGCACACACAGACACACTCACTCACTCACACACACTCTCTCTCTCTATCTCACATGTACACACACAGTGTCACATAAACACACGCACACGCGCACACACACACACACACACATACACACACACGCACATACACACACATACACAAACACGCACGGGTGGGACATACATACGCCCATTGTTCATGCATACGCTTCACACAACACACCACACCAACGCGCACACCACACACACTCGCACAGACACACACACACATACATCGTGTTAATGGGTGTAGGAGGGGGTGTGTCTATTTGAAAGCCAGGGGGCAGAAACTCATGTGTCTCATTTGGACTAATGACTATGAATGCCTTCATGCGTCTCATTATCCTGCCACATCTCTCTCTCTCTCTCTCTCTCTCTCTCTCTCTCTCTCCTCTCTCTCTCTCTCTCGCTCTCTCTCTTTCTCATGGACAGAGTGCAATCACATGGCTCTCCATCCACAAAAATCAAAATCCATGGTAGTTGCAACAAGACACAAGCGCCAAAACTTTAAAACTAAGCTAAATGGAATAAAGATTTACGATAAAGTACTAAAGGAGTCAGTTCATATAAACTACTTGGCCTACACATTGATTATAACTTGTCATGGTCAAATCATGTTTTTAGTATTTCAAGAAAATTATCTAAGAAGCTATTCCAACTTAATAGAATAAAACATTTCCTTGATCAACATACTCGAAAACTATTCTTCTACGCTTACATAAAACCTGATTTTGACTATGCATCCACATGTTGGGATTTGGCAAGTAAAAACTGTTTACGACAACTTGAGAAGTATATAAACGTTCTCTCAAGTTAATTCTCCTTAGAACTACTTCCTTGTATACACATAGCTACAAAGAGTTGAACATTCTTCCTTTTAGTTTACATTGTCTCTTTAATAAAGGCGTATTTATGATTAAGATCATGAATAAAGTAGTCCCACTCTATCTTTGTCAGAGGTTCCCTGTTAAAACTGTTCGTAACAAAAGTAGCGTAGTTACTCCTCGTCCAAGAACCGATCTCTTTATGCCATCTCTTGTTTATTCTGGTAGTAAATTATGGAACGAAATCCCAGTCTTTATAAAAGAGAAAAGCAGCTTATTATCTTTCAAAAAATGTATCACATACACTTGTTTAATTTTCTGGGTGAGCGTGCTTGTTGAACTCTGTGTGTGTGTGTGTGTGTGTGTGTTTGTGTGTGTGTGTGTGTGTGTGTGTGTTGTGTGTGGTGTGTGTGTGTGTGTGTGTGTGTGTGTTTCTTGATGCTCCGTGGCTTGCTTTCTTCGTGCTTCAAATAATGTTCATTGCTTGGTTTTCCCGATGCAGATGTATGGTTATGATATTTTGATGATTATGACATGAGTCTGTTATAGTGTATGTGAGGAGATGTACATGTGTATTGATTTGTATCCATGATAATTTGTGTGTGTATGAGTGTGTGCACGCACGCATGCACGTCTGTGCATATGTACGTGCATGTGTGTTTGTGTGCGTTTGTGTGTGTGAGTGCGTGCGTGCGTGTGTATATGGGTGTGTGTGTATCTTGATTTTGGGGGAGGGCTATGTAATTAGGGGAGGGGGTGTCAAGGGCGGGTAGGGGGATGAGAGTTTGTTCATGTTTAATTGGCCTTGTTTATTCATTCCATTGGTTAACTTTTGTGGTCTTTTGTTGATTTCTTGATTTTTCAATAAGTAAAAGACAGTTTGAGTATTCATTTCATTGCTATTTGATATTATCTTGTTTCTTAAATCATTGATTTATTCATGTTTGTTTCACTTTTTCCCCCATGAGGGCCTGGTGTAAAGAAGCCTCTGACTTACCCAATTACCCTCATTAAAAGATTCGAGTTCGAGTTCACTCCGTTGTTGTTGTTGTTCTTCTTCTTCTTCTTCTTTTTCTTCTTCGTCTCCCTCCTTCCCTTCTCTCTCTCTCTCTCTCTCTCTCTCTTCTCTCTCTCTCTCTCTCTCTCTCTCTCTCTCTCTCTCTCTCTCTCTCTCCTCTCCTCTCTCCTTATATCTGTCTGTGAGACTCAAACACACACACATACACACACACATACACACACACGCGCGGGTACACACACGCACATGCACGCACATACACACAGCAACACCAACACACTCATCTACACATACGGTCTGTATCTCTTCTAAGCCTCCTTCTCTCTCTCTTTCTCTCACTCTCTCTCTCTTTTTCTCTCTCTTTCTCTCTCTCTCTTCCTTGTTCTCTTAGCACCCTTCTCTCTCTCTCTCTGTCTCTCTGTCTTCTCTCTCTCTCTCTCTCTCTCTCTCTCTCTCTCTCTCTCTCTCTCTCTTCCATGTTCTCTTAGCACCCTTCTCTCTCTCTGTCTCTCTCTGTCTTTCTCTGTCTCTATCTCTCTCTCTATTTCTCGCCCTTTCCCACCTTACCCCCCTCTCTCTCACTATCACTCTCTCTCTCTCTCACCACTCACACGCACACTCACACACACTTACACACTCACACACACACACTCACACACACTCACACACACTCATACACACACTCACACAACACACTCACACACGCACACACACACGTACACACCACACACACACACACGTACACACACACACACACGTACACACACACACACACACACACGCACACACACACACACACAACACACCACCACACACACAGTCCCGACACTATGAGAACAACATTACGCTAACGTACATTAGACATCACCTACACTAACTGACCATAGCAGCTTAATAACCAGGTACAGAGGCGTCTGCACAGCTCTCACCTCCGCTATGGTTTGGTCACTGAGCTTACGCCTACCAGGATCAATCCTTCAACCCCCCCAAAAACTTGATTTATGTGTTCCTCTGCCTTCGACTTGAGTTTCATTTATTTTACTGACGAGTTGACATTGACAGCGTTGTACGTGAATGCTGTGTTTGGGCTTGTTTGTTTCCATGGCTTGACGAAACTAAGGGGGAAATATTATAAAGTGTGATATTACATTATATGATCCTAATCATAATTCTGTGTCTTAGTCAATTCAGGAAAGATAATGATCAGTCTACAAATAGCTGGTTCTGAAATACTTGCTCCCCTTCCCACCCTCTCTCTAACATCCCCTCTCCCCCCCCCCCCCGAAAGAAGGAGGAAAATGAGAAGAAACCGAGCTATATTCACTTGAAAGACTGAGACTGATATAAACAAGTAACTTGAGAACATAAATCATCATTTTCCTAGGTCATGTTGCAGAATTGGAACGGTGTAGATGCATTTTCTATCTGCACGTTATGTGAAGGGACAAGAATATAAGATAATGCCATACTTATCGCTATTACCTGATTTGTTACTCTGTTCGGTATGGCGCCATGTTGCTATAATCCGATTGGTTACTCTATTCGGTACTGCGTCATAGTGCTGTCCTCTGATTGGTTACCTTGTTCAAAACTGCGTTATAGTGCTATCCTCTGATTGGTTACCTTGTTAAAAATTGCGTCATAATGCTATCCTCTGATTGGTTACCCTGTTCAAAATTGCGTCATAGTGCTATCCTCTGATTGGCTACCATGTTCAAAATTGCGTCATAGTGCTATCTTCTGATTGGTTACCCTGTTCAAAATTGCGTCATAGTATTATCCTCTGACAGGTTACCCTGTTCCCTGTTGTAACAATATTTCTGAACTGAATAAATCGCCCAGAAAATAAGTTACAGCCTTTATTTCAATGCTAATGCCTTGAGCATGCCAGAATTACTTTAGTTCATACTGTTAATCAACATGCTGACTGTTTCGTCCTTCTCTTTCTTTGATGCTACACATACACACACACGCATGCACGCACGCACACACGCGCGCGCGCATACACACAGAGGCAAACACCCACCCAAACACAGACCCATACCCACCCACCCAAAGACACACACACACACACGCACAGACACACACGCACAGACACAGACACAGACACACACACACACACACACACGCGCGAACGTGTATACACAGCAACCATCCCAACAAACACACACACACACACACACACACACACACCCCAACTCCCCCTCCCCACACACACCTACACACACAAACACACACACAAGCCAAGAAAACCATCCTGAACAATTCCTCTAATCCTCCTACCCCTTCAACAACCCCCCCCCCCCTTCCCCCCCCCCCACACCACACACCTTTTCCTTTACAACCACAAGAAGATTACCTAACACTCAAAAAATGGATCATATATCCTCAGGGGCTTGCCCTTGTCCTTCTCTGTTAAAAGCACAGACAAGACACCAGCTGCCCACCTCCCAGATCCCAGATCCCGAGATGGGGGATGCGGGGTGGGGCTGGGGGTGGTGGAGGGGATTCCTCACTCCCGCAGACACTGAAGCCAGAACCACTTTGTAAGGAGGGAGGGAGGGAGGGATGGAGGGAAGGAAGGATGGATGGGCTGCACGTGTGCGTGAGTACAGGACACACAAGGCCAGGCTAGGCAAGAACAGGAGATCTCGTTACCGCTGGTTACCCGCCAGTAAGGGACTAACTACTAACTACTAACTACTACTACTACTAGTACTACTACTACTACTACTACTACTACTACTACTACTACTACTACTACTACTACTACTACTACTACTACTACTACTGCTGCTGCTGCTGCCGCTGCTGCTGCCACTACTGCTACTTCTGCTGCTGCTGCCACTACTGCTACTCCTGCTGCTGCTGCTGCTGCTGCTGCTGCCGTTACTACTACTACTACTACTACTACTACTACTACTACTACTACTACTGCTGCTGCTGCTGCTGCTGCTGCTGCTGCTGCTGCTGCTACTACTACTACTACTACTGCTACTGCTACTACTACTACTTGTGTAATGGGCGTATCAGAAACCTTGGTAGTCTGAGTACGTGGCTTGGAATCATCATTACCATCATCATCATCGTCGTCATCATAATTATCATCATTATCATCATCATCTAAGAAGTGTGCCACATTTCCCTTTGGGTGACACAACGTTATCATCATCCCCATCATTATCGTTTTCGTCACCATCATCATCGACGTCGTCGTCGTCATCATCATCATCACCATCACCATCATCATCCCCCATCATCATCATCATCATCATCAGCAGCAGCAGCAGCAGCAGCAGCAGCAGCAGCAGCAGCAGCAGTAGTAGTAGTAGTAGTAGTAGTAGTAGTAGTAGTAGTAGTAGGAGTAGTAGTTGTTGTTGTTGTAGCGACAGCAGCAGCAGCAGCGGCAGCAGCAGCAGCAGCAGCAGCAGCAGCAGCAGCAGCAGCAGTAGTAGTAGTAGTAGTAGTAGTAGTAGTAGTAGTAGTAGTAGTAGTAGTAGTAGTAGTTGTTGTTGTTGCAGCAGCAGCAGCAGCAGCAGCAGCAGCAGCAGCAGCAGCAGCAGCAGCAGCAGCAGCAGCGGCAGCAGTGAGTTATGTTTTGGGGGATTGAAAGCAGATAAAGTTTGGGAGGGGAGCAGTTGAAAGCAGACTTAGGTTTTATGGGTATTTGGTGGGGAGATTGATTTTGGAATGGACTGTCGACAAAACATGTTGATTATTTTAAAAAGATGGAAGCTTAACCGAGTTATTGTTTTTTTTAGCCTGAAGGGGCAGATTGATTATTGAACCGGGTTTAAAGAGGAGACTGAGTCTTGGATGAGTTATTGATGAGGAAATTAAATTTTGGTTGGGTACCTTGGTGAGGAGATTGACGGTTTGAATGAGCTCTTGATGGGAAGACTGAAGTTTGAATAGCTGCTTAGTAGGGAAATTATGAAATAAACAGTGATTCGTCCAGATCTTTAAAGCAAACATTTAGCAAGTTATAAACGTGTATACTCAATAATTTAATACTGTTCA
This sequence comes from Rapana venosa, assembly GCA_028751875.1. NCBI lineage: Eukaryota > Metazoa > Mollusca > Gastropoda > Neogastropoda > Muricidae > Rapana > Rapana venosa. The sequence goes on from CM054151.1 coordinate 42,534,144, forward strand.
TCTTCCAAACCCTTCAATAATCATACCGTTCTCGTGCTGATCTGATCTCATAGCAGTTTATACTCAACCTGCCCGTGTTTGCACTTCAAAATATCTTTTTTTTGGGTGGGGGGGGGGATATTTTTTAACTAAGGAGTTTCGAACAATATCTCATTTTTATTTTACATTGATGCAAAACTTTACGTTAAGAAAACACCACCACCACCATTTTATCTAATAATCAAATTAGCCGCTCTCTACCGCACACAGAGTACATAAGCCGCCGACGTGAACAAAAAACAACAACAAACTAGGCCTAAGAGAAAACATTTCTAACATAAGCGTAGAGAAAAGAAATAATGGCACTTTGTTTTCTTTCTGGAGTTTCCTTGTTCTTAAGCAAATCACCCACGTGACGTAAAACAGCATCTTCTTACGCACTAGTTACTTTACGCTCATATTGATCCTAGGAGCTCATGGCTTTTATGGATGAAACATCCCTGTCTGTCGGTCTGTCTGTCTCTCTGTCTCTGTCTGTCTCTCTCTCTTCCCCCCCCCTCTCTCTCTCTCCCTCCCTCATCTCTCTCTCTCTCTCTCTCTCTCTCTCTCTCTCTCTCTCTCTCTCTCTTATCTGGCTGTATTTAACTCTATTTGACGTCATGCGTCAATGTAAAATAACTGGAATAATATATATATATATATATATATATATATATATATATATATATATATATATATATATATATATAAAACTGTTATACACATTGTCCCTGTGTCAATTTTGTTATTGTTGTTGTTGCTGTTATTGTAGTAGTAGGAGCAGAAGCAGGAGCAGGAGCAGCAGCAGGAGCAGCAGCAGGAGCAGGAGCAGGAGCAGGAGCAGCAGCAGCAGCAGCAGTAGTAGCAGTAGTAGTAGTAGTAGTAGTAGTAGTAGTAGTAGTAGTAGTAGTAGTAGTAGTAGTAGTAGTAGTAGTAGTAGTAGTAGTAGTAGTAGCAGCAGCAGCAGCAGTAGTAGTAGTGGTGGCAGCAGCATCAGCATCAGCAGCAGCAGCAGCAGCAGTAGTAGTAGTAGTAGTAGTACTAGTAGTAGTAGTAGTAGTAGTAGTAGTAGTAGTAGTAGTAGTAGTAGTAGTAGTAGTAGGAGTAGTAGTAGTAGTAGTAGTAGCAGCAGCAGCAGCAGCAGTAGTAGATCTTCCTCATTCAACTTCATTCTTCATTCTTCTACTTCTTTTTACCTTCCCTGACTCTAAAGAGGCAGGTACCTATTTACAGCTGGGTGAACTGGGGGACCATCATGAAGCCAAGGCGCGCAAACAGAACTGTTCATAAACTGACCTATAGATTGCATAATAAGTCTGATACATCATGCTCCTTATGCGATGTAGCAGCTGAAGATGAAGTGCATTTAGTTCTATGTTGCCCTACCTTTACTAAAATTAGCTGAAACAGATCCCAGAAAAAAGACACCAGTCAAACTAATGCAGTTAAAGGTGTCCCATAACATAGGTGTTCGTAGGGGAGTGAAGGATCAGAGACCTCAACTTCTCAAGGGGCCAGCATATTGAGGGCGGCACCCATCTCCTCTCCCTCGCTGTTTAACCTTCCCTGACCCTGAAGAGGCAGGTATTCATTTATAGCTGGGTGAAATGGGAAACTGTACTGAAGCCAAGGCACGCAAATGGTCACCCATCCAAGTGGTAATCACGCGCGATGCTTCTTAACCTTAGCTGGGGAAAGCGAGTGCTCCGACCACTGAGCTATCCCGTCCCCCTTAATTCAGGCTCTGTGTATTCCTCAGATGCAGTGATACAGGTATCCTCAGCAACTAAGCTTCATATATTATGTGCAAAGTATTTAAGATAAGGGATAATATGATGTCATATGGTTGAGTGTATGTGTGCGCGCGTGCATGGGTGGGTGCGTGCGTGTGTGTGTGTGTGTATGTGTGTGTGTGTGTGTGTGTGTGTGTGTGTGTGATGGTTGCGTGTGTGTGTAGACGGTTGGGTGTGTGTGTGTATTAAACTGAATGAATTAATCAATCAATCAATTAGTCAGTCAGTTCATTCATTAATTCATTCCCCACCTCTCTATCTTTCACTCATCTCACGCACACACACACACACACACACACACACACACACACACACACACACACACACACACACACACACACCACCACCCCCCCCCCCCCACACACACACACCTTAGATGTTCAGTCGCATATTGCAGAAAAAAAAAGAAAAAAAAAAGGGTGAAAGGGTGGCGCAGCGCTAAGTGGCGACGCGTTCTCCCGCTCTCCCCGGGGAGAGCAGCCCGAATTTCACGGAGAGAAATCTGCCGTGACTTAAAGTGGTATGAAATAAAATCTGAGCGCTTTGATTTGTTGCTTTACAAGATTCAGCGCTATATAAATTCCATACATTATTATTATTATTATTATTATATTGAAAATAAGTATGCTGACTGCTTAAAAGTTTATACAGATGGATCTGTTTTAGAAAATCATGACACAGGCTCTGCATTTGTCATACCAGCACTTAAAATTGAGAAATCGTACTATCTTGGTAAACATCGTTCAATATTTACAGCTGAACTTATTGCAGTTCTTATGGCTCTTAACTATATTCTTGATTTTCCACTTCCCTTCTTTCATATCTTGCTTTGTGTTGACTCCAAGTCAGTATTGTATGCTATAAAAAACCCAAACTTCAAGAAGATCTCCAGAATTATTTATGAAATTAAATATGTCATACACCTAAGTTTAAGAGGTATTCCTGTTTATTTTTGTTGGGTGCCTTCTCACGCTGGAATTTTTTCAAATGAGTGGGCTAACAGAGCTGCAAAAAGGGGGCAAGACATGATATTGAATCGATAGAACTGGATGTTCCCTTATCTATACAGGAGGGATACCGTACATTAGAACAAACTTCATGGGGTAAGTTTAAAGAATCTGATCAATTCAAGGAATGATATTTAAAAAGTTGTCTGACCACTGCCCATATTTCTTGTATTATGGCTCCTTCTCAAATAGATTCGCGTTTTATAAGCGTAAGAAGGGTTAATTCACTATAGTTTAGAATGAAGTTAAATGCATTCCTTACAAAATTTTGTAAACATGTTAGATGTCTATGTGGGGATCATATTTCCAATACTCATATCATATTTGAGTGCCCTATTGTAAAACCTTTTTTACCTACATTTTCTGAACAATCTCTGGAAAATGTATTTGAAAATTCAAAGCTAGCCTTTGCCATTGCCAGATGTTTATTGCACTTGAATATTTATTGTAGTTACATTATTGTTATTTCATGTTTCCACATTATTGAGTTTATATTTTGCTCCTGTTTAAAAGTATTATCATTACTTTTCTAGGTGTTTTTTTGTTTGTTTTTTTGTTTTTGTTTTTTTCACAAAAAATACCAACACTGATGATGCTATTTCTAAACCTTTTCTCCTTCCTCTCCCTTCTTTAACTCCCACTCCTCTTTCTATTTCCCTCGTCTAATATCACTTAGTGTGAACAGACGTTAAATTGAAGACAACAACAGCAACAACAACAACAACAACAATACACACACACATTCGCACACACATAGAGTGCAAGGTTTAAAATGACAACGACAGAAAAGGTGTAGCACTCTTCTCTGGCACATGGCATATTGCCAGACTAGACAGTAATTCAATTCTTGAGGTAACTCAATCCGACACTGCGAAGCCTTTCTACATTATATACAGGAATGCAATTTCTCAATATCGAAGGTGCAATATGATATCCTCTGTGGGTTTTGTTGTGCTTCTTCTGTATTTCTCCCATATCTCCCTGTTTTCTTTCCGTGTTGTTTATTTTATTTTATTTTATTTTAATTCTTTTTGTGCTGCCTCATCTTCTGTGACGTCCCCCGTCCTGCTGTTCCCACGCCGCTCACTCCAATCTCCCCGCCACAGCCATACCCAGATTTGTTACGTCTCATCCTCAGAGTCGGAGGTCCACAGGGAGCCAATCACTATCAGGCCGCCGGGGGCCACCAGCCAGAGGGGCCCTGCACTGCTGCTGGGTCACTTTGGTGGTGTTCAGTGGTGCCTGTTCTGAGCTAACATACGCAGGACACCGCCTACTAAGCCCCCTACTAACGACAGTATTAGCTCAGTCGCGGAGCCAGACAGAGTGAGTTGCCCACCCGAGGTGGCAACCACCACAACGTCCCTCCAACGACTGTCCCCCGCGAACCTCCAACCCCAAAGATTTGACACAAACTCACCACAGGCACAGAAGTGTATGGGCAAACCGAATCTGAGGTCACTATGAGATCAGAGCAACTGGGACCACCGAATCAGAGGCAATTTTTTTTAATTGCATGATGATCAATGACAATGAGGATGACGTAATGATGCTGCTGTGGAAGTGCATATGCTTTGAGACTACTTGACAGGGTTGTACTCTACGCTTACTATCATAATATATCCCGGCGTCAACCAGGCCCGAGAGATACAGACACCTGCAGTGTTGGTCAGGGAATTTGAGCAACACTCTCAAATTCGCATCCGTTAAGTGGATGAAGCTCGACTGTGTGGTCCCAGTCTTCCCACTGAGCCCACAGCACACTCAATCTGGGTAGGAGCCGGCCGGAGTCCGAAAAATCCCTATGACTCTTATGGGAATCGAACCCGCGACCTTCCAGTCCGTAACCCAAGGCGCTAACCACTTATATTTGTCCAACTTGAACTTCTTTTTTTTCGCGCACGGCTATGCACACAGAGGGGATGGGATAGTTCAGAGGTCAGAGCACTCGCTTTCCCCAAGATAAGGTTAAGCAGTATTGAGCGTGCTTACCATTAAGGATGGGTGACCGTTTGCACGCTTTGGCTTGATTACAGTCTCCCAGTTCACCCAGCTGTAAATGGGTACCTGCCCTCTTTAGGGTTAGGAAAAAAGCAGCGAGGGAGAGGAGATGGGCGCCGTCCTCAATATGCTGGCCCCTAGAGAAGTTGAGGTCTCTGATGTCTCCCTTCCCTACGTCCACATAGGTTATGGGACATCTTTTTCTTTCCTATACACGCAGATGCTGCAAAAGCACGCAGACAGACAAATGAGCCCCTGGTGGTTAAGATACCCACGGGATCAAGCGAGAGCTTCCTTTTCTCTGTATATATCTCTGGGTCATCGACTTATTGATGATATAGCCACTTCCAGGCTTGATTCAGACAACAGTTTTGGGGGTGGGGGTGGTGTGGGGTAGGGGTGGGGGATAGCCTAGTGGTCACAGCGTTCACCTCGTGATCTGACGGCCCGGGTTTGAGCCACCAACGAGGCCCCCTTTCAAAAGGATTTTTTTGGTCTTTTTCCTAGGGGGTTAACATCGCTATCGACTCCATACCCTGCAAAAAATTCTTCGGGAGAGATTATAAAAAGAGTTCATGTGTGAAAACGCACGTAGAACATCTTGCGCACTCGTTAAACCCGTTCCACTTTTTCAGAAGAGTAGGCTATAGCGTGTTGGCAGGAACGCCTGCCAAAGTAAACCAACAACAACAACAACAAACACACACAAACAAGCTGCATACACGCTGGTACCGTATTTAGACATCATACCCCGAACTCGGAATGGGGCTACCTTAATGTTCGTTGGGGGTAGGGGGGGGGGGGGACCCAACGGCCTCATACACAGAGACCTCACGACTTGCAAACCGCATAGTTTTAACAACCCACCCACAAAACAAAATAGTCTCTGCAGACAGAATAGCAATCAATGTATGATAGATTTTTGTGTAAAACCCACCCACCCACGAAACAAAACAGTCTATGCAGACAGAATAGCAATAAATGTAAGATAGCTGTATGTGTAAACCCCCCACCCACCAAACAAAACAGTCTATGCAGACAGAATAGCAATAAATGTATGATAGCTGTATGTTTAAAACCCCCACCAACAAAACAAAACAGTCTATGCAGACAGAATAGCAATAAATGTAAGAGAGCTGTATGTGTAAAACCCCCACCCACAAAACAAAACAGTCTATGCAGACAGAATATCAATAAATGTAAGATAGCTGTATGTGTAAAAAAATAACTCCCCAGGGTAGTGTCTGGGATCGCGTTTGATGTCAACTCGTGAATGATTCTTGGGAATAATAATTTGTCACTGTGTCTGTGTTTCAGGGACCTTATGTGACTCTACAGAATTCTTGTGTGTACAGTTAATTCGAAATATATTGTTTTCCCAGGAAATGTATCTGTAAGAATGGACCTTGTTTTGATGTTGCTTGGCATACAACTGTATGAAATTACCGTGTTAACGTGTTGCGTCAGACAACTGGTGGTGGTGGTGGTGGTGGTGGTGGCGGTGGTGGCGGTGGTGGTGGTGGTGGCTGTTCAATTTAAAGTCTATCCACACTTGGTGGTATTAGACTTAGCAAATAAAGAAAAAATAACAAATAAACCAACCAACCAACCAATCAAAACCCTACCACAAAATATTTATAGGAGGCTTTAAAATAATCCTAGTAATATCAGTAATCATTGGTTTTCGCGAAACTATGCTAAGTGGTTCCATTTAAATTTCAATTCCAGATTGTTTGCAAACTGTGTTTAGAGCTGGACATTAAAAAAGAACATGTTCACGAGACAGAGACTCAGAACAGGAGCAAGTCACACTTTGATAATATCTAGTCTAAAAGGAATGTAAGCGCAACTTATAGATGATGCTTGAAATGTGTTTCAGACAGTCAACTATTTCAAAATTTTCACAAAATTTTACTTTTATGTCCATGATTTTCCAGTATCGAAATACTGTCACGATAATAATTTGATTTGTTGTTGTTGTGCTGTGTGTGTGTGTGCGTGCGTGCGTGCGCGCGCGCGCGCGCGCGTGTGTGTGTGTGTGTGTGTGTGTGTGTGTGATATTCAAGCAAAAAAGTCTACAATAAATGTCATCCTTAAACATGTTATGTTGAGATTGTCTTCATCCATAGAAGATTCTTTGCTCAACACATTATACTCTCTACGTAAAGAGAATTGTAGTCTGAAGTCGGCCTATAATATGGTGAGGTATTTGGAAACAGCCGCACACTTAAACTGCTCACCCAGTGTGTACTTGAGAGTCTGGCAGAGATTCCCATGCGTGATGAGTGAGACAGAGTGTATGTTCTGGATGACCCCAGGGTGTGTGTGTGTGTGTATGTTGGGTGGTGGGGGGGGGGGAGAGTTATAAGCTTAGAATTACTCAGCAAATACAATATTTATTATTGAATTTTCTTTTTTTGGTCTTTTTTGACAAGTGCACACATTAGCAGTAACACACTTCATTGCTCTACAGTAGAGCTACAATCGGTGACCATATTTTCTTTTTTTTACTAGCATTCTTATTTTATTTGACCAACAGAAATACATCAACTACAAGGCGATGGACATGATCATAATTCAAACAAATGTAAGGGTGTAGTATACATACAGAATAAGAAAAAAAGTGAACAGCAATAACATCAGTCATGGAAAAGACTACCAGATCAAAAACCAACCACCACTCCTGACAGCAGCAGCAGCAGCAGTCACCACGTTCATCGTTTATGGCAAGTGGCAGACCAGTTCCTGATTACTGGGGACCATGACATCCAAGATAGTAGATAGCTACACTCTTCATAGTGATGGTCATGAAAAGAAGAACATTATGAATAACAATGACTCGGCGTGTCTTTTTCTTGGAGAAAAAACCCCAAACCTTTTAAAGAACATTTTCCAATAAAGGAAGATATGGAGTCAACTCCGTTTGAAATTCATGCAAATTCCATAGCAATTTGGACTTGTGCCTCTCTGTTCATTTGTCAATATCTTGGATTTTTCCAGTGAAGAACAGAGCAGCTAGGAGACAGAGTCCTGTCGTCTGCCATAGCTCAAATCAGGTGTCTAAATTAACGCACATCCCAGAACTGTTCCGCTTTCTTTTCTTTAAGGGGACAACCGAAAGCTGTCCCTGTCTCGCTAGACGCGAGTTGACCATGATTGTAAGGAGATTGTTTCTGTGCTCTTGAATTATCCATCATCAGCTTTCTTCACTAATCTACAGCTTATTTTAATTGTTTTTATTTTGCGTTCTTTGGCTACAGATCCGAGGTTTGTCGATGGTACGATTTATGTGTTTGTCCGCCCTTAAGGTAGCCGTATTCCGATTTCGGGGATGATGTTTAAACACGACACCAGTGTGCACACGTTTTTTTAAGGAGTCATCCGTACTTCTTCTTATCGGCTTACTCTTCTGAAAGGTAGAACGGGTTTTAACGAGTGGACAGGATGCTCTGCGCGCTTCTGTACACGGGGCCTCGGTTTACAGTCTCACCCGAAGGAATTTCAGGGCAGTGGAATCAGTTCTGATTTTAACTTCAGTGGAAAAATAAAAATCCCTTGAATAGGCATCAAAGTGGTGGCTGGAACCTGGGCTCTATCCCAGACCGTCAAATTGCGAGCACAGCGCTTTAACCACTAAGGCATCCAACCACCTCCCACCCCCATTAAATATGTGCATCTAAAAGTTGCACATTTTCTTATTATATCATTCCTTTTCTTTGAAAAATAAGCAATAGCAACAATAAGAGCAAATGACAACAACAACTACAACAATAACAACAGCAACAAAAAACCCACCACCACCAACAACAACAACAATTTGGCAACGCTGGAAAACGGATCTGAAAAAGAATGAAGGAGTTGACAAATCAAGTAGGCTACACATTCTAACCCCCCAAAAAACAACAAAAAACAACAAAACAACAACACACACACACAAAAAAAAACCCAAAACCCAACCCACCAACAACAACCCCCCCAAAAAACAACAACACCCCAACAACAACAAAAAACAACAAACAAAACAAAACACACAACAAAAAACCGTGTTATGGCTCGGCTAATTAGCCAGATAGGAAATGGAGTTTGGAGTCCAGCAGAGTGTGTTGTGGCCGATAGGCCGGCTGGTTGAGAGGGCTGTATGATCTTGTTACAATAACAACAATTGTTCTGATGGCAATAGGGATATTGGTGGTGGAGGTGGTAAAGGTGATGGTGGAGGTGGTGGTGGTGATGTTGGAGGTGGTGGCGGTGGCCGTGGTGGTGGTTGTATGTGTGTGTGTGTGTGCGCGCGCGCGCGTGCGTGTGTGTGCGCGTGCGTGTGTGCGTGCGTGTGTGTATGTGCGTGCATCCGTGCGCGCGCGCGTGTGTGCATAGTTATGTGTTGATAGTTGGTAAAAAATTATTTTTATAAAAGCCGGCCATATACGCAAAATATCCCCACCGATAAACCTGAAAGTTCTAGCCGAGGATTTGGCTTCAGTACAGTCCCCCAGTTCACCCAGCTGTAAATGGGTACCTGCCTCTTTAGGGTCAGGGAAGGTCAAGCAGCGAGGGAGAGGAGATGGGCGCCACCCTCAATATGCTGGCCCCTAGAAAGTGAGGTCTCTGATGCCTCGCTTCCCTACGACCACGTAGGTTATGGGACACCTTTACCTTTTACAGACTTACGGCACCAAAGGCTATGCCGTGTTTTAACAGTATAGACTGCATACGTGGGCAAACCTAGCCTATGTATTGCTTTAAAATTCTTATTTTACAGTTTTGCTTTAAAATGCATAGGTTCCATACATAGGCTACCGTAGGCTATGGTTTGTCTAGAAAATGCAAAGGCTTCAAAGCTGCTTAGCTTAACATTGCCTGTGTGTTGCTTTGAACTACATAGACTGCGTACATAGGCTACCATAGCCTATGCATTGCTTTTTAAAAAAATACGAATAGGCTTTTTACATAGGCTACGGAAGGCTATGGTTCGCTCTTAAAATTTTAGGATTCGTAACAGGCTACCGTGGCTTATGATTTACTGTAAAAATAAATCAAAGGCTTTATAATAGGCCATGGTAGCCTATTTTTTCTCTGAAAATCACAGGCTTTATAATAGGCTGCTGTAGCCCACGTTTTGCTTTGAAAACTGACAGACTTTATACGCAGGCTATTGTAGCCTGTTTTGCTTTAACATGTCATAAGTCTTGTACTTAGGCTATCAAAGTATACGTTTTGCTTTACAAATTCATAGGCTACATACATAGGCTTCCGTGGTGTGCACTTTGCTTTAAAACTGTGCAGATTTCATATTTATAGGCTACCATAGCCTATACTTTGCTTTCAAAATTCATAATCTCCATTCATAGGTAACGGTGTTCTATACATTGCTTCGACAATTCATAGGCTACATACATACAATAGTATATGTATTGGCATAATAGGTTTTTGACTACATGCAGAGGGGACATTAAGAAAAAGAAGAAGAAGAAGAAGAAAAGAAGAAGAAGAAGAAGAAGAAGAAGAAGAAGAAGAAAAGAAGAAGAAGAAGAAGAAGAAGAAGAAGAAGAAGAAGAAGAAGAAAAGAAGAAGAATGTATTGGCATATGTATTGGCATAATAAGTTTTTGACTACATGCAGAGGGACATAAGAAAGAAGAAGAAGAAGAAGAAAGAAGAAAAGAAGAAGAAGAAGAAGAAGAAGAAGAAGAAGAACAAGAACAAGAACAAGAAAAAGAAAAGAAGAAGAAGAAGAAGAATGTATAGTATGTATATAGCGCTGCATCTTGTAAATCAAACAAATCGAAGAGCTTGCATTCGGATCATTTACACACATGCAAGCGACCACAAAATATTAAAATTAACATATATCAAATTTATGCTCACAACCACCCACCCACCTACAAACACACACACACACACACACACACACACACACACACACACACACACACACACACACACACACACGTTTAGGTAGAGTGGTGGAGATAAGGGTGGCCGTTGAAAATTAGGAAAAGACAATAGCTAATGTGTTGCTAACGTATTAAGCGCTTTGATTTGTAGCTTTACGAGATTCAGCGCTATATAAATTCCATACATTATTATTATTATTGCTTTAAACATATTTAAAAAAAAATGATGTGCTGTATACAAACACCTTAAAAGAGTATTACTGTTCTTTATACAGGGTCTGCATACAAGAGAGAAACACATGAAAACGCATGATTGATGTCCAGTGTCTTCCCACTCTGGACACCAGAAAGTGGAAAGAAACCAGAAATATAAGAAGATAAGCATTGTCTGTACGTGCGCACTGCACACACGCACGCACGCACGCACGCCACCAACCCCCCCCCCCCCCCCTGCCCCCCCCCCCCCACCCCCCACACACACACACGAAACTTCGTTTAGCAAAATAGCAAAGCAGTGGATTTTACAGCGCGCTACTAAAATAGACGACTACTGCACTGCCCTCAGACATCTATAGGCTGAAGTCTGCCTAACAGACATACCCGATGCCCAATGCTTTCAGCTGCTGTCTTCCAAACCTGTTATCTGTCTGTCTGTCTGTCTGTCCACCTCATTAATCACAATAATCATTAATTATCTTATCTCAGACGCCATTCCCTTTCTGTCTAGACTGTATAATGTACAGAGAGAAACGGGATCCAAGTGGTTGTGAAGGATGTTGGACATGGATGCAGACGTCAGCATTTTGGGTTGGGTTTTGTTGTTGGTTTGTTCTTGTTTGTGTTTTGTTGGTTTGGTTTAGTTTTTGTTGGTTTTGATTTGCTTGTTTAGTGTTTTTTTGGGGTGTTTTTTTTTTTTTGGGGGGGGGGGTTCGGATGTGTGGGGGTCACCCATGTACCTTTATATTATTAACAAACATGAACTAACTGATTTGTTAAACAAATAATGTGGGTTTTTTTAAAACAAAATTAATTTCTCCTCAACAGTTGGGTTTTTCCATCAGCAGTTTATCCCAAACCATGCGCATGCACACGTCTGCGCGCAGATACAAACACATAGGTTCATGCATGCACGGACACAGTTCAAAGACAGAGACAGAGACAGACCGACACGCTCGCTCGCTCGCGCGCGCGCACACACACACACACACACACACACACACACACACACACACACACACACACACACACACACACACACACACACACACACACACACACAAACGCACACGGGTAGATATTTACAAACAAAAGACAGAGATGCATTGGTTAATCTTAACATATAGAAAACACGACAACATCATCAAAATCGGAAATAAGACATTAACATATATCCCTAAAAACAAACGAACAACAACAACAACAACGAAAAACAACAACCCCCCCCAAAAAAAACAACAAAAAACCCCTAACGAACCAAACAAACTGGAACATAAAATACCACTTAAGACAACCAACTCTCCCTAACAGTCCTTCGGACGAAACTATAAGCCGATGTCCCGTGTATGAACACACGCAGAACATCTTGCAAACGTCTGTGAAAATCTGTTCGGCCTTCTGGAAGAGTAGGCCATCGTGTGCCAGTGGGAACGGATGATAAACTTTACAAAGTGGCATGCACACACCGGGCTGTCTTGTACACAAGCAGACTACTAGTGCTGATTCATTATCTTCACAATAAAAAAAGAAAGGCAACAAAATGGTTTTATTTTACTTTCCTTCCCCGGATGGTGTTCCGACGGTCACCAATGTTGAATGTGTACGTACCCGACCGTTTTTGTCCATAATTTATTATTTATTTTTAATTTATTTATTCTTTTATATCGAGGATAATGGAATAAGCACTCATGTGCTTTTTTTAACATCCAGTCCCCGGTGTGTATGCAGTTTTGTGAATTATGTCATCTGTTCCCTCCGGCACACAATGGCCTACTCTTACGAAAAGCGTAACAGGATTTAACGTGTGTGCGCAAGATGTTCTGCGTGGGTTCGGGCACGGGGCCTCGGTTTATAGTCTCATCCGAAGGACTTTTGGGGAGCGGAGTCTGCCCTGATGTTAACTCCAGGGGAAAATGTCCCCTTGAACGGGAATCGAACCTGGGTTGTCAGATTGCGAGCGCAATGTTCTGACTACTAGGCTATCCCGTCCCCCTTTATCATTTAAGGTAGGTAGACGCATTCCGACTTCAGGGATGATGTCTTAACACGACAACAGTGTTTATGCTGTCTTTTAAAAAAAAGAAGAAAATAAACCTTTCATCGTCGCTTCCTAGGGGCACGCAATGGCCTACTCTTCCGAAAGGTGGAACGTGTTTTTTTAACGTATGTGCAAGACGTTCTGAGTGCGTTTTCAGACAGGACCTTGGTTTATAGTATTATACACAGAACTTTCAGGGTAGTGGAGTTGGTACTGATAATAACTTCAGGGGAAAAATATCCCCTTGAACGTGTGCGTCGATGGAAGCTTAAAGCCTGACCTTTAGATCACGGACTCAACGCTCAAACCACTGAGCTATTCTGCCTTCCAAATAAGTAATAATTATATAAAACTATTGAGCGCACATCAATGAAACACAAACATATAATCCCCTCTCTCCCCGCCAGAAAGTATGTGGACAATCCAGAGAATCAATCAATCAAACGATCAATCAATCACTCACTCAATCGATGAAGGCCAAATAAAATGTAAAAAAAGAGAAAACCTTGAGTATAAATCATGTAGGAAAACATATCATCCTTGCTCCCTTTTTGGAGCATAGAAGTGATACCGTGACAACCAAAGAAAGAACCAACACACTAAAAGTCTATCTTTAACGATCACTGACAAAACCTAAAATTCCTAGAGAGGTAAATACACTCGGGGGCTGGATGAAGAAAAGCACATGAGTGCTTATTCCATTAAAAGGTAAAAGGAGGTAAAGGAGTCCCATAACCTATAAGGTCGTAGGGGAGCGAGGCGTCAGAGACCTCACTTCTCTAGGGCCAGCATATTGAGGGCGGCGCCCATCTCCTCTCCCTCGCTGCTTTACCTTCCCTGACCCTGAAGAGGGCAGGTACCCATTTACAGCTGGGTGAACTGGGGGAACTGTACTGAAGCCAAGGCGCGCAAACGGTCACCCATCCAGTTGGTAACCACGCTCGACGCTGCTTAACTTGGCTGGGGGAAAGCGAGTGCTCCGACCACTGAGCTATCCCGTCCCCTTGGCTTATTCCATTATCCTCGAAATAAAAGAGTAAATATTAAAAATAAAAAAAACCCCTCAAAATAATAGTCAAAATAGAAACTTTATATTATAGTATCAAGCTAAGAAAGAACCAACGCATTAACATTCATTTCAAGCGATCATTGACAAACATAATTTCCTAGATAGATAAATAAAATTGTAAAAAAAAACAACTATAAAAGAAACATAGTAACAAGCTGAGAAAGTATTAACACAATAACGTTCATTTCAAACTATCTTTGAAACAAATAAATTCGGGGATAGAACCAAAAGAAAACCATTCCGTAAGGTAAAAGCGGTGGTCAGAGCACTCGCTTTCCCCCAGCCAAGGTTAAGCAGCATCCAGCGTGGTTACCGATTGGATGGATGACCGTTTGCGCGCCTTGGCTTCAGTACAGTCCCCCAGTTCACCCAGCTGTTAATGGGTACCTGCCCCTTTAGGGTCAGGGAAGGTAAAGCAGCGAGGGAGAGGAGATGGGCGCCGCCCTCAATATGCTGGCCTCTTGAGAAGTTGAGGTCTCTGATACCTCACTCCCCTACGACCACATAGGTTATGGGACACCTTTATCTTTACGGTTAAACCAGCAACAGTACATGTTGCGCACATTCTAAGACCTGTTCCACCTTTCGGAAGAGTAAGCTATTATGCGCCAGAGTGAACGG
>CM054151.1:42551299-42558799 GCA_028751875.1 Rapana venosa
AAGAAAATCCACAAGCGGAACAACATCAGGATCAAATTTGACCTCGAGAAGCTGAAGGACCCAGAGGTATTAGAAATTTTTCAAGCAAGGATAGGTGGAAAGTTTGCAGCACTCACTGTGATAGACTCAGACATAGATACACTGACGAATAGTTTCAATACAGCAGTGATTGAAACAGCAAGCGAGCTTCTTGGCAAACACCGACCAGTCAAAAAACCATGGGTCACACCTAACATCCTACAACTATGCGACAAGCGTAGAGAGTTGAAGAAAAAGAAAAATGAAACAAAAGAAAGAGAAGAACAATATAGGGCAGTCAACAAAAGAATCAGGAAGTCCATGACGGAGGCAAAAGAGAAATGGATCGGTGAACAGTGCCAAGACATTGATGAGAACATCAAGAAAAACAATAGCAAGAAAGCATATCAGCTGGTGAAAGACCTGACTAGCACAAAACAGAGAAAAGGTTTAACAATCCAAGACAAAAATGAGAAGTGTCTCACTGACGACCAGGATATTCTGAACAGATGGACAGAATACTGCTCCGACCTGTATAACTATAGAACCGCAGGAGATCCAGAAGTCCTTAATGTACCCGAAAGCAAAGACACAGACAGTCACCCTATCCTCCGAGAAGAAGTGGAAACAGCAGTCAGATCGCTGAAAAAGGGGAAGTCAGCAGGGGCTGACAACATTCCAGCTGAGTTGGTCCAAGCTGGAGGGGAAGCCATGATCAGCGCCCTACTAAGAATCTGCAACAAGATCTGGCAGACAGGAAAATGGCCAACACCATGGACACAGTCACTCATCATCACCCTCCCCAAGAAAGGAAATCTACAACAATGCCATAATTACCGCACAATCAGCCTCATATGCCACCCAAGCAAGGTCATGCTGCAGATAATATTGAATAGACTGAAGCCACAAGCAGAGATCATCATTGCTGAGGAACAAGCAGGTTTCAGAGCAGGGCGCAGCACAACCGAACAGATATTCAACCTCAGAATACTATGTGAGCGGTACCTTCAACATCAACAAGACCTTTACCACGTATTTATCGATTTTAAGAAGGCATTTGACAGGGTGTGGCATGCAGCTTTGTGGGCAACCATGAATTTGTACAGCATCAATGCAAACCTGATCAGAGTCATCAAACAGCTGTACAGCGAGGCCACCAGTGCAGTGTACTACAACAACAACATTGGAGAATGGTTTCGAACAACAGTTGGAGTAAGGCAGGGCTGTCTACTCTCACCCACTCTTTTCAACATCTTCCTTGAGAGAATCATGGCTGATGCACTGGAACATCATGAAGGATCAGTCAGCATTGGTGGCAGAACGATCACAAACCTCCGCTTTGCAGATGACATTGATGGAATAGCAGGATCAGAAAAGAGCTTGCCAGCCTAACAGAACACTTGAATAAGGCCTCCAAAACATACGGCATGGAAATCAGTGCAGAGAAGACCAAACTGATGACTAATAACACCAACGGCATTAGCACTGATATCAGGGTTAATGACCAGAAGCTGGAAACAGTTCAAAGCTTCAAGTACCTGGGAGCCATTGTATCAGACCAGGGATCCAAGCCAGAAGTAGTATGCAGGACTGCACAGACAATAACAGCTTTGTCAAAACTAAACACAATCTGGAGAGATAAAAATATCTCACTATCTCCAAGATCAGACTAATGCGCTCCCTTGTCGTATCCATATTTCTGTATGCCTGTGAATCATGGACCCTGACTGCAGATTTGGAGAGAAGAGTACAGGCAGTGGAGATGAGATGCTTTCGGAGACTCCTTGGCATCTCCTACAAAGACCACATAAGCAACGAAAGCGTGCATAACAGAATCCAGCAAACCATTGGACCCTATGAGAACCTTCTAACCATCGTGAAAAAGCGTAAACTTAAATGGTATGGGCATGTCACAAGATCCAAAGGACTTGCAAAGACAGTTTTTCAAGGCACTGTCCAAGGAGGTAGAAGAAGAGGCAGACCAAGGAAGAGCTGGGAGGATAACATCAGCGAATGGACAGGCCTAGAACTTAACAAAACCCTGAGAAAGGCAGAACAGAGAGAGGAAGGGAGGGAACTGGCTGTTGAGTCTTTGAGGGTGCCCCCACGGTCGGCAGACTACGGGACAGATAGATAGATAGATAATGGAATAAGCACTCATGTGGGTTTTTTTACATCCAGTCCCCGTGTGTATGCGGTTTTGTTAATTTTGTCATATGTTTCCACCGGCACACAATAGCCTACTCTTTCGAAAAGCGGAACAGGATTTAACGTGTGCGCAAAATGTTCTGCATGCGTTCGGACGTAAGAGAGAGAGAGAGAGAGAGAGAGAGAGAGAGAGAGAGAGAGGAGAGAGAGAGAGAGAGAGAGAGAGAGAGAGAGAGAGAGAGAGAGAGAGAGAGAGAGCGATAGAAAGAAAGAGAGGAGAGAGACAGAGACAGACAGACATACATACAGGGAGAGACAGAGAGAGACAAAGCGCTGGACAACATAAGGTCCTTAGAGAAGTCCCATTCTAGAATAAAAAGTTATGGTTCTAACTTTTTAAACGATTGTGTGTGTGTGTGTGTATGTGTGTGTTTGTGTCTCTCTGTGTGTCTGTGTGCCTGTCTGTGTATTTATTTTATTTATTTCATTTCATTCTCTTATTTCGAAGATAATGGAATAAGTATTTATGTGCTTTTTATCCAGTCCCCGTGTGTATGTAGTTTTGTAAATTGTGCCTTCCGCTCCCACCGGCAGACAATGTCCTACTCTTCTAAAAAGCGGAACGGGTTTTAATGTGTGCGCAAGGTGTTCTGCCACTACTACTACTACTACTACTACTACTACTACTACTACTACTACTACTACTACTACTACTACTACTGCTACTACTACTACTACTACTACTAGTACTACTACTACTGCTACTGCTACTGCTACTACTACTACTACTACTACTACTCTGTGTTTGTGTTTGTGTGTGTATGTGTGTGTGTAACGGGATGGCTGTAAAGATAAGAGGAAGCCAAGTGGTTAGAGCGCTGAACTTTTGATCTGCTGCTGACAGAGGTCATGGGATCGAATCTCCATTGACAGTCTCTGTTCAATGGAAAATGTCCCTCAATTCAGCAATGGCACATTCCCCGAAGTCGGAATACAGCTACCTTAATGGTGGACAAAACGGTGGAAACATCTCAACTTAAAAAAAAAATGTTTTAAAACTGGTACTAGATCTATTTTACTAAAAAATCATTTCGGTAAGCTTCTATAGCGGAGTTTTGTGTGCTATTTTCCGCCTGAAAATCACCCATCTTTCACTATGCTACGGTTAATGGTATGAATACTATTAACATGGATGACACAAACATACCCAGCATGCAACTTTCAACATGGACAGTGGTTAGGTATTCGAGCGTCCTTTACCTTCACTTTCACCTATCCGGTAGTCTATAACACCGTTCGGGCACCACTGAAGATTTTGCAACCAGCTTCCTCTAACCCTCGCGGTTCTTTTTAGTTTTCCGTAGCAAGTCGTTCCACTCAAGGCCAGTCCATTCTCTGATGTTGTCTTCCCATCGGTTTTTCTCTGTCTGTTTCTTCGTCTCCCTCCTTGGTACTGTTTCTTTGTAAGACAGTTTTTGCCCAATCCAGATGTTCTTGTGACGTGCCCGTACCATTTCATTTTGCGGGGATTTGTTCACTTAGGAGCTCTTCATATGGCCTGGCTCTGTTTCTTCTTTTCCTCGTTATTTCTTCAACGTCTGCTGTTATTGTCCACGTTTCACACGCTCACAAAGATAGGAGCATGACGCAGGGAACTCATCAGTATGGTCTCGAAACTGATGGGGATGCTCTTGTCATTTCAGACAAAAGACACACGTCCTGATAAAAAATAAAAAGTTGCAGGTATTTGCCTAATGAATCCTGAAAGGTGGTTAAAGAAGAAAAGAGTAGCTACGGTGCATGCTGAAGATGCTTCCTTCCATTTCCATTGTAACGGACTGGTGTTTGTGTGTCGATCAAAACCTCTTCCTTCCTCCTGTGCGTTCACACACACGCACACACACACGCGCGCGCGTGCACACACACAATCACACACACATATACACACATAAACACACACGCACACACACAATTAAGCACACACACAAACACACACACACACAAATACAAAAACAAACGCACACACAAATAAGCACACACATATACACATGCACACAAATACACACGCAGCAAAACAGAAACACACATACACAAACACACACACACACACACACGCACACACAAATAAGCACACACATACACACATATACACATGCACAAAAATACACACGCACGCAAACAGAAACACACACACACAAACACTCACACACACACAAATGAGCACACACATACACACATATACACATGCACACAAATACACACGCACGCAAACAGAAACACACATACACAACACACACACACACAAACACACGCACACACAAATAAGCACACACATACACACATATACACATGCACACAAATACACACGCACGCAAACAGAAACACACACACACAAACACTCACATACACACAAATAAGCACACACATACACACATATACACATGCACACAAATACACACGAACGCAAACAGAAAACACACACACACACACACACACACACAGAAAAACACATTGCTGCTGCTGCTGCTGCTGCTGCTGCTGCTGCTGCTGCTGCTGCTGCTGCTGCTACTACTACTACTACTACTACAACTACTACTACTTATTCCACACACACACACACACACTTACACACATACACACACAAACACCCCTCCCCCCCCCAACCCACACATACACACAAACGCGCGTGCGCACATCATTCCTTTTGAGTTTCCCCACTTGTCAAGCAGAAAGGCAAAAGGAACCAGGTCGTGCCAATTATACGCCAGACGCTTTCCTTCCATCCTTTTTTTTATCCTTCTTCCCTCCCTCCCTCCCAGCCTCTCTACTCTCATCCCTTCATTCCTTCTCTCCTTCTTCCTCCTTGTCCTTTCTCGTTTTTCTCTTTACGTCAGGAAGACAGCTGTTCGTGCTTCAATGATTATGGTGCTAGTCCTGCTCTGCTTAGAACCCATCTTGTCATTGAAAAGATAGAGAGAATGTAAGAAAGAAAGAGAAGAAGAAGGAAGAAGGAAGAAAGAAAGAAAGAAAGGAAGGAAGGAAGGAGGGAAAGAAAGAAGGAAGGAAAGAAGAAAGAAAGAAAGAATGAAGGAGGAAAGGAAAGACAGAAAGGAGGAAATGAAGGAAAGAAAGAAAGAAAGATAGAATAAAAGACAGAAAGAAAGAAAGAAATGAAGAAAAGAAAGACAGAAAGAAAGAAAGAAAAAGACACAGACACACACATACCCCCCCCTCCCCCCCCCTACACGCACACACGCACACACACACACACACACACACACACACACACACACACACACACACACACACACACACACACACACACACACACACCGACACATACACAACATCAGGTCTTGAAGAAAACCGACTTGCTGCGGAAAGCAGAGGACCGCGAGAAGTGGAAGAAGCTGGTTGCGAAATCTTTAGTGATGCCCCAACAATCTTCAGGATTAATTTTTAATTTAAAAAAAAATCTTTTATATCGAGGATAATGGAATAAGCCCTAATGTGCTTTTTACATCCAGTCCCCGTGTGTATGCAGTTTGTAAATTCTGTCATCTGATCCCACCGGCACTCAATAGCCTACTCTTACGAAAAGCCGAACAGGATTTAACATGTGCGCAAGATGTTCTGCGTGCGTTCGCACACGGGGCCTCGGTTTATAGTCTCATCCGAAAGACTTTTGGGGAGAGTGGAGTCTGCACTGATGTTAACTCCAGGGGAAAATATCCCCTTGAACGGGAATCGAACCCGGGTCGTTAGATTGCGAGCGCAATGTTGTAACCACTAGACTATCCCGTCCCCTTGCGGGATGGGTAAAGATGGACTACGGGATAGGTAAAGACGAAGAGGTGATCCAGAACGGTCGTGTGCACGCACGCAGAACCTTGGTTTACGATATCAACTGAAGGGCTTGCAGAGGAATGGTCCACGTTTCTTCTCCACGTGTTCTGATCGTCAGGGCACACCAGGGCTTCAGCGAAGTGCCATCCTCAAACACGGGCCCGGTCACTTCAAAGAAAGCCTGTTTGTGTCACTTCAGTTTGGATCGATACATTTCCTGATGCTGGGAGGCGGGTTCCTTGTGTGACAGTCAACTGAAGTGCAGGGGCCTGGTAAGTGTACCACTGCCAGCACATGACATGACAAAACACAGAGCTCCATTTTCCCGAAGTTTCCGGCACATTCATGTTTCTATTTGGTTCTATAACTCAATAGACAGACAACTTGTTGCTGAAAGCCTGGTGTGACCCAGATAGCGTGTAGAGGGCTACATCTAGCAACATGCATTTTTGAAACCGTACAGAAATAAGAAAGTTTGGGAACAGGATTACTTACACAATTCACTTGCAATGCCGGCCAGCCTTTGGCAATTTGAAAGATGCAATGATACGAATTGCGCATGCGCACAGTTTCCGTCAGCTGTGGCTGTGTTTAGTTTCAAGGACATGGTAACAACGTTTTATCATTTCCGTTACAAATACCAAAAAACCCCAACCAAACCGTTCATCACCAGTTGTGGTTAACCCCTTCATTCCCGACGTCTGGTATACCAGTAATCCTTGGTTACAAGACCAGGTTTGGGGTTAATCATATATCTTCATTCCCAAGACCCGGAACACCAGGATGCAGCTGGTCAGAATAAACAGCATTCCCCCTCCCCTTCGCCCCCCCCCTCCCCTTCGCCCACCCCCCCCCCCCCCCATCCCCGACATCCTGACTACTCCCACCTCTGAGGCCCTTGCCCTTTGCCATACTGTTCACCCATGGCCTGGTCAAAGTGTGTAACAGGAAAAGCATTCTGGACCGGCGGCAGACATGTAAAGGTAAAGGTAAAGGAGTCCCATAACCTATAAGGTCGTAGGGGAGCGAGGCGTCAGAGACCTCACTTCTCTAGGGCCAGCATATTGAGGGCGGCGCCCATCTCCTCTCCCTCGCTGCTTTACCTTCCCTGACTCTAAAGAGGGCAGGTACCCATTTACAGCTGGGTGAACTGAGGGAACTGTACTGAAGCCAAGGCGTGGCGCAAACGGTCACCCATCCAACTGGTAACCACGCTCGACGCTGCTTAACTTGGCTGTGGGGAAAGCGAGTGCTCCGACCACTGAGCTATCCCGTCCCGTCCGGCAGACATGGGGAAGTCACTATGTTCTTGTCAGTGGCTGCATGGAGCTTTGAGGGTGGTGGCAAGGTCCTAAAGACCCAGGAGTGTGCGTGGACCACTGGTTCCCTACAAGGCCTGGTTTGAACACTAAGTTGTGTGCTGTGGACTTTGCTAAACAAAAGAGATTACAGGCACGTTTTCATTTCTTTTTCATGAACAGTTTGAAC
>CM054151.1:42563799-42573799 GCA_028751875.1 Rapana venosa
ACCCAAAACACACACATCATCCATACACACACACACTACACACACACATCACACACACACATACACACACACAATACAACACAACCCCTACACACACCACCCCACACCACATACACACCCCCCCACACACATAAAAACAACACATACACACACACCCTAAAAACAACACACACACACACACACACATACACACACACATAACCACACCCACACACATACACACACACATACACACACACACATACACACACACACGCATACACACACACATACACATGCAAAACATACACACACACATACACACACATACCCACACCCCATACACACACACAATACACACACATACACACACACACATACACACACACATACACACACAACATACACACACACATACACCCACCCACACACATACACACACAAAATACACACGCACATACACACACACACATACACACACACACATACACACACACATACACATACACACACACATACACATACACACACAC
The DNA here is from genome assembly GCA_028751875.1 of Rapana venosa. Taxonomy (NCBI): domain Eukaryota; kingdom Metazoa; phylum Mollusca; class Gastropoda; order Neogastropoda; family Muricidae; genus Rapana; species Rapana venosa. The sequence goes on from CM054151.1 coordinate 42,564,312, forward strand.
ACACACATAACACACACATACACTACACACACACACACATACACATACACACACACACATACACAAAACACATACACACACATACACACACACATACACACACACTACACACACACATACCACACATACACACACACATACACACACACACACGCACACACACACACGCACACACACACAACACACACAACACACACATACACACACATACACACACCACACATACACACACACACGCACACACACACACCACCCCACACACATACACACACAATACACACACACAATTACACACACACATACACATACACACATACACACATACACACACACATAACCACACATACCCACACACATACCACACAAAACACACAACACACACATACACACACACATACACACACACACGCACACACACACATATCACACACACATACACACACACACATACACACACACATACACATACACACATACACACACACTACACACACATACCCACACACATACACACACACATACACACACATACACACACACACAACGCACACACACACACGCACAAAACACACATACACACACACATACACACACACATACACATACACACACACACATACACACACACATACACACACACATACACACACCCACACACATACACACACACATACACACACACAACACACACATACACACACACACATACACACACACACACGCACACACATACACACACAAAACACACACACATACACACACACCAAAAGCACAAACACACACACACACAGAGATAATTATATGGATAACTCTCTATGCATAATAAGCGTGTATGTATTTATAAATCACGTATGCATGTGCATGGATATATGTACACGCAGACATACGACTCCCCCAAAAAGTTACAGATCAAGTACAGACTCAAACTGCATCCCCCCTCCCCCCTTGGGAAGGCAGTGGGGGAGGGGGGGGGATCTGTCAGTATAAATAGCATCCCCACCTTCTGAGGAAATTCTGTGCTAGGAATTCCCTTTTATTTCCATTTCTCTCTTTGGTTCCTGCTTTCTTCTTTTTCTTCCTGTCCCCTCCTTCGTGTCCATTGTCAACCTCCTTGGTCCACTCTGCTGCCTGTTCTGGGTGTTTTTTTTTCCAGAAAGACTTACGAGATAACAGTTCCCTTTTATGCCGAGGTCAGATGTGCTGGGCCTGACTTGCCAGGCACCTAACGGCAGCACAAAGCATTTTCACTCATATGACAGACAACAATTGTTGCTGTCTGAGCGTTCGAAGAAGCAGAGGAAGAAGCTGCATCCTGAGTTACCGTCCTTATACGAAGTTCTATAACAACTAGAAGTTTCTAGTTGTGAATATACAAGACAACGTCTTTTCCATAGAGATGACAGGCAAGAACTGACAAAGAAGCATATTTCAAACACACACATACACACACACGCACGCACGCACGCACGCACACGCACACACACACAAACATAGGCACACACACAAAACACACACAGACACACACACACACACACAGACACACACACAGACGCACACACACAAAACACACACACATACACACACAGAGAACATCTTGCGCACACGTTAAATCCTGTTACGCTTGTCCAAAGAGTAGGCCATTGTGTGCCGGTGGGAAAATATGACAATATTTACCAAACTGCATACACACGAGGACTGGATGTAGAAAAGCACATGAGTGTTTATTCCATTATCCGCGATATGAAAATAGTTAGATAGATAAATGAATGAATGAATAAATGAATGAATGAATAAATAAATAAATAACACACGCACAAGAAAGAAATCCACTGGTATCGACTATAACAAACGATGGTGAATATTCGCCAGGCAATAAACTCGCTTGAAACGAACCACGGAAGAACGTGTCCCAAACGAGAAAGCATTAAGAACATATTAATATTTATGTTTATGTTTTGTTCTTTTATTTCGAGGATCATGGAATAAGTACTCTCGTGTTTTTTTAAACATCCAATCCCTGTGTGCATGCAATTGTGCAAATTTTATCATCCGTTCTCTTCGGCACACAATGGCCTACTACTACTTCCGAAAAGCGGAACAGGATTTAACGTGTGCGCAAGATGTTCTGCGTGCGTTCGCACACGGGACCTCGGTTTATAGTCTCATTCGAAGGACTTTTGGGGAGGGTGGAGTCGGCACTGATGTTAACTCCAGAGGAAAAATCCTCTTGAACGAGAATCGAACCCGGGTCAGCAGATCACGAAAACATCACTCTAACCACCAGGCCGGAGAGAAGTTCTGAAATATAAACCTTTATATTAGCTAGAGCAATGCCAGTTTATTCCTACTTTGTTTCTATCCCATTGCTTGTGTGGGTTGTTGTTGTTGTTGTTGTTGTTGTTGTTGTTGATGCTGTTGTTGTTGTTTGTTCATTTGTTAAAACACTATCGGATGATATTCAAACTGGCAAAGAAGGAACTCTCTAAAAAACAAAAAAACAATGTTTAAGCTGAAAAAACGCTTCCCGAACAGGAAAGATAATCAAAGCAGAAACATCTAAATAATTCCTCTACAATGTTGTCCATTTATCAGAAATCTAAAAAAAAACAACTTTGAGAAACTCGGTCACCTCAATAGCGAAGAGACACAGAAATCTTTTGTCGAAACTCATAAACAAAGATTAGGCGGGTTTTATGACCGTAGATGGCTTGGAGATAATTAGAGAGGACACTTACACCATGATCATAAATACATTACTTGGAAAGGATAGAATTGTCTGGCTCGCAAAATTCAATAGATCTTGAGAAAGCTTTAAATCTAGGAGACGAGAAAAAACTATGAAAAGAATCTACGAACTTATTAATTTCGTAAAGATTCACGCTAATTAAACATCAGTTGATTTCGGTCATAGACTAAAAAAAAAAAGGTTGGTGTAGAAGTGAGTGGGGAAAAAAAATTTGCAAAAAAAAATGTATGTACTGCGCGCGCGTGTGAATGTATGTATTCATGTTTATGTGCATGTATGTACGTATGTATGTACGTACGTACGTACGTGTGTGCGTGCGTGTGTGGGCGCGTGCTTGTGTGCGTGCGTGTGTATGTGTTTTGTGTGTGTGCGCGCGCTTTCGCACGCGCGCGTATATGTGTGTGCATGCAGATCCCCTTTTATGCCCCAGAAGTGCCCTTAACAAGTCAACATCTCCTTTCTTGTCTTCATCATATGTGTTGATAAATATATAAACACATACATGAGTGCGTCAGAACTACTGCAATAGTATCATACAAAGACCAGCTCTAGCTATAAGCAGAAAGAAAGATGCTTTCAAGGAAACGACCGGGTGACGAGATAACTCTTAGACATTTCCACACAACATAGAGGGAGGACCTAATTCTGAGGGAGATGATAAAAAAGGTAAAGGTGTCCCATTATCTATGTGGGTGTAGGGGAGCGAGGCGTCAGAGACCTCACTTCTTAAGGGGCCAGCATATTGAGGACGGCGTTCATCTCCTCTCCCTCGTTGCTTGACCTTCCCTGACCCTAAAGTGGGCAGGTACCCATTTACAGATGGGTGAACTGGGGGAACTGTACTGAAGCCAAGGCGCGCAAACGGTCATCCATCCAACTGGTAACCACCATCGACGCTGGTTCAAACTTGGCTGGGGGAAAGCGAGTGCTCCGACCACTGAGCTATCCCGTCCCTATATTAATGTGTAGAAGGCAAAAACAAGAAGAGTAAATGGATTAACTAATGATCTTAATGACAATAAGAAAATCTAGTTCATAATCTCCCCATTTTGCTCAGGCTAACCCAGTTCCTGAAATAACTTGAAAAAAGGGTCACCACTGTATCTAAGAGACGCAGTAGTATTTTGCCGAAACTCATAAATGAAAATCAGGCGGATTTTATGACGGAAGATCTATTAGAGACAAACAGAAAACCCTTATGCCATGATATATTACTTGGAAAAGAGAGAAGTGCCTGTCTGGCTACATTGAATAGATTGCAAGAAAGCTTTATATTCGGAAGACAGGAACATCAGTAAAAGAAGTATTCAGCTTGTGTGGTAATGACATACGTGCAATAATACACAGTTTTGAGTTGCTTCCTTGTTTGTTTATTTGGGTTTTTGTTTCGTTTTTGGTTTTTGGAGGTAAAGCCATAAAATTCGATGTAAAAATGAGTTATAAGAAAACAGTTCTGCATTCGGTGTAAACAGCTACCAGTGTGTGTGTGTGTGTGTGTGTGTGTGTGTGTGTGTGTGTGTGTGTGTATGTGTGTATGTGTGTGTATGTGTGTATGTGTGTGTATGTGTGTGTGTGTTTGTGTTGTGTGTGTGTTATGTGTGTGTATGTGTGTATGTGTGTGTATGTGTGTGTGTGTTTGTGTGTGTGTATGTGTGTGTGTGTTTGTGTGTGCGCGTATGCGTGTGCGTACGTGTATGTATGTGTGTATGCACGTGTGTGTATGCATGTGTGTGTATGAGAGAAAGAGAATGCACACGTGCTGACGCAGAATTTGAAGATTTCAACATCTTTAAAAACAGAGAAAGAAGAATTGTTTTGGAAAAGTTTATAAAATATGATCTTATTCTATTATTGAAGATATTGACAGAATGTCTTAGCTTAAGCTGTTTGAATTCAGGAAGGGTTTAAGAATGTTGCTTTTTTCTAGGGATTTTTTTTCGGTTTTAGAGTTATGACTTTAAGTAGAAAAACAAATCAAATAAAAAATCATCAATATCGGGTTTAGGGACAACAAGGAAACAAATAAAATTAAACCAAAAGATCAGACAGATAAATAAACAATGAAACAATATCTGCAATTACATCATGCTAGCACACACAATTACAAAAACAGTTATGGTACTGGGTAATTTCATTGCAAAAATTTTGGAAGAAAACCTTACAAAAATCATTCCCCCCGAATCTGGTTCACAGAATTATCCAAACTATTCCAAACCCTAAAGGATGAGACTATAAACCGAGGCCCCGTGTGCGAACGCACGCAGAACATCTTGCGCTTACGTTAAATCCTGTTCCGCTTTTCGTAAGAGTAGGCCATTGTGTGCCGGTGGGAACAAATGACAGAATTCACAATACCGCATACACACGGGGACTGGATGTTACAAAAAAAACCCACATAAGTGCTTATTCCATTATCCTAGATATAAAAGAATAAAATAAGATAAAAATTAAAATATACACGAACATGTACACAGATCTATAGCCATGTATGTCCTTCTCTCTCTCTCTCTCTCTCTCTCTCTCTCTCTCTCTCTCTCTCTCTCTCTCTCCTCTCTCTCTCTCTCTCTCTCTCACACACACACACACACACACACACACACACACACACACACACACACACACACACACACACACACACACACACACATGTTTGTCTGATATCACTTAATGTGAAACGACAATAAATTAATAAATTAAAGCTCATTGGGAGCCGTAGCCTCGTGGTCAGAGCGTTGGGCTCGCAATGTGGCACCCCAGATTCGAACTACCACCCAGACAAGGAGATTTTTCTTCCTCTAGGTCACATCAATCCTGACTCCACTCCCTCCGAAATTCCTTCGGATGAGATGATACTGTAAACCGACACCCCGCGCGCAAATGCACACAGATACCTCCACCGAGAATTGAACCAGCGCTCTCAGCGACAACCACACCCTAATTCCATCACTCTAACCGCAAAACTACATCGACCCCCCAGTATCTTGATGATAGTGGGTTGTTTTTTTCTCTCTAGTCAGTTCTCCTTGAACTTAAATCTGATCTGAGAGGTAAGCATGTGTTAAATCTGTCGTGTAATATTTAACAACGAATCTCTCTGACGTTCAAGGCAAGGGCTGGTACATTGTCTTAATCCCCCCGTGTATATGGGTGTACGGTCGCGATCTTCACAGAATGTATAATTGACATCCATCCCCGTAAATCAGCTTGCAACTCTGCCGCGTCATCAGCCGCAGTCGTCATGTACATCGTTACACAGTGCGCAGGTTGAGGAGCGGTGTAGGCCGCCGCGTGACCAGACTTGAGTATGGATCATTATTATTATTATTAGTGGTATTTTTCGATTTAGCTGTTGTTGTTGTTGTTGTGGTGGTGGTGGTGGTGTGTGGTGGTGTGTTGTGTTGTATTGTTTGTGTATATACCCAAAACGCAATATCATAATACATAGATACATGCATGTGTGGTGTGTGTTGTGTATGCCTACATATCTATATTCAGAGACCACACACACAACACTATATTATATATATCTATTATCTATATTATTATTATATTATATATATTATATATATATATATTATATATATATATATATTATATGTAATAAATATGTGTGTGTGTGTGTGGGGGGGGGGTGTTATATACATGATAGATTAATACATAGATAGATAGATAGGTAGGTAGGTAGATGCATAGATACATGCACACATAATATACATACATACATACATAATACACCCTACATACATACATCACATACATAACATACATACATACATACATACATACATACATACATACATACATACACACATACACATACACACATACATACATAAACATAATACATACATACATACATACCACATACATGCACACACATAACAAATACATACATACATATACATAATACATACATACATACACAACACACACACACACCACACACAACAACACACACAACACACACACACACAACCACACACAAACACAACCACACACACAACACACACACACACACACACTGACTAACTGACAGGTATAAATACACACAGACACACAGACAGGCACATGCAAACCGACACAGACGGGCAAAAGCAAAGAATGGTCGACACATACACGATCACTATGTTTTCTTATTTACTTATCTCGGGTGGACATAACATGGCTCATATAACAAGTAATGTTTTCTCTTGTTTTATAGGCCAAAGTGTGGCAGGTGTTTCATGACAAAGGATGCCATTTTCTGTGAGTGTGTCTGCCAAATCCTAAAACGCGTGACGTCAGTGCAGTACATCCGGTATTGTAGTATATTTTAATGTCGTTTGGTATATGTGAGTTGTATGTGAAGTATTGTATTATCGTTGTCTTATATTGTATTGCAGCGTAGTGTGTGGTGTATTGTATTGCGTTTGATGGTACTGTGATGTGCTGTATTGTTCTATGTTATATTATATTATATTATATTATATTATATTATATTATATTATATTGTATTATATTATATTATATTATATTATATTACAATATTGTATTGTATTATATTGTGTTGTGGTGTGTTGTCGTGCTGTATCGCATAGGTTTTGTGTTGTGGCGTGAATCGCGTTGAAGCGGGCTTTATTTCAACATGTTGTATTCGTTGCACAGTTTTGTACACAAATAATAATGATAATGATAATGATAATCATCACCATCATCATCATCATCATCATCATCATCATCATAAATGGAATTAATATATAGCGCTATATCTTGCAGAGACAAATCAAAGCTCTTGCACTCAACTCATTCTTACACAGTCATACAACCAGTAACAATGAATAGTTTCAACAAGTCCAAATGTGCACGCACGCACGCACGCACGCACGCACGCACGCACGCACACACACACACACACACACACAGGTCACACACCCTGACCGGGCGATATAATCTCGGCTGTTGAAGGCAGGGAAAAGCTGTGAGATGTACCAGAAGAGGAAAATCTTAGGTTTGAAATAAATAAGTCTCGAGGCTGGATTTAAAAGTGTCATAAGAAGGCTTTTGGCGAAGAGAGAGAGAGAGAGAGAGAGAGAGAGAGAGAGAGAGAGAGAGAGAGAGAGAGAGAGAGAGAGAGAGAGGTCATTCCAGATCGATGGACCAGAAATAGAGAAAGAGCGACGACCGATTGTGGATCGGTTGAATCTAGATATTCGTAAGGACAGGGTATCTGCAGCAGAGCGGAGGGAACGAGAAGGAGTGTACAGGTGAATAAACAAAGTAGTAACTGCATTCTTTCTTATTTAAACTAGAATACAATGCTGTTTCATTACGTTTCTTGGTCCTGTTTGAACAATGTTTTTTGTGCATGTTATAACATTGCATTTGTTGTGCTATGTTTGTGTTGCAATGCTTCGTAGAAGTCTGTATGCATGTTCTTCGTTGCTTTAGTCATAAATGTATTGCACTATCTTGATCTGCATTGTACGGTAAGGTAGGTAAAGGTAAAGGAGTCCCATAACCTGTAAGGTCGTAGGGGAGCGAGGCGTCAGAGACCTCACTTCTCTAGGGCCAGCATATTGAGGGCGGCGCCCATCTCCTCTCCCTCGCTGCTTTACCTTCCCTGACCCTAAAGAGGACAGGTACCCATTTACAGCTGGGTGAACTGGGGGAACTGTACTGAAGCCAAGGCGCGCAAACGGTCACCCATCCAACTGGTAACCACGCTCGACGCTGCTTAACTTGGCTGGGGGAAAGCGAGTGCGGTACTACGGTACTGCTTTATATTGTAGTGTTGTACAGTGTGTCGTACTGTAACGCTTTGTGTTGTATTGTATTGTACTTGTATCGTATTGTCTCATCATATGACATTTGCACGTATGACCCATCTGTTTTGTGTGTAGTACAGGTTGCTCTCCTCGTGGAGATGGAGAGTGTGTCCCCTTTTGAACAGTGCAACTCGCGCTAAGAAAAAAAGAAAACGAAAAGAAACTCCTTCAGCAGTAAACATTTATTCTCTCTCTCTCTGTTTCTCTCTCTCTCTGTCTCTCTCCCTCTGTCTCTCTCTCCCCCTCTATCTCTAGCTCTCTGTCTCTCTCTTTTAAAGCAGATGTTGTCAGGCCGTGACAATTCTCTCTGCTCTCTGGTGCCAATGTTTCTTTTCCTGTGCTGAACTGATGTGACAGACAGACAGATAGTAGATAGATAGATAGATAGATAGACAGATAGATAGATAGATAGATAGAGAGAAAGATAGAGAGATAGATTAGAGAGAGAGAGAGAGAGAGAGAGAGAGAGAGAGAGAGAGAGAGAGAGAGAGAGAGAGAGGGAGCAAGAAGACAGACAGACAAACATACAGAGACACAGAAACATTGACAGAAATGCAGGTATATAAAAGTGCGTGCACGCACGCACACACACACACACACACACAAATGCACAAATAAAAGGTCACTCCGTTATCCTAGAAATAAAAGAGTAAAATATAAATAAATACACACAGAGATACACCCGCACGCACGCACCTACGCACGCACACCACACGCCCGCGCGTGTCGCAAACGCACCTACACTCATACACACATACAAACACACAAGTTTAGCTACATCTCTTGTTCGTTCGAAATTATCGTACGGACAAGAAATCTTTTTCAGCGCTCCAAAATCTTTACTTAAAAAGCTACAAAGTGTAGACTGCAAAGCTTACAGGCTTGCACTTGGAGTTCCGTATCATGCATCAGCTCTGGGAACGTACCATGAAGTTGGT
>CM054151.1:42583799-42588799 GCA_028751875.1 Rapana venosa
TACTTTTGATAAACCTTGTTCAACTGTAATACTGCCTTTTCCCCTTTAGTTGTCAAATGCAATGTACCTCTTTTTGCACTGATCATAGTTGTAAAGCTATATCCTAAATAACAATAATTATTAACAACTTCCAGTCTGTTACCTTTATAGAACCATTTTTCACGCCTTCCTAACATTCCCCCTTTTCTGAATACCATGATCTTAGTTTTATCTATATTTACGTTAAGTTTTATGCTTTCACAAAATGATTCTAAGATATTTAACTGATTTTGGAGACCACATGGTGTCGTTGAAATCAAAGCCACGTCATCTGCAAAGAGAAGGATAAGTAATTCCATGACATCTGGATATAAATGCACTCCATGTTTACCTTTGTCATTGATAAGTTTAGCTAGTTGATTTATAAACATGGAGAATAATGTTGAGCTGAGAACACAGCCTTGCCTTACCCCAATTGGTGTTTCAAACATCTTCGTTATTTCAAAATTTGCACGGACACCAGATATTAATGATTTATACATGGCTACTATTGCTGCGAAAAATTTTCCTTAGAGAGAGAGAGAGAGAGAGAGAGAGAGAGAGAGAGAGAGAGAGAGAGAGACACACACACACAGACACAGACACACACACACACACACACACACACACAGAGAAACACACACACACACACACACAGAAACACACACACACACACACACACACACACACACACACACACACGCACGCACACACACAGAGGGCAGGGTGGAAGGGAGTGGGATCAGAATTGAATTAATGACTTTAATGGGAACACGACGCACTGATGACCATGAGTAGAAAGATAACTCACTGTCTGATGCTGAAGAGTGTCTCAGATAATTATTTGCCATGAGTTAAGTGCAGATCCACATAATTATGGCCATTAGTTGAAAGATGAATCAAACGATGTTGTTGTTGTTGTAGTTTATTGTTGTTGTTGTTGTTGTTCTTTCTTCTTCTTCTTCTTCTTCTTCTTCTTCTTCTTCTTCTTCTTCTTCTTCTTCTTGTCGTTGTCATCATCATCATCATCATCATCATCATCATCATCATCTTCATCTTCTTCTTCTTCTTCTTCTTCTTCTTCTTCTTCTTCTTCTTCTTCTTCTTATTGTTATTATTATTTCATTATTATACTTGTGACACACTGTTACCTGCTCGTAAAAGAGAAACCGAATAGCGCCAATCTTTGGTACTTGATGAGACACTATACAATGTGAGCTACTGAGGAGCTACATGATAATTATCATAATCAATCGTATCAGAAAAAAACACCTGTCAGAGTCTATAAACAATACCTCGTGATACAAATTGTATCATGTATGACCAGTAGTCAACAGTCTATAAGACTTTGGTGTTGTTTTTGTTGCTCTATTGCACACATATACCCGACAGATTGGAATACATAACACACCTTCGATCGTTTCAAGATGATGGAGTGACTGTTTAGTGCAAACGATTCTTCTGAGGAGTGTAGGAGAAGAGATATATGATAGACGCACGCACACACACACAACACACACACACACACATACACAAACAAACACGCACACAGCGCACACACACACACCCACAAACATAACCCCTCCCTCCCCCCCCACACATACACACACACACACACACACACACAACACAACAAAACACACAAAACACACACACACACACACACACGCACTAGAAAGGAATATATAATATTATAATATCTAATTTCACTAGAAGTGAACAGACGTAAAATTGAACTCAACAACAACAAACACACCACACACACACACAACACAACACACACACAACACAAAACAAAACACAACACACACACAAACACAACACAAACACACATACACCCCCGCACCTCCCCCCCCTTCCCTGCTCCCCACACACACCACAAACATTAACACATAAAACACAATGCCACACAACACACAAACTCAACACACAAAAAACCACAACACAACACAACACATACCACAACACAACACACATACCCTCCTCCCCCCCCACCACCCCCCAACACCCCCACCCCCCGCCCCCCATTCCCCCCCACCCCGCGCCACCCCCCCCCCCCCCACACAACACACCACAAACGTAAACGCCCACACACATTATTTGACCCATCGACTGTCTAATGATGGCGAGCCATCATCACTCAAAGGCTGGAAGGCCAAGGGCTATACAGACAGACTATGCCGGACAGCAATGCAGCATGCTGGAGACACGTGTCCGGAAACGAGCAGAGCCCAGTACCCCGCGTGAGGATATTATTTATTTATTTATTTATTTATTTATTTATACCACTTTAAGTCACGCAGATTTCTCTGCGTGAAATTCGGGCTGCTTTTCCCGGGGAGAGCACGTCGCTACAAGAGCAGCGCTACCCTTTTTTTTCATGTCTGCAACAGTATTTCCTTCCCTATCAGAGTGGCTTTTTCTACATAGTTTTGCCAGGGATAACTCTCTTGTTGCCGTGGGTTCTTTTACGTGCGCTAAATAATTATGCGCAACACACGGAACCTCGGTTTATCGTCTCATCCGAAAGACTAGCGCCAAGACCACCACTCATGATCTAATAGATGGGGAAAAAGTTTTGGGTCTAGACGGGATACGAACCACCGCACACTTCCGACCCGGACTTTTGGCTTTCTAGACAGGCGCGTTACCTCTAGACCACCGATCCACCTGCATATTGACAGAAATATCAGCACAACCAGCATCCCCATAGTCTGGATCGAAATTCTGGGCTACAAATGTCCTCTTTTTCTATCCCTCTCCGTTTCTGCCTTGATCCTTTTCTTCCTGTCACCTCCTTCTTTGTCTATGCTCTGCCTTTTTTGGTCAATTCTTGTGATTTAAATTTTTTTTTTGGAAATTCCAGAAAGACTTGTAAATAAGATAACAATTCTCTCTTACGCCGAAGTCGGATGCGCTGGGACAGACGTATCAGGCGCTTTACGGCAGCGTGACACATTTGCGTTGATAAATAACAGACAACAATACTTGGTGCCTGAGCGTTTCATGACGACGAAACAGAGGTATAACTTATTACGTGATATAGTCCATCCAGCGACAATACAATGCCGCCTCAAGAAGACAGCCAATGTGAGAGACGATGTGGACTATTGAGGTATTGATGTGTTCACAGCTGTTTCATCGCGGTGGTTACACCTTGTGGGTATTTAATTTGGCATACAGGTTCTGGGCGATGGAAGAGGTAATACAAGGCGAACATGTGTGTGTTTACCGTGCTCAGGCTTTTTGGAAATAGCCCTAATCTGTGTGTGTGTGTGTGTGTGTGTGTGTGTGTGTGTGTGTGTGTGCGTGAGCGTGTGTGCGCGCACGAATGAACATAATTATGCTAGCGTGCGTAAGAGAAAACTGACGCTGTTTTCTTGTCATTTAAATCGGAAGTATCCCGCAAGCATGATTTGACACCTTTAATTAATATATGACAGTTAAACCACATACTACTACTACTACTACTACTACTACTACTACTACTACTACTACTACTACTACTACTACTACTACTACTGCTGCTGCTGCTGCTGCCACCACCACCACAATAACAACAATAATAATAAAAATGATAATAATAATAATAATAATAAATAACAATTATGATGATGATGATAAAACAATAATAATAATAATGATGATGATGATGATAAGAATAAGAATAAGAATAATCAAAATGATGTTTGGCAGTTATACAACGCTGAATCTTGTACAGTAAACAAATCGAAGGGCTTGCATTCAAATCATTTATACGCATGCAGCTGTCCACAAATATTAGGATTAACGGATATCAAATTTATACACACACGTACGTACACACACACACACACACACACACACACACACACGCGCGCGCGCGCGCGCGCGCGCACACACACAGAGCAACACGTTTAAGTGGGGTGGTGAAGATGAAGGTACTGTTGAGAAGTATGAACATATTAGAGGGGAAAATCTCAGATGAAAATAAGTGCGTTTTGAGACTGAATTTGAAAGTATCAAGTGAAGGCTTTTGGCGAAGTGGGAGAGGGAGGTCGTTCCATGTGGATGGACTAGAAACAGAGAAAGAGCGACGGCCAACAGTGGTTTGTTTGAATCTGGGTGTTCGAAAGCACAAAGTATCTGAGGCTGAACGATGGGAACGGGATGGAGTGTACAGGTGAAGACAGTTACAGAGATAAGAGGGTGCAGATTTGTGGAGACATTTGAAACAAAGGGTATTAATCTTGGACTTTAATCTTTGTGATATAGGAATCCAGTGAAGATATTGCAAAAGAGGAGTGATGTGTTCAGATTTTTTTCTTTCTAAGTTCAAGACAAGCTGCAGAGTTTTGTAATGCTTTGAAGGGAGTGGATGGATGATGCTGGTAAACCAGTCAAGAGAAAATTACAGTAGTCCAGACGTGAAAGAATGCGAGATGTGACAAGCTTGGATGTTGCGTCAGTAGACAGATACTTGTGAATAACGCTTATGCGTCGTAATTGGTAGTAGCAAGGCTGGCAGGTCTGGGTGATGAATTTTTTCATAGAGAGTGTGTTGTCAAGAGCCACACCTAGACATTTAACAGAGCTGGACAAAGGAACTGACGTCTTACCGAAATTTATTAAAGATGATATTATGGCGGGGAAGCTTATGTTTGGTCCATATGAGCATGGTTTTCGTTTTATCGGTATTTAACTATAACTTATTCTGAGTTATCCAGTTTTAAATGCAGTGGGCCATATTTGTCAGGAGGGAAGGCACGTTTTTAACAGTATCACTGCATTGAAGCTGAGTATCATCAACATAGACATGATGATCAATATGATGCAGTTTATTATGTGTGAGAGTAAAGCAGTGTAGAGAGTGAGGAGAACAGGGCCCAGCACTGATCCCTGCCACTTTCTTTTGTTTCCTTGTTCTGCGTATGAGTTAGAAGACGTTGGCAGCCCTGATTCTATTTAGGGTAAACTCATCGTCGAAAATGAGCGCGTGCGCG
>CM054151.1:42591299-42596299 GCA_028751875.1 Rapana venosa
AAGAGTTTATCACACTTAGTGGAAGTCTGAAAACATTCAGGGAGAGTGGCCTTGACAGGTTCAAAATTCCCTGTGTGACAAGTTCGGTGCTGTGACTTGCTGACTTCTTTAGGAGTTAAGCAGAGGTCAAGTCAGGTCAAGTCAATGCTTCGATGTTTGTCACTGCCCGCTCTTCTTTGGTGAACCCCTGAAGAAGCTATGGTGTACTATTCTGTTTCTCTAAGTAGTGGTAGCTTGGTTTGAAGATATGGCATTCAAATACATGAAGTTCTCAAACTCCTGGTTATTAAGGCTGCGTTTTGACTTGTTTTCAATAATTGTTTATGCTTTCATAGTTTTTGTTTATTATTTTTTATTCACTGTCTTTAACTGACAGTTTTTGACCAAAAAAACCTTTAACTCCTCAAAAAACATTTGATCTTATAGTTTGTCTTTTTATGAATTTGTTGTTTTTCGGTGAACTTTGTACATTTATCATTTTTCTTTCTTCTTCTTCTGTTCTGCCTGTCTTAAACTTTTTCAACCCACCCTCCCATTTCCTTCATCACAACGTCTATCTACACCTCGTGTACATATATCCCCATCCCTTACTCAATACAAACAACTCCAGATTAAGTTTATTCTCTTCTTAGAGGCAACAACACTTTAACAACACAGGCACACACGTCACAAGACGGGAGCAACAGATGTGAACACGCTCGCTGTTCCGCTAGCCTATAGTCTTTTCCAAGCCAGCCTCTCGCTTGAATTGGATGCCTCTCGTCTCTCTCTCTCTCTCTCCATCTCTCTCTGTCCCCTTCCCTCTCATCTCTCTCTCCCTCTCTCCCTCCCTCTCTCTCCCTACTCTCTGTCCACACTCAAGCGCATAGCTCCCCCATTCAGTACAGCGCACGCACTAACGATGATGTTGTGGCGTCGTCTTTTTCGCTAGGCTGCCCTGCCTTGCCCTGCCTTGCCTTTCCTTGCCTTGTCACGCCTTGTCTTGCCTTGTCGCGCCGTTACGTTGCTAGTCTAACACAACTTGGCGAAGCAGAGAGAAGACAAGGCAGGTGATATAGTATAGGCATATGTCTATAGTGGGTCTGGTTGTCTGGGAGTGAGGACTGTGGTGGTGGTGGTGGTGGTGATGGTGGTGGTGGTGACGTTAGTGGTGGTGGTGGTGGTGGTGACGTTAGTGGTGGTGGTGGTGGTGGTAGTGATGGTGGCAGTGGGTGTTGTTTTGGAAAGGGGTGACATGTATGGGAGGGAGGGATCGGGGATAGAGAGAGGGAGAGACAGAGAGTGTGTTGTGTTCCTTTTCTCCACCTATCTATCTATCTATCTATCTATCTATCTATCTATCTATCTATCTATCTATCTATCTATCTATCTATCTATCATATATCTATCATCTATATATCTATATGTCATCTATCTATATATCACCTATCTATCACCTGTCTATCTATATATCATCTATCTATCTATATACCTATCTATCTATCACCTATCTATCTATCATCTATATATCTATCACCTGTCTATATATCTATCACCTATCTATCTATCTATCTTTCTATCTATCTATCTATCTATCTATCTATCTATCTATCATATATCTATCATCTATATATCTATATGTCATCTATCTATATATCATCTATCTATCACCTGTCTATCTATATATCATCTATCTATCTATATACCTATCTATCTATCACCTATCTATCTATCATCTATATATCTATCACCTGTCTATATATCTATCACCTATCTATCTATCTATCTTTCTATCTATCTATCATCTATTTATCTATATATCATCTATCTATATATGTGTCATATACATATCGATCTATTGATCTATCTATCTATCTATCTATCTATCTATCTATCGATCTATGTATCTATCTATCTATTGATCTATCTATCATCTGTATGTATATATATATATATATCATCTATCGACCTATCTATCTATCTATCTATCTATCTATCTATCTATCTATCTATATATCTATCATCTATCTATCATCTATCTATCATATGTTCTATCTATATATCATCCTATCTATCACTTCATCTATATATCATCCATCTATCTATATCTATCTATCTATACTATCTATCTTATCTATCATATCTATCACCTGTCTATACTATCTATACCTATTATTATTATCATCTATCTATCATCTATCTATTTATCATATTATCTATCATCTATATATCGATCATCTATCATCTATCTATTTCATCTATCTATCACTGTCTATTATAATCATCTATCTATCTAATCTATCATCCATCTACCTATCTATCTATCATCTATTATCTTCACTGTCTTATACTTCTATCTATCGATCTATTTCTATCTATCTATCTATCTATCTGATATCATTATCTAATGTGTCTATACCATTCTGTCTATTATCTATCTATCTATCTATCTTCGATCTATTATCTCACTATCTATTATCTTCTACATCTTATGTTATTTTATCTATACCATTATGTCTATTTCTCTATCTACTATTATCACTGTCTATTATATCTATCACCATCTTTATTTCTTTCTAATATCATCTATCTATCTTACATCATATCTTATCATTATTTATCTCATTCTCTATTATCATCTATCTATCTTTACCAATTCATTATCGATCTCTCTATCATCTATCGATCTATTATCTTTTATCTATCATCTATCTATCATCGATCTATCTCGATCTTTATCTATCTATCATCGAATTCGATCTATCTACATCTTCGTCTCTCTATCTCTTCTATCTTCTATCAATCTCATCTACTCTTCTATCTTCATCATCTTCTTCTATCTTCTTCTGGCTCTGTACTGGTGTCACCATCTGTCTCTCATCTTTCCTCCATGTCCACCTTGTTATTTGTCTAACATTTGTTACTAACACAGCTGTCATTTCAGCCTCTTGTATCTTTTCTACCATCTTCTCCTACACATCTATTCTCTCTCCTCCTCTCTCTCTCTCTCTCTCTCTCTCTCTCTCTCCTCTCTCTCTCTTCTTCTCTCTCTCTCTCCTCTCTCTCTCTCTCTCTCTCTCTCTCTCTCTTCTCTCTTTTGTACTGGTTGTCCCAGTCCCCGTCCCCCTGTCCCCTTGTGAATGGACGTAAAACTTATGGTAACTACACAGTTGTCATTGTCATCTCTCTCTCTCTCTCTCTCTCTCTCTCCTCTCTCTCTCTCTCCTCCCTCTCCTCTCTCTCTCTCTCTCTCCCTCTCTCTCTCTCTCTCTCTCTCTCTCTCTCCCCTCTCTCTCTCTCTCTTCTCTCTCTCTCCTTTTTTACTGGAGTTAACATCAGTGCAGACTCTACTCTTCCCAACAGTCCTTCGGATGAGACTGTAAATCGAAGCCCCGTGTGCAAACGCACGCAGAACATTTGCGCACACGTTAAAACCCGTTCCGCTTTTCGGAAGAGTAGGCCATTGTGTGCCGGTGGGAACGGATGACAAAATTGACAAAACTGCGCGCGTTCATACGGGCACTGGATGGAAAAAGCACACGGGTGCTTATGCCGTTATCCTCGAAATAAAAGAATCTCTCTGTCTCTGTCTGTCAGTCTGTCTGTCTGTCTGTCTGTCTGTCTGTCTGTCTGTCTGTCTGTCTGTCTGTCTGTCTGTCTGTCTCTCTCTCTCTCTCTCTCTCTCTCTCTCTCTCTCTCTCTCTCTCTCTCCCTCTGTGCCATAGTATGTAGAAAAATGCCACTCTGATAGAGAAAAAAACAGACGGAAAAAAAGGAAAATAAAATAATGGATGGCGTTGTTCTTTTGGCAACAATTTATCCCCGGGGAGAGCAGCCCGAGTTTTCACACAGAGAAATATGCCGTGACTTACGGTGGTATTCAATATACAAACGATATATATGCATGCAATGCTTGTAAAATTGTCTACGTGTATGTCTAGTTTCATCCCAGACACTCTCTGTCTGTCTATCTCTCTTTATGACTGTCTGTCTGTTTCTCTCTCTGTCTTTTTCAATCTGTGTCTCTGCCTGACTGTCTGTCTCCCTGTGTCTCTGTCTCTCTCTCTGTCTCTCTCTGTGACTTTGATCTATCAGTCTGTCTGTCTGTCTGACTGTCTGTCTGTCTGTCTGTCTGACTGTCTGTCTGTCTGTGTCTCTCTACCTCCCTCTCTCGCTCGCTCGCTCGCTCTCGTTCTCGCTCTCGCTCACTTGCTCGCTTGTTTTATACACACAAACACACATACGCCACACGCAAACACACACACACACACACACACACACAAACACACACACGCACACACACACACACACGCACACACACACACACACACGCACACACACACACACACACACATACACACACACTAATAATAATGAATACAATGCGAACGTAGCTGGACAAGCAGAAGTTCTTTTTTCCTTGTCTGTCTATTAGTTTGTTTGACTTTCTGTCTGTCTGTCTGTCTGTCTCTGTGTATGTTTGACTGTTTATATTATAATAATAATAATAATAATAATAATAATAATAATAATAATAATAATAATAATAATAATAATAAATGGAATTTATATAGCGCTGTATCTTGCACAGACAAATCAAAGCGCTTGCACTCAACTCATTCTTACAGTCATGCAACCAATAGCGAGTAATAGTTCTAACAAGTCCAAATGCACACACACACACACACACACACACACACACACACACACACACACACACACACACACACACACACACACACACACACACACACCACCCACGTTATACACTTTGGCAGGGTGATGGAATTTTTGGCTGTTGAAAAGCAGGGATAGCTATGAAATGAAACAGGAGAGGAAATTCTTAGGTTTGAAACAAATATGTCTTGAGGACAGATTTAAAAGAGTCACAAGAAGGCCTTTGGCGAAGAGAGATAGGGAGGCCATTCCAAATCGATGGACCAGAAACAGAGAAAGAGCGACGGCTAACAGTGGACTGGTTGAATCTAGGTGTTTGTAAGCACAAGGAATCTGCAGCTGAG
>CM054151.1:42606299-42658799 GCA_028751875.1 Rapana venosa
TCTCTTTCCTCTCGGTCTCTGCCTGTCTGTGTCTCTATGTCTCTCTGTCTGTCTGTCTGTCTGTGTCTGTTTCTCTCTGTGTGTGTGTGTGTGTGTGTGTGTGTGTGTGGTCTCTCTCTCTCTCTGTCTCTCTCTCTCTCTCTGTCTCGCGCGCGCGCTCTCCCAGGTTTTTGTAGTCTGCCTGTTGTGTGTGTGTGAAAGAAAAAAAATGCACTCGTATCTATGTGTGTTTGTGTGTGTGTGCACGTGTGTGTGTGTGTGTGCATGTGTGTGTGTGTGTGTGTGTGTGTGTGTGTGTGTGTAAATCAAGAATCAAGAACTTTACTGCCATTAACTCAGAGCAAGACTTATTTGTGGGTGTGGGTATGGGTGTGGGTGTGCGTGCACGCGCTCGCTTATCTATAATCAGTCACGGGATGATGTGATAGAATGTTCTTACACTTTCTGCTATCGTGACCAAAATATGTCATTTGTTCCTGCTACGTGTATCCCGTAAGTACCGAATGAAGCTTCCTTAACGGTAGTCTAAAACCGACCGGGTTGCATAAAATATTATGCAAAATCTCACCATTCGTCAGCTTCGTAGCTGTAGCGGGGGAGCGAACAGAAACCCCTGATGAACAAGAACAAAATGCACTAGATACACTGCCGGCTATCAGGACGAGGCATACCACTTATTTCTCTCATCTATTTATTTATTTTTATACCACTTAAAGTCACGGCAGATTTCTCTGCGTGAAACTCGGGCTGCTCTCCCAGGGAAGAGCGCGTCACCACAAGAGCAGCGCCACCTTTGTTTCTTTCTTTTTCCTGTCTGCAGCTGCATTTGTTTTCCTATCAGAGTGGCTTTTTTGCTACAAAATTTTGCCAGAAACAACTCTCTTGTTGCCGTGGGTTCTTTTACGTGCGCTAAATAATTATGTGTAACACACGGGACCTCGGTTTATCGTCTCATCCGTAAGACTAGCGCCCAGACCACCACTCATGACCTAATGGATGGAGGGGGGGGGGGGGGGGGGGGGGAGGAAATTTCGGGTCCAAACAGGATTCGAACAACCGCTCAGTTCCGACCCGAACTTTTCGCTTTCTAGACAGACGCGTTACCTGTAGACCACCGATCCACTATGCCTATCATTGTTAACTCAATGTCTTGGAGCTTTTTCTGTCGAAGCCTGTCTTGTAGCGTGTTCCGTTCCATTCCATTCAACGTCGAGGGTAGTTTCGGGAACACTATTAGTGTTAGTACCCCTCTGTTGTGGTGGGCCAACCATCTACAGTGTGAACGAGACCCCAGTGACTGGGTCTTCTTCTTCTTCTTCTTCTTCTTCAAGTGTCCGGTCTGGTCCTGCAGACATCGACGATCATGGCTCTCCATTCTTCCCTGTTCTCGGTCCCTCTCATGAGCTCATTGTTGTTGCCCTCTTTATTCGTTGCGAATTTGTTTAAGCTGTCTGTGAATTTTGTGCGTTGTCTTCCTCTGCTCTTGTTTCCACATATTTTGCCACTCCATAACAGTTTCTCTAGTCCGTCAGCCCTGATTATATGGCCGAAAATTTTGAGCTGTCTATCTCTGATGGTGTTGAGAAGGGATCTCTTGTATCCAGCCATTTCCATTACTTCTGCATTTGTTTTTCTTGACCGGGTAAAGACGTTATAATGTATGTGATGCTACGTCTCTTGTGCCCCTGAGGTCTACACGATTACGGGGTAGCTTGGAGGTGAAGAAGTACGTCTCTGGTGTCCTAAAGAGGGTTTTGTCATAAAGTGGACAGGCTCCACGGAGACGAGAATGCTTCCCTGTGTGTGAAAACATCCTGCTGGAATTTTTCTTTAAAAAAATCTTCATTTATTTCACCAATGTATAAACTGCCAATTGCAAAAGACAAACACAAATTCCTAAATCTGACAATACCTACTGTCTCTGTGAAGTTGTGAATCAGGTTAAATAACAAAAAAATAAAAAGGTTCCAGGAAAGGTTAGCAAGTACTCGCTTTAAGTTCTCAGTACCCATTGTGTCTTCGTTTAGGTGATATCTCTTTATTGCCATTGTTTTTGGTCGTGGTTTTATGTGCGTTCATAACAAACGATATGCTAAGCAGTTAACAACAAAAAACACCAAACCAAAACCAAAAACAACCGTTACTTTTAAACCGTGTATGCGCAGTTGAAAGTGAGAATCCATTTAGTGACAAGGAATGCGTTTAACGACGGCATACACGTGCGTCCTCCTCTCACTTATCCCATCTTTCCATCCCCCCCTCTCTCTCTCTCGTCTCTATCTCTCGTCTCTATCTCTCTCTCTCTCTCTCTCTCTCTCTTTTCTCTCTCTTCTCTCTTCTCTCTCTCTCTCTCGTCTCTATCTCTCTCACCCTATCTCTCTCACTTCTCTCTCTCTCTCCCTCTCTCACCTCTCTCTCTCTCCTCTCTCTCTCATATCTCTCTCCTTTCTCTATCTCCCTCTCTCTCTCCTCCCTCCCCGTCTCTCTCCCTCTCTCTCTATCTCACTCTCTCTCTATTCAACTCTCTCTCTCACGTCTCCCTCTCTCATCTTTCTCTCACTCTCTCTCCCTCTCTCCCTCTCTCTCCCCCTCTCCTCTCTCTCTCTCTCTCTCTCTCTCTCTCTCTCTCTCTCTCGCACTCCTGTCGCTCTATTCACATCACTTCTCCTTTTTCTGTGCCCGATAATTGCCTGGTGGTAGTACTTAGCTAACACTGAAACTATTTTTATTGTCTGCTTATAGCAGGACATTAAAAAAAAAAAAAATAATAGGTGGTGCTGCTCTTGTGGCGATGCGCTCTTCCTGGGGAGAGCAGCCCGAATTTCACGCAGAGAAATCTGCCCTGACATAAAATGGTATGAAAATGGAAAAAGAAAAAAAAAGAAAAAATATCTGTTTAGTGTGTTTTGTGGTGTGTTTATGCAGTTGTTGGCATCGTTGTTGTTGTTGTTGGCATTGTTGTTGTTGCTGTTGGCATTGTTGTTCTTGTGGTTGCTGTTGTTGTTGGAGTTGGGTTTTCGCAAGCTTAACATTCTGGGGTTCACCCTGAATGATAAGTACTCTGTCTCACTCATCAACCCTAGTAATAATCACTGTCATGCAATAGGCACACACTGGTCGAGAAGTGTGGCGCGTATAGCCAATTTCAAGGACATTACCACACAGGCAGCCATATTCCCATTTAAAAAAAAAAAGAGTGGATTTGTTATCCTCTAATGAAGATAATACAGATTGTGCTGCACAAAATTCTTTACGGATGAAGACAATCTTACCATAACGACCCCTTATTGTTGACCAGAGTGATGATACAAGGAACGACAGTATGAGGGCCTTCAGCGCACGACAGCAGTTGTCATGGCCTCAGGTGTTGCTGTCTGAGCGTTCGACGACGACGACAGCGTCGAAGAAAACCACGACGAAGAAGAGGAAGAAGAAGAATAAGAAGACGAAGAATTGTGAAGAATTGCAAATAAGAAGAATTGCGAATAAAAATAATTGCGGGGGAGAAGAAGAAGAAGGAAGAAGAAGAAGAAGAATTGCGAAGAAGAAGAATTGCGAAGAAGAAGAAGAGAGAAGAAGAAGAAGAAGAAGAAGAAGAATTGCGAAGAAGAAGAAGAATTGCGAAGAAGAAGAAGAAGAAGAAGAAGAAGAAGAATTGCGAAGAAGAAGAAGAAGAAGAAGAAGAAGAAGAAGAAGAAGAAGAATTGCGAACAAGAAGAAGAAGAAGAAGAAGAAGAAGAGGAAGAAGAAGAATTGCGAAGAAGAAGAGAAGAAGAAGAAGAAGATTGCGAAGAAGAAATTGCGAAGAAGAAGAAAGAGAAGAAGAAGAAGAAGAAGAAGAAGAAGGAAAAGAATCAAGAAAGAAGAAGAAGAAGAGAAGAAAAGCGAAGAAGAAGAAGAAAGAAGAATTGCGAAGAAGAAGAAGAAGAAGAAGAAGAAGAAGAATTGCGAAGAAACATGCGAAGAAGAAGAATGCAAAGAAGAATTGCAAAGAAGAAGAAGAAGAAGGAAGAAGAAGAGGAAGAAGAAGAAGAAGAAAGAAGAAGAATGGAAGAAAAGAACGAAGAAAGAAGAATTGCGAAGAAGAAGAATGGAAGAAGAAGAATGACGAAGAAAAGAATGCGAAGAAGAAGAATTGGAAGAAGAAGAATTGCGAAGAAGAATTGCGAAGAAGAAGAAGAAGAAGAAGAAAGAAGAAGAAAAGAAGAAAGAAGAAGAAAAAAGAAGAATAAGAATGTGAAGAAGAAGAATTGCGAAGAAGAATTGCGAAAGAAGAAGAAGAAGAAGAAGAAGAAGAAGAACAAGAACATGACAAGAACAACAAGAACAACAACAAGAACAACAACAAGAACAAGAACAAGAAAAATAAATACGAAGAATTGCGAAGAAGAAGAATTGCGAAAAAGAAGAAAAAAGAAGAAAAGAGAATTGCAGAAAAAGAATTGCGAAGAAGAAGAGAGAAGAAGAAGAGAATTGTGAAGAAGAATTGTGAAGAAGAGATTGCAAAGAAGAAGAATTGCGAAAAATTGCGAAGAATTGCAAGAAGAAGAAGAATTGCGAAGAAGAATTGAGAAGAAGAAGAATTGCAAAGAAGAAGAATTGCGAAGAAAGAAGAATTGCAAGAAGAAGAAGAATTGCGAGAAGAATGAGAAAAAGAAGAAGAATTGCAAGAAGAAGAAGAAAAGAAGAATTGCGAAGAAGAAGAAGAATTGCGAAGAAGAAGAAGAATTGCGAAGAAGAAGAAGAATTGCGAAGAAGAAAGAATGCGAAGAAGAAGAAGAATTGCGAAGAAGAAAGAGAATTGCGAAGAAGAATTGCGAAGAAGAATTGCGAAGAAGAGAAAGAAGAAGAATTGCGAAGAAGAATTGAGAAGAAGAAGAATTGCGAAGAAGAAGAATTGCGAAGAAGAATGCGAAGAAGAAGAATTGCGAAGAAGAAGAAGAAGAAGAAGAAGAAGAAGAAAGAAGAAGAAGAAAAGAAGAAGAAGAGAATTGCGAAGAAGAATTGCGAAGAAGAAGAAGAATTGCGAAGAAGAAGCAGAAGAAGAAGAAGAATTGCAAAGAAGAAGAAGAATTGCGAAGAAGAAAAAAAAGAAGAAGAACAAGAGAAGAAAAAAAAAAGAGAAGAAGAAGAAGAAGAAGAAGAATTGCGAAGAAGAAGCAGAAGAAGAAGAAGAATTGCAAAGAAGAAGAAGAATTGCGAAGAAGAAAAAGAAGAAGAAGAACAAGTAGAAGAAAAAGAAGAAGAAGAAGAGAAGAAGAAGAGAAGAAGAAGAAAAGAAGAAAAGAAGAAAAACAAACAACAACAACAACAAGAACAATATGAAGAAGAATTGCAAAGGAGGAGGAGGAGGAGGAGGAGAAGGAGGAGGAGGAGCAGGAAAATATGTAGATTAGTTGCGCTGTTTGAATCTGACATTTACAGTTTTACGAGGTGGAAAACCCCGACATGGCTCTTGTTGTCGGCGTGGCTATAAACAACAGGATTTGGATGGGATTGGTACTGTCACTCACATGCGTGTCTGACAAACCTTTGGAGGTGGGCCACCTCTGCTTATAAACAACACCATTCTCTCGTAAAACAAACAAAAAACCCCTCTCTCTGCATGTGCTAAATCTTCCGTGTCTCTGCGCAAGAGGCTTGTGCAGAGAAGCAACAAACAAACAACAAACAAACAAACAAACAAACAAAGAGGCAGAAAGACAGATAGACAAACAGATAGACAGATAGACAGACAGACAAACAGATAGACAGTCAGACAGACAGACAGACAGACAGACAGACCAAGAAAGCCAGAAGTAAATCAAACCTTAATGGGGAAATATCGTTTTCGCTGTGCTCGTTATCTTCCCCGGCTCTCGGCTAATGAACACGCAACTCACTTAAAAGTTGTTATGAGAGAGAGAGAGAGAGAGAGGAGAGAGAGAGAGAGAGAGAGAGAGAGAGAGAGGCAGAGAGAGAGAGAGACAGAGACAGAGAGACAGAGAGACAGAGAGACAGAGAGAGAGACAGAGAGAGAGAGAGAGAGAGAGAGAGAGAGAGAGAGAGAGAGAGAGAGAGAGAGAGAGAGAAGAGAGAGAGAGAGAGAGAGAGAGAGAGAGAGAGAGAGAGTGAGAGAGAGAGAGGAGAGAGAGAGAGAGATGAGAGAGAGAGAGAGCGTGCATAAAGGCAGGATAGTTAAGACCGCTACTGCAACTGGACCGTTTCTGCAAATCGAAAATGTTTGACCTAAAAGAAGGAAAATAAAAACCGGAAAATTTCCAAAATGAGCGCGCACTCACACACATACCCCTCCCCCCCCCCCCACAACACATTTACAAACACACAAACACACACACACAAACAACAACACACACAAACACACACAAACACACATCCCACACACCCACATACAACCGGTTGAACTCGTCAATCAACATATAAAAAACCCCAAACATACCGCAAAAGTTCCAAAACCTGTCTAACATGCAAAGCTGTGGAATCGAACATAGCCAAAATGCCCACGAGCTCTTCAATATCCTTTTGATAAAGCAATTTAGATGCAATGTTTAATCCCAGAAGGTGGGTTTGATATATTTTCTAAAAACCTGTAAGTGATCTGTCGCCCACCCACACCGCCTATCTGGACCTAACTTCCTGCACGCAAGCAGCCACATCTAGTTCTGTCGAGTTATAGCATCACATAAAGGACAGACAGAATCTCGTTGTGTGTTGTGGGACCATTTTAGTGTTTCCTTGAGATAGGCGTTCTGAACACTTCAGAACAGCTATCTTTTTTGCAGCTTTTTAAAAATTTAAATAAGGGTCCTAAAGGGGTGGGGTTGGGGTTGGGTAAAGCCTAGTGGTTAGAACGTTGCGCTGGCAATTTGACATTCAAGAGTTCGATTCCCCACAGAGGTTCTCTTCTTTTCTATCACTTTCTCTGTTTTCTGCCTTGTTTTCTTTTCTTCCTGTCATCTCCTTCGTGTATGTTTTCTGCCTTCATGGTCCATTCTCCTTCCCGCGTTGAAGTCGGACACGCTGGGCCTGACTTGCCAGGCGCTTAACGGCAGCGCAACGCATTTTCGCAGATAATGACAGACAGCCGTAGATGCTCTCTGAGCGGTCGACCACGACGACGAAGAAGAAATGTATTTTTCGCGCCGTCACCTAACTAGAATTTCGTGACTTCATCTTCGATTTTCTCTCCTCCCCACCACGCTCCTTCGTCACGAGTTAGTGTCCGAGGTGTCAGACTTATGACCCGCTTGATTTGGTTAGCGGACATGGCTGTGAACAGGCGGCCACTTTCAGTAAGGGGTTGGCTTGACCACGAAAGGTGGTCATGGTGTGGTCAGTGCTGCAGCTAATGGAAACCACTGTACTTAATGGGTGCAGGTAAGTCGTAAGACTCGTATGTGTCAAGATAAGATTGAATGACATCTAAACTAGTTCCATGCCTTTTCCGATATCCATGTTCTACTGATGGTGACAGAACACAGCGGCAACAGGCTTCACTGTTGCTTTTTAATAAATATTTGTATACCACATGATTATATCATACCACCCATAACACGCGCGCGCGCACACGCATACACACACATTATACACTTACAAACACATACAGAGACACACACAGACACAGACACACAGACTCACATACACACAGTATAAAGACTCGTGTTTACATGTTTAAAGGCACAGAGAACTTCCCCGACACACACACACACACGCACGCACACACACACAGACACACACACACACACACACACACACACACACATATATAATATATATATATATATATATATATATATATATATATATATATATATATATATATATATATATATATATATATATATATATATATATATATATATATATATATATGGGGGGACGTGATAGCTCAGTGGTCGGAGCACTCGCTTTCCCCCAGCCAAGTTAAGCAGCGTCGAGCGTGGTTACCAGTTGGATGGGTGACCGTTTGCACGCCTTGGCTTTAGTACAGTTTCCCCAGTTCACCCAGCTGTAAATGGGTACCTGCCCTCTTTGGGGTCAGGGAAGGTAAAGCAGCAAGGGAGAGGAGATGGGCGCCGCCCTCACTATGCTGGCCCTAGAGAAGTGAGGTCTCTGACGCCTCGCTCCCCTACGACCTTATAGGTTATGGGACTCCTTTACCTTTTATTACCTTATATATATAGATATATATATATATATATATATATATATATATATATATATATATATATATATATATATATATATATATTATATAATGGAGGAAAACAAGTGCAGGTAGTTAATTGCAACTTTTCCATCAATTTGGACGGAAATTAGCAAGGATATAGTATTTTTAAAATCCCTTTCTGGAAAATGGTATCTTTTAAAGACAGCATTTAAGGCATTCTTAGGCAAGCACCATTTCTTTAGCCTCACCTGACTCATTGATTAAGTCAGTGCCTGCATTGACCAAACTGAGAAGTCCTCTGGGACGACAAGAACATCCCCATCAGCTTTACGATCAGACTGATGCGTTCCCTGATCATGTTCATAACTTTGAACGGATATGAAACGTTGACCATGACAGCAGGTATTGAAAGAAGGACACAGGCAATGGAGAACAGGTGCAACTCTCTTTGATTGACACCAGTATATTTAAGCTATCTCTCCCCCCAAAAGAGAGAGAGAGGCAACCTTTACAAAACCGCATGCATTCAGGGACTAGATGCAAAAAGCACATAAGCGCTTATTCCATTTCCCTCGAAAACAACAACAACAGCAACAACAACAACAACAACAGCCACACAGGCACATCAAACACTCATATCAATACAGATCAAATTTTGAAAACGAAAATTCCGCTTGAATTCAGCTTGTGATTTGACACGACAAACATGCTATATAACTATCATAAAGACAGTTTTTGTAAAAAAAAAAAAAAAAAAAGATAAAATAATGATCATTTGCATAATATGACAATTCTACTTCTTCTATCGGTCCTCATTATCCGTTTCTTTTCTTCCAATCACGAGTCCAAATCTATGAAAATACAGCTCTTTTATAAGGCAGTGACGTTTCTCTTCTGCCGATAATCAGTCCATCTTGGCCGCACAGGGCGGCATCCTCATGGTGCTTAGAAGTTGCTGAGGTCGTTGCCCTGCACCCTGATGCATTGATTTGCCGCCCAGGGGATTGGCAGGGCCTTCGCTGCTGGGTTTTTTTGGTGGTAATATCAGCAATCAGCTCCTTTCCAGACATGACGTGGGATGGCACACGGGTTATCACCATCTCTCTGTCTGTCTGTCTGTCTGTCTGTCTGACTCCCTCTGTCTGTGTGTTTCTCTGTGTGCCTCTTCCTGTTTCGGTCTGTCTCTGGTCTCTGTGTCTGTCTTCCTCGTTCTATCATTGTCTCTGTCTCTCTGTGTCTCTCTGTGTCTCCCGGTGTCTCTGTATCTATCTCTTCTCTTTCTTTCTCTCTCTCTCTCTCTCTCTCTCTCTCTCTCTCTCTCTCTCTCTCTCTCTCTCTCTCTCAATCTCTCTCTCTCTTTCTCTCTCTCTCTTTCTCTCTCTCTCTTCTCTCTCTCCTCTCTCTCTCCTCTCTCTCTCTCTCTCTCTCTCTCTCTCTCTCTCTCTCTCTCCTCTCTCCTCTCTCTCTATCTTGTCTCTCTACCTCTCTGTCTGTCTGTCTGTCTGTCTGTCTATCTATCTGTTTGTGTACACCCTGTTTCAGGTAAGCTTTTAGTATGTGAGTCATAGTAGACATCCTACCACTGTTACTGAAGTCTGAAGTGTGAAATGTAACCAACACTCCATGAGACACAGTATGCACCCCACTTCTGGTAAATACTTTGTGAGTCCCATTACACGCCCTACGACTGGTGGATACTTTGTGAGTCCCATTATACACCCCACTTGTGGTGAATATTTTGTGATCCCATTACACGCCCTACTACTGGTAAATATTCTGTGATCCCATTACACGCCCTACTACTGGTGAATACTTTGTGAGTTCCATTACTCGCCCTACTACTGGTGAATACTTTGTGAGTCCCATTACTCGCCCTACTACTGGTGAATATTTACTCCGCGAGTCACACGAGGGGGACGGGATAGCCCAGTGGTCAAAACATTGCGCTCGCAATCTGACGACCCGGGTTCGATTCCCGTTCAAGGGGATATTTTCCCATGGAGTTAACATCAGTGCAGACTCCACTCTCCTCCAAAGTCCTTCGGATGAGACTATAAACCGAGGCCCCGTGAGCGAACGCAGGCAGAACATCTTGCGCACACGTTAAATCCTGTTCCACTTTTCGTAAGAGTAGGCCATTGTGTGCCGGTGGAAACAGATGACAGAATTTACAAAACCGCATACACACGGGGACTGGGTGTAAAAAAGCACATGAGTGCTTAATCCATTATCCTCGATATAAAAGGATAAATAAATATAAATAAATGAATAAAAAATGAATAAATAAATAAATGAACACTATACTCCCTGCCACTGGTGAGTGTTTACCCTGTAAGCCCCAGAATAGCCCTACTTCTGGTAATTCGGTGGTTTACAGGTAACGCGCCTGCCTAGAATGCATGTGTGTGTGCGCACGCGCTCGCTGGCTGAAACGTATCTACGTTTTATATATATACATACATATATATATATATATATATATATATATATATATATATATATATATATATATATATATATATATATATATATATATATATATATATGTGTGTGTGTGTATGTGTATGTGTGTGTATCATCTCTCTCTCTCTCTCTCTCTCTATATATATATATATAGAGAGAGAGAGAGAGAGAGAGAGGGAGGGAGGGAGAGATATCTATATATATATATGTATATATAAAAGAATGAAATAAAATGTGTATATATATATATATATATATATATATATATATATATATATATATATATATATATATATATATATATATATATATGTGTGTGTGTGTGTGTGTGTGTGTGTGTGTGTGTACACATCATTTTATTTCCCTCTTCTTCATTTTCTTTTTTTGTTCTTCCTTTCACTTCCTTCTTGTCTGTGTTTTCTTATGTTTGTTTGTTTGTCTTTTTTTTTTTGGGGGGGGGGGGGGGAGAGTCCATTCTCCTATCATTTTAAAGAAAGACTTAATACATAACAATATCAATCTTTCCCACGCCAAAGAAGAATGTGCTGGACCTGACTTGTCAGGCGCTTAACGGCAGCGCATCGCATTTTCGCTCATATAACAGACAACAATAGTAGCTGTCTGAGTGTTCGACGACGAAGAAGACAGGTAGATAGGGAAGTAATCAACTTAAGCCAAACCTAATCAAAAAGTTAATGTGTATGTGAGTGGCAAATTCAAGAAGAGGCCAAATAATGTCCCTTTTCCCAATCAGCGGTAAATCGTTGCAATGTTAAAGATGTGCTGCTTGATCGCCGCGAAGCCCTTTTATCAGACGTTTGATTGATGTCATTAACTTGGTGAAGCTTGCTTTTGGCAAGGTCATATATCTCTCCTTCCTTGTCATTCATAAGCACAAGCGTCTAGATTAAACTGCGTTGATGGAAATTGAATGGGCAATGTCTCAACGACTGCCAAAAACACAATACGTATCACAAATGTTGACAAAATGTAAATATCTAGATTAACAGATAATCAAACAAATAAAGAAACAAACAAAACATAAACACATAAAAAAGGTAAACAAGAGAGCAAGCAAAGAATTATACCCATAACAAACGTAAATATAAAAACCGTGACAAAGCAACGGTAACAACAACTAAGATACAACACAAACAAACAAACAAACAACGAAAGAACAAGCAAATCATATTCGTAAGTAACACCCTTTCAACAGGAATGATCACAATATCAAGACTGCACGTGGTTTAGGGAACTATCCTGTAAAACTTGCACTTCTTCAACCTGAAATCCAGTTCAGGAGAACCAACTATGCGCGTACAGAGACAGAAAGAAAGAAAGAAAGCGGCTCTTGAATTGCGGTACTATACAAACGCATGAATATGGCCTCATTTGTTTAGGTTTCTAAAAAGCGAAAAGCCAGATTTGATATCTTAAAGGATAATAATATCTTGTTGATCTCTATATGTTGTGCGAAAGCCCAAAATTTTTCAAATATACATTTTGGTATCTTAAAGGATATTATATCTTGTTGATCTCTATATGTTGTGCGAAAGGCCAAATATACACTTTGATATCTTAAAGGATAATAATGTCTTGTTGATCTCTACTGGTTGTACGAAAGGCTAAATATACACTTTGATATATTAAAGGATAATGATAATATCTTGTTGATCTCTCTCTGTTGTAAGAAAGGCCATATATACATTTTGATATCTTAAAGGATAATGATATCTTGTTTATCTCTATTTGATGTGCCAAAGGCCAGATATACATATTGGTATCTTAAAGGATAATAATATCTTCATGATATCTCTATATGTTGAGCGAAATGACAAATATACACTATGATAATCTTAAAGGATAATGATATCTTTATGATCTCTATTTGTTGAGCGAAAGGACAAATGTACAGTTTGATATCTTAAAGGATAATGATATCTTGTTGATATCTATTTGTTGTGGGAAGGGCCATATATACACTTTGATATCTTAAAGAATAATAGTATCTTTCTTATCTATATTTTTGTTTGTTTCTCGGCTTAGGGCTCCCAGATTCATCAATGGTGAAACCTTTGCTTACACGACGAATCATCTTTGCACACCATTAAAGTAGCGCATTCAGACCTCGGGGATAATCTCTGAACACGACACCAGGCAGTATCCGTGCGGGTTTTTTTTCTTGTTGTCATCTGTTCTAAACGGCACGGATGGCCTACTTGGGGGGACGGGATAGTTAGTGGTTAGAACATTGCGCTCGCAATCTGACGACCCGGGTTCGAATCCCGTTCAAGGGGATATTTCCCCCTGGAGTGCAGACTCCACTCTTCCCAAAAGTTTTTCGGATCAGACTATAAACCGAGGTCCCGTGTGCGAACGCAGGCAGAAGATTTTGCGCACACGTTAAATCCTGTTCCGCTTTTCGTAAGAGTAGACTATTGTGTGCCGGTGGGAACGGATGACAAGATGAACAAAACCGCATACACACAGGGACAGGGTGTAAAAAAGCACATAAGTGCTTATTCCATTGTCCTCGATGTAAAATAATAAATAAATAAATACTTTTCAGAAAGGCAAGACAGGTTTTGATATGTATGCAAGGTGTTTTATGTGAGCTCTCACACGGAGCCTCGGTTGATAGTCTCAACCGTAAGACGGTTGATACGTTCACCTGTCTGGCAAGTAACTCTGGGTCAGAGTTCGATTCCCAGTCTTACTCTTTCTTCCTAGTTTGACCAAGAAAAACCATCAATCTGAAATGGCAAGTCTTTCGGAGGAGACAAAACCAGTCGGACCTGTGTGCTTATGAACTTGTATACGTTAAAGAAAAACCTCGACAGTTGCAAATCTGAAAGAGCAGGGAGGTACCTTTTGACTGTCCTGGCCAAATTGGTAGGTTCAATTCCCAGCTGTATCCTCGAAGTCGGAATGATGGTGTGTGTGTGTGTGTGTGTGTGTGTGTGTGTGTGTGTGTGTGTGTGTGTGTGTGTGTGTGTGTGTGTGTGTCTGTATGTGTGTGTGTGTGTGTGTTTGTGTGTGAGAGTGTATAATTATGTGTGTGTGCGTGTATTGGGTGAGTGTATGTTTGTGTGTGTGTGCGCACATGTGCGTGTGTGTATGTGTGTGCGTATGTGTGCGCGCGCGTGTGTGTGTAGAGGGAGGGGCGGTCTTATACGCTAAAATCTGACCATTAGTGAACTTCGGATCTCTAGCCAAACACCAAAAGAAAAAGCAAGGAATTCAACAGAATGCGTCTCTATTTATTTATTCACTTATTCTTTTATATCGAGAATAATGGAATAAGCACTCATGTGCCTTTTTACATCTAGTCCCCGTGTGTATGCGGTTTTTGTTAATTCTGTCATCTGTTTCCACCGGCACACAATGGCCTACTCTTCCGAAAAGCGGAACAGGATTTAACGTGTGCGCAAGATGTTCTGTATACGTTCGAACACGGGGCCTCGGTTTATAGTCTCATCCGAAGGACTTTGACATTCAGTTCGATTTTTTTGGTGTCA
Source organism: Rapana venosa (assembly GCA_028751875.1). Lineage (NCBI taxonomy): Eukaryota > Metazoa > Mollusca > Gastropoda > Neogastropoda > Muricidae > Rapana > Rapana venosa. Next base: position 42,620,451 of record CM054151.1, read on the forward strand.
AACTGCGAAGAAAGGGCGAGGCTGGGAATCGACGTTTGACCATGTCCAATGTGCTCAATGAAGCTGTGCTGACGAGGTTTGCTATCATTGCTTTTCTGTCCTCTGCTCCAGCTCCCACAGGTGAGAATGTTTGTGCATGCGATCGTTGTCACCCAGTGTTAAGGTAGCTGCAATCTGGCTTCGGGGATGCTGTTTGTTATGTTCCAGCAGAAACTCCCCAACGGACCAATATCAACGACAACATGAGCCAGAAGCCCCACTAGATTATATCGACACCAGTATTGATTGGGATCAAACTTGTGGAAAAGGAAATGCTATCCTGGCCATTGTGTTTTTTTTCTTCTCAAATTGAATTCGTGCAGGCCAAAGAATTCATTAAATTTCTACCCGAATGCAAAGACAGCACTTTCATGGACCATTGTCTCTGATTAATGGATGTGATCTGATCACATATTGAAGGTGAAAAGAAATGAGTGCCGTGAATTGGGTTTTGGATTTTTGCACGCACACAGAGAGACGGACAGACAGACACACACACACACACACACTCACTCATACACACACACGCACGCACGCACGCACGCATGCACGCACACACACACATACTGATATTAACCTGTCTAATATCACTTTCTAGTAATTAGAGTTGAAAAACAGACACACAAACAACACATATGCACGTAGGCACGCACAACCCCGTTCCCTCCCCCCACACACACACGCACACACACATACACACGCACACACACACACACACACGCACACAAACACACACACACAAACACACACACACACACACACACACACACACACACACACACACACACACACACACAGTCCTTCAGATGAGACTATAAACCGAGGCCCCGTGTGCAAACGCATGCAGAACATCTTGCGCACACGTTAAATCCTGTTCCGCTTTTCGTAAGAGTAGGCCATTGTGTGCCGGTGGGAACAGATGACAAAATTTAAAAATTCGCATACATACGGGGACTAGATGTAAAAAAGCACATGAATGCTTATTCCACTATCCTCAATTTAAAAAAAAAAAAGGTCTCCAGAAATGTCTATGCCAGACCTACAAAGATATCGCACAGAACCCACGTTACAACCGAAAGGATCATATTACATTACCACGTTTTCCGCCCGAAATCTATCGACCTTGATGTTAGTACAGAACCCCTGATGACCTTAGAAGTCTCATTGTACGTGTCCGTTTGAATATCTTTCCCCGCACCTGGACTGTCTGTTTCACCGTCTGCCTATATGCCACTCTCCCTGATTTCCTTTTTAGATCTCATTTTAAATGTCTGCTGAAACCTCTCTCCCGATATCCGACTGTCAGTTTCTCCGTCTATCAGCCTGTCTGTCACTCTTCCTGATTTCCTTCTAGGTCTCATTTTGAAATGTCTGATTGAATATCTCTCTCCTGTAATTCGTCTGCCTGCTTCCCTGTCTGTCTGTCTGTCTGTCATTCCTTACCGCCTCCTCCTCTCTTTTTTATAGAAAAAAACCTTACAATTGTTTTGTCTCTCCCAGAACAAGCTTCATGATCTAAACGTCCTTAGCTCGAAGCTTAAAATCAAGGTCGAGAGTACAAATATATGCGCAGAACATCTTGTACAAACGCCAAAACCCGTTCCAGACTTTCAGAAGCATAGGTTATTAATTTTATGCCAGCAAGAATAGATAACATAACAAAAGCGGTAGATACATATCAACTGTATGCACACTGGTGTCATGTTTAAACACCATACCCGAAGTTGTAATATGATAGTCCTTCGTTTTCGACGATGACCTCCAAAACTGCAGAGGAGGCAGCTGCTGTTTCGGAAATTGGACAGAAATTTGATTATAGTGGAGATGCCTTGCCCACAGTACATCCCCACTCTCTCGGCCAAGTGGGCATAAGGACAGTCAGCGTTGGAGATGTTCTCCAAAGGCCAACCAGCCCCCAGGGCTGCAGCACATAAGGACTGTGCAAAAGTCAAGCCTCCTAGTCAGAGAGTCATAGTCGATCACTAAAGACTAAGCTGTAAAGTGGAACTCCATGAGTGGAAAAGCCACTGGTCATACAGCCTCTCACTTTGCTGTTGCCCCCAGCGTCAATGGTTTAATCAAGAACTGTGATAAACCCATGGCGCTGACGGCATCCGAAGTCGTAATGCGGCTACCTTAAAGGCGGGCAAGAAACGGTCGCATACGCGCAAATCCAACCGTTGTAGAACCTCAGAGCTCTAGCCGAGGAAAGGCGAGGAGGTGATGGGGGGGGGGGGAGGGGGGGGGGGTTCATAGTTTCTGGTTATTCACTAGCTAGGGATGCCTGTCTACTTTCCTGATACAGCCTCTGCCTCCTGGCTGTATGCTACCTACATTCCTACACACGCTGTATAGATAGTTCCAGCAGTGCTGTTCTATTGAACGGCGGCAGTGTGCATGTATCTATATCCGTGATATTCTCAGTTTGGGTTTGGGTAGAGAAGGTATCATTTACAAGAAGATGGCGATGGTCATGTTTGATTCACACACACACACACACCACATACATTCACGCGCACGAGCTCGCACGCGTGCGCACGCACATACACACACTCGTTAATATAACTTAGAGTGAAAAGACGTTAAATCGAAAGAGCCGCAGCAGCAGCAGCAGCAGCAACAACAACAACAACAACAATATACACACATGCACGGACGCACATACACACACATGCACATATGCACGCACATGAGTTCGCACAGTCCGCGCGCGCGTGCACACACAAACACATACACACAACGCACGCATACACGCACACGAGCCCGCACACATACACGCCCACGAGCTCGCACACACACACACAAACACACACGCATACACACGTACACACACAACAGAACGCAACACACAATACAACATAGCACGCAATACAACCCAACGCAACCCAACACAAGAGGAATCCCCGTTCAAGGGGATACGGCTCCCCCCCCCCCCCCCCCCAGCCCCTATCCCTCTACCCCCCATCGGAGTTAACAGCAGTGCCGATTCCACTCTCCCTACAGACCTTCGGGTAAGGCCTAAACAAGCTGCGGTCTCTTATTTAAACACACGCACATCATCTTGCATACACGTTATAACATGTTCCCCCTTAAGGAAGAGTAGGCTATTTTGTTGAACGGATGACAACATTGGCAAAGCTGCATGCACACGGTGATTATATGTAAAAAAGCACACGACTTCCGTTTCCATTATGCTTAAAAATAATATGGTGATATGTTAGGATAAACTTGAACTGTAATTTATTACAAAAACGCGTTATAATGAATTAAGTTGAAGACACTAGTTACAATGATGGGCAAAATGTGACGAAATACAAGAAATACAACCAACACTATAACTATTTTGTCAGGTACAAAAAATATTTGATGGGGAATGATTCTCCCGTTATAAATGTGTTCATGGGAAGTGCTTAATTCGTTCTTGAATAACAACGATGTCCCATATATAACAACTGCCTTTTGGGGGTACTTTCAAATGGCACACATTGTTATTGATGACAGATTGGGGGCAAAACAATATTCAACCTCCTCGACATGAGACTGAAATAAATCAATTCCTCATGGAACACTAGCGCAGGCAAGATGGACACTAAAGCATTGTGCACAACAAAACACAAGCTGATTGAAATCAAACCCATCAAATAGAGAAGGGCACCAGTGGCACTGGGTTTTTCTCTCTTGGTTTGAATTCCCAGAGGCCAAAGACTGCATTGAATATCTGCGTTAATGCCAAGACAACAACTCGGTAGAGCCATTTTCTGTTGTTAAAGAAATTTACAACGCATTAGGGATGGGAACAAAGATAGTTGGATTTGCATAGTATAGTCTCTTCGTTCTCCAGAGCAATAATTCAGTTGACCGCTCGTTTTTCAACAAAGAGATAAAGAAATGAACACATGAACAAACAAACAAACAAACAAACAACAACAAAAAACGAATAAAAAACTGAATATATTCATATCCAAGAAAACAAACAAACAGACAACAACAAACAAACAGATGGACAACAAGCACAGAAGGTGTAAAGATTCTGGTACTTTTGTTTTTTTTAGAACAAAATGAAGTCCAAATCCTAGATTTTGTTTTGCTGCCTCATCTTCTGTGATGTGCCTGTACTGCTGTTCCCAAGCCACTTATCTCAATCTCCCCGCCACAGTCATACCCAGATTCGTTATATCGCATCCTCAGGGTCGGATGTTCACAGGGAGCCCATCACTATCAGACCACCGTGGGGCCACCAGCCAATGGGCCCTGCACTGCTGCTGGGTCACTTTGGTGGTGTTCAGTGGTGCCTGTTCTGAGCTAGCATATGCAGGACATCATCTGACGTGTCCCCTACTAACTACAGTGTTAGCTTAGTCGGGGAGCCAGATTGAGTGAGTTGCCACCCGAGGTGGTGACCACCACAACGTCCCTCCAACGACCGTCCCCCGAGAAACTCCAAGCCCAAAGGCTTTGACATAAATAAAGCACAGGCACATAAGTGTGTAGGAAAACCTAATCTGAGGTCACCATAAGACCACTGCAACTAGGGCCACGAATCAGAGGCAGGTTTTAAACAAATGTGATGATCAATGATGCTGAGGATGACGTAATGATGCTACTGTGGAAATGCATATGCTTTGGGACTACTTGACAGGGTTGTACTCTACGCTTGCTATAATAATATATCCCGGCGTCAACCAGGCCCGAGAGATGCAGACATATGCAGCGTTGGTCAGGTAATTTGAGCAACACTTTCACACTCGCATCCGTAAAGTGGATGAAGCTCGACTGTGTGGTCCCAGTCTTCCCAATGAGTCTGCAGCACACTCACTGTGGGTAGGAGCCGGCCGGAGTCCGAAAAACCCCTTTGACTCTTATGGGATTGGAACCCGCGACCTTTCAGTCCGTAACCCGAGGCGTTAACCACTGCGCCATGGCAGCTAGTCCATATCCTAGATCATGATTTCAAGCAGATGGGATCCCTAAATATCACTAATATATCGATGTTTGTATCATTTTGGCTCAAAATGGTCTAAAGAAAACCAAATTCATAAGACGAAGGCGGCTACAGTAATGCTGGAAAAAACGTTGGAATATGGAAACTCTCACCATTGGTGAACCTCAGAGCAGAAATGAAGGAAAGAATAAGGAATATGAAGAGCTTGGAGAAGAACTTGAAGAAGAACTTGAAGAAGAAGAATTTAAAGACGAAAAACTTAAAGTAGAAAAAGATTGTGAAGAAAAAGAACACTTTGAAAAAGAATTTGAAGAAGATGAACTTGAAGAAGAAGAATTTAAAGAAGAAAAAAATAAATAAAAAAGAAGACTTTGTAAAAGAAGATGTTGAAGGAGAATTTGAAGAAGACTTTGAGGGATTTGAAAAAGAAAGGGAAGAATATATATATATATTTTTTTTTTTGCTGCCTCATCTTCTGACGACCCCCCGTCCAACTGCTCCCACACAGCTCATCTCCATCTCCCCGCCACAGCCACACCCAGATTCACTGTGTCTCATCCTCAGGGTCGGAATTCCACAGGGAGCCCATCACTATCAGGCCGCCGTGGGGCCACCAGCCAGAGGGGCCCTGCACTGCTGCTGGGTCACTTTGGTGGTGTTCAGTGGTGCCTGTTCTGAGCTAACATACGCAGGACACCACCTACTAAGCCCCCTACTAACGACAGTATTAGCTCAGTCGCGGAGCCAGACTGAGTGAGTTGCCCACCCGAGGTGGCAACCACCACAACGTCCCTCCAACGACCGTCCCCCGCGAATCTCCAACCCCAAAGGCTTTGACACAAACTCACCACAGGCACAGAAGTGTATGGGGAAACCAGAGAAACCGGGACCACCGAATCAGAGGCTTTTTTTGTAATGCATGATGATCAATGACAATGAGGATGACGTAATGATGCTGCTGTGGAAGTGCATATGCTTTGAGACTACTTGACAGGGTTGTACTCTACGCTTACTATCATAATATATCCCGGCGTCAACCGGGCCCGAGAGATACAGACACCTGCAGTGTTGGTCAGGTAATTTGAGCAACACTCTCAAACTCGCATCCGTTAAGTGGATGAAGCTCGACTGTGTGGTCCCAGTCTTCCCACTGAGCCCACAGCACACTCACTCTGGTAGGAGCCGGCCGGAGTCCGAAAAATCCCTATGACTCTTATGGGAATCGAACCCGCGACCTTCCAGTCCGTAACCCAAGGCGCTAACCACTGCGCCATGGCGGCTGGTGGGAAAAATATATATGTATATGTATATCTATAAATAAATAAATAAATAAATAAATAAATATATATATATATATGTATATATATATATATATATATATATATATATATATATATATATATATATATATATATATATATATATATATATATATATATATATATATATATAATTCCATGTAGTCAGCGAGGACGTTTTTTAGATGTCAGGAAAAAGCGAACGTTTCTCGTTATCAAGTTTTCCACGAGAATAAATGGCTTGTGCTGTCAGCGTTAAATCCATCCTGATATCATAAACATCTTCTTTTGCCCATTGCCTGCCTGCCTGTCTGTCTGCCTGCATGCTTGTCTGTCTGCCTGCCTGCCTGCCTGTGTCTCTTTCTCTTTGTCTCTCTCTCTCGCTCGCTTGCTCGCTCGCTCTCTTTCTGTCTCTGATAATTTGAAAGAACAGTTCTATTGTTCATTTGTTTAGTTTACTTGTAAATTTCACGCCGAAACACACCAAAACTGGCCTAAATTATTTCTGTTTAATTTTCCCTTTTCACTTGTTAAGCTAACCTTCTTAATTAGAAGACCCGCAACAGACAGAACCTCCCACCACAGCCCTACACACACACACACACACACACACACACACACACACACACACACACACACACACACACACACACACGCACGCACGCACACACACAACACGCACGCACAGACACACACACACACACACACACACGCACGCACGCACACAAACACACACGCACGCACGCACACACACCCACACACACACACACATCCCCCTACCCCAAGCGTTCTTCTTAAAGAAATGCGGATGTATGTGTTATTTTTTGTTTGGGTTTAGTTTTGCTGCCTCAGCTTCTGTACCAGTCCTGTCCTGCAGTTTTCAGGCCGCTCATTCCAGACTCTCTGCCCCACCCACACCCAGATTCGATGTGTCGGACGTTTTAGAGTTGGAAGTCCACAGAGACTCATCAATGTCTGGCCACGATGGGGCCACTAGCCAGAGGGGCCCTGCACTGCTGCTGGGTAACATTGATGGAGTTCAGTGGTGAGTGTTCTGAGCAAACATACCCAGGACACCACCTATTAAGCCCCCTACTAACGACGGTATTAGCTCAGTCGTTGAGCCACACTGGGTGAGACGCCCACCCGAGGTGGCCAGCACCACAACGACCCTCCAATGGTCTTCTCCCGTGAACCACCAACCCCGAAGGCTTTGACACAAACTCTCCACAGGCACAGAAGTGTTTAGGAGGAAACAGAAACTTGGGTCACCATGAGACCAGAGCAACCAGGGCCAGCGAATCAGAGACAGATTTTCGTTAATTGCATGATGATCAAGGAATATGATGATGATGATGATGATGATGATGATGATGATGATGATGATGATGCTTCTATTTGAAGAGTATGTGCTTTGAGACCTCGTGACAGGGCTGTACTCTACGCTTCCTATGATAATAATTATATTCCGGTGTCAACCGGGCATGAGAGATAGAGACACATGCAGAGTTAGGTAATTAAAAAAGCCAAAAACAGTGTAGCGTGTTGTATACTTGTCGATTTATCATAACTCCTGATAAAAAAAATGATTTAAGAAGTAAAGCCGATCTGGAATAGTGTAGCTAATTATATTACTCTTTAATACATTGATACACTCTATAAACAAAGAAATAAAGCTTATCTGGAATCGCAAAAGATCTGTTGGTAAACGCTGTTTTAAGGGCTATTAATTTTCAGTCTTATGTCGTCACTTTTTGGTCAGAAGTTACTCCCTTTTTGTGTGAAAGTTAGAGGGAGTAACCTTCCAATATTCTGTGATTCAATTAACCTTCGATGGGCTTTTTCCCACACAGAATCCGTGGTGTCATTTTTCCTTTTGATTTGTTTTTGGTTTCTCTTTAGACCAGAGATAAAACAAATTAAAAGACTTCCTTTTGAGTCTTGTGACTCAGACTTGGATTGCTCATCAATTTGAAGTCCTTCGGATGCATCTATAAACCAAGGTCTTGTGTGCTAACGCACGCAGAACATCTTGCGCACACGTTAAAACCCGTTCCGCTTTTCGGAAGAGTAGGCTATTTTGTGCCGGTGGGAACGGATGTCTCCGAAAGCATCTCGTCTCCACCGCCTGTACTCTTCTGACTGCAGATTTGGAGAGAAGAGTACAGGCGGTGGAGATGAGATGCTTTCGGAGACTCATTGGCATCTCCTACAAAGACCACATAAGCAACGAAAGCGTGCATAACAGAATCCAGCAAACCATTGGACCCTATGAGAACCTTCTATCGATCGTGAAAAAGCGTAAACTTAAATGGTATGGGCATGTCACAAGATCCAAAGGACTTGCAAAGACAGTTTTACAAGGCACTGTCCAAGGAGGAAGAAGAAGAGGCAGACCAAGGAAGAGCTGGGAGGATAACATCAGCGAATGGACAGTCCTAGAACTCAACAAAACCCTGAGAAAGGCAGAACAAAGAGAGGAATGGAGGGAACTAGTTGTTGAATCTTTGAGGATGCCCCCACGGTCGTCAGACTACGGGACAGATAGATAGGTAGATAGATAGATAGGGAACGGATGACAAAATTTACAAAACTGCACACATAGGAGGACTAGATGTTAAAAAAGCACATGCGTGCTTATTACATTATCCTCAGAATAAAAGAATAAATATTTTGTTAAAAAAATCTGGGAAAGAAACTATGATTTTATTTCTGTTTTTACCCCGTTTTTCGTGGGGGCTTTTCCGTTTGTTTTTGTTGTTTTTTTGTTCGGGGGGAGGAGGGGGGTGGTATTTTTCTTCGATAAAAATCGAAGCTGCGCATTAAAGAGTTAACTTTAGACGACGGAAAATCCCTTGAATCTCCAACTGTTTCCTGGTTTTGTTGTTTTGCTTTATTTTCTGTACCCCCATCCCCAACACACACACACACTCTTTCAACATTTTTTCTTGAAACACAATGGCAGAGTTTCCTCTATTGCTAAGATCTGGTGAAAACACAAGCCAAGAAAAAAAAACTTTAAGGAAAGGTTTTAGGTAAGCTATGTAAAGGATTCAACTCTGTTAGGGAACTAGGGAAGGGGCATGACAAATTATTATAATGAGTGTGAAAATGGATGAAAGAAAGAAAAGTTTAACATTACCACACGTACACTAGATCAAAAACTAAACCCAGACAGTTGTAAATCACTCCTCCACACCTTTATAACTGCACACAACAGCACACACTAGAGCAACTATAAACCCAGGCGATTGTCCGCTGCAGCTGAATATCAATAGAATACAGACAGCAGTTCATACTGGGGCAGTTATTGCTCTAGACAGTAGGTAAGATAAGAGAGAAAGGTTGTTCATGTTTAAAAAAAGGAAAAAAAAAAGATCTGGTGAAAACACAAGCCAAGGAAGCCGACAGGCCGTAATGAAGGCATAGACACTTGATTTTTTGAACTCCACATTTTACTGTCGCTGTTGTTGTTGGGCTTTTTTCCCCTGAAACAGATCTTTATAAGGAACACATTGACAAATATCAGCAAATCCTTTACAGACAGATGACCAGAAAACATCGACTGCAAATCACAACAGTATAGTAATACTGTACCTACCCCCACCCCCCCCCTTTTCCTTCTTTCCTTCTCCCTTGGGATGCCTGGGGCCTTTCAGCAGAAACAGCATCCTCACCTTTTGGGGACGGGATAGGGGACGGGATAGGGGACGGGATAGGGGACGGGATAGCTCAGTGGTCAGAGCACTCGCTTTCCCCCAACCAAGTTAAGCAGCGTCGAGCGTGGTTACCAGTGCAGTTGGATGGGTGACCGTTTGCGCGCCTTGGCTTCAATACAGTTCCCCCAGTTCCCCCAGCTGTGAATGGGTACCTGTATATTTAGGGTCAGGGAAGATAAAGCAGCGATGGAGAGGAGATGGGCCCCGCACTCAATATGCTGGCTCCTAGAGAAGTGAGGTCTCTGACGCCTCGCTCCCCTAAGACCTTATAGGTTATGGGACACCTTTACTTATTTTTTACACCTTCTAGAAATTATGTGCTAAGATTTCCACTTTTTTCTACCCTTCTCTTTGTTCCTGCCTTGTTCTTTTTCTTCCAATCACCTCCTTCTTGTCTGTGTTCTGTTTTCTTGGTCCATTCTCCTGCCTCTTTTTTCCAGAAAGATGTAAAAATATAACAATTCTCTCCCTCGCTGAAGTCGGATGCACTAGGCCTGATATCTCAGGTGTCTTAATGGCAGTGGAACAACATTGTGGCTCATATTAAAGACAATATTAGGTGCTGTCTGAGCGTTCGACGACGACGAAGAAACCCCCCAAATATTACTATGCCTTTGGTGTGGAGAGGGAAAGGTGTGGTCACTGTCAACAAACAGTGTTTAAAATGAGACATGCCTAGCTTGGAATCCTCTGTCTGTCTGTTTGTCTTGTCCGAGTGTGTCTCTTTTTCCTCTTCTCTGCCTCTGTCTGTCTGTGTCTGTGTGTCTCTCTCTCTGTTTCTCTGTCTCTCCTCTTTCTTTCTGTCTTCTTCTTCTCTCTCTCTCTCTCTCTCTCTCTCTCTCTCTCTCTCTCTCTCTCTCTCTCTCTCTCTCTCTCTCTCTCTTTCTCTCTCTCTCTGTATCTCTCTCTCTCGTGCATAAATCGCTGCTAAGCATCTCTTAAAACCAGTTTAAATAATGCACCCTAGAGAGTTGATTTTTTTTCCTGGAGGCGCAAATTTGCCAGTTAAGCGAACTGGTCTGAAGAAAAAACACAATAATATATTCCACACACAGCATCCTAGACACAGTCATTTGCATAAGAAGCCCAAATGTTGAATACATACATAAGTGAATTAAAACAAATTTAAAAAGATGGCACAAAGTTAAATCAGAGACAATCCCGACGCATCACGGCTATCAGTCCAGTACGTAAACTCACAGAGATTACTCACTGTCGCATGGACTCACCCACTCCTTCGCTCATTCCCTCTTCCTTTTCCCTCCTTCATCCCTTCACTCAAGTTATGTTTGCACCATTCACAAGACAGTTCGTTCTGAAAGGAAAAAAATCCTAACAGTGGATAAAGCGGACATTGTATACTAAAGGAATAGCCACAGCATTGTACTAGTCATCGTGCCTCTTCCACAGCTGTCAGTTCCTCCACCCCCCCCCCCCCCCCCACTCCCCAACTTTCAGCTGCTCTCAGCTCTATCCATTCCATCCCAGCTGGCACTAATTATAGCAGAATCTGACAGCACTTGGACTTGATAAATGAAAGGGGGATAACTTTAGCACTGGACCGACCCTGAAGCCCTGACTGAGTGAGTTATGCTGGAGTGGTCGCAATGTGCTTCAGATAGTGATGAAACATGATAGCATATTTACCCAAAAAAAATGAGCCTCGCCTCGCCTACATCGTATTTTGTACTTGAACAGTGGCCTATATGAACACAGAGAGGTGTGTGTTGTGATGGACCCCTAGACTTGTGTCTTTTTCTGTTCCTCTCTCTCTTCTGTTGTCTGTTTCTGATTTCAGTGTCTGTTTATCTGTCTGTCTGTCTTCTGTGTATATGTCTGTCTATCTATCTGTCTGTCTTCTCTCTCTTGATATCATATATATATATATTATATATATATATATATATTATATATATATATATATATACATATATATATAATATGTCTCTATCTATCTATTGTACATCTATCTATACATCTATCTATCTCTCTCTCTCTATCTATCTCTATCTGGGGACTTGATGTAAAACAGCACACAAGTGCTTATTCCATTATCCTCGATAAAAAAAAAGAATAAGTAAATAAATATCTAATTGTACGTCTGTCTTTCTGTCTATCTGTTGGTCGGTCGGTCGGTCTGTCTACCCATCTATCTATCCACCTATCTATAATTTCCTTCTATCTCTGTCTCTGTCTCTGTCTCTCTTTCTCTCTCATTCTTTCTTTGTGTGTCTGTCTCTCCGTTTTCTTCTCCCTCCTCTCTCCCTCTCTCCATCTGTCTCTCTTGAACAGTCTGTCTGTCAGTATCAGGTGTTTTTTTCTCTAGTTGCTAAGGTTTCATTTGTTTTAAACTCTTATTTTACCGATTGTCTAAACGCTTGACCATATTTCTACTTCTCTTTCTCCCATCGCATTTAGATTGATGCTAATTCCTGTTGCCCCCTGTTGCCTATCTCCACGTTCTCTGTGAAAAACGCATTGAACAACTTAAATCATTTTCATCCCTTCCTGCTCCATTCTCGTGTCATTCAAATGAGGCTGGTAATGCAGTCCCCCGTGTGACGCTGACACCAGAATAACGTCTTGCTGACTCGATCAGATCCTATCTATCTTCCTTTCCTGAAGATACCGACAGCTTGTGAATAATTGGTATAGATAACACACACACACATATAGCAGCTAAGGTGTATAGTTTTAAATGATGGTGTAACTGACAACTGTGAAGAGGCATAAAGCTTGAATTTGGATAGTGGTGGGGGGGGGGGGGGGTAAACTTGAAAGAAAAAGAAGTAAAGAATGCAAAAAAAAAGAGAGGAATGTAAAGGAGAAGAATCATTTGAAGAAGAATTTGACGAAGAGATTGAGAATCTGAAGAGAAAGAAGACAGATTTTAAGAAGAATGATTTTGAAGAAGAAGAAGAAGAAAAATTTGAAGAAGAAAAATTGCAAAGAACAATTTGGAGCAGAACGCAAAGAATGCAAAGCAGAATGCAAAGAAGAAGAAGAATTTGCAAATAAAGGAGAACATTACAAGGAAGAAGAAGAAGAATGCAAGAAGAAGAAGAATGCAGAGACGATGAAGAAGAAGAAGAAGAAGAAGAAGAAGAAGAAAAGAAGAAGAAGAAGAAGAAGAAGAAGAAGAAGAAAGAAGAAAGAAGAAAAGAAGAAGAAGAAGAAGAAGAAGAAGAATTGCAAAGAAGAAGAATAGAAGAAGAAGAAGAAGAAGAAGAATGCAAATAGACAAGAAGAAGAAGAAGAATGCAAAGAAGAAGAATGCAAAGAAGAAGAATGCAAAAAGAAGAATTGCGAAGAAGAAGAATTCGAAAGAAGAATTGCGAAGAAGAATAAGAAGAAGAAGAAGAAATGAAGAAGAGAAGAAGAAGAATTGAAGAAGAAGAATTGCAAGAAGAAGAATGAGAAGAAGAAGAATGCGAAGAGAAAGACATGTGCAAAGAAGAATTGCGAAGAAGAGGAATTGCGAGAAGAATTAGAAGAAGAAAAAGAAGATTGCAAAGGAAGAAGAAGAAGAATTAAGAAGAAGAAGAAGAAGAAGAAGAAAGAAGAAAGAAAAGGAAGAAGAAGAAGAAATGGAAGAAGAAGAAAGAAGAATTGCAAAGAAGAAGAATTGCAAAGAAGAGAAGAAGAAGAAGAATTGCAAAGAAGAAGAAGAAGAAGAAGAAGAGAAAGAAGAAAGAAGAAGAATTGCAAAGAAGAAGAAGAAGAAGAATGCAAAAAGAACAATACAAAGAAGAAGAAAGAAGAAGAACAACAAAAACGACCAACAGAACAACAGCAATAACAAGAAGAACAATCAGCGATCAATTCATTTCATCACCCATGACCTAGTTGAAAGTGGACAAATCTTACTTAAGCTAGAACCCCAAATCTAGCAACCATTTGTTTTTGGTATGAAAGCAGTACATGACCTGTGATGATGGCAATGTACCTTCAGATCGACTGAAACCTAACAAACGTCCTGACCAAGACAGAATATGCCATCTTTATGACAAAATGTACCATACCCCCCAAAAAAAAACCCAAAAAACATTTGGTTGACAGAAAGTGGAACTGGAAGCCTCTTACTTTGTCCAAGTTTAGCATTTAAAGAGCTTTATACCTCAGACGTGTTTAAAGACAAAACAAGTGTTATTCCAGCGAAGAATAAGTCATTTCTGATGAGTCAGATCCCAGACATGGTCCCATGTTTTAGACCTAAGAATGTGCAGACTGCACTAAGGTATCGGTGTGTGTGGTGTGTGTGTGTGTGTGTGTGTGTGTGTGTGTGTGTGTGTGTGTGTGTGTGTGAGAGGGGAGAGAGAGAGAGAGAGAGAGAGAGAGAAGAGAGAGAGAGAAAAGAGAGAGAGAGAGAGAGAGAGAGTGTGAGTAAAGTGTTTGTTTGTGTGTGTGTGTGTGTTTTTGCGTGCGTGCATGCGTGGTGTGTGTGTGTGGGGGGGGGGGGGGTGTTGTTTCGAGGTACGGGGTTATATATATAGACAGTTAAAAAATGATTGATCTAAAGAAGCAAAAAAACTTTAAGGGGGAGAGAGAGAGAGGGGTAGGAGAGAGAGAGGGGAGGGAGGGGAGAGAGACTGATAGAGATAGAGAGACAAAGAGAGAGAGAGGAGACAAAAACCACACCCTCTTATAATACAGCGTGTGGGCAAACGGACATGAACTTTTTCTTTCTTTTTTTCTTTCTGTCTTCCTTTCTTCCTTTCTTTCTTTCTTTCTTTCTTTCTTTGTTCCTTCCATCCTTCTTTCTTTCTTTCTTCTTTCTTTGTTCCTTTCTTTCTTTCTGTTTTTCTTTTGTTCTTTCTATCATCTATCTATCTATCTATCTACCTATCTATCTATCTATCTATCTATCTATCTATCTATCTATCTATCTATCTATCTATCTATCTAACTATCTATCTATCTATATATCTATTGATCTATCTATATATCTATCGATCTATCGATCTATCTATCTATCTATCTATATATCTATCGATCGATCGATCTATCTATCGATTTATCTATCTATCTATCTATCTATCTATCTATCTATCGATCTAACTAACTAACTATCTATCTATCTATATATCTATCGATCTATCTATATATCTATCGATCTATCTATCGATCGATCTACCTATCTATCGATCGATCTACCTATCTATCTATCTATCTATCGATCTATCTATCTATCTTCTTTTTTTTTCTTCCTTTCTTTAGCTCCTTTTATTTTTCTGCATTTCTTTCTTTCTTTCGTCCTTTCTTCCTTCCTTTCTTCCTTCATTTCCTTTCTTTTTTTCCTCTGTCTTCAAATTCCTTTCTGTCTGCCTGTCGTTATTTCTTGGGTTTATTTGATCTACTTTCTACATCTCTGCTTATTTTTCGTTCCTTGGGTTCTTTGATTTGGTTATTATGGTCATGATTTCTTTTTTTCTTCTGTGTGTATGTGTGTGTGCGTGCGTGCGTGCGTGCGTGTGTGTGTCCGTCCTGTCTGCTGTCTGTCTGTCTGTCTTCGTCCATCTTTATTTCATTTTTTCTTTGTCTTCTTTCTTTCTTTGTTTTTTCTTGTTTCTTTCTTTGTTGACTCTCTCTCTCTCGCTCTCTTCTTTCTCGCTTTCTTTCTTTGATTCATTTATTCCATATTTTGGTATTTCGTTCTTGCATTCATGTAATCTGTCTTTCGTTCTTTCCTTCATTCTCTCCTTCGTTCTATCTGTCTTTCTCTCTCTCTCTGTCCTTTTCTCGCAAGTTTCTCTTCTTTCTCTATCTTTTTTTCTTCTTTTTTTCTGTTGTCTTTCTTTTTATCCTTCGTCCCTTCATTTCTTTCTGTGTACCTTTCTTTCCTTCCTTCCGTCCTTCTTTTCTTTCTTTCTTGCTTTGCTTCGTTCTATCTTGTTGTCTCTCTTATGTTTTTAATTAATTCTATAGATATCTTTTTTCGTTCCTATCGTTTCCTTTTTCTTTATCACATATTACATAGACTGTTTAGGCTGTCCAATTCATTCAAAGCATCACAAGAACCACGAACATGAGAAGGTGATCTCTCTTCTCTCTCTCTCTCTCTCTCTCTCTCTCTCTCTCTCTCTCTCTCTCTCTCTCTCTCTCTCTCTCTCTCTCTCTCTCTCTTCTCTCCTCTCTCTCATGTGTGTGTATCTTGGTAGTGTGTGTGTGTGTATTGTGTGTGTGGTGTGTGTGAGTGTGTGTGTGTGTGTGTGTGTGTGTGTGTGCAAGCTTGCGATAACAATTAATGTATAACAGTTAATGCATTCGGCTGAATGTAGTTTTGGGACGTGCCTTTTCCTCTTTCGGTTTTCATCATTTCCTTGTTGCATAAAGCATATTGTTTAAATTGTGTTGATACTGTGCTCCTTGCCCAAACAACTGTCTTGTTAATGGTAATACATTACTTTTAGTGTTCAGTGTTCTCTCCCTCCTCGGTCTGTCTGTCTGTCTATCTATCTGTCTATCTGCCTGTCTTCCTGTCTGTCTGTCTGTCTGTCTGTCTATCTCTCTCTCTCCTCTCTCTCTCTCTCCTTTCTTTTGTTCTTTACTGTTCATGTTGAGAGCTGAATGAAAACAAGTCTTTGTAACTTATTCTATTACCCTCGTAAAATAAAATGTTGTCTGCGTCTGCGTTTGCGTCTCTTCCTCCTGTCCTTCTGCATTTTGTTCTTCGTCTTCTTTCTTTGATCATTATATCTATCTATCTATCTATCTATCTATCTATCTATCTATCTATCTATCTATCTATCTATCTATCTGTCTGTCTGTCTATATATCTATCTATCTATCTGTCTGTCTGTCTATATATCTATCTATATATCTATCTATCTGTCTGTCTGTCTGTCTATCTATCTATCTATCTATCTGTCTGTCTGTCTGTCTGTCTATCTATCTGTCGTCTGTCTGTCTGTCTGTCTGTCTGTCTATCTATCTATCTATCTATTTATCTATACATACATACATACATACATACATACATATATATATATATCTATATCTATATATCTATATATATATATATATATATATATATATATCTATATTATATCTATATTAATATATACGTATGTACGCTCATGCCGACGCACGCACGCACGCGCGGCGCGCGCGCGCGCGAGAGAGAGAGAAGAGAGAGAGAGAGAGAGAGAGAGAAGAGAGAGAGAGAGAGAGAGAGAGAGAGAGAGAGAGAGAGAGAGAGAGAAGAGAGAGAGAGAGAGGTGTGTGTGTGTGTGTGTGTGTGTGTGTGTGTGTGTGTGTGTGTGTTGTGTGTGTGTGTGTGTGTGTGTGTTGATTATCTTGATAAATGGATGTGTTTTCTTCGTGTTTTCCAAACATTCTTTCCTAGTTTGCGCTCGAAGCGTTGATGTATGAGCACACTGTGTAAATCAGCAGGAACTGTGTGGAGCTCGGATTAGATCGTGCATTTGTTCACACAGGTCAAGACAAAGACATTGTGTCCAGCGAGAAAGAGTTCCTTTTTTCTTTGTTTTTGTTTGTTTGTTCTATATGTATAACTTTGAAAACCAGAAGAAGAGAAAGAGAGAGAGAGAGAGAGAGAGAGAGAGAGAGAGAGAGAGAGAGAGAGAGGAGAGAGACAGAGAGGAAGAAGACAGAGAGACAGAGAGAGACAATAGATAGACAGACACTCAGAGACAGAGACAAAGAGAGAAACAGAGACAGAGAGAGAGAAAGATCTTTTTTTTTATTATTTCGAGGATAATTGAATGAAGCATTTGTGTGCTTTTTTAAAATTCCAGTCCCCGTGTGCATGCAGTTTTGTAAATGAGAGAGACAGAGACAAAGACATAAAGACCGACCGACCGACCGACAGACAGACAGAGACAGTGAGGACAAGGAGAGAGAAGAGGAGAGGAGAGAGAGGAGAGAGAGGAGAGAGAGAGAGAGAGAGAGAGGGGGAGAGAGAGAGAGAGAAGAGAGAGAGAGAGAGAGAGAGAGAGAGAGAGAAGAAGAGAGAGAGAGAGAGGAGAGAGAGAGGAGAGAGAGAGAGAGATGGATTTATTGATTTTTTAACATTCTTTTATGTCGAGGATAATGGAATAAGTACTCGTGTACTTTTTTACATCCAGTGTCCGTGTGCATGCAGTTGGGTGTTTTTTTTTTGTAAATGAGAGAGAGACAGAGAGAGATGTTATTTGTTTCATTTTACTTTATTCTTTTATTACGAGGATACTGGAATAAACGCTCGTACTGCTTTTTACATCCAGTCCCCGTGTACATGCAGGTTTTGTAAATGAGAGAGAGAGAATCTGAACTGTGGACTCTGAAATTGTTTGAATGCACATCGGCCTTAGGCCGCAATACAGTTCAAGGTACCAGAGCGAAAAGAGGAAAACAGAAAACAATGTATCATAACTTCTCACTAGCTTTGTTTAGACTTTAACAACACACAAATGTACACACATATAAATACGCATATTTCATAGACACGAATAAAGTACCGCCTGAGACCAACAATGCAGACAAAACACAGTTCAGACGTCTTCATTCATTAACCGTACTTCTTTTAGAAGACCACCTGAATCCAATATCACCCGGAAACAACATCGATAATGGCGTAATACTCGATATCATTGCTGTTCTAACCCATAAAAGAAAACACGAACATCAAGTACAGCATACACCGAGTTAGTTGACATTCATCGTATTTACAAACTGTTGTATTTTCAGGATAGTTTTCACACTAGAATAAAAGTGCCCACGTTCCACAATTTTTTCAGCAGTTAGTTGATGCAATACAACCAGCTTTCTTTAGAAATATGGGAAAAGAAAACACCACCGAACAGCTGCATATTGTGCATATAGCATTTGACGTGACGAAAAGGTAAACTAGAGTAGGAATGCAAACATCGCACGTTGTCATTAATTCAGAAACAATGGCCGCTCATCGCCTGCACAGTGTATTTTGATCATACCCTCTGGGTCGGCGGTGGCATGCAAACAGCTTCAAGGCAGACCCTTGTGCACAGAGTATTTCCTCTGAGGGTCATCACATACACACATGCATGCACGCACATGTGCGCATAGGGGGTCGGGGGAGGGGCGGGATAGCCTGATGGTTACAGTGATGTATTTGTGATCTGCTGATCCGGGTTCGAATCTCGTTCGAGAGGATTTTTCCTCTGGAGTTAACTTCAGTGCCGACTCCACTCTCCCCAAAAGTCCTTCAGATGAGAGTATAAACTGAGGCCCCGTGTGCGAACGCACGCAGAACATCTTGCGCACACGTTAAAACCCGTTCCGCTTTTAGGACGAGTACGCCATTGTGTGCCGGTGGGAACGGATGACAAAATTGACAAAACTGCACACACGGGGACTGGCTGATAAAAGCACACGAGTGCTTATTCCATTATCCTCGAAATAAAAAAAAGAAAGAATACCCGCTCACACCATCACACTTCTACTACACACAGACACACACACACACACAAACACACACACACACACACACACACACACACACACACACACAAGCACGCACGCACGCACGGACACACATTGTGAGAAAAAAAGCAAATGCATTGCTTATTGTATGTGCCATTTGGAAATAAAAATGTGACTTGACTTGACTTAACTTGATTTCACTTCACATACACTTCTGTTCCTATGGTGAGTTTGTGTCAAAGCCTTTGGGGTTGGAGGTTCGCGGGGGACGGTCGTCGGAGGGACGTTGTGGTGGTTGCCACCTCGGGTGGGCAACTCACTCAGTCTGGCTCCGCGACTGAGCCAATACTGTCGCTAGTGGGGATCTTAGTAGGCGGTGTCCTGCGTATGTTAGCTCAGAACAGGCATCACTCAACACCATGAAGTTATTCAGCAGCAGTGCAGGGCTCTCTCTGGCTGGTGGCCCACGGCAGTCTGATATAGATAGGCAACCAGCGGACTTCCGACCCTGAGGATGAGACATTAGCAATCTGGGTATGGCTGTGGCGGGGGATTGTGATAAGCTGCCTGGGAATAGCAGGACATGGACTTCACAGAACATGAGGCAGCACCCCATCCCCAACCCCCCCCCCCCCCCCAAAAAAAAAAAAATCCCCAAACAGAAAAGACACACATTGACAAATAAAGATGGAGTATTGTCCAACACAGTAAGATGAACATTGTAAATCTGCATTCGGTAGTGTTTTCCCAGTGGACAACAGTAAATGCCTTTCCTTAGCACGTAATCTGCCCACTGGGATTGATTTACATATTGATAAAAAGCCATTTCGTTCTCTCTCTCTCTCTCTCTCTCTCTCTCTCTCTCTCTCTCTCTCTCTTCCTCTCTCTCTCTCTCTCTCTCTCCTCTGTCTCTGTGATAAAGAAGGATGTGTGTGTGTTTGAGTGTGTGTGTGTGCGTGTGTGTGTGTGGTGTGCGCGCGTGTTTGAGTGTCTGTGTGTTTGAAGGAGCGAGCGAGCGAGCGAGCAAGCGAGAGAGAGAGAGAGAGAGAGAGAGAGAGAGAGAGAGAGAGAGATAGGAGTATGTATGTTTGTGTGTGCGTGCGTGCGTGCGTGTGTGTGTGTGTGTGTGTGTGTGTGTGTGTGTGTGTGTGTGTGTGTGTGTGTGTGTGTGCTCGGTGTGTGTGTGTGTGTGTGGTGTTTACGGTATTTGTGGCTTTCATTATCGTCATCGGCGTACACCTCACTCTCATCATTTCTCTTATCGGCGTCATTCACAGAACTAATGCCAGTATCATTATCTTCGTCGTCGTCTTCATCATTATTGTCGTCGTCATCATCATCATCATCATCATCATCTTCTTCTTCTTCTTCTTCTTCTTCTTCGTCGTCGTCGTCGTCGTCGTCATCGTCTTCGACATCATCATCTTCATTGCCTTCGACATCATCATCACCATCTTCATCATATTCGTCTTCTTCTTCTTCTTCATCATCATCATCATCATCATCATCATCATCATCATCATCATCATCATCATCATCATCATCATCATCATCGTCATTATCATTGTCACCGTCGTCGTGGTCAGCAGCAACATCATCATCACCATCATCATCATCAGCAGCAGCAGCAGCAGCAGCAGCAGCAGCAGCAGCAGCAGCAGCAGCATAATCATCAGCATCATCATCACCATCATCATCATCATCATCATCATCATCATGTTCTTCTTCTTCCTCTTTGTTTTTTATGGTCCTTTCTTTCCCACGTCCCTTTCTCTTTCTTTTTGCTTCTTTTGTTTTCTTCCCCATCTCCTTCCTCTCCTTTTCGTTCTTCGTTCTTGTTTTTCTTCTCATCCTCCTGTTTCTCCTCTTTTTCTTGGTCTTGGTATTGTTTTGTTCTTGTTGTTCTTGTTATTGTTCTTCTGTATATCCTCCTCTTCCTCCTTTGTCTTCTTCTTCGTCTTTTCCTTCTTTTTCTACTTCTTCTTCTTCTTCTTCTTTCTTCTTTCTTCTTCTTCTTCTCTTCTTCAGAATTCTTCCTTCAGAATTCTTCTTCTTCTTCTGTCTTCTTCTTCGCAATTCTTCTTCTTCTTCTGTCTTCTTCTTCGCAATTCTTCTTCTTTGCAACTCTTCTTCCCATTCATCATCTTCTTCTCTTTCTTTCTTTCTTCTTCTGTCTTTCTTCTTGTCACTGCTTAAAATCCTCGTCATGCTTCTTCTCGATCATTAATCTTCTTTAATTTCCATCATACACTTTTTCTGATTAAATTTTCCCCTTTTTAAGAGAGAGAGAGAGAGAGAGAAGAGGAGAGAGAAGAGAAGAGAGAGGGAGAAGAGGAGAGAGAGAGAGAGAAGAGGAAGAGAGAGAGAGAGAGAGGAAGAGAGAGGGAGAAGAGAGAGAGAGAGGAGAGAGAGAGAGAGAGAAGAGAGAGAGAGAGAGAGAGAGAGAGAGAGAGAGAGAGAGAGAGAGAGAAGAGAGAGAGAGAGAGAGAGAGAAGAGAGAGAGAGAGAGAGAGAGAGAGAGAGAAAGAGAAGAGAGAGAGAGAGAGAGAGAGAGAGAGAAGGAGAGAGAGAGAGAGAGAGAGAGAGGAGGAGGAGAGAGAGAGAGAGAAGAAGAGAGAGAGGAGAGAGAGAGAGAGAAAGAAGAGAGAGAGAGAGAGAGAGAGAGAGAGAGAGAGAGAGAGAGAAGAGAGAGAAGAGAGAGAGAGAGAGAGAGAGAGAGAGAGAGAGAGAGAGAGAGAGAAGAGAGAGAAGAGAAGAGAGAGAGAGAGAAGAGAGAGGGGAAGAGAGAAGAGAGAGAGAGAGAAGAAAGAGAGAGAGAGTGTATGTGTTTATGTGTGTGTATTTTATTTTATTTTAATGTATTTATTCTTTTATTTCGAGGATAATTGAATAAGCCCTCATGTGCGTTTTTTACATCCAGTCCCTGTGTGTATGCAGTTTTGTCAATGTTGTCACCCGTTCCCTACGGCACACACTGGCCTACTTGTTCGAAAAGCGAAACGGGTTTTAACTGTGTGCGCAAGATGTTCTGCGTGCGTCGCACACGAGACCTCGGTTTATAGTCTCATCCAAAGGACTTTTGGGGAGAGTGGAGTCTGCACTGATGTTAACTCCAGGGGAAAAAATCCTCTTGAACAGTGCGTGTGTGTGTGTGTATGCATGTGTGTGCCTAACTGTGTGTATGCATGTATGTGTGTGTGTGCGCGCGCGTGTGTGTATATGTGTATGCGTGTGTGTGTGTATGTGTGCATGTTTATAGTTATTTGTGTGCGCGTGCGTGCGTGCGTGCGTGCGTGCGTGTGTGTGTGTGTGTGCGTGTGTGTGCGCGCGCGCGCGCGTGTGTGTGTATGTGCTTCCGTGTCAGCGTGTGTGGGTGCATGTGCGCTTGTCTCCGTTCTCCTCCTTCTCCTTTTCCTCCTCCTCTTCCTCCTCCTCCTCTTTGTCCTCCTCCTCCTCTTCCAATAAAGCATCAAATGACGCTCTCGAATATCTGATGTTTTGAAGTTTACATCTTTGGAAGTCGTAAAGATTGAACAATGAACTTGAAAGCATGTTGCTTCCTGCATTAGTGAATGGCATGCTATTCTATTAGAGTATGGTTTTGCTTGTTTCTTCGTGTGTGTGTGTGTGTGTGTGTGTGTGTGTGTGTGTGTGTGTGTGTGTGTGTGTGTGTGTGTGTGTGTGTGTGTGTGTGTGTGTGTGTGTGCATGTGTGTTTCTCGTTTCAACATTTGTCAGTTTTCCTGTTTGGTGCCTTTGTGCTAAGTTTCGTTGAAACAGCTCTGTGAGTTCTCTGATTTAATGTTTCCGGTCAGGATATTTAAATGTGTGTGTGTTAGTGTGTTAGTGTGTGTGTATATACATCTATATATCTATTTCTATCTCTATATCTATCTATCTACCTATCTATCTATCTATCTATCTATCTATCTATCTATCTATATATATTTGTGTGTGTGTTAGTGTGTGTGAGTGTGTGTTTAAAACTTTTTAACAAAAGACAAAAATAGCAAAGGACAAAAATCACCACCACCACTACCACCACCAACACCACTGCCAATACCATCACCATCACCACCATCACTAACACCACATCCTCACCAACCACCACCACCACCCACCACCACCGCCATCACCAACCACCACCACCACCATCCTCACCAACCACCACCACCACCACCACCACCATCGCCATCACCATCATGGCAACCATCATCACCATCACAACCGCCAGAACGAATTAATTGCAAAAGGACGGTTTCTGAAGAATGGGTTACGTTGAAACGGAATGATGGAAAGAGCAGCTAGCAGCCCTGGCAACACGGTTTCCAGTGTCACAGGACGTTAGTGTGTGATGCTATAATAATAATAATAATAATAAATGGAACTTATATAGCGCTATATCTTGCAAAGACAAACCAAAGCGCATGCATTCAACCCAATCTTACACAGTCATGCAATCAATGATAAATAATCAAAAGTTTAAACAAACAGATATTTACAAACATGGTGCGATGCAGACAAAATCTATGAAATAAAATTTCGATAGTCAAATGTTTTTCAAAAGCACACATACACTCGCACAGGCCGTATACTTTAGCAGGGTGATAGAACATGGGTTAGATATGAAACAGGAGGGGGGAAGTCTTAGGTTTGAAATAAATATGTTTTGAGGCTGAATTTAAAAGTGTCATAACTAGGTTTCTGGCGAAGAGAGAGAGGAAGGCTGTTCCAGATGGATGGACCAGAAATAGAGAATGAGCGGAGGCCAACAGTGGATTGGTTGAATCTAGGTATACGTAGGCACAAGGTATCTGCAGTAGATCGGAGGGAACGTGAAGGAGTGTACAGGTTAAGACATTCACATAGGTAGGAGGGTGCAGTTTTGTGGAGACATTTGTAACAGAGGGTACTGATTTTATAATCTACTCTCTGTGGCACAGGCAGCCAGTGGAGAGATCGCTATCACACCTTTTCCTGCACAGGAGAGTGGGATAGTGTTAGGTCCAGGTGTTCTGGTGTTTTCCGTGTGCTGTTCCTAGTTTTTGACTTCTTCAGTCTGAGCGCGTTTGTTGGTGGGTTGGCTGTTTTTTTTGGGGGGTCATGTGTCTGTGTCTGTCGTTGTCTGTCTTTCTGTGTCTGTCTGTGTGTTTGTCTCTCTGTCTTTCTGCCTCTATCTTTCCCTGTATGTGTGTATGCATGTATGTATGTATGTATGTATGTATGTATGTATGTATGTATGTGTGTATGCATGCATGTATGTATGTATGTATGTATGCATGCATGTATGTATGTATGTATGTATATATACATATCTATCTATATCTATCTATTTATATATATATATATATATATATCTATTTATATCTATCTATCTATCTAACTAACTATATGTATATATCTCTATCTCTCTCTATGTATGTATGTATATATATATATATATATATATATATATATATATATATATATATATATATATTATGTATGTGGGTGCGTGTGTGTATGCGTGCGCGCGCGTGCGTGCCTGTGTTAGTGAGGGCGCGTGCGAGTCCGTGTTTGTATTCTGTTCTTGCACCTCACAGCACCTCACAGCAGCTAATACCACTCCCCAATATATTGCAATCATCTTATTTATTTATGTATTTATTGTTTTTACATGTCATAACTTTTCAAGACAGGACAAGCAGAGTTGAAGTGTGTTCCTTCCTGGATTCATAGCTGGCCTGCCATGTGGATTATAGAAGCGTTTGGTTGTTTGCTTGTTTCGGCATTTCCTTGTTGATTTACCGATTGTTTCTCTTCAAGTTCGCCTGTGAGACGCTTCCTCATTTGTCTGGTTTTATCAATGAGCAATGTTCATGTGTATGTGTGTGTGTGTTTGTGTGTGCGTGTGTTTGTGTTTGTGTGTGTGTGTGTGTGTGTGTGTGTGTGTGTGTGTGTGCTTGTGTGGGTTTGTATGTGTGTGCTTGTGTGTGTGTGTGTGTGTGCGTGCGTCAAAGTCAAAGTCAAACTTTTATTTTCGAATTCAGATGGTACATTGAATAAGCAGTGCATTTGCTTTTTTTCATCAAGCCATCTATCTAAAGGGAAAAAAAGTGAGAAAAAAAGATAATGTATATGCAGACATAGAATAAAAAACCTAATCTATGATAAACGATACAAATCATACAAGAAAAGACAATAACATGCATATATAGAATTAAAAACAAAAAAAAACAACCCAGAAAAATATTAAACCATATAATTCAAATAATTCAAAAATCTTGAAAAGATATCCGTCATGACACAAACAAACAAGCAACAAAGAAAATTCAAACGAAAACAAAGAAGGCAAAACAGAATAAATATTTAAAAAAACCACACACCAACTGCTTCCCCCCCCCCCCCCCCCTCTCAAACACATACACACACAAACCTTCAACCATACAAACAACTGAATAAAACAACAAAAAAGATGAATCAACAAGAACAACCACAACAAGGAAATAAACAATCTAACAAACACAAACATACGTACACAACAGCGCGCGCGCGTGCGTGCGTGCGTGCGTGCGTGCGTGCGTCAAAGTCAAAGTCAAACTTTTATTTTCAGATGGTACATTGAATAAGCAGTGCATTTGCTTTTTTTCATCAAGCCATCTATCTAAGGAAAGAAAAAAAAGCCAGAAAAAAAGATAATGTATATGCAGACATAGAATAAAAAACCTAATCTATGGTAAGCTATACAAATCAACAAAAAAAAACAATAAACATATGCATATGTGGCATTAAAACAAAACAAAAACCCCAGAAAAATATGAGACCATACAATTCAAATAATTCAAAAATCTTGAAAAAATATCCGTCATAACACAACAAACGAGCAACAAAGAAAAACCAAACCAAAACAAACAAAGTGTGTGTGTGTGTGTGTGTGTGTGTGTGTGTGTGTTCGGATGTGTTTGTGTGTGCTTGTGTAGGTTTGTGTTTGTTGGTGTGTGTGAGTGCGTGTGTGTGTTTTTGTTTGTTTTTTGTTTGTTGTTTGTTTGTGTGTGTGTGTGTGTGTGTGTGTTTTGTGTATGTTTCTGTGTGTGCTTGTTTGTGTTTGTTTGTGTGTGTCTGTCTGTGTGTGTATGTGCGTGTGTGTGTAAAGACATAGGTGGTGTCGATCTATGTATTTGGTATTTTTTTGTTTCTTTTTTGCTTAGGCTTATGCTTATAATTGGTAATTACTCATCTGCTTCCTGGTATAGCTTTAGCATGTCACGTTCCTAAATGTCTACCTGTCTCCTAACACCAATCTTGTAATCGAATTGCAAAAAAAGTGTAAATATCTAGATTTAGCTTCATGAAGAGTAATCTTCCAAAATCCAATATGACAATGCCTTGGTTAAACTAAATATACCGACCCTATACTCGAGTCGTGAAGGCAGTTTGACTTCAGACCCTGGGTGTATGAAGTCGTGGTTCGAATTTCGGCGGCGTCTTGTGAATTTATCGTAGGAATTTTCCCGATCTCCAGGATCAGTTTCAGTTGCAGACTGACCAGTGCCTTAAAGCTCTTTGTGTATATGTGCATGCAGGAGATCAAACATGCACGTTCGAATGAGACTATAAACCGAGGCCCCGTGTGCGAACGCATGCAGAACATCTTGCGCACACGTTAAATCCTGTTCCGCTTTTCGAAAGTGTACGCCATTGTGTGCCGGTGGGAACAGATGATAAAATTGACAAAACCGCATACACACGGGGACAGAATGTAAACACATTTTTAAAAAGCACATGAGTGCTTATTCCATTATCCTCGATAAAAAAAAAATCATGTCATTTGAGCGCTTTGATTTGTTGCTTTACAAGATTCAGCGCTATATAAATTCCATACATTATTATTATTATTATTATCATCATTATCATCATCATCATCATCATCATCATCATCATCATCATCATCATCATTATTCAAGATCCTTTATTTTTTGCTAAATTACAGCCAGACCAGGTTATCTCCAGTGCGTCCAAGGAAAGAGATAACCTGGTTTGGCTCTGATGCAGCTTTATGTCAGCGACCGATGGGTGACGGAAACATGGACATACCCAGCATATATCTTCGAATTTGGAATACTGCTACCTGCATGGTGGGCAAAACCGGTTGCATGCGCAACATCTCACCATTGGTGAACCTAGCAGCTCTAGCCGAGGAGCATGAACAAAGACCAACACTTTCTTTTCTACAGCTAGATTTCTGACACTAAATATCGTGCTTTGCTTTACTAAACGATGCATAGCTTACTTGAAGATATGCACACGTTAGTACAAAATGAGTCAATTATCGGAATCTTTGAAATCCGATTCTCAAAGTCTTTACAAATAAAGGTATCTACAAAACGATCACTTCATATTCGGACCCCATGTCCGTTTTGTTTTCAACGACTTAACCCAGTAAATTAACCAATCGTCTTTTTAGCTGATGATGGATTCAAAGTAGTAAACTTCAGAACTTGAATACAGAAACAGCTGAATCGTTCTAGGCTCCTGTCCAGTCATTTCTTTTTTTATACCACTTTAAGTCACGGCCGATTTCTCTGCGTGAAATTCGGGCTGCTCTTCCCAGGGAGAACGCGTCGCCGCAAGAGTAGCGCCACCCATTTTTTCCTGTCTGCAACTGTATCTGTTTCCCTATTACACAGTACTAGTTTTATCAGAACTCATGACAAGAGGTTTGTATTAGTTAGTTATCAGTGTGATCTTCTTGGCGCTGCTTTCCACAGCCAGTCTCTTTGTTGTTGTTTTGTTTTGAGGTTGGAGATACATTTTCTGCTCGCCAGCGGATGGATGTCATGTCAAGGACAGCATTAAAGCAGCGATATATACACTGTCTAGACTTAATGCTATTTATCTATACTGTCTAGACTGGATCCTAGCTGCAAGAACAACAGCATCTCTTGTGAAACACAATCTAAGGCTTCAGGGTGCGCTGATACAATTTCCAGCAGGCATGCGAAACAATCCTTACAGCAGATAGCAAGCCACTGCAGCAGAGCTTTGAACCGGTGCTCCGTTACAAGGTGCTGAACACCAGATACTCCGACACCGATGGCCATTAGTTGTTCTTATATTTAATTGTGTGTTAGTTGTGTCATTCCAACTAAGGAGATAACATTTACCCCAATAACACGCCTTGGGTTACAAAGGATCTGAAAAGTGTTTTAAACAAAAAGAAAGTAGTGTTTTACACAGGCACAGAACAACAAAAAAAGGAAGTAAATAAGGACGTCAAAGCTGCTGTTGCACAGGCCAGACGTATATACAAAAAAAAGATAGAGGACAAGTTTGCAGGGAACAATTTTCGTGCTGCATGGCAGGGTATCAAAAATATGTCTGCAGTAAACATGGTAGGTGTCCAGCATAGGTCAAAGATCAGTTTGCAGGGGGTATGTAATAACAACTTATCAGACCATTTAAACGCATTTTTACTCGCTTTGAAAAGCATGATTTCTCAGATGAAATAAATGACCTGAAGCAATCCCTAGTTTTTGAGAATACCTCATTGTTGATGAAGAAGTTATCTGTAAGCACTTAAAGTCAATCAATATTAACAAATCTCCCGGACCAGATGGTATATGTGGAAGAACCCTTGAAATTCTGCGCTACTGAGCTTGCCAGTGTCCTTCAACACCTGTTCCAGGCCTCACTGGATACTTGTCAGATTCCAGTTATTTGGAAAACTTCCAATGTTATACCTTTTCCAAAGAAACCCAATCCTTCTCGGCCTAACGATTTTAGACCTGTAGCTCTCACATATCTTGTGATGAAAACGCTAGAAAAGATCGTAAAATCTTTCATTCTTTCCGCTACAGAGAAATACCTTGACCCACTACAATTTGCGTACAGGTCTCGAAGGGGTGTCGAAGATGCCAAACTATTCATTTTGAACAAGTTGTATAGCCACTTGAAAACACCTGACTCTCATGCCAGAATATTGTTCGCTGACTTTACTTTAGCTTTCAATACAACGCAGCCTCACGTTCTGGTTAACAAAATAATTTCAAAATTGGACGTAGACAATAAACTTGTTCGTTGGCTGATTGAATTTTTAACCAACAGACCACAGCGTGTTTTGGCCAACAAAATATCTTCTTCGGTTAGATTTACCTGCACTGGTTCTCCACATGGTTGCGTCCTCTCACCACTTCTGTACATTATATACACAGATGATTGCAGAAGCAACTATGGAAATTCTTTTCTGGTAAAGTTCGCAGACGACAATGCTCTGCTATCTCTCTTATCCGAATCAGTCTTAGACCACGGTCCAGCCCTCATCGAGTTCATACACTGGTGTGACGAGGCCTATCTGGAGCTAAATGTTTCTAAACCTAAAGATCTGCCTGTCGACTTCAGAAGATCAGGGCATACTCCTAAGAATATTATTATCCATAATCAAGAAGTTGAAAACGTTTCGAACTATAAGTATCTGGGAACTATTTTTGACCACAAGTTCAACTGGGACGTTAACACTGACGCTATTGTCAAAAAGGGACAACAACTTGTGTATTTTCTGAGGAAACAGAACTCATTTTTTTGTAGACAAAAGGATTCTTTCCTTGTTTTACAAGTCTTATTTTATTATTTGTATTTATTTATTCTTTTATATCGAGGATGATGGAATAAGCACTAATGTGCTTTTTTTACATCCAGTCCCCGTGTGCATGCGGTATTGTAAATTATGTCATATGTTCCCACCGGCACATAATGGCCTACTCTTACGAAAAGCAGAACAGGATTTAACGTGTGTTCAAGATGTTCTGCATGCGTTCGCACACGGGGCCTCGGTTTATAGTCTCATCCGAAGAACTGCTGGGGAGAGTGGAGTCTGCACTGATGTTAACTCCAAGTGAAAATATCCCCTTAAAAGGGAATCGAACCTGGGTCGTCAGATTGCGAGCGCAATGTTCTGACCACTAGGCTATCCCGTCCCCCACATAGAGAGTGTTCTAAGTTTTGCTTTCATTTGTTGGGACAATAACCCTAGTGTTAAAAACAAGAATGGCCTGCAGAGAATTGTAAGAGTCTGCTAAAAAATAATTGGAGAAGAACAAAAAG
The DNA here is from genome assembly GCA_028751875.1 of Rapana venosa. Classification (NCBI taxonomy): domain Eukaryota; kingdom Metazoa; phylum Mollusca; class Gastropoda; order Neogastropoda; family Muricidae; genus Rapana; species Rapana venosa. The sequence continues at coordinate 42,650,929 of CM054151.1, forward strand.
ATCTCATGTTGTTCTGCAATCAGCAGCTTGTACGCAAAGCCACTGCCATTTTGGTCGATCCCTCCCATGCTTTGTTTCCAGAATTTCAGTCGTTACCTTCGGAACGCCGTTTTCAGTGTCACATCAGCAAAACAAACAGAAAAAAGAAATTCATTTGTGCCAGTAAGCATTCAAATTCTGAATTCACAATAATGTTGACAACCTAGGTTTTACATTTCTCCGAATTACTTGCCTGCTTGTCATTGTTATGAGTGTAGTCAATACACAATTATGTGTGTGTATGTGTGTATGTGTGTGTGTGTGTGTGTGTGTGTGTGTGTGTGTGTGTGTTCTTCTTTAATGTAACGTCTTTTCACATTACGTGATATTGGATGTGTGTGTGTGTGTGGTGTGTGTGTGTTGTGTGTGTGTGTTTTGTGTGTGTGTGTGTGTGTGTGTATGTGTGTTGTGTGGTGTGTGTGTGTGTGTGTGTGTGTGTGTGTGTGTGTGTGTGTGTGTGTGTGTGTGTTGGTTGGTTGGTGCGTGGGTGTGTGAAATAAGTCTGTTTTCTAGTCAATGGTCTTAAAGCATTGAATTCATATATTGTTGTAGGATATGGGTGTGCGTGGGTGTGTTTGCACACGCACGTACGTGTTGCGTATGTGCGTGCGTAAATAATAAGTTTTATGTCTTCTAGTCAAATGGTTTTGTTGTTGATTTTTAAACATTGTTTTCACAATTGATGTGTGTGTATGTGCATGTGTGTGTGCGCATGCGCGCGCGCGCGTGCGCGCGCGCGTGTGTGTGTGTGTGTGTGTTCGTGACATTTTTATTTGATGTCATTTTGGAATGTTTTAACCAATATGAAATATAGCTTTTTGTGTGTGTCTTTGAGATTTTTTATGTGTATCAATCTGCCTGTCAGTATTGTAATTGCCCTTCATTGGATGATTAAAGTATTTTTGACTTTGAATTTGACTTTGACAGTGACAGTGAAAGACGAAAGAACAAGAGACGGACACACAGGCGCCCACAATGCAATGCCAGCCAAGATAGGGTCACCTGACAAACCAGCAGATGGCTTGACCATGACGTCAAGAGACAGACAGCTGGGCGTTAGTTAGATGGCACAGAACGGCACAAGACAGGAACTGACGGAGGGCTGCTTATGGACAGCTACAACCTTGCAGTAGATGGACAAGGCCTAAGGTTGCAGATTGTGGATATACCGACATGTAACACCTATACATGAGTATCCCACACATCTCCTCGCCATACAATCTCTTAGTTTTCTTCCAGATCTGCTGACATTAAGTCCAGAAACAACAAAACTCGCAACAATAACCACGTCAAAAGATCAAATAACGGTATTGCCCAAGCAGTTCTTAAGGTATCTGTCAAGGGAAGTAGACTAAACGGAAAATAAATGAAACAGTCGCTCAAGGGTCCCGCAGAACAGCCAAGTAACATTCGAGACACAGGCCTTGGCACACAACCGGCATACACCGATGCAGCGGGTGAACATTTCTTCAGTGCAGCGCTCAAATGACACTTCAGAGAAAAGAAAAAGAAAAATGCAAAAATGTAAAGAAGAATGCAAAGAGGAGGAATGCAAATAATGCAAATAAGAATACAAATAATGCAATGAATAATAATAGTAAGAAAAGAAAGAAAAATTGCGAAGAAGAAGAGGAGGAGGAGGAGGAAGAGGAGGAAAAGGAGGAGGAGGAAGAAGAGGAGGAGGAAGAAGAGGAGGAGGAAGAAGGAGAATGCAAAGAAGAATGCAAAGAAGTAAAAGTATTGCGATAAAGAAGAATTTGAAGAAGTAGAAGAATTTGAAGAAGAATGCAAAGAAGTAAAAGAATTGCGATAAAGAAGAATTTGAAGTAGAAGAATTTGAAGAAGAATGCAACGAAGTAAAATAACTGCGATAAAGAAGAATGCAAAAAAGAAGAAGAATGCAAAGAAGAACAATAATGCAAAGAAGAAGAAGAAGAAGAAGAAGAAGAAGAAGAAGAAGAAGAAGAAGAAGAAGAAGAAGAAGAAGAAGAAGAAGAAAACAATGAAAGAAAGAAAGGAATACAGAAAGAAAGAAAAAAAGAAAGAAAGAATCTGACCGTCTGGAAACAGATTATACACAGCCAACGATTAGAGATGCTATCATGAATAAAAGACAAAAGAATATTACTTTTTTTTTTACGTGAATTCATTACACTTTGGCATGTTCTTTCCGAGCACGTAAGGGAACTTAAAACCTTAACAAACAACATATTTGCCGGATTAAAAAAGTTGAACAAAATAGTTATATGATCCAAAAAGTCCGTAGAGTGTGTACGTATGTGTGTGTGCGCGTTCGTGCGTGCGTGTTGTGTGGTAGTGTGTGTGTGTGTGTGTGTGTGTGTGTGTGTGTGTGTGTGTGTGTGTGTGTGTGTGTGTGTGTGTGTGTGTCTGTCTGTGTCTATGTGCGTGCGCACGAGTACTTAAATGTGTTTACACGCGTGCTTTCGTGCACGAGCGTGTGCGCGAATGTGTGTGTGTAAGTTTGTGTGTGTGTGAGGTAGTGTGTGTGTGTGAGAGAGGTTGTGTGTGTGTGAGGTTTTCTTGCGTGCGTGCTTGTGTGCGTGCGCGCGCCCGCGTGTGTGTATGTGTGTGTGTTTGTGCGTGCATGTGTGTGTGCTTGTTTAAGTGAGTGTGCATGTGTGTGTGAGTTTTACTGTTATACATTTCAACTCTTTCATATTGAATGAGCGCTCATGTGTTGTTGTTTTGGGTGTTGTTGTTGTTGCTTTTACAGCCAGTCCCCGTGTGTATGAGATTTTCTAAATTTTAATTTTTGACACCCGTTCCCACTGTCACAGAATTTCCTACACTTCGGAAAGGCGGCACTGGTTGTAATGTGTGCACAAGATATTATCGGTGCATTCACACACGGAAAATCAGTATGTGTGTGTGTTTGTTTGTGTGTGTGTGTGTGTGTGTGTGTTGTGTGTGTGTTGTGTGTGTTGTGGTGTGTGTGTGTGAGTGTGTGTGTATGTGCATGTGTGTGTGTTTATGGGCACGCGCCCGCGTGAATGTGTTCGTGCGTGCGTGTGCGTGTGTGTGCGTGTGTGTGAGCGCGCGTGCGCGCGTGTGTGTGCGTATGTGTGTGTGTGAGCGCGCGCGCGTGTGTGTGTTGTGTGTCCATGTGGGTGTGTGCACGCACAGGGGTAGATTCTTGAGTGTATATGTACGTGCATTTGCGTTCATACATGTGTGGGTAAGTGCGAGAGTTTGTGTGCATGCGTGTGTGAATGAACGTGTGTATGTATGTATGTATGTATGTGTGTGTATGTTGTTGTTGTTGTCTTCAATTTAACGTCTGTTCACTCTAAGTGATATTAGACGAAGTCATGTGCGTGTGTATGTGTATGTGTGTGCATGCATTTGTGTGTGTAAGTGCGTGCTGCGTTTCCGTGCCTGCGTGAGTGTGTGTGTGTGTGTGTGTGTGTGTGTGTGTGTGTGTGTGTGTGTGTGTGCAAACGTGTGTAGCAGATGGTGCACTATTAATTATTTCCAGCTTCTCAAAGGGGCTGTGGCAATACAACTGCCAATCGTCTATTGATGGTTCGGGTGATGGGCACTCAAAGCAGAAATGTGCCTTGACCCCAAACTCGACGCACATAGTTATTAATGATGTGGGTATGCGGACGTGCACTTTGTCACACACCATGAAGGACGGGCCTCACCTACATTAAAACTACCCTCTGTACAAACCCGAAACGTACTGTGATGCGAAAACAGTGCGTGAGCACACATACACACAGACATACATACACACGCACGCGCGCATATTCGCAAATCATACAAACACGTGCCGCGTAATGCATCATACACGCATACCGCCGATTATGCCACACATACACACGCAACATGCACAACACGCGCACACGTGCACGTAGTGCCGGCTGAGAACATACACAGACATGCATACATACACACGCACGCGCCGCGCATATACACAAACACAAACACACGTGCTCGCGTTTTGATATACAGGTTACACGCACAGTTAATTCGCACACTTACAAGCACACACTCTCGTGCCGTTAAATACTACACGTAATCTACGTACGCACACATAATACACACAAAACACTTACACACACACAACACACATCACTCGCGGGCGCGTACGACAAACCTGCACGCACGCACATACGCGCAGGCGCAGGTGAGCTCATACATACAATATCGCACGCGTAAGTCAAACGCATGCATTCAAATACAATTGCGCAGCGCGCACCACACACACCCACCACAAACATGCCACACAACACACCACGTCAACACACACACACACAACACGACACCACACACACACACACACAACACACACAACACACACACACAACACACACACAATGATCGAGAAAAACCAAAACCCAAACAAAAAGGACTCTAGAATTCTGTAGCGCCTGAGTGTAACAACCCACTGTCGTCTGTGTGTCGTATCTGTTTGTCTGTCCAAAAGCCTTCTGTCTATTTGTCTTTTAGGTCAGTCTCTTCTCTCTCTCGTCTCTCTCTCTTTTTCTGTCTCTCTCCTTCTCTTTGTCTTTCTCTCTCTCTCTCTCTCTCTCTCTCTCTCTCTCTCTCTCTCTCTCTCTCTCTCTCTCTCTCTCTCTCTCTTTTCTTTCTCTCTCTTTCACTGTTTTCTGTCTGTCTTCTTCTATTCTCTGTCTCTCTCCGGGGACTGAATGTAAAAAAAAAGCACACGGATGTTTATTCATTATCCTCGAAATACAAGAATGTGTCACTGTCATTGTCTCTGTCTCTCTGTCTGTCTGTCTGTCTCTCTCTCTCTCAAGGAAAAATGCCAGGCCATGAAGATGTCTGACAACGACTCTTGGCATACACAGACAATCGTGTCAGCAGTTAACCCCCCCCCCCCCTCCTGCCCCCCACCTTTCCCTTTCCCCTGATGGAATCCTTCCTTTCTAATCGATATTCAATCAGTCTCTCACTTTATTCCAGAGCACGCTAAGGTCTGGTACTCCACGGTTCTGGAATCAGATTGTCTGGAATCTGATCACATATTCATTGATGGTTTGTTTGACATGGCTGTATGAACGTGGTGAGAGTGTGGTGATGTGTAAAGCAACAGTTGGTAAAGATTGGACTTCTTGAGGACTTGTACATGTTTTGAAATACCTAGAGAATAAAATATTGATGGCTTCTTGGTCAAAATTTGTGATGAGTTCTCAATTTTTTTTTTCTTTGATAGTTAAGAACAATTTTGCAATAGATTTGTGTCGGAGACTTGAGTTTGTGACTAATAATAAAAAAAAAAAAATTAAAAAATAATAATAAAATAATAATATAATAATAAATGGAACTTATATAGCGCCACATCTTGCAAAGACAAATCAAAGCGAATGCATTCAACCTAATCTTACAAAGTCATGCAATCAATGATAAATAATCAATAGTTTAAACAAACAGATATTTACAAACATGGTGCGCTGCAGATAAAAATCTATCAAATAAAATTTCAATCGTCAAATGTTTTTGAAGCACACACAAACTCATCAACCACAACACACACAACACACACCACACACACACAACACACACACACACACACACACACACACACACACACACTCACACACACACACACACTCACACAGGTCGTATACTTTAGCAGGGTGATAGGACATGGGCTAGTGAAGGTGGGATAGTTCTGATATGAAACAGGAGGGAGGAAATCTTAGGTTTGAAATAAATATGTCTTGAGGCTTGACATAGTTACCATGTAATCATGTTTTTTGCTTGTCTATTTGTTGCCTGCTTGGAACATTCTCTCGCCCGTTTTTGTTTAATCCAGAAAGATTTAAAAAGTAACCTTTCTCTCCCACGTCGAAGTCGGATGCACTGCGCCTGATTTGCCAGGCGCTTCATTAACGGCAGCGCAACGTATTTTCGCTCAGATGACAGACAGAGAACACTAGTTGCTGTCTGAGCGTTCGACAATGCCGAAGAAGAAGAAGAAGAGGAAGACACCCGCTTCCTTCCTTTTCAGTTGTCGCAGTCCCTCTGCAGATGTCCAGCCTCCAAGCTTCACTACCTTCTACTTTTGACCCCAGATAGGATTACTTAATACTGGCCCCGCCCAACCAGCCCCAAAGCGATCTGTAAAGGACTGATGTCAGTGAAGTGCCAAGGCCAGTATCAACATGATATGCTGAGATTGTCTTCAGCCCTGACATGACAACATCCATTTACCTTTACTAGCACATCTGGGACGGGTGAAAGGTACAGGTAAAGTTGTTTCCATCAACCTACGCGGTCGATAGGGAGCGAGTTGTCACAGACCTCAGATTCTCCAGGGTCCAGCATAATGAGGGCGGCGCCCATCTCCTCTCCCTCGCTGCTTTACCTTCCCTGACCCTAAGGAGGGCAGGTACCCATTTACAGATGAGTGAACTAGGGGGAACTGTACTGAAGCCAAGGCGCACAAACGGTCACCCACTCCAACTGGTAACCACGTTCGCTGCTGCTTAACCTTAGCTTTGGGGAAAGCGAGTGCTCCCACTACTGAGCTATCCAGTCCCCGGGACGGGTACTTTCAATCCAGAAGGTACAACTTGGCATTACTCATTGGTTTCTTCATCTCGTCTATGTTAAGTATTGCATTAAACTCAAAATGGTTAGTTTATTAGACATCTCTCATTCTTGTAAGGAAGGGTGTGTGTGCGTGTGTGTGTGTGTGTGTGTGTGTGGTGCGTGCGTGTGCGTGTGTGTGTGAGTGTGTGTGTCCGTGTGTGCGTGTGTGTGCGTGCGTGTGCGTGTGTATGTGCGTGTGGTATGTGCGTGTGTGTATGCGCGTGTGTGTATGCGCGTGTGTGTGCGTGTGTGTGTGTGTGCTTGTGTGTGTGCGTGCGTGCGCGCGCGTGCGTGTCTGTGTGTCTGTGTGTGTTCTTGGAAGTCAGTAACAAAAGAAGATAATAAGACGCTTGTAATAATGATTTCAGATTAACATACACAAACAAGCAAATACAATCTGGCACACAAACAGAATCTTTCTTTCAAGCCTTAAGTCAGTGCATTCGCTAATTTAACTTAATAGTGATCATTAACATTATCATTATTATTATTGACGTCGTCGTCGTCGTCGTCCTCCTCCTCCTCAGCAGCAGCAGCAGCAGCAGCAGCAGCAGCAGCAGCAGCAGCAGCAGCAGCAGCAGCAGCAGCAGCAGGAGTAGTAGTAGTAGTAGTAGTAGTAGTAGTAGTAGTAGTAGTAGTAGTACTAGTAATTATATTCTTCTTCTTCTTCTTCTTCTTCTTCTTCTTATTATTATTATTATCATTATTAATTGACTAATTTATTTATTAGTTTATATCGAGGATAATGGAATAAGCACTCATGTGCTTTTTTACATCCAGTCCCCATGTGTATGCGGTTTTGTAAATTTTGTCATCTGTTCCAACCGGCACACAATGGCCTACTCTTTCGAAAAGCGGAACAGGATTTAACGTGTGTGCAAGATGCTCTGCGTGCGTTCGCACAAGGGGCCTTGGTTTGTAGTCTCATCCGATTATTATTATCTATTCATCATCATAACCATTAGGACCATGATGATGATCATAATGATCATCAGCATCATCACGATCATCATCATCATCATCATCATCATCATCATCATCATCATCACCGTAATCATCATCATTTCTATCACCATCATCATCGTGACTATTGAAAGTACTATTATTATTTTAAGAAAAGAAATAAACCATTAAAAAGAAAGAAACAAAAGAAAGAAACGAAAGAAAAGCATTAACAAAAAATAAGAAAAATAAAAAGAAGATAAAAAGATAGAAAGGACAAGTAATACAGGCAAGAAACGACGATAACA
>CM054151.1:42663799-42678799 GCA_028751875.1 Rapana venosa
CAGAGACCATCATTGCTGAGGAACAAGCAGGTTTCAGAGCAGGGCGCAGCACAACAGAACAGATATTCAACCTCAGAATACTATGTGAGCGGTACCTTCAACATCAACAAGACCTATACCACGTATTTATCGATTTTAAGAAGGCATTTGACAGGGTGTGGCATGCAGCTTTGTGGGCAACCATGAACTTGTACAGCATCAATGCAACCTGATCAGAGTCATCAAACAGCTGTACAGCGAGGCCACCAGTAGCAGTGTACTACAACAACAACATTGGAGAATGGTTTCGAACAACAGTTGGAGTAAGGCAGGGCTGTCTACTCTCACCCACTCTTTTCAACATCTTCCTTGAGAGAATCATGGCTGATGCACTGGAACATCATGAAGGATCAGTCAGCATTGGTGGCAGAACGATCACAAACCTCCGCTTCGCAGATGACATTGATGGAATAGCAGGATCAGAAAAAGAGCTTGCCAGCCTAACAGAACACTTGGATAAGGCCTCCAAAACATACGGCATGGAAATCAGTGCAGAGAAGACCAAACTGATGACTAATAACACCAACGGCATTAGCACTGATTACAGGGTTAATGACCAGAAGCTGGAAACAGTTCAAAGCTTCAAGTACCTGGGAGCCATTGTATCCGACCAGGGATCCAAGCCAGAAGTAGTATGCAGGACTGCGCAGACAATAACAGCTTTGTCAAAACTAAACACCATCTGGAGAGATAAAAATATCTCACTTATCTCCAAGATCAGACTAATGCGCTCCCTTGTCATATCCATATTTCTGTATGCCTGTGAATCATGGACCCTGACTGCAGATTTGGAGAGAAGAGTACAGGCAGTGGAGATGAGATGCTTTCGGAGACTCCTTGGCATCTCCTACAAAGACCACATAAGCAACGAAAGCATGCATAACAGAATCCAGCAAACCATTGGACCCTATGAGAACATTCTAACGATCGTGAAAAAGCGTAAACTTAAGTGGTATGGGCATGTCACAAGATCCCAAGGAATTACAAAGACAGTTTTGCAAGGCACTGTCCAAGGAGGAAGAAGAAGAGGCAGACCAAGGAAGAGCTGGGAGGATAACATCAGTGAATGGACAGGCCTAGAACTCAACAAAACCCTGAGAAAGGCAGAACAGAGAGAAGAATGGAGGGAACTGGTTGCTGAGTCTTTGAGGGTGCCCCCACGGTCGTCAGACTACGGGACAGATAGATAGATAGATATATTATTATTATTATTATATCTGTTCCTACTGGAACGCGGGGGCCCACTCTTCCCAAAGGTGGCACGGTTGTGTTTTTTGGGTTTTTTTTAACGTGTGCGCAAGCTGTTCTGTGAGTGCTTTCACCTAGAATCTCCGTTTCTTGTCTTATCTAAAGGACTGTCCGGGCAGTACAATCAGTACTGATGTTACCTCCTGTGGGGGAAGGGGTGTGGTGGTGGTGGGGGGGGGGGGGAGGGGGGGAGGGGGGGAGAGAAATCCCGTCGAACGGTTTTTCTGAGGTGGCTCAAATCTGGGCTCTCAGATCACAAGCGCAATGTTCTAACCACTAGGCTTCTCTACCACACAACCACACACACACACACACACACACACACACAAAATACGCGTAACATCCTGAACACACGTTGATTAAAACCCCCAAGAGAAAAGGACTTAGAATGTATAAAATAGACAAGGAGAAGGTGACAGAAAGAAAAAAAGCGAGGCAGAAACAAAGAGAAAGATAGAAAAGAGGGAATTCCTGGCACAGAATTTCCAGAAGGTGGGGATGGTATCTGTACTGGCAAGCCCCCAGTTTCATTCCTGTGTGCAGTGTTCTTATTACGGCTGGACGAACATAAAAGCAGATGCATTGCTTGATCAAAATTTACAAAACCGCATACACACGGAGACTGGATGTAAAAAAAGCACATGAGTGCTTATTTCATTATCCTCGATATAAAAGAAAAAACAAATAAATAAAATAAATATAATCTTGAAATGGATTATTTGATTTTGACTCTGATTTTGAACTTTCACGCACACACGCACACGCATACTCTCTCTCCCACACATAACACACGCATACACACGCACGCACGCACGCACGCACACACACACACACACACGCGCGCGCGCGCGCACTCTCTCTCTATCACTCGCAAATGACCACAACATACACACACGCATGTATGCACACACACACACACACACATACACACACACACACACTCTCTCTCTCTCTCACACACACAACTACAACACACACAAACTACAACTCACACACACACACACTACCACAACAGACACATAAAAAATACAAACGTACACACATACACACTCACAACAAACCACAACACACACTCACACAACCACAACACACACACAACCACAACACACACACACTACCACAACACACACACACACTACCACAACGCACACACACAACCAGAACACACACACAACCACAACACCCACACCCACAACACACACAACCACAACACACACAACCACAACACACACACACACACACACACACACACACACACACACACACACACACACACACACACACACACACACACACACAACCACAACACACACACAACCACAACACACACATAAAAAATATACACACTTACATACACACATACACACACACAACACACTCACAACACAGACACACACGCAACACATACAACACACACACACACACACACACACACACAACACACACACACACACACACAACCACAACACACACATATACACAGAACACACACACACACACACACGCCAGTTTTACTGAGACCATCCTTAATGCTGCCACTTTATCTATCCCCAACATTAATACGGTAAAAGCAAATAAACATCAGGGAAATATCTGGTGGACACCGGCGTGTGAGGAAGCAGTTAAAAAAAACACGCTCAATGTATAAAATTTATCTAAAAGATAAAACATCAGAAAATAATGTAAAACAGAAACAAGCTAAAATTCATTGTAACCTTGTTGTAGCTCAGGCTAAGAGACAGTTTTGGACTTCTTTTTGTACCACCGAAATTTCAAATCATAAGGACCTTAAAAAAGGTTTGGGAAAAATTTCACGAAATGAAAAAAGGTGTTAGTTTACCAACTTGTCCAGTGAGACTGGAAAACAAAGAATTCCCATCAAATTTAGAAAAGGCAGAGGCGTTTGCAGATATGTTTTCAAAATCGATGCGTCTTGAAGGACTGTCACTTAAGTGTAGGAACTATAGAACAGAAGAGGAAAATAAAACAAAGTATAATGACCCAATATCTGACAACAGTTCATGCATTAATGCTCCAATTTCAGTGGATGAAGTTAGAGATGCTTTACTGTCTCTTTCTACTAAGAAAACATCTATCGGGTTAGATGCAGTTTCTAATGACATGCTAAAACATCTACCAGCAAACTTTATTTGTCTACTGCATAAACTGTTCAATAAATGTTGGATTGAAGGTGTTATGCCAGGGGATTGGAAACAATCTATTGTCATTCCTATTCAAAAACAGGGAAAACCCACAACAGACAAAAATAGATACAGGCCAATTGCTTTGACCTCACACACTGGCAAGCTAATGGAGAGAATTATTCTTAAAAGGCTGATGTACTTATGTGATAAAAATAAAATAATCCCGGTCAATCAAGCGGGTTTTCGAAAAGACAGATCTGCCATAGATAACTTGGTTAAGCTATCAACGCATATAAAAATTCAGTTTGCAAGAAGAAAGAACGTTCTTGCAACATTTTTATATATATAAAGGGCGTATTATCAAGTTTGGCATGCTAAGTTGCTGTGTAAACTAAAGGATCTGGGTTTTTCTGGGCATTTTTATAATTATATTAACAGTTTTTTTACTAATATAAGTATACAGGTTCTATCTATCTATCTGTCCCGTAGTCTGACGACCGTGGGGGCACCCTCAAAGACTCAACAACCAGTTCCCTCCATTCCTCTCTCTCTTCTGCCTTTCTCAGGGTTTTGTTGAGTTCTAGGCCTGTCCATTCGCTGATGTTATCCTCCCAGCTCTTCCTTGGTCTGCCTCTTCTTATTCCTCCTTGGACAGTGCCTTGTAAAACTGTCTTTGCAAGTCCTTTGGATCTTGTGACATGCCCATACCATTTAAGTTTACGCTTTTTCACGATCGTTAGAAGGTTCTCATAGGGTCCAATGGTTTGCTGGATTCTGTTATGCACGCTTTCGTTGCTTATGTGGTCTTTGTAGGAGATGCCAAGGAGTCTCCGAAAGCATCTCATCTCCACCACCTGTACTCTTCTCTCCAAATCTGCAGTCAGGGTCCATGATTCACAGGCATACAGAAATATGGATATGACAAGGGAGCGCATTAGTCTGATCTTGGAGATAAGTGAGATATTTTTCTCTCTCCAGATGGTGTTTAGTTTTGACAAAGCTGTTATTGTCTGTGCAGTCCTGCATACTACTTCTGGCTTGGATCCCTGGTCTGATACAATGGCTCCCAGGTACTTGAAGCTTTGAACTGTTTCCAGCTTCTGGTCATTAACCCTGATATCAGTGCTAATGCCGTTGGTGTTATTAGTCATCAGTTTGGTCTTCTCTGCACTGATTTCCATGCCGTATGTTTTGGAGGCCTTATTCAAGTGTTCTGTTAGGCTGGCAAGCTCTTTTTCTGATCCTGCTATTCCATACAGGTTAGAGTAGCTAAATCATATTCTAGTTTTAGATCTCTTCATATGGGACTACCCCAAGGTTCTGTAATATCGCCTCTCTTATTTAATGTTTTGCTGCATGATCTCCCTGTGAAATTGTCAAAGGAAGTCGTCATAGTGCAATATGCAGATGATATATGTATGTGGATGAATGTTTCTATGAAACGAAATACACAAAAAAGAGCGTTAAACTACATTAAAAAGGTATACCAGAACCAGCTTAACAACATCGATAATTATATGCTCGAAAATGGATTTACTTTATCCACAGAAAAAACGTACACTGTGCTTTTTAACAATGGCAGTAATCCAGATGACCTACCAGCATTTAGAATTGGGACCAACATGATTGAGTATAAAGACACCGTAAAGTTCTTGGGTGTTATTCTCACTTCTAAGCTAACTTGGAATGCACATATCGAAGACAATTTAACTAAAGCAAAGAAAGGCTTAAACTTTTTGAAGATGGTAAGTAAACAGTTCTGGAGCCAAGACACATTAAATCTGAAATATTTAGCTACATCTCTTATTCGTTCAAAATTATCGTATGGTCAAGAGGTCTATTTCGTGCTCCTAAATATTTACTTAAAAAGTTACAAAGTATAGACTGCAAAGCATACAGGCTTGCTCTTGGTGTGCCTTATCACGCCTCAGCCCTGGGAACATAAAACGAAGTCAGCATATTGCCTTTAGATGATTACCGTCAACTGGCATGTGCTAAATATTTGCTTAGACACAAAACGACAGAAAACTTTATTTCAGAAGAAATAGAAGTAAAATCAGAATTTAATTTTCCTAAAAGAGCGAAATATATATCCTCTTTAATGCCCATAAGTACATATGTGTCTGATCTGGTACAAAACTCTGAAGTCAATCAACACAGCATGGACACACGAGAAGCAATCTTACCTTGCCCATCATGGGAGATGAATAAAGAACACTTTGATATAGAGGTGTCTAATGTAAACAAGAATGACAATTTGAATATAATGGTTTCTGATGTCCGGTCCCACATCCATCATAAATATTTCGACCATTTACAAATTTATACAGACGGATCACGTCTAGATAATCAAGAAACAGGTTCTGCTTTTGTTATACCAGCTTTAAAAATTGAAAATCATATTATGTTGGTAAACAACACTCGATATTCACAGCAGAACTTGTAGCAATACTAATGGGTCTTACTTATGTTCTTGATTTGCCGTTGTGTATATTTCAAATTCTTGTTTGCGTTGATTCTAAATCGGTATTGTATGCTTTAAAATCCCCATGTTTCAAGAAAACTTCGAAAATCATATTAGAGATAAAGCATGTCATACATCTCTTAACCTTAAAGGGCATAAGTGTGAATTTTTGTTGGGTGCCTCCACGCACTGGGTTCTTTCCAAATGAGTGGGCGGATAGAGCTGTCAAAAAGGGTGCAAAACATGGACGGGATGCAATAGAATTGCATATGCCTTTATCCTTACAAGAAGGGTATAGCTTACTAGAACAAAAATCATGGAAAAAGGTCACTGACAGTAATCAGCAAAATGAAAGACTTTTAACTAGAACTGCAATCAATACCGATAATTTAACAGTGGTGAACCATTCAGAAGTTAGTACAAGTGTTTTTGCGTCAAGGAGAATTAATACTTTATTCTATAGAATGAAACTAAATGCATTGATAACCAAATTCAGCAAAAATGGTAAATGCCTGTGTGGTGAGAATATCACTAATACTCATATACTTTTGACTGCCAGAGTGTAAAACCTTTCATGCCCCATTTTTCTGAAAACTCCCTCACCAGCATATTCAGCAATCTAAAACTAGCATTTGAAATTGTGAAAGGTCTTTGTCACAGTCCCATAGGACATTTGTTATAGTTACATTAACGTTAATGACTTTTTGTTTGTTTGTTTTTAATTCCTGTTGCATGAGAATGATCTGACAATGATGTCCAGGACAACGCTTAGAGCACTGACCCCTCTCCTCCTTACCCCGCTCCCTTCCATCTCTCTCTCTCTCTCTCTCTCTCTCCTCTCTCTCTCTTCTTCTTCTCATCTCTCTATCTATCTATCTATCTATCTATCTATCTATCTATATATATATATCTATCTATCATCTATCTATCTATCTGTCCCTATCTTGTTTTTATTCTGCTTTTGGTTTCTTTGCTGTTTGGTTTTGTGTGTGTGTTGTGTCTGTGTGTCTGTGTGTTTTTGTTTTGTTTTGCTGTTGTTTTTTTATTTTTTTTATTTTTTGTGTTTTTTGTGGGAGTGTTTTTCTTTCTTTTATTGTGTGAGTGTATGGGTATTGGGTTTAATTTATTATCATATGATGTACCCCTAAGGGCGGAGACTGAATGTAAAAATGCACATGGATGCTTCTTCATTATCCTCTAAAGAAAAGAATTTGACATTATCATTATCATTTTCTCTCTCTCTCTCTCTCTCTCTCTCTCTCTCTCTCTCTCTCCTCACACACACACACACAACACAACACACACACACACACACACACACACACACACACACACACACACACACACACACACACACACCACACACATTAAGACGTTTGCCTGCCAACAAGTTAACCATGAGGTTCTGGGTCCGATTCCCAGCCTCGCCCTTTCTTCCCAGTTTGACAAAAAATTCGAACTGAGTGTCAAAGTCCTTCGGATGAGACTATAACCCGAGGCCCCGTGTTCGAACGCATGCAGAACATCTTGCGCACACGTTAAATCCTGGTCCGCTTTTCGGAAGAGTAGGCCATTGTGTGCCGGTGGAAACATGACAAAATTGACAAACTGCATACACACGGGGACTGGATGTAAAAAAGCACATGAGTACTTCTTCCATTATCCTCGATATAAAAGAATGAATAAAATAAATAATAATAAAACATACACACACACCTGACTAATCCAAATACACTCAATCAAAACGACTAAATACTAAGCTAGACTTCTCTCACTGTGTCATTCTCTATGTTCTGTATCCGTCTCTGTCCTTCTCTCTGTCTCCTTGTCTCTGTCTGTCTGTCTGTCTGTCTGTCTCTGCCTGTCTCTCTGTCTCCTTGTCTTGCCTGTCTGTCTCTCTGTGTCTCTGTCTGTCTCTGTCTGTCTGTCTGTCTGTCTGTCTGTCTCTCTCTCTCTCTCTCTCTCTCTCTCTCTCTCTCTCTCTTTCTCTCTCTGGGCTGATGTGTTGCTATTGTTGTTGCTGTTGTTAGTATCATTGTTATTGCTGGAATTTCATAGCATTATCACTCTGTCGGGAAAGAAAAGGGTGAAAGAGGTAGGAGCATCTAGAATATGAACTCACTTATCTCCCTTATCCCACATGAGAATCAACGTCAGACCGTACATCAACACCCGCACACTGAATGAGAAGTCTGCATGCAGGGATGTTCTCAAATACCTCACCGTACAGGCAGCACACACCCCGACTTCATAAACCAGTTTGTTTCCCATATAACGATGTGTGCAGGCTGTTACGCTCAGAACTTGCCATGGTGGAAGACAATCTCAACATAAAATGCCAAAGTTGATCACGATTTTCATAATGAATATAGGCCTTGGTACTATATGTCAGTTATCTAGAAAGCTTTTGGCTTTGTCCATGTTCACCATTCGATTTTACGTCTGTTCACTCTCAGTTCACCATTATAGCGTAGGGATGGTCATCATCGATCCCGATGGACGAAGAAGAAGAGAAGAGGGACTGGTGGAACACACGATCTGTTATTGATAAAAAAGAATACACATAATTACACAGCCAATTAAGCAAGCATGGTCCCCGAAGTCGGTATGCGGCTACTTTTATAGTAAGCTAAACGGTCACATACGCAAAAAAAACCCTGACCATTAGTAAACCTTGGAGCTGTACTGGAGGAAGGAAAAATTAAAAGAAAAACGAAGATTACTTATAGTGTCTAAAAATCACGCATCATTTACTTGCTGACGTCTACCGTTGCCTTGGAAGCAATGCAACGCGGTCGACAATATTGCCATGTTCAATCATGGGGGTCGAAACTGATACAGTTTGTCTACAAGCGTATGTGAGAAGTCGTATCATATGTTGAAAAGGCATCACTTGTAAATTATATAAATCCATGAATTACTCAATTTTTGTTGTAGTTTTTGCGCTGTTGCTATAGACACAATCCAACATGGCCACCAAACTAAATATTTAAAACATGCACACCTTTTTTAGTCCATAATACAATCATTATGGGTTTTTTAGAGACATATACCGAACCTTACATTCTTGAAATTAACAAGAAAAAAAGCAACAAATATCCCTATTTACATTTAGTATTTAAAAAACCACCAACTTTTCACACTAAAATTACCCCCATGGGGTTGACCTCTTTCAGACTATTGCCCAGATACATCAGTTATGACTTTCACAGACATTAGTTTTTTGTTTCGTTTTTTTATAGTCCGAATGCTTTCCATTTACACAGACAACTTTTATTTTTAAACAGTTGCACGTGTGCAGCGTTTAGCACTGAAGAAAATAAAAGATCCACACTCAAAACTCCCGGAAGCATGACTGTGTTCTCTTGTATCAACCTTATCAATAGACACTGCCAGCAACAACTCTGATCTTTCCCCCCCCCCTCTCTCTCTCTCTCCCCGTCTCTCTCCCTCTCTCTCTTTCTCCCCATGTCCCTCTCTCTCCCCCTTCTCTCTCCTCTCTCTCTCTCTCCCCTCTCTCTTTTTTTCTTTCTCCCCCTCTCTCTCCCTTCTCCCCCTCTCTCTCCCCTCTTCTCTCCCCTCACTCTCTCCCCTCTCTTTTTCTCTTTCTCCCCTTCTCTCTCCCCCTCTCTCCTCACTCTCCCTCTCTCTCTACCCTCTCCCTCTCTTCTCCCTCTCTCCATCTCTCCCTCTCTCTCTTCTCTCTCTCTCTCTCTATCCCCCTACTCTCTCTCCCCCTCTCTCTCTCTCTCTCTCTCTCTCTCCCATCTCTCTCACCCTCTCTATCTTCCTCACTCTCTCTTCCCCCTCACTCTCTCTCTCTGCCCCCCTCACTCTCCCTCTCCCCACTCTATTTCTCTCTCCCCTTCTATCCTCCCTTTCTGTCTGTCTGCCTGCCTGCCTGCCTGCCTGCCTGCCTGCCTGCCTGCCTGCCTGCTTGCCTGCCTGCCTGCCTGCCTGCCAGCCTGCCTGCCTGCCTGCCTATCTGTCTGTCTATCTATCCATCTATCTATCTATCTATCTATCTATCTATCTATCTATCTATCTATCTATCTATCTATCAATCCATCTATCTCTCTATCTATCTATCCATCCATCTATCTATCTATCTCTCTATCTATCTATCCATCCATCTATCTATCAATCTATCAATCTATCAATCAATCTATCTATTATCTATCTATCTATCTATCTATCTATCTAATCTATCTATTATCTATCATCAATCTATCTATCTATCTATCTATCTATCTATCTATCTATCTATCTATCTATCTATCTATCTATCTATCTATCTAAATCTTCTCTAATATCACAGGCATCGGTGGCCACACCCACCCCCCACCCTCCCCCACCCTGTAGGATCACTGCACTGGTTCAGGCAGGCAATTATCGGGCAGCTCATTCTCCCATCACTGATGGAGAGGAGCTGATCAAAGCGCTGTGCTGAAAGCCGCCCTCAGCAAGACGACCTCATCAAGAGATGGTTGCAGGCAGGTGTGTGTAGTGGGTCGATTGACGAGTATCGATCCTGTGGGTAACTAACTGCATTACGGAGTAACGAGGTGCATGATCAGTCCCCCTACCTTACCCCCCCCCCCCCCCACCCCCAACCCCCTCCTCCTCCCTTATGTTTAGTAGTCAAATTAGCTTTGACGTCACGATTTTATTTTTTGGAGGGTTTCATTTTTTCCCTTCCCTCTTTCTGTTAATAATACATAATTTGAAGGAATAAAAATCTCAAAAGTATTTGTGATTATTCAGTAATACACTTTGTTTAAAAAAAATTAAGCGAATACTTTATACGTAAGTATTCATGTTCATGTTTGGTTGGGGTTTTTTTAACATGTCATATTCTATGAAGAACCACCAAGAGTCGAAGATGAAAAAGAAAAAAAATAATTCAAAGAATACGAACGCAGTCATCCAGAAATACAGTAATTTTCAAATTACACCACAGCATCAGTCCTTACTAATTATCCAGTTGAGGGAACGGCCACTGATTCTGGTTATTTGATACCCGTGATTACTTTTCCAGTGTAGCAAAAAATGGCCAACCAATGCTCACGTAAAAAAAAACCAACCAACAAAAAGAAATGCTAAATTCGCGTCTGTTAGGTTTTTCAGATGAAGAAATAACATGCTTACATATATTGTTAAAGTACATTCCATTTTCATGAAGAAATAATATGCTTACATATATTGTTAAAGTACATTCCATGTTTTGGGGGGGTCATTTTCATTTTCTTTAAGTCACGGCAGATTTGTTCCTGCGTGAAATTCGAGCTGCTTTGCCCCCTAGCCACAAGAGCAACGCCACCCTCCACACATTTCATATTAAATGTGACATCATACCTTACCGATCTTCAGCAAGACAGAGAATACGCCATGCAATGCTCTTGAAGGCATAATCACACCGTTTTTGACTTGACGTGACTTGACTTCAAAGTCTTCATTACGGTTGGATTCACTCTTGAAGTTGATGGAGAGAGAGGAGAGAGAGAGAGAGAGAGAGAGAGAGAGAGAGAGAGAGAGAGAGAGAGAGAGAGAGAGAGAGAGAGAGAGAGAGAGAAGAGAGAGAAGAGAGAGAGAGTACGCTGCCTGAAATAATCTTATTATTTGTAATTCACTGATTTTTGTCTTGTTAGAGCTATTGATAACAACCCTTTTGAAGAAGGTGCTTTGGCATAAAGAACGTGTTGTTCTTGTTGTTGTTGTTGTCGCTGCTGCTGTTGTTGTTGTTTTTGCTGCTGCTGCTGTGTTGATTAAGTTGTTGTTTGTATCCGTGGTTTCTTGAAAAGTGTGGTGACCGTTTTGTTAAGAGTTGCTTTACTATTCTCCAGAGGTTTGTATATTATTCCAAACTTCTCCTTGTACTTCTATTTGTTGTAGCTGTTGTTGTTGTTGCTGCTGCTGTTGTTGTTGTTGTTGTTGTTGTTGTTTGCTCTTCTTTGTCTTCGTCACATCGTTATTGGCTTTTTTTAACCTCTTGGAAAAAAAGGAAGAAGGAAAGAAAAGAAAAGAAAGAAAAGAAAAGAAAGAAAAAGAAAAGAAAGAAAGACAGTAGTGTGTGAGATTTATTTATTTATTTATTTATTTCAGAGAGAAACAGACGGACAGACAGATAGACACAGACACGAAGACGACAGTAGACAGAAACGCACAAGGAAACAGAACGACAACAAACTAGCATAAACATGTTAAAAACATATTTTTCTATTGATCCGTACTTGTTTATGATGATAACCAGAAAAAAATCCAGACAAAATTAATCATAATCATGCAAGTGGATTTGATATCTTATTAGATGTCAAAGCTGCCCTATTAAAAATCATGCGTGCATACATAGATGTGATTATGTAGTAGAGCAAGAGATTGGTTTAGGTCGAACGAATTTTCGTTAAGTAATAAACTCTAAGAACCAAGGCCTTCATTAATTTGTGTTGTTGTTATATTTTCAAATGGTATGTCCAGTTCGCCTCTAGCCATGTCACTCTCTTGGCGTAACAACCTGTCTTCACCTCTGAAGAAGAAAATATAATATCCTTTGAAGTTAAAGTACGGTTGCCTATGCCATGATTCTGAAGTGAGTGAGTGAGAGAGAGAGAGAGGAGATAGAGAGAGAAGAAAAGGTGAGTGTGTAGTGTGTGTAGCGTTTTGAAAGGAGGGGGGGGAGCGAAGAGAGAGATGTGGTGCGAAAGTACGCATTCTGAGTGATCTCCATCGTTTTAAGGTGGCGAACGCGTAACAACAACAACTACAGCAGCAACAACTACAGCATCAGCAACTACAGCAGCAACAAACTATAGCAACAGCATCAACACTGTAAGGAGATGCGTTTGGAAGTATATCCTTCCGAAAAGGGAGACAAGAACAAAATCCGAAGAAGAGGAAGAAGAAAACTTGCGAGGAAAAGAAACAAATGTGAAGAAGAATAATTGCAAAGAAGAAACAAATCTGTGAAGAATTGGGAAAAAGAAGAAGAAGAAGAGAAGAAGAAGAAAAGAAGAAGAAGAAAGAAGAAGAAGAAGAAGAAGAAGAAGAAGAAGAAGAAGAAGAAGAAGAAGAAGAATAGCGAAGAAGAAGAACAATTGCAAAGAAGAATTGCGAAGAAGAAAATTGCGAAGAACAAGAACAAGAACAAGAAGAACAAGAACAAGAAAAACAAGATCAAGAAGAACAAGAAGTACAAGAACAAGAAGAACAAGAACAACTAGGAGAACAACCATAACCACCACCACCACCGCCAACCACCACCACCACCACAACAACAACAACAACAACAACAACAACAAGAAAAGGGATAAGGAGAAAGGAGAAGGAAAATGGGGAAAAGCAAGCAAAAAGAACAAGAAGAGGAGGTAGAGGAGGAGGAAGAGGAGGAGGAGGAAGAAGAGGAACAAATAGAACCAACATACACAAGAGCTTTGTAAGACGGTCAGTAGCATCTCCTGTCAACAGGGCGGCATAGCCTAGTGGTTAGAACATTGTGCCGGCGATTTGAAAGCCCGGGTTTCGAGCCACACCAAAGCACCCCTTCGTGGGGATAGTTTCCTCTGGAGGTCACATCAAAGCCGACTCCGCATCCCCCGCAAAGAAGTCCTTCGGATGAGACTATTCACCGAGGTCTTGTCTGTTAAAACCTTTCCGTTTTGTTTATAATTATAGAGAAGACTGCCCCACTGTGCCAGTGGAAATGGATAAATAATGTTAGAGCACCGCCATGCACAGTACTGGCTGTCGTCGTGTTTAGATAGTATTCCTGAAGTCGGAATGCGGGATTG
The DNA here is from genome assembly GCA_028751875.1 of Rapana venosa. NCBI lineage: Eukaryota > Metazoa > Mollusca > Gastropoda > Neogastropoda > Muricidae > Rapana > Rapana venosa. Next base: position 42,677,479 of record CM054151.1, read on the forward strand.
TGAATTGGGGGTGAACGGTTACCTAGGCACACATCTCACCATTAGTGAACCCCGGGGCTTTACCCGAGGAACGAAATCAAACAAACAAACAAACAAAAAACATATCCCAGTGATACTAGTTAACGTTTATTGCTATTGATAATACTTGTCATGCATATAATATGTATTAATTTGTAACAACATTAATTTTTAAAAATGTATTAAAAAACCCAAAAACCTGAAGATAAAAAAGAATGGACCAAGAGACAGAAAATAAACAAGAAGGAGGTGACCTGAAGAAAAGAAACAAGGCAGAAATAAAGAGATGGATAGAAAAAGGGGAATTCCTAGCACAGAATTTCCAGAAGGTGACGTTGCTATTTATACAGACAGGCTCCCGGTATCGAACGGGGGGATTTCGAGAATAAAAGATGTGAAATGTACAATTATCCCCTTAACAAAACACACCCACATATCTCAGTAATGATTTTATACCATATTAAAGAGATTGCTTCTGTACTTTTCTTGTTCCACTAAAACAAACATTGGCCTGCAACCGACCACTCGCAACGCTTTCCACGAGAAAAAATTTTAATCATGATCACTATCCTATGATTATGTTCGATCAGAGGGTGAACAAAATAGCGAAGATGAAAGACAGAGAATGGTCGATGAGCTAAGAGCATCATCTTTGATGTCACAGCGCAATTATAGACAGTAAACAAAAACACTTTCAACCAGCGCTTTTATTTATACTTATTTTCAAACCACTTTAAGTAACGGCAGATTTCTCTCCGTGAAATTCGGGCTGCTCTCCCCGGGGAGAGCGCGTCGCCACAAGAGCAGCGCCACCCATTTTTTTCCCTGTCTCCAACTGTATTTGTTTTCCTACCAGAGTGACTTTTTTTCCTACAGAATTTTGCAAGGGAAAACTCTCTTGTTGCCGTGGGTTCTTTTACGTGCGCTAAATAATTATGTGTAACACACGGGACCTCGGTTTATCGCCTCATCCGAAAGACTAGCGTCTAGATCACCACTCATGGTCTAGTGGATGGGGGAAAAGTTTCGGGTCCAAACGGGATACGAACCACCGCACACTTCCGACCCGGACTGTTTGCTTTCTAGACAGGCGCGTTACCTCTAGACCACCCATCCACCATCGGTGGATCACCATCCTGTTATTCGAACTCCGCAACCTACTGAACTAGAAGAGAATAATCGTCTTCATGGTTTTGGGGATGACTGTGGCACTAATTACAACGTTTTGCTCCAAACGGGAAGTATACCAACTACAACTTTACACAACACTATTTACATGTACGTGTGTGCATGGGTGCGTTTG
>CM054151.1:42683799-42688799 GCA_028751875.1 Rapana venosa
AGAAAGAGAAACAGAAAAAGAGACAGAGACAGACAGGCACAAGAACATAGACAGAAAGAGAGACAAGTAGGCAGAAGCAGACAGACAGACAGACATAAGGCCATGTACAAGCAGAAGGAGAGAGAGAGACAGACAGGATGAGAGACATAGACAGAGAGCCAGATAGGCAGAGGCAGACAGACAGACAGAATGGCCACGGACAGACAGAAAAAGACAGGCAGAAAGAGGCAGGAAAGATACATAGACAGAGATACAGACAAGAAGAAGAGGAAGACAGACATAGGCACAGACAGACAGACAGACCAAAGTTCTCGCACATTACAACACACACCAAAAAACACTTACACACATACACTTACACACACACTTACACATACTTATACACAAACATACTTACACACATACTTACACTTACACACACACTTACACACACAGACGCACATACAGGCACAGACACACAAACGCACACACTTACACTTACACCACACTCACAAACACACTTATACACATACACACACAAATCACACACACTCACACACACATATACACTACACACTTACACACACCCTTACACACTCACACACACTTACACACACGTACACACATACACACACATACACACGTACACAGGACAACTTACAGTGGTGAAGACAAGTTGATATTGGTGGTCACGGTCTAGGATTGCTCAATGTTTGCTCTGAAAAGATTCCAAAAGAAAAACAAACATGATATGAGAAATCTGTTAAAAAAGACTAAAAAGACAACAAAAAATACGAAAAAAGACAAACAACAAAAAAGAAAGAAAATTGAAGGAAGCTTTTGAGGTCAATATCGTATTATTTTCTCTCTGTGTGTGCGTGTGTGTGTATTTGTGTGTGTGGTTGTGTGTGTGTCTTCAATTTTTCGTCTGTTCACTTAAAGTGATATTAGACGATGGAGGCATGGGGGGATTTGGGGGGGGGGACATAATGAGATAAGGGCTTTAAGTAGAATAGATAGGTGTTGGTATGAATGCACATTAAAAGATTATTCCAATCTATATAAATAGTATGTTGCAAAAAACATGGCATAGAACTTCAAAATTTAACAAAAACCCAGAACAATTGAAAAATACTCTAATGTTGGAAAACAAACAATTGTGAACTACTTGTAACGGCAGCTGTGAAACCAGCAAAATGTAGATTCCACGACCATACTTTACAAAAAGAGAATACTGGGATTGCAACAGAGACAAAGGCTATCTCACATAATAACTCTGGATTGGTTAAAACTTCCTGCAGAGACTTATCTTGAATGATGGTAAAAAACGTTTTTAAACCTTGACATTGATACAGAACATGAACATTAGAAATTTGTCACCGCATATACTTTGTTTTTTTTGGCAAATTTTGTTTCGAAAGGGCATTTAATTTCAATCTGTGATTAAAGAAAAATTTTTTAGTACGGATTTTCGAAAACCGTATGATGCAAAGAAGTTCTCAATACCCAAAAAGAACAAGTATGCTTGGGAAAACCACCCTCTTCCTGTTTCTTTTTCACATGTTTCCCCCAAACATTTTGAAGCAAAGCATAACTTTTATGAAGAGAAGAGGAATATCTAAAAAAAGTTGAAAACTATCATTTTTTTTCTGCCTTTTTGGCCGCTTTGTCAAACCCTTTCATTAAATAAATCCAAATGAGTGGAATCCAGCAGAAAGTAACTTCGAACCCCCAGAAAAAAAAAATGTACCAAAAAATTAATTTCAGTAATAAGAATCTCCTAACGGGCGAAGAGGTTTTCTGAGAGACTGTAAAGCAGATTTAGAAACAACACGAACATATCTGCAAAACAGTATTGGGGGAAATCAAGCCGAAAGTACAAAGCCATCAAAATGCGTAAGTTCAGCAGTAAAGGGAAAAGATTTTTGCCCTGTGATAGGATTTTTCAATCTTTAAAGCTGGAATAATGAATGCTGCCCCTGCTTCTTGTTTTTAAGAAGGGATCCGTCAGTGTATATCTTAAGATGTGAAGGATATGTATCTTCTAGGTGCACTTTTAATAAGATCCAAGAATAAGCCATTTTCTTCTTTTTTTTAAAGAGAGATGGTTGAGATATCAAAATCTGCTTTCTGAAGTTCCCATGTTGGACAAGGTGTTAATAGAGGTGTGGATTTTTGCCAGTCTTAGGATTGATACTTGACTCTTTGAAGATATCGGAAGTGTAAGTACTAATAGTGACAAGAGAGATATATTTTTAGCTCTATTGGGAATTCTAAGTCGGATCTAATTGAAATTTCCGATGCAATATTGTTTTCAACTGTCGAACTTCTTTAAAACTACTTTGAAACGGCTAAGTTACGATAATCCTCTAGAGTAGTACTCCTATTTCTCTATACGTTCCTAAAGAAGATGCATGAAACGGAACTCCCAAAGCAATCCGGAAAGCTTTACAATCTAGGCTGTGGTTGTGTGTGTGTGTGTGTGTGTGTGTGTGTGTGTCTCTTGTTTCTCTTTTCTCTCTGTATGTTTGCCTGTCTGTCTGCCTCGGTATGTGTGTGTTATGTGTGTGTGTGTGTGTGAGTGAGTGTGCGCGCGTGTGTGTATGTGTGTGTGTCTGTCTATCTGTCTGTCTGTCTGTCTGTCTGTCTCTCTCCCACCTGCTCTTTGTGTTTTTCTCCTACCTCCCCCATTCTCTTATCTGTACTAAAGAGGAAAAAAAATTAGGGGGCGGGATAGCCTGGTGGTTAGAGTGATGTATCCGTGATTTGTTGACCCGGGTTCGAATCTCGTTCAAGAGAATATTTCATCTAGAGTTAACATCAGTGCCGACTCCACTATCCCCCAGAGACCTTCGGATGAGACTATAAACCGAGGTCCCGTGTGCGAACGCACGCAGAACATCTTGTGTACACGTTAAGACCCGTTCCGCTTTTTCGGAAGAGTAGGCCATTGTGTGCAGGTGGGAACGGATGAAAACTTTCACAAAACTGCATACACACGGGGAATGGGTGACAAAAAGCACATTGAATGCTCATTCCATTATCCTCGAAATAAAAAAAGGACAGAAAAAAAGAAATCTCTTTTTCTCTGTCTGATTATCTCAGTGTGTTTCTCTCTCTCTCTCTCTCTCTCTCTCTCTCTTCTCTCTCTCTCTCTCTCTCTCTCTCTCTCTCTCTCTCTCTCTCTCTCTCTCCCTCTCTCTCTCTATCTCTCTTCTCCTACCTGTCTGTCTGTCTGTCTGTCTCTCTTTCCTCTCCATCCCTTTTTTTCTTTCTCTCTCTCTCTCTTCCTCTCTCTCTCTTCTCCTCTCTCTCTCTCTCTCTCTCTCTCTCTCTTCCTCTCTCCCTCACTCTCTGTCTGTCTGTCTGTCTGTCTGTCTCTTCTCTCTCTCTCTCTCTCTCTCTCTCTCTCTCTCTTCCTCTCTCTCTCTCACTCTCTGTCTGTCTGTCTCTCTCTCTGTCTGTCTGTCTGTCTGTCTGTCTCTCTCTGTCTCTGTCTGTCTTTCTGTCTCTCTCTCTCTGTCTCTGTTCTCTCTTCCTCTCTCTGTCTCTTCCTCTCTCTCTCACTCTTCCTCTCTCTCACACACACACACTCTCTCTCTCTCTCTCTCTCTCTCTCTCTCTCTCTCTCTCTCTCTCTCTCTCTCTCTCCCTCTCCTTTCTCGACCCGTTTGTCTGTCTATCTTTCTCTGACTTTTAGCATTCTTCTATTCTGTCTCTCTCCATCTCTGTCTCTGTTCTTTCTTTCCCTCTGCAGGCTCTGTGTACGCATGTGTACACGGGCATCTCATACGCTTAGAGACACAAACATATCCAGACTGAGGTATTGTAAAGGCACACTCAAACACATACATATCGACACACATGCACACAGAGAGATATACAAACACAGGGACACAGACAGACACAGGCAGTCACACACACACACACATACATACACAGACATACACACACAAACGAACATATTCAGACACACACTTTCACACGAACACACACATTCACAAATACACACAAACAAACACACACACACATTCATAAACGTACATACGCAATAAATTCTGTAGTTTCATGAATGAGAATAAGTTAGAATTATCTACAGAAAAAACATGTCTGGTGCTTTTAAATAATGGTGAAAACCCATCAAAATTACCAATCCTGAGATTAGAAGGAACAGTGCTTAAGTATAAACCAGATGTCAAATTCTTAGGTGTAATTCTAACTACAAAGCTGAGCTGGAAGTTGCACATCAACCAGTTAATATCTGAGGCTAGAAAAAGACTTAACTTTTAAAAAATAATAAGTTCTCAGGCATGGAGCCAAGATACCAAGACACTGATACATTTGGCTCAATCTTTAGTACGCTCAAAATTAATATATGGACAAGAACTTTTTTTTCTGCTGCTGATTATCTACTTAAAAAATTACAAAGTTTAGACAGTAAAGCCATAAAAATAGCACTTGGTGTTCCAGTCCATGCTAACATAACTAATACTTACAAAGAAGCACAGTTACTCTCTCTTTCTGATCAACGAAGATTGGCCGTATCAAAGTATGTGATTCGAAGTCCCTCTGTTCCAAATTCAGTAAAAGGTGAAATTCTTATGAATCAAGACACTGACTATCCAAAACGAGCAAGCAATATTTCATTTCTACTGCAAATTAAAAATTATTCAGATTCATTAATGAAAGACATTGGTATTGACCTAACAACAATTCCAATTTTTTACAATGGTTCCTCAAATGCCTCCTTGGGAACATATAGCAGCTAACTTTGACACTGACTACACGGTTGTAAAAAAGAATGAAGATCAAAATTTGCTCCTCGTTGATGTAAAAAGTAACATTGAAAGTAATTATTCTAATTATTTAAAAGTGTATACTGATGGCTTTGTACTGGAGTCAGGAAGAAATGGGGCAGCATTTGTGATTCCTGTTTTAAAAGTACAAAAATCATTTCATTTAGGAAAACATTTTTCTATTTTTACGTGTGAATTGTTTGCAATCCTTATGGCCTTGAATTT
>CM054151.1:42691299-42696299 GCA_028751875.1 Rapana venosa
TACGTTAAACATGGCGGAGACCATCTTCCACTGGGTAGCCAGCAATACGTATGTTCAGGCAATCAGAAGAAAACAAAAAATACATGCACTTAATATTTTTTTCTTTTCCTCGTTGCTCTGTACTTATGGAAGACCTAGATTTGGACTACAGACTTGCGGAGAAGAATTCCAAAACTTCAACTGTAAAATCACGAAGGGGATTCTTGGCTTCTTTTTCTTTTCTAGATCACCTCAAAGATATAAAAAAAAAAGTGCACAACTTTCTCAGACACACCACAAACCACAATGGACACCTTACTCCATAGTCAAGAAGGGAAAATCAATATTGTGTGGTATTCTCATAAGCTCTGAAAGCATGTCAAAGACCATTCTACTAAGCGTAGTCTGGGTGAGGTAGGAACCGAAGCAGACTGAGAAAGAAATGTCTTGTTCGATTTTCTGAGAGTGTTTTATTTTAGGGGCATACTTTTAAAAAATATTTCAGATCCATGTTTTGGTTTTTCGAATCAAGTTTCTTCTATTTATGCCTTCCTTTTGTTGAAAGGTGACCCAGCTTTGATCAAGTCTTTGAATGTCCCCACACGGTGAAAGCTATTTAATGGTATGATGCAGTTCATTACTTGTTGTTGATGAATCTTGTAACCATAAGCGGCTAATATATGGGCTAGTTTTAGCTCTGTATCTCGAAACGGTATGCAGTATGCTTGAAGTCCAGATGCTTCAAAGTGTTTGGTAAGAGAATATTCAACTTCAGACATTGAATTACAAGGTTTCCCTCCAGTTTTTCTGCAAAAGTGTTAAGGTGTTTTTCGCTCATTTGTATTAGACGGCTTATTTGTACTAGATAAGGACGTTTGTATTATATAGCATCAACCTACACTGCATGTAATGCCATACAAATCGTTACAATAAAATACAGCAGCATACTATATCGCACAACAGTACAACACAACACAGCACCATACTATACCATACCATACCATGCTATACCATACCATACCATACCATACCATACCATACTATACCATACCATACCATGCTATACCATACCATACCATACCATACCATACCATACCATACCATACCATGCTATACCATACCATGCTATACCATACCATACCATACCATACCATACCATACCATACCATGCTATACCATACCATACCATACCATACCATACCATACCATACTATACCATACCATACCATGCTATACTATACCATACCATACCATACCATACCATACCATACCATACCATGCTATACCATACCATGCTATACCATACCATACCATACCATACCATACCAGACCATGCCAGATCATACAAGATCAAACAATAGCATGCCATCCCATACCCATATCATATCATGCCATACCATACCAGACCATGCCATACCATACAATATCACCCCATACCATACCATACCTTACCATACCATACTATACCATACCACACCACGCCATACCATACCATATCATACCACACCACACCACACCACACCATACCACACCACACCATACCACACCACACCACACCACACTACACCACACCATACCATACCATACCATACCATACCATACCATACCATACCATACCACATCACATCATACCACACCACACCACACCACACTACACAGCAGCATACTATATCTCATCCATCGGATGAGACTATAAACCGAGGCCCCGTGTGCGAATGCATGCAGAACATCTTGCGCACAAGTTAAATCATGTTCCGCTTTTCGGAAGAGTAGGTCATTATGTGCCGGTGGAAACAGATGACAAAATTTACAGAACCGCATACACACGGGGACTGGATGTAAAAAAGCACATGAGTGCTTATTCCATTATCCTCGATATAAAAGAATAAATAAATAAATAAATAACCATACCACACCACACCATACCATACCATACCATACCATGCCATACCATCCTACACCACACTACACCACACCATACCATACCATACCATACCATACCATGTTAAAGGATTGAACACTGAACCACAAGGAATCTCCTTAATAAACAACACGACACAAAAATAGTTGTGCCTGGGATTCTAATACTGGTTTGCGCTATTTCATATGATTCATGATTACCCATTTTGCTTTTTAAAGGGAAAACATGCTTGCTGTGGAGATGATAAATTATTCGCACTTACATTAAATCCTCAACACAGCTATAAACCCAGCCCAGCACTTACATTAAAGCCCTCAACACGGCTATAGTCCCAGCCCAACACTGACATTAAAACCCTCAACACAGCTATAGTCCCAGCCCAACACTGACATTAAAACCCTCAACACAGCTCTAGTCCCAGCCCAACACTGACATTAAAACCCTCAACATTGCTATAGTCCCAGCCCAACACTGACATTAAAACCCTCAACACAGCTCTAGTCCCAGCCCAACACTGACATTAAATCCTCAACACAGCTCTAGTCCCAGCCCAACACTGACATTAAATCCTCAACACAGCTCTAGTCCCAGCCCAACACTGACATTAAAACCCTCAACACGGCTATAGTCCCAGCCCAACACTGACATTAAATCCTCAACACAGCTATATTACATTAAAGCCCTCAACACAGCTATATTACCTTAAAGCCCTCAACACAGCTATATTACATTAAAGCCCTCAACACAGCTATATTACATTAAAGCCCTCAAAACAGCTATAAACCCAGCCCAGCACTTACATTAAAACCCTCAACACAGCTATATTACATTAAAACCCTCAACACAGCTATAGTCCCAGCCCAACACTGACATGAAAACCCTCAACACAGTATATAGTCCCAGCCCAACACTGACATTAAAACCCTCAACACAGTATATAGTCCCAGCCCAACACTTACATTAAAACCCTCAACACAGTATATAGTCCCAGCCCAACACTGACATTAAAACCCTCAACACAGTATATAGTCCCAGCCCAACACTGACATTAAAACCCTCAACACAGTATATAGTCCCAGCCCAACACTGACATTAAAACCCTCAACACAGTATATAGTCCCAGCCCAACACTGACATTAAAACCCTCAACACAGTATATAGTCCCAGCCCAGCACTTACATGAAAACCCTCAACACAGCTATATTACATTAAAGCCCTCAACACAGCTATAAACCCAGCCCAGCACTTACATTAAAACCCTCAACACAGCTATATTACATTAAAGCCCTCAACACAGCTATAAACCCAGCCCATCACTTACATTATGCTGACTCGAGTCCCAGTCCAGCTTTATGTCACTACACGTTTGTCTTCATTCCTCGGCTAGAACTTCGAGAGTCATCAATAGTCAGATTGTGCGTATGTGCCCCTTTCTGCCAGCCACGAAGGTAGCCGCATTCCGACTTCGGGAATATCGTTTTTTTCACATCTCAAAATATCCAAACGCACACAAGAGTTTACCTACGACCTCTCCACATCGTTTAATATTACTGATAGTGAACAAATGTTAAGTACAAGAACAAACCTATGACCACAGCTACTCCTCTGTCAGTTTTTGAGCAGTCTCCGAAATGGCAGCTATTAGTAAAAAACAAAACAAAACAAAATACCGCACTTCTCACTCACAGCAAACCTGGTCTGGAAAATAAAAAAAAGAATGGGTGGTTCTGGCCAATGGCGCTGTTCTATTGCAGACTACAGCAGTATAATTATAATGTCACAAAAAATGTGGTGTACTGAAGCTGTACATTTGATGTTTAACATCGGCCACAGTCCGTTGTTTAAGAAAGAAAGAAGACAAGTGGCAGCTTGCTCTAGGAATTCAACTGCCAAAGTTTAAATTCACACTCCCTGCATCAGTTTCACTTTCAACAATACACCAGCCTATTCAAAGAAACAACGTAGATTCAGGTTCGAGTGTCGTTAAAAACCTGAGGCTTCTCTCCTGTTATTTACACATTATATTTATGTATTTATTTCTTTATTTTGTAACTTATTTATTTACTTATTTATTCTTTGATCTCGAGGATAATGGAATAACCACTCATATGCTCTTTTGTACATCCAGACCCTATGTGTATGTGGTTCTGTAAATTTTGTCATCTGTTCCCACTGGTACACAATGACCTACTCTTCTGAAAAGCGGAACAGGATTTTACGTGTGCGATTCTGCATGCTCTAGCACACGGGGCCTCTGTTGAAAGTCTCACCCGAAGGATTTTTAGGGAGACTGAAGTCTGCACTGATGTTAACTCCAAGGGAAAAAAATCCCCTTGAACGGGAATCGAACCCGGGTCATCAGATTTGGTGTGCAATGTTCTAACCACGCGGCTATCTCGTCTCCCCTGAAGTCAGAATGCGGCAACCTAAATGGTGATGGAGGATAACGGTTGCATAGGTAAAAATCTCCCCTTTGATAAACCTTGCAGCTCTAGCCAAGGAACGAAAAACAACCCCCCCAAAACCTCAAGCAAACTTACACCACGAGCGGCAGTCTGATCGCGAGTCTTTCTGATGCAGCAGTAGACTGCAGCCTTGAATACTTCGGATGAGACTATAAACCGAGGCCCCGTGGGCGAACGCACGCAGCACAGCTTGCGTACACGATAAATCCTGTTCCGCTTTTCGGAAGAGTAGGCCATTGTGTTCGGGAGGGAACAGATGACAGAATTGACAAAACCGCATACACACGGGGACTGGATGTAAAAAAAAAGAACGTAAGTGCTTATTCCATTATCCTTGAAATCAAAGAAATAAATACATTAAACAATAATTTAAAACAACACACACAATATATGGTGTTTTAAAAAAAAATCAAACTTATAACACGACACAGACTCAACAAGCTGTGTCTGGTATTGAGGTAAGCTAAGAACAACCCCTCCCCACCTTACATTCATTTAAATGTTGTTATCCTTTAAAAAACCGGTATGTTGAGATATGCTGTCAGCCACGACAAGTTCTTAGCAAAAACAAACAATCAACCCAACAACCCAACAACTACTGACTCTCTTCCTTTAATGAGAAAATAAAATTATAA
>CM054151.1:42701299-42728799 GCA_028751875.1 Rapana venosa
AGGGGGGACGGGATAGCCTAGTGGTCAGAACATTGCGCTCGCAATCTGACGACCCGGGCTCGATTCCCGTTCAAGGGGGATATTTTCCCCTGGAGTTAACATCAGTGCAGATTCCAATCTCCCCTAAAAGTCCTTTGGATGAGACTATAAACCGAGGCCTCATGTGCGAACGCACGCACAACATGCTGAACACACGTTAAATCCTGTTCTGCTTTTCGTAAGAGTAGGCCATTGTGTGCCGGTGGGAACAGATGACAAGAATTTACAAAACCGCATACACACGGGGACTAGATGTAAACAAATAACATACGTACTTATTCCACTATCCACGATATAAAAGAGTAAAATAAAACAAAATAAAAAATGTGTCTTCAGTTTACCACCAGCAGAGGGGGGGGGGGGGGGAGGAGGGAGATGGGGAGAGGGGAGGGAGTAGAGGAGTAGAGGAGGAAGGGGGAGGTTACCCAAGTTATGTGCTTTTTTTTCTTGTATCTGTCACCTAGGAATCTCCGTGAGACCACACACCAGCACACTGGATGAGAAATTTAAGTCGTGTATGACTCTTTTTTTTTATATACACCCTACCATACAGGTAGCCACACCTCGACTTCAGAATTGAAGTGAAGGGGAGCCATTGATCGCAAGTCACAACTGCCGCAGTTCTTGAAACAAACTTGAGCAGACTCGAACATTGTTCTTTTATACATTAGGGGTTAGTCTGTGCTTTGTATAATTTAACTGTTGATACTGAAAGAGAGTGGGGGAGAGAGAGAGAGGGAGAGAGAGAGAGAGAGAAGAGAGAGAGAGAGAGAGAGAGAGAGAGAGAGAGGAGAGAGAGAGAGAAGGAGAGAGAGAGAGAGAGAGAAAGAGAGAGAGAGGGAGGGAGAGAGAGAGACAGAAAGACAGAGAGGGACAGAGACAGAGCGACAGAGACAGAAAGACAAGGACAGAGATACAGAGACAGAGCGACAGAGACAGAAAGACAAAGACAGAGAGACAGAGACAGACAGAGAGACAGACGAAACAGAGACATACAAACAAACAGAGAGAGACAGAGACAGAGAGAGACCAAGAGAGACAGAGGCAGAGAGAGAGAGAGACAAAGAGAGAGAGACAAAGAGAGAGACAGATACAGACAGAAAGATAGAGACAGACACAGACAGACAGACAGAGATAGAGACAGTCAGACAGACAGACAGACAGAGTCAGAGACAGACAGACAGAGACAGAGAGAGATTATTGCTCAGACAAACGGGATTGGACAGGATAAAGAAAGTCGGTGTCTGATGCTTTCTGTGGGCGGCAGACACAGATGGTAGCCTCTGTATGTGTGTCCGTCGTGTCCGACGATGACCTCCAAAACAGCAGAGGAGGCAGCTGCTGTTTTGGAAACTGGGCAGAAATTTGATTATAGTGGAGATGCCTTGCCCACAGTACATCCCCACTCTCTCGGCCAAGTGGGCATAAGGACAGTCAGCGTCGGAGATGTTCTCCAAAAGCCAACCAGCCCCCAGGGCTGCAGCACTTAAGGACTGTGCGAGTCAAGCCTCCTAGTCAGAGAGTCATAGTCGATCACTAAAAACTAATCTGTAAAGTGGAATTCCATGAGTGTGGGAAAGCCACTGGTCATACTACAGCCTCTCACTTTGCTGTTGTTGCCCCCAGCGTCAATGGTTTCATCAAGAACTGTGATAAAGCCCAGGCGCTGATGGTAGACTCTACTGTCCGTACATAAGCACTGTAGCCGGCTGGGATTTCCAGAATAGAACTCTTTCTTGTCTGTCTTTTTGCAGGGAACTACTTCATCACACATGCACACACAAAGGCACACATACGTATACACACATACACACATACATACATACATGCATACATGCATACATGCATGCATACATACATCCCTATATACATATATATATATATATATATATATATAATATATATTATATATATATAAAATATATATATATATAATATATATATATATATTATATAATATAATATATATATATCATACATACATAATATATATAGTAATTCAAAACACAATGAACGACAAAACAACACATAAACCAAAAAGTATACATACATACAGGCCACACACACACACACACAGAGGACACACAACAGTACCAAACACACACATACAGCACGCACAAACATGCATACACACGGCACACACCGACGGACACACACAGGCGCGCAGGGCACACAAAAACACACACAACACACACACACACCACACACACACACACTACACACACACACACAACCAGCCCCCAAAATGGATCAATGCCCTTTCGTGTAGATCGATGTTTTAGTTGTTCTTGTGAGTGTTTCACATTCACCCTGAAATACATAATAAATAATATTGGCAAACATCTGAAAAGAAATGCAACATAACAACAACGGGAACTACGCATATATACAACGTACGTGGATCTTCAATAACAAACCGCATCAGGTGTTGAAACATGTATAGCACAAGAATACAAAAAGTAACACACATGCAGTCACACAGACAGACACACAGTGACACTATAACCAGACAGGCAGATAGATAACCACACATACACACATACAAACACCCACAGATACACACAAAAGGCAAGCACACACACACAAACAAACAAACACACACCCACATGCGCGCGCGTGCGCACGCAGACAAACGTCGCGCACGCATACACACAGACACTCATACGCACGCACGCGCGCGCACACACAAACGCACGCATGCACGCACGCACGCACACACATGCACGTAGTATTTCAGTATAATCATTCATAATTTTTTTCTTAGATAGATGGCTCGATGAACAAAAGCAAATGCATTGCTTATTAAATGTACCATCTGGAAAAATAAAAAAAATGACTTGACTTGACACAGGTGCGCGCGCACACACACAGAGACAAACACAAACACAGACACACAGACAACACACACACTTTCACACGCAAACACGGCACGAAACCACCACACATCTACACACAAACACACAAAACAACACATACTTACACACACTCACAAAACAAACGCACACACAACACATCCACACCCACACCCACACCCCATCACTTCACACCACCCCACACCACACCACACAAACACAAACCTAAAAACAACAACAGCAACAGTATGTTCACAATTTGTTTGTTTGTTACTTAGCTACTGGAATTGCTTGAGGCTATTTCATAGGAAGACATCCCCTAAAAGAAACAGGACTATCGACAACACAGCAACAACAACAACTAGCACAATAATATGGTAGTATGGAAACATAAATTGACGACAGAAAAAAAGATACCAGACACCCCGTGAGAGTACAGCAAACTTATGGGGTTTTGTTTTCCAGTCAAGACCTATGCATTTTCGAGGAAAGTTGAGGCGAGTCATGTTTCCTATGGCTGAGCTGAGTCTACTGGAAATAGCTCTGAACTCTGAAAAGGCTTAACAGTACATCAGCCTCAAGGCACACACACACTATGAGAATAGACTGAAGGAGTGGGGAAGTGTGTGTGTGTGTGTGTGTGTGTGTGTGTGTGTGTGTGTGTGTGTGTGTGTGTGTGTGTGTGTGAGTGTGTGGTGTGTGTGTGTGTGTGTGTGTGTGTTGGTGTGTGTGTTGGTGTGTGTGTGCTGGTGTGTGTGTTGGTGTGTGTTTGTGTGTGTGTGTGTGTGTGTGTGTGTGTGTGGTGTGTGTGTGTGTGTGTGCGCGTGCGTGTGTCAAAGTCAAAGTCACACTTTTATTTTCAGATGGTACATTGAATATGCAGTGCATTTGCTTTTTTTCATCCAATTCGTGTGTGTGTGTGTGTGTGTGTGTGTGTGTGTGTGTGTGTGTGTGTGTGTGTGTGTGTGTGTGTGTGTGTGTGTGTGTGTTGGTGGTGGTGTTGGTGTGTGTGTGTGGGTGGGTGGGTTGGGGGGGGGGTCTCAGTGGGAGAGAACAGTGATTTCACAAGTACAATAATTATTGAAGCATGACAATTTGCACTGATACGTACGTGCATTTAGCTTCCCTTGTCAGCGTCTAAGGTGTTGTTTTTTACATTGAAACACTTCCCATTTTGATCACCAAGTGCCAACGTAGCTTATTAGAAAAGAAATACAAACAAAGAAAAAAAATCTTCCTGAGAAAGAGAGACAGAGATAGATAGATAGATAGAGAGAGATGAAATAAAATGTTTATTCATCAAGGTCATGGCCCTTCAGAAGGGGGAATACAGATAATGCAAGCAAACAAGAGAGAGAGAGAGAGAGAGAGAGAGAGAGAGAGAGAGTGAGAGAGAGAGAGAGGAGAGAGAGAAGAGAGAGGAGAGAGAGAGAAAGACAGACAGACAGACAGACAGACAGACAGACAGACAGACAGACAGAGATGAACAAAGAACAACTTTATTCTTCAGGCCACCATCCCCTAGAATGGGGTCAAACCAAACATACCAAAACGAAGCCAAAACAAAACATGACATAATTATATGGCAACTGCCAAAACATAACTAATGTAAATATGGGACTATCCACAAAAAGAGAGAGACAGACTGATCTACTGTAAACACTTGTGTACATTAAACAGTTACTCAATGTCCATTCTCCAAATTTTCAACATACACCTGCCGTGCTTTCAAAGCATTGAAAAGATAAAAGCTGAGATTGCGAATGGAAGAAACTGAACCATGTTTCAGCAAATTTACAATATCGTTGAGAGAGAGAGAGAGGCAGACAGACAGACATACGGACAGACAGACATACAGAGACAGAGACAGAGAGAAGAGAGAGAGAGAGAGAGGAGAGAGAGAGAGAGAGAGAGAGAGCCAGCCAGCCAGACAGACAGACAGACAGACAGACAGACAGACAGAACAATTTGAACATTTACAAAATTTTCAGAAGTAGATTAAGCATTACATGCTTTTTACAATCCAGCCCTCAAAACATGTAATAAGAAGGGAAAATATAATAATAATAATAATAATAATAATAATAATAATAATAATAATAATAATAATATATGGAATTTATATAGCGCTGAATCTTGTAAAAAACAAACAAATCGAAGCGCTTAAAAATACGCATGCTGATATATAAATGCATGGAAAAAAATACTCACACAGACGCGCACGCACACACACACATACTGGAAGGCAAGCAAGACATAGAGAACATGAGAGGGAGAGAGAGAATGAATGAATGAATGAATGAATGAATGTTATTTTAAGAGGGTAATGGCATAAGCAAACACTTGTTTACAACCAAACCTCTGGGCATAAAAAAGAACAATAGCAAACAAGCAAAACATGTACCAAAACAAAGAACCCCCAAAAATCTATGTATGAAGAAAAAAGGGAATCCATCATATTGTCAAAATGCAGCCCCCTCCAAAAAAAAACCCCAACAACAAACCAACAACAACAACAAAAAAACAAAACAACAAACAAAACCCCAAACAAACAAACAAAAAACCCCAACATATTCTACGCATATACCCCTATCGTTTTACAAAAAGCACGAAACATTAAGTCACAAAATCATATTTTAAGTAAGAAAAAACAACAAAACACAAGACAGAGAGAGAGAGAGAGGAGAGAGAGAGAGAGAGAGAGAGAGAGAGGAGAGGAGAGGAGAGAGAGAGAGAGAGAGAGAGAGAGAGAGAGAGAGAGAGAGAGAGAGAGAGAGAGAGAGAGAGGAAGGAGGGGAGGAGGGAGGGGAGGAAGATAGAGACAGAGATAAACCGACAGGATAGGCTTTTAGAATAGAATCATTTTGATCTTCAAGGTGCATGTTTCTTTATACACATTGTGTATGCGAGCATGCGTGCGACCGTGCGTGCGTCCGTGCGTGCGTGCGCGCGCGCGCGTGTGTGTGTATGTGTGTGTGTGTATGTGTGTGTGTGTAGTGTGTGTGTGTGTATGTGTGTGTGTGTATGTGTGTGGTGTATGTGTGTGTGTATGTGGTGTGTGTCTGTGTGTGTGTGTATGTGTGTGTGTGTATGTGTGTGTGTATGTGTGGTGTGTATGTGTGTGTGTATGTGTGTGTATGTGTGTGTGATGTGTGTGTGTATGTGTGTGTGTGTGTGTATGTGTGTGTAATGTGTATGTGTGTGTATGTGTGTGTGTCTGTGTGTGTGTCTGTGTGTGTGTATGTGTGTGTGTTATGTGTGTGTGTATGTGTGTGTATGTGTGTGTGTGTTGTGTGTGTGTCTGTGTGTGTGTCTGTGTGTCTGTGTATGGGCGTGTGTATGTGTGTGTGTCTGTGTGTGTGTGTGTGTCTGTTGTGTGTGTGTGTATGTGTGTGTGCATGTGTGTGTGTATGTGTGTGTGTCTGTGTGTGTATGTGTGTGTGTGTATGGTGTGTATGTGTGTGTATGTGTGTGTGGTGTGCATGTGTGTGTGTATGTGTGTGTATGTGTGTGTAGTGTGTGTGTGTATGTGTGTATGTGTGTGTGTATGTGTGTATGTGTTTGTGTATGTGTGTGTAGTGTGTGTATGTGTGTGTGTATGTGTGTGTGTATGTGTATGTTGTATGTGTGTGTGTACGTGTGTGTGTATGTGTGTGTGTGTGTATTGCTGTTCTGTATTTCCGAAATTATGAGCACGTTTATAGAAGAAGGGACCAAAACATCTCCTAAAGTCGGTGAATGAAATAGTAAGTATATTGTGTGGGTGTAATCGCAAGCGCCGTGTGTGCGCGTATGCACACACACACACGCACACACACACACACACACACGCGCGGGAGCAGAGGGGGGGGGGACGGAGGGGGGAGGGGAACGGGATAGCCAAGTGGTTAGAACATTGCGCGCGCAATCTGACGACCCGGGTTCGATTCACGTTCAAAAGGGATATTTTCCCCTGGAGTAAACATCCACTCTCCCCTAAGTCCTTCGGATGAGACTATAAAGCGAGGCCCAGTGTGCGAACACGTTAAATCCTGTTCCGTGTTTGTAAGAGTAGGCCATTGTGTGCCGATGGTGAAGAGATGACAAAATTTACAAAACCGCATACACACGGGGACTGGGTGTAAAAGAGCTTGTAAGTGCTTATTCCATTATCCTCGATATAAAATATTTATATAAAAAAAACCACACACGCACGCACATGCTCACCCACACCCACACACACACATATGCGCGCGCGTGCGCACACGCACACACACACACACACACACACACACACACACCATACACACACACACTGATCTATACACACGCAATAGAAAGAGAAACGCAGGAACAGACAGACAGACAGACATTCAGGCAAACAGACAGGCAATAAAACATACACACAAGACATACAGAGAGACATCATTTAAAAAATTATTTTATATCGAGGATAATGGAATAAGCACTCATGTGCTTTTTTACATCAGTCCCGTGTGTATGGGATTTGAAATTTATCATCTGTTCCCACGGACACGTGGCCTACTCTTTACGAATAGCGGAACAGGATTTATCTTGTGCGCAAGATGTTCTACATGCGTTCGCACACACGGGGCCTCGGTTTATAGTCTCATCCCAAGGACTTTTGGGGAGAGTGGAATCTGCACCGATGTTTACTCCAGGAAAACAAAATCCCTTTGAACAGGGAATCGAACCCGGTTTGTCAGATTGCGAGCGCAATGTTCTAACCACTAGGCTATCCCGTCCAAGGAAAAGAGCCAGTCGATGGATCTTTGGAAGAAAGGAGCACAAGTTTAAGTGAATAATTACCGCAGGTTTCTCATCCATTTGCTATAAACGATGCTTGTCTTCTCTCTACGCTTACGTTCTCTTTTACCCCTCTCTCTCTCTCTCTCCGCTCTCTCTCTCTCTCTCTCTCTCTCTCTCTCTCTCTCTTCTCTCTCTCTTCTTTCTTTCTTTTATTGTTGGATTAAATAACAGTGTATCGGAGCTTTAGAACAAATGGGTCGCGTCAGAAGGTCGATTCAATCCATTCAGCGCATGCTCTCTAAATTAATGTTCTTTGATTGAACGAGAGAGAGAGATAGAGAGATGAGAGAGAGGGTGGGGAGGGGAGAGGGAGAGAGAGAGTTAATGAGAGAGAGGGAGAGATGGAGTGGAGAGAGGGAGAGATACAGAGTGAGTGAGATAGAGAGAGGGGAGGAGAGCGAGGGAGAAGGAGGGAGAGATGAGATGTGAGAGAGGAAAGAGGGAGAAGATGAGGAGAGAGAGAGAAGAGGGATAGAAGGACAGATAGGGGAGGATGAGGAAGAGAGTACAGAGACAGACAGAGAATCAGAGAGAGAGGGAGAGAGAGAGAGAGAGAGATAGGTATCGTACAAGTCTCATCGTCGGTGTATTGTGTATGGGAAAATATCTATATAATTGACAATAATTGAGGAAGATAAGACTAGACATATAGTGAGAGAAGGATAAGCACGACAGACAGACATTCAGACAGAGAGAGAGGGAGAGAGACAGAGCAGAGAGACAGACAGATTTTCATTGATATATGTATTATAAGGACAGAGACTGAGACAGACACTGATAAGACATAGAAGAGAAATATAGACAGAGATCAGAGCGACATAACAGAAGAGAATCAGAGAGAGACAGAGAGAGACAGCAGAAGAAAGGCAAACAGGCAGAGACGATAGAGACATGTTAAAGAAAGCCACACAGGACAGAAGAGAGGACAGACAGACAGAAGGACAGGAAGACAGAAGACAGAGAGAGAAAGCAGGCAAACAGGCAGAGACGGATAGAGACAGGTATAAAGACAAAGCCACACAGACACACAGACAGACAGAGACAGACAGACGAGAAAAGGGGAAACAGCAAAACGATAGGACGGGATATAGACACCCAGACAGGCAGACATACAGATGGAAGGGTAGGGTAGAACATGAGACAAAGACAGAGACGTAGACAGGCAGAGAAGAACAGAGACATACAGACTGTAACATAGAGGGTGGCGAAGAAGATAATTATAATCTTTGTTGTTGTTGTTGTTTTTATTTCAAGGACAATGGAATAGGCATTTATGTGCTCTTTTTTAAAAATCCAGTCCCCATGTGTCTGCGGTTTTGTAAATTTTGTCATCCGTTCCCACCGCACACACAATGGCATACTCTTCCGGAAAGCGGAACGGGTTTTATCGTGTGCGCAAGATGTTCTGCTTGCATTCACACTCGGAATCTCAGTTTATAGCCTCATCCGAAAGATTTTTGGGGAGAGTGGAGTCGGTGTGATGTTAACTCCAGTGGAAAAATCCTCTTGAACGAGATTCGAACCCGGATCAGCAGAACACGAATACATCACTTTAACCACCAGGCTATAAATAGATAGATTAAAAAAATAGATAAATATATATATAGATAGATAGGTAGGTAGATAAATAGATAGATAGATAGATAAATAGATAGATAGATACATAGGTAGATGGATGGATGGATAGATGGATGGATGGATGGATGGATGGATGAATGGATGGATGGATAAATGGAGAGAGAGGTGGTAACAACATTTAGCTAACCCAATAGTTAATACTTTTTTATATTTTGAGGATAATGAAATTAGCGCATGTACTTTGTAACAACCAGTCTTCATGTGCATGAGGTTTTATCAATGTTGTTATCCGTTCCCACCAACACACAATGCCGTACTCATCCCCCCTCCAAAAGTTTTAATTCAATGTGTGCGCAAGATGTTCTGCGTGTGTTCGCACACAGGGCCTCAGTTTTTGTCTTTTCTGAAAGACCTTTGCAGGGAGCTGAGTAGTGTCGGCACTGATGTTAACTCCTGGGGTAAGGGGGTGGGGGGGATGGGGGGGATCCCCTTGAACGGGATTTAAACCCGGGTCAGCAGATCTAGAGCGCAAATGCGCAACACTCTAACCACCAGGCTATCCCGTCCCCGCCCCTACACGCCCTTTTACACTTTTTTGCTTTCAATTTATTAATTACGTTTTATATTACGATTCTTTTTTTTTCCACTCTGACAGCGCTGGAGTAGCTTGTCTGAATCGCAGCGTTGAAAAGAACAGTGGGTCATTAGCTTAATTATTCAAGCTCCATATTGGTCTGTGACTGCCAGTTTATCTGTCAGTCTATCTGCCGGTCTGGCTGTCTGTTTGTCTGGCTGGCTGGCTGGCTGGCTAGCTGGCTGCGTTAGATTCGATTACAAACTGAATGAATGGCTGGAGTCCTTTTGCGGGGGTTCTTTATCTCGCATAAAGGCCACAGCATTTCGCAACCTCGATCAATGGTATGCGGAAGAAATTCGAAGCGATTGAAGGGGGGAAGAAAACAAATAAAACCTCATCCTCTCTTACAAACGACAGAGAGAGAGAGTGAGAGAGAGAGAGGGAGGGAGGGAGGGAGAGAGAGGCAGACAGACAGACAGACAGGCAGACAGAGATGAAGAAAAGACAATGATGGAGAGCGGTAGATAGATAACAGAGAAAGCTAGCTAGCCAACTAGATAGTTAGATAGACAGAGAGACAGAGAGAGAGAGACATAAAGAGACACAGGATCAGAGACAGAGACAGAGACAGAGACAGAGAGGGAGAAAAAGATACTGAGGGAGATAGAGATAGAGATAGAGAGACCGAGACAGAGAGACAGAAACATAGAGAGACAGACAGGAAGAACCCCGACAGAGACAGAGACAGCGACAGAGACAGACAGAGACAGACAGACAGAGAGAGAACTCTGAACTCTGAACGTGTTTAATATGTACATTGGCCTTAGGCCACAACACACGGAGTTTGGGGGAAGGAGGGGAATCAACATACTGGTATATACAGTACCATAGTATATGGAAGAAAAGAAAACAAACAAACCAACAACCGTTTCAAGTGAATCATGACAACAGTGATCAAGTCTTGGACTATGAACTAGATAAACAATGCTATTTGACTGCGTAAATATTGCTAACAACATATATCAATATCTGTATAAATCAAAATGTAATATTTCAATTCAGGTTGATAGAAACAATATTTGTAGAGACATATCTTATTTGACACACGTATCAATTAAGTCACATTATGACACAACAATTTCTTCCTTCTATTCATGGAATGGAATATGTATCTGGATAGATAATGACAGTGTTCTCCGTTTGATGTTTTGAGTAGCTCTGATATTGGTACATCAATACATTCAGTTAAAAACTTATCCCTTAAATCCGAGTACATTGAGCATTCAAACAAAAACTGGGCTTTGTTTTCTAATTCTGTTTTACAAAACGGACACATTTTTTCTTGCTCATTTGCACTGTATCTACAAACATTGTTATTAAAAGGTAAAACACTCAACCTAGCTTGTGTAATAGCAACTCTAAAACAATATGTGTCTATTGAGTTAATGTAGTTTTCTTTTTCAAAAATAGTATTAAATTATCTATAGTTGTCATATCTCTTATGGTTCCATACCACTCTTGGGTAAACATATCGATTAATCTCCGCTTCAAAACATACAAAAATGCTTTTACATCACCAACACCTTGTTGTAACCACACAATATTGAATCCAGTTTCACATAGAGTTTCTCTTACTTTTGACACCCAGCATTCTTTTCAATTTATATCGATTTCCAGCAGCATTTGGTAAGCACTGTATGGCAATCTGTTTGGAGAGAGAGAGAGAGAGAGAGAGAGAGAGAGAGAGAGAGAGAGAGAGAGAGAGAGAGAGAGAGAGAGAGAGAGAGAGAGAGAGAGAGAATATTGAGGGGTGGAGACAGACAGATTATAGATAAATAGATAGATAGATAGAGATACAAACATATATATATATATATTATATATATATATATATAGAGGAGAGAGAGAGAGAGAGAGAGAGAGAGAAGAGACAGAGACAGAGAGAGAGATAAATAGATAGATAGATAGAGAGAGACAGACAGACAGACAGATAGACAGACGGAGACATGCGTACAGACAGACAGACAGACAGACAGACAGACAGACAGACAGACAGACAGACGGAGGCATGCGTGCAGACAGACATACATAGATATGCGCACAGACAGACAGACAGACAGACGGAGACATGCATACAGACAGACAGACAGACAGATTGACGCAGTGTTATTTGCGGGCGGGGGGTGCTGGAAGCAAAGGAGTTGCCTGCTACCTACACACCCCATGCAGTGACTGGCATCAGCGCCCTGGCAGTCAGCATCTTCCCTCTGCACACGGAAAGGCATTTTCAGCGTCCGTGTCTTGCCTGCCTCATACCCCCTTGCTCTGTGTGTTGCTGTTGTCGTCGTTGCTGTTGCTGTTGTTGTTGTTGTTGTCCTCGTTGTTGTTGTTGTTGTCGTCGTTGTTGTTGTTGTTGTCATTGCTGTTGTCGTTGTCGTCGTTGTTGCTGTTGTTGTCCGCGTTATTGTTGTTGTTGTTTTAAAGTCTTTAGCAACTGTGCTTCACACCACATCCTACACCCACCACCCAAATATTCTTTTTTATCATTCTCTCTCTTTGTTTGTCTGTCTGTCTGTTTGCCTGTCTGTCTGTATGTCTGTCTCTTTCTCTCTTTCTCTCTCTTTTTCTCTGTATGTCTCTCTCTCTCTCTCTCTCTCTCTCTCTCTCTCTCTCTCTCTCTCTCTCTCCTCTCTCTCTCTCTCTCCATCTCTCTCGGTTATTGAGTTGTTGGTTTATCATATAATTTTTGACTGGTCATGTAATGTGAGCAGTCGATCGCATCATTGTCTATCTAAGCAATGGCGTTGATTCTTAGCTCCATTGTTGTGTGTGTGTATAATAATTATGTAATCTAGTTCTTCATCTCCCTGTGCACTTTTTGTACCGGGCCTGGTGTAAAGAGGCCGCTGGCTTATCCAATTACCCTCAATAAATGAATCGGGTTTTCGCTTTCTCCCTCTTTCTTTCACCCCCCCCCCTCTCTCTCTCTCTCTTTCCCTCCCTCTTCACCCCCTCTCTCTTTCTTCCTTCTCCACCCCCCACCCCTCTCTTCCCTCTCTGTAAAGAAGCCCTGTGCTTATCCATTTACTTTCAATAAACAGTTCGAGTTCATTTCGATTCGGATTCTCTTCCCCCTCCCCCCTCTCTCTCTCCATCTCTCTCCCCTCTCTCTCTCCTCCCCCTATCTCTCTCTCTCTCTCTCTCTCTCTCTCTCTCTCTCTCTCTCTCTCTCTCTCTCTCTTTCTCAACAGATGTCATTTCCTGTCGACATTGCTTCTCTCCGCCTTGCTATCAATGTTCGAGGTAAACACTGGCCAGGTTATTTTCTCCGACAGTAATAATGATGGCAACCTTCCACACTACTTCCAAGCTGCCCACCAAAAAAAACCCCAACCAAACAACAACAACAACAAACAAACAAAAAAAAAACAACCTGAAACAAGCCAAAACCAAAACCAAACAAGCAAACACCCCTACCCCACCCCCCGAAAAAGCAACGAAACAAACCAAAAACAAAAACAAACAAACAAGACCCCCAAAACAACAAAAAAAAGCATCAACAACAGCCTCCCCCAAAACAAACAAACAAAACCAAAACAACAACAAAACCAAAACAACAAACAAAACCAACACCACCAACAACAGAAACCAATCAACCACAACAACAATGACACAAAGCCACTATTCTAGTCCTACTTACTAACTCAATCACCATCCCTCCTTCCTTCTCCCCTCACCGTCCCCTGTCCGCTCTCTCTCTCTCTCTCTCTCTCTCTCTCTCTCTCTCTCTCTCCCCTCTCTCTTTCTATCTCTCTCTTTCTCTCTCAATCTCTCTTTTTCTCTGTCTCTTTCTCTCCCCAACTCTCTCTCTTTCTCTCTCCATCTCTCTCTCTCCATCTCTCTCTATCTCTCTCTCTTTCTCTCTCCCATCTCTCTCTCCAGCTCACTCCATCTCTCTCCATCTATCTTTCTCTCTCCAACTCTCTTTCTCTCTCCATCTCTCTCTTTCTCTCTCCCCATCTCTCTATCTTTCTCTCTCCATCTCTCTCTCTCCATCTCTCTCTCCACCTATCTCTTCTCTCTCTCTCTCTCTCTCCATCTCTCTCTCTTTCTCTCTCCATCTCTCTCTTCATCTCTCTCTCCATCTTTCTCCCTCCATCTCTCTCCATCTCTCTCCATCTTCTCTATTTCTCTCTCCATATCTCTATCTCCATCTCTCTCTCTCTGCCCTTTCTCCTCCATCTCTCTCTCTCTCTCTCTCTCTTCTCTTCTCTTCTTTTTTACTCTCCCCCATCTTTCCCCTCTCATATCTCCATCTTCTCTCTCCATATCTCTATCTCCATCTCTCTGTCTTCTGTCTCTCTCCCTCCTCTACCCTCTCTCTCTCTCTCTCTCTCTCCTCTCTCTCTCTCTCTCTCCTCTCTTATCTCTCCATCTTTCTCCCCTCATATCTCCATTTCTCTCCCATTCTCTATCCCCATCCCCCGTCTGTCTGTCTCTCTCCTCCATCTCTCTCTCTCTCTCTCTCTCTCTCTCTCTCCTCGTATATCTCTATCTTTTCTCTCCATATCTCTTTTCCCCATCCCCCTCTCAATCTTCTTTTCTCTCTCCTCTTCTCTCCCTCCATCTTCTCTCTCTATCCATCTCCTCCCATATCTCTCTCTCCCCCATCTTTCTCTCTCCTCCCCATCTCTCCCTCTTTTCTCTCTCTTTCTCCATCTCTCTCCTCTCTCTCTCTCTCTCTCTCTGTCTCTGCCTGTCTCAGACAGACAGGGCTAACTGCATCAGGCGCGGAAGCAGACTGACAGATTGCCGTGTGGGAAGTGGCGGCAGTAACCCCATCTCTCCATGGACAAAACCCATCACTCGGCCCCCTAAAGGCACACTTGAAACCAGCACGCGTGAAAAAGAACCCACACACCCACCCACCCACGCCCGCACAATAAACAAACAAACAAAGAAACAAACAAAAGACGAGAAGTTAGTAAGAATAGGTCTCAACACTAAAGAAAAGGCAAAACGAGATAAAGAGAGGTAATATGAAGACGGAGAAAGAGAGATCAGGAGGATATATATATATAATATATAAACTATATATATATATATATATATATTAGTATTATAGTATGTAATATAAATATATATATATATATATATATATAGTATGTATATATATATAGTATATATATATATATATATATATATATATATTATATATATATATAAATAATATATATGTGTGTGCGTGTGTGTGTGTGTGTGTGTGTGTAGTTGGAATGAAAGAATGAACAGAAAAAGCAGCCAGAGGAGAGGTAAACAGTGGGAAAAAGAGATAAATAGTAGAAAGAGAGATGCACCTGAGAAACAGAGAGAAAATAACTGGAGAGAGAGAAGATTGAGGGAAAGAGAGAGAGAGAGAGAGAGAAGAGAGAGAGGAGAGAAGAGGAGGAGAGAGAGAGAGAGAGAGGAGGAGAAGGAGAGAGAGAGAGAAGAGAGAGGGGAGAGTAGAGAGAGAGCGAGAGAGAGAGAGAGCGAGAGAGAGAGAGATAAAGAGAGAGAAAGAAGAGAGAGAGAGAGAGAGAGCGAGAGAGAGAGAGAGAAAGAGAGAGTCAGAGAGAAAGAAAGAAGAGAGAGGAGAGAGAGAGAGAGAGAGAGAGGAGAGAGAGAGAGAGAGAGAGAGAGAGAGAGAGAGAGAGAGAGAGAGAAAGATAAAGATAACGAAAGAGAGAGACAGAGAGAGAGAAAGCGAGAAAGAGAGATAAAGAGAGAGAAAGAGAGAGCAAGAGATAGAGATAGAGAGGAGTGTAAAACGGAAGATAAACAGAAGAAAGAGACGTACATAGGGGAAAGACAGTAACTAGTGAAAAGAGAAAAAAGACACGTGAGAAAGAAAGACGAATAAACCGTAGAAGGAAAGAGAAATGAACACGAGAAAGAGAGATGTACAGGAGAAAGAGATGTCCACAAGGGAAAGAGAGAAGTCAGCAGAAGGGAAAGAGGGGTCAGCAGAAGGGAAAGAGAGGTCAACAGAAGGGAAAGAGAGAGATCAGCAGAATGGAAAGAGAGGTCAACAGAAGGGAAAGAGAGGTCAGCAGAAGGGAAAAAGATCTGTCAATAGAAGGGAAAGACATGTCAGCAGAAGGGAAAGAGAGGTCAGCAGAAGGAAAAGAGATAGGTCAGCAGAAAGGAAAGAGATGTCAGCAGAAGGGAAAGACAGGTCAGCAGAAGACAGATATGTTTTATAACTACTGGCACGTTATCTAGTAATACACCATGCACCAACACGCTGAATAAATATTCTGCTTTCGAACATTTAGACAGCATCTATTATTGTCACCCAAATGAGCGAAATTAATGCTTTGCGCTGCCGTTAAGCGCCTGACAAGTCAGGCCCAGCGCATTCAATTTCAGCGTGGGGAAAGAATTGTTATCTTTGAAGTGTTTCTAGATAAAAGGGCAGGAGAATGGACCAACGACAGAGAAAATAGACAACAAGGAGGTGCAGGAAGAAAAATCCCCATCATTTATGCGAAAACGAAATGAGGTATAGAAAAGAGGGAATTCCTAGCACACTATTTCCAGAAAGATATTATGCTATTTATACTGACAGTATTCCAGGCATCCCTACGGAAGAACTGTGTAAATCGATGCAACACAAAAAATGTATCACATTTCTCAACAGTGTCTAATACCTGCCATAACAATTTGATTTAAAACGAACAACCTACCATACCATTCAACAGAAGCCAATCAACCGGGCTTTTAAATCAGGTGCCAATTCCACCTCTCAGATTATACCCCCCCCCCCCACACACACAAACAAACACACACACACACACACATTGCTGACATTAACTCTGCAAACTGGTCACCAAAAACCCCATGCCTAATTAATCTGACGATAACAAAACATATTCTCACTTCAAATGGCACTCCACTAGTCCACTCTCTTTAAATTCCAGCGAAACTTCACCAGTACAGTACACACTGAAGGATTAAGCAATGCAAACCAATATCACACCACATAGTAATCTCTCATCACAAAAAACCCCTCAAACTGTTGGTCATAAGCGATCTGTCACTGCCAGTAATGTCTCATCACAATCATATCCAAAGCAAATAAAGAAGGTGACGGGACAGTGAAGACGTCACCTGCCTCACAAGTAAACCGAGAGGTTATAGGTTCGATTCCCAGCCTCGACTCTTTTTTTCCCATTGTTGTTGGACAAATACAGCAAACTGAATGTCAAAATCATTTGGATGAGACAATAAACCGATTCCCCGAGTGCGAATGCATGCAGAACAACAAATTGCGTGCACGTTAAAAACCCGTTTTGCCTTTCGGAAGAGTATGTCACTTCGTGATGGTAGTAACCGATGACAACATCTTTGACAAAGAAAACACATGCACACAGGTGTCGTGTTTAGACGCCTCCCCATAATCGGAATGAAGCCACCTGAATGGTTGGGGGAACAAACGCTCGCATACGCAAAAAATCTCACCATTAGTAAACCTCGGAACTTTAGCCGAGTAACGGGAAAATCTAAAGCTAGAGAAGAAAGACAGCCTATGTGTCTGTGTATTACATGAATCCTTAAAACTGCACTCAAAACTTCCAGTACCGCCACCGATTCCAACGCAGCGGCTTCGGAGCAAACTGTAGTCAGTCAAGACTCCCTTGAGTCTTGAGTCTTGACTGGCTTTGGAGCACACTGTAGTTTCCTTGTCACCGGATCACTGTGTCGGGAACAGAGCTTTGCAGGACCTCCCACGAGAACTCATTAAGGGACTCTCCAGAAAGGCCCAGGCTGACTTACGTTCCTCGACTTTCTTAAGCGGCTAATCCTATGGTCATGCTGCACTGTATGCTGTCAGAGTTGTAAGCATGCAACGATTTGCCATAACGCTGCATGTGCGTTGAAAGAAGGACCGAAGAAACTACGTTTTTCATAACTAGAATTTAAATAAGGTGAATGATGAGACTTCAAAGAAGAGGAACAATTCAGAGGAGAGTAATTCAAAGGAGAAGAAGAATGAGGAGGAGGAGGAGGAGGAGGAGGAGGAGGAGGAGGAGGAGGAAGACGAGAAATCAAAGAAAAAGAGGGAGTCAAAGACCCATTGAAAGAAGAAGAGCTCAAAGAAGAGTTCAAATCCAAAACTGAAGTCAAATTCAAAGAAGAGGAGTTCAATGTTTGAATTGGAATTGAAATACGAAGAAGAAGAAGAAGAAGAAAAGAAAGAAGAAGAAGAAGAAGAAGAACAAGAACAAGAAGAAGAAGAAGAACAAGAAGAACAAGAAGACGACGACGACGACGACGAAAAGAACAACAACAAGACGAACAAGAAGAAGACGAAGAAGAAGACGAAGAAGAAGAAGAAGACGAAGAAGAAGAAGAAGACGAAGAAGAAGACGAAGAAGAAGAAGAAGAAGAAGAAGAAGAAGAACAACAACAACAACAACAACAACAACAACAGGAAGATAGGCTGAGTATAAAGAGAAGGGTGAAAAACACCCTTGCCTTAGAAACCAGACAGCATGAGTTTCCACGCTGACATGACTTAAGCTTCTCGGTCAAGTCCTTGGGGAGCAATATCAGGGCACTACCGCAGCGAGTTTTTCAGACAATGGGCTATGAGCAAAATGAACAATGCAGCGGCCATCGCTCTTCAGCTTGCAGTGTGCATGCTGCGTACGTCTGTGTTGACTATGCTGCAGTCTGTAGAAGACTGAGTCTTTTACCAAAAAAGTGGATATATGTTTAGCTTGCAAGTAAGGTGTTCTGCTAGAGTTCAAAAGCGCTTTAAGGTAGATCTCAATGTCATGTTCTCATCAAAAGTGCTTTGATAATAATGCAAATAGTACGCATATCAAGGAAAATACTCTTCTAATGGACGCATTTGTGACATGTTAACAGCCTTGCTAAAACATTTTTCAAAAAAGTATGCAAGTAGGAGAATAAAAAGGCTTAACAACTCCAGTTCATCTCCCCTCAAAAAATACACCACCACCACCCACAAAAAACATAAAAAAACATAACAACAATAAAAAACCACAACCAAACAAAACACTAACGAAACAGAAGAAAAAAAAACAAACAAAATTCAAGCAACAAATCATAAAACAAAATTATGCGAGGCCGTAAAGGAGACAAGAATCGATCGAAGTTCAGAATGGACATGAAAACAATTTTCAGAGAGCCAGACTTGGCACACAACCAACAAAAAAGAGAAGATTTCAAAGACATTTTTATTTTCCCGTGGGATGCCCATCAAATTCCAAGCTAAACTAGGGCACATAAAAAGAAATAAAGAAGAAGTAGAAGAAAATTTTAAGAATCTGAGGGAGAAGAATTTAAACAAAAGTGAAGAAAGAATTTGAAGAAGAAGAATGCGAAGAAGAAGAAGAAGAATTTGAATAAGAATTTGAAAAAGATTTTGAATAATAAGAAGAAACATTTGAAGAAGATAAAGAAGAATGCAAGAAGATTTTGAAGAACAATTTAAAGAAAAAGTAGAATTTGAAGAAGGATTTAAAGAAGAAGAATCAGGAAAAGAAAAAGAAGAAGAAGACCAACAGCAACAACAAGAACAACAATAAGAACAACAACAAAAAGAACGAGAGGAAGACAAATCAGCCCTGACCTTATGACATAGGCAGTAAACAGTCTGTCTTCGATCTCTTTTGAATGCAGATTTGCTGTTTATTCCTCCCCACCCCCCACCAATCCAGCCTCCGTAGCTCGTCACTATTCCTTCCTCTTCAACCTCTCCCCACCGCCAACCCGAACACACACACACACACACACACACACACACACACACACACACCACACACACACACACACACACACCATAAAACCACTCACAAGCATACACACATACACCACACACACACACACACACACACACACACACACGCGCTCATTCGTCTACTATTACTTAGAGTGAACAGACGTTAAATTGAAGACAGCAGCAGCAGCAGCAACAACAACAACAACAAACAACAACACACTCACTCACACACAAAATAAATCTGTTACAACTCTTACCTCAGCTTTGATTCAGCTGCAGTGTACATGTAAGCAGACTTTTGTATATGTCTCTGTGTTAGCATTTGTCTGCCAGTTTGTTTGGTGTCAGACAGACCGACAGAAAGGAAGGAAGACAGACAGACAGACAAACAGACAAAAAATACTAATTATACTAGCTCCAAATCAGTTCCGATTGATCTCGTTTCTTTTTTTTTTTCCTATATGAAATGACAAGTGTACTTACTCAAAACAGCTTGCTATTATTCCACGTCAAATATTTGGTAGTGTTGCAGTTGAAGGAGCTTGTCACGAACATTGATATTCCATTGTTTCCGACAAACATTTTTTTACGAAATACACACATCTTCACAACACAACTTTCGATGAAATTGTCGACGTAATATTGATACCACGCATAATTTACAACACCAGACTTTCCTTACTGATACTCATAAACAGAAGGCTAAAACAAATGCAAGTTAGTATCAGCAAAATGTACAGAAAACAGCACAGGTCCTATTCTCGCTTTTTACTCGTGCGTCCCCTCGGATCGTCTTCTCCATACTTATAGATTTGTCTCCCTTGATAGCTTTGAAATCAAAGCACTGTCTGCTTACGATGAACGTTGTACATTTCCATGAGATATAACCACAACGAATTGATTTTTTTAAAAATCAGCTGATTTTAAACAAAACGGGTTGATCGTTTTTTAAAGTAAAACCAAATCGCTTTAAATAAGACACTTTGACATCTGTAGCCGTACCTGAAGAAATAACAGGAGCAAACAACGCTTAGAAAATAGAAACACCTTGCACATGCATATGCATACATAATACACATACACCCACAGGGGCATGGCTTGCGCTGTCTACAGAGTGTGTGGAATGATGTATTTATATGTGCACGTAAGGAACAGAGTTAGCAGTCAGTCATCTGTCGATTCCCGCAAAGTGACAGGACGCTGACCAGTAACGAAGCCACTAACATAGCTTTCAATAAGCTAATGGGCAAGGCAGAATTTACAGCCCATCCCTCCCCCCCACCCTCCCAAAAAAACAAACAACCAAAAACAAAAACAAACAAAACCAAAAACCCCAGCCTACCCTACCCCCAAGAGACCAAAAAAAATACTTGGCCATTTTTGATAGATTCAATTCAATTCAGCTCAATTTGTTTTATATTTCAAGGATAGTAGACAAGAATTTATGTCATATTTATTTCATTTTTTATTTATTCTTTTATACCGAGGATAATGGAATTAGCACGTATGTGCTTTTTTACCACCAGTCCCCGTGTGTATGCAGTTTTGTCAATTTTGTCATCTATTTCCACCGGCACACAATGGCTTACTCTTCCGAAGAGCCAAACGGGTTTGAACGTGTGCGCAAGATGTTCTGCGTGCGTTCGCACACGGGGCCTCGGTTTACAGTCTCATCCGAAGGACTTTGTAAGAACACATATGCTTTGTCTACATTCAGTCCCCGTGTTCAAGCGATTTTAAAAATGTTATCCGTTCCAATTGGCCTACAGTTATCTACTCTTGCGAAAGGTGGAACAATAGCACACCAGAGGTATATACGGGTATGTGGAATGTCAGTGTCGTCTTTTTATCTTTACCTATCCCGTAGTCGAGTAGATCGTTAGAGCACCATTGACAATTGTGCAACCAGCTTCCTCCACTCCTCGCGGTTTTAAGCTTTCCATAGCAAGTCGACTCACTCAAGACCAGTCCACTCTCTGGTGTTGTCATCCTTGTGTGTGTGTGTGTGTGTGTGTGTGTGTGTTGTGTGTTGTGTGTGTGTGTGTGTGTGTGGGTGATTTAAATGTGTCTTGGAATGCTTAAACAACTACCAACCCCAGCTTTTCTTCATGTTCCTTTTTCCTAGGTTATATTTTGGGGTATCAAGTTATGTGCCTGTCAGAGTTGTTATAACCCTACATAGGAGGAATACAGTAATTTGACATGACCTGACATGACCTGATATGACTTGACATGACCTCATTTGACCTGATATGGCCTCATTTGATCTGATTTGACATGACATGACTTGACATGAATTAACTTGGTTTGTGTCTTTCCTTTCGTCTCCATCCTTTGATTGTGTCACGGAGTAATGTGTAAGCCAAGGTGATTACAGTTTGTTCTGTACACTTACCAATTACCTTCGTTTTCTTAACCAGCGTCTTCAAATCTTCTTGCGGACCGACATACGGGATGGTCTAGTGGTTAGAACATTGCGCTCGCAATCTGACGGCCCGGGTTGGCATCCCGTTCAAGGGGATTTTTGTTCCTCTGGAGTTAACAAGCGCTTCGATTTGTTTGTTTTACAAGATTCAGCGCTACATAAATTCCATTTATTATTTATTATTATTATTATTATTATTATTATTATTATTATTATTATTATTATTATTATTATTAACATAAGTGAAGACTCCACTCTCCCCCAAAGTCCTTCGGATGAGAATATAAACCGAGGCCCCGTGTGCGAACGCACGCAGAACATCTTGCGCACACGTTGAGTCATATTCCGCGTTTCGAAAGAGTAGACCATTGAGTGCTGGTGGGAACAGATGAAAAAATGTACAAAACCGCATACACACGTAAAAAGCACATGCGTGCTTATTCCAGTATCCTCGATATAAAATAAAAAAAGGATAATAAAACTACTACTACTACTACTACTACTACTACTACTACTACTACTACTACTCCCACCACCACCACTACTACTACTAATAAATAATAACAACAACAGCAATACTACTACTACTACTACTACTACTACTACTACTACAAACTAACTACTACTACTACTACTACTACTACTACTACTCCTGCTGCTGCTGCTGCTGCTGCTGCTGCTGCTGCTGCTGCTGCTGCTGCTGCTGCTGCTACTACTACTACTACTACTACTACTGCGAAAAATAAATAAATAACAATAATAACATACGATTGAATGCTATGACGCATTTTTACTGGAAGTGTAAAAAAAAAAGCCGTGATAAGCCTCTACACTTGTGACTATTGTATCATGAAGTGAAAGGTAAAAGTGTCCCGTAACCCATAAGGTCGTAGGGGAGCGAGGTGTCAAAGATCTCCCTTCTCTCGAAGCCAGCATATTGAGGGAGGCGCCCATCTCCTCTCCCTCGCTGCTTTACCTTCCCTGACCCTAAAGAGCCAGGTACCCATTGACAGCTGGGTAAACTGGAGGAACTGTACTGAAGCCAAGGCGCGCAAACGGTCATCCATCCAATCGGTAACCACGCTCGATGCTGCTTAACCTTGGCTGGGGGGAAAGCGAGTGCTCTGACCACTGAGCTATCCCGTGTCCACAATGAATCATGACTGCCTACACATTGGCAAGGAAGGAAGTGATAATGACGATGCTGTAGTAACATGTTTAGGTTTAAGGCTAGGTCGGAGCACTCGCTTTCCCCCAGCCAAGTTAAGCAGCGTCGAGCGTGGTTACCAGTTGGATGGGTGACCGTTTTCACGCCTTGGCTTCAGTACAGTTCTCCCAGTTCACCCAGCTGTAAATGGGTACCTGCCCTCTTTAGGGTCAGGGAAGGTAAAGCAGCGAGGGAGAGGAGATGAGCGCCGCCCTCAATATGCTGGCCCTAGAGAAGTGAGGTCTCTGACGCCTCGCTCCCCTACGACCTTATAGGTTATGGGACTCCTTTACCTTTATCTTTAACAAGGCTGCAGCTCGGCCTACGATTAGCTTGATGACATGCTCTGATGGCGTCAACCAACTCGTAAGAGATAACAGACACCTGCAGTGTTTTGTTATGTCACGGACAATGTTTGTGAGCATCAGAAGCTTACTTACAAAATCAGATTGGAGTCGTGTGACCTTCGAATCTTTCTACAGTGTAGAATTGAACTGGGATGAGGATTGAACATCCAACCTCACAGCTCATTGTTTTGATTGATTGAATGATTGATCGATTGATTGACTGACTGATCGATTGATCGAGAGAGAGAGAGAGCGCCTGTCCGGTAGGCAGGCAGATCGACAGACAGAGACAGAATGAAAGCGACAGAGCCTGGCATGCAAACAGGCATACCGAGAGGTTCCAAATCGGCACTGAGCTCATTACAGGCTTGACATGTATGTATTGCTAAACATTCTGTGTATCAAAACAAAATCATGTTTGTCTGTGTTTTTACGCACTTTGTACCAGTATCAATTGTTTTTTTTACATGGGGCCTCCACTGGATAGAGCATAGACAGCAATGATGCTCACAAATGCTGACTGTTTTGACTACATAAGTGCTTATTCCATTATCCTTAATATAACACAATAAAATAAATAAATAAATAAATAAAAGTGTCGAACTATTTTTGACATGATCTGACTTGACCTGACTTCTTAACTTGACTTGACTGTTTCCCAAAAATGCACAAGAGCTGCTGTTCACACGTCGTTCATTCCGAATATCCTCACCCCAGCTACACCCGGGCTTGTCATGATTTGTCCTTAGAGTCAAATGATTAAAAGGAGCGATTGATGTGAGGCCGCCGCGATGCCACTAACTAAAAGAGCCCTGCACTGATGCTCGGTTACTTCAAAGGTGTTCACAGGTATTCAGCGGCGCCCGCTTTGAACCAGAGTAAACAGTACAACACATTGAACCATGCCCTTCATGACAACAATAGCTTAGTCGTGGAATCAGATTAAGTAAGGTATCCATTGGGAAGGCAAACATCACAATCTCCCTGCAGCAACCCCTCTTCCTCCCCACCACCCACTGAATACACACACACACACACACACACACACACACACACACACACACAAACACACACAAATATACACAAGAACACACACACACATAAAACATTTTGAACAAACTAATCACAGGCATAGAAATGTAAGGAAAACCTTCATCTAACCGTAGAAGGGAGACAGTTCATATACATGGAATGAGACGAGAAACTGACGTACCGTGCGCAATACTCTTTTCATGCACATAAAAGAACCCACGGCAAGAAAAGAGTTGTCCCAGGCAACATTTTGTAAAAAAAAAAGAGCTACTATGAAAGGAAATCAACTTCGTACTCAGACAGGAAAACAACAACAACAACACAACAAATAGGCGGTGCGGCAGTGCACTTGTGGCGACGAACTCTCCCTGGGAAGAGCAGCCCACATTTCATATAGAGAAATATATTATGCTGTGACTTACAGTGGTATTCAACCCAATACAATACAGTAGAATACAAAACCATAGAATACAGTGCAATACAATACAATACAATATAATGCAATACAATACAGTGCAACACAATACAACACAACACAATACAATACAATACAATACAACACACACATTGCAACACAATACAATAAACGCATACTTTTTTTTTTCCAATTATCATTTTTGTTTCATCATACGTGTCGTCTTCTAAGAACAATATCCTCCTTCAGTTGCTTTTTGTTTTTTCTTGGACAGTGTCCCACCTTCTTCTGTTTCTGAAATTTCTGGCCAGCATAATCACATTTATCTTTGTTGACGTTATTATTGCTGTGCTTTGGGTTCCCAAACAACAAAACGACATGAGATAACATCCCTAAACCGAGCTAGTATTGATTCGGACCATAATGACGCACGGAAAGGAAGAAGAACAAAATAATAAATAAATAAACAAATAAAGGTAGAAGCATTGCAAGAAAAAAACACAGAATTGATGCAATCATGGCTAGAACGAAAGCGATGGGTTATTATTATTATTATTTTTTTGGAAGGGGGGGGGGGGTAAGAATGGGGAAACGGTGTGAGGATGAATGATATGGAAAACCTGAAGAGGAGAGAGAGAGAGAGTGGGGAGGGAGAGCGAAAGAGAGAGAGAGAGAGAGAGAGAGAGAGAGAGAGAGAGAGAGACAGAGAGACAGAGAGAGAGAAAGAGAGAGAGAGAGAGAGCGAAAGAGAGAGAGAGAGAGAGAGAGAGAGAGTGAGTGAAAAAGAGAGACAGAGAGACAGAGAGAGACAGAGAGAGACAGAGAGAGGGACAGAGAGATAGAGAGAGAGACGGAGGGAGAGAGAGAGGGGGGGAGAGAGAGAAAGAGAGAGAGAGACAGAGAGAGAGAGGGAAAGAGAGAGAGGGGAGAGAGACAGACAAAGATTCAGACAGAGAAACACAGAGACAGAGAGACAGACAAAGAGAGAAAGAGAGCGAGAGAGTGAGAGAAAGACAGAGAGAGAGAGAGAGAGAGAGAGAGAGAGAGAGAGAGAGAGAGAGAGAGAGAGAGGGGGAGAGAGAGAGAGAGAGAGAAGCTGGGTGATAAATACTGATTACAATCAATATTGTTTGCACTTGTGTGGGTTTATGTTCCCCTCGTTGTAAATCCTCTCTTATGTTGTTTCCTTTGGTTTTCTTTCACTTCCCTTTTAATTTTTAAATTATTATTATCATCAGTATTATTATTATCATTATTATTATTATCATCATTTTGCTTTCTTACTTTCCCGTTATCATTTGATTTCATTTCTTTCATCAATTCATTTATTCATCCATTCATTCGTTCGTCCGTTCGTTCATTCATTCTTACTTTCATTATATTCTCTTGTTCACTTATTTTATATTAATTTATTCATTGCCATTCATTCATTCATTCATTCATTCATTCATTCTGTCAGTCAGTCAGTCATTCAGTCATTTAGTCAGTCAGTCAGTCATTCATTCATTCAGTCAGTCATTCAGTCATTCATTCATTCAGTCAGTCAGTCAGTCAGTCAGTCAGTCAGTCAGTCAGTCAGTCAGTCAGTCATTCAGTCAGTCAGTCATTCATTCATTTAGTCAGTCAGTCAGTCAATCGGCCCGCGGGCCAGTAAGTAAATACCCTCTCTCTCTCTCTCTCTCTCTCTCTCTCTCTCTCTCTCTCTCTCTCTCTCTCTCTCTCTCTCTCTCTCTCTCTCTCTCTCTCTCTGTCTCTGTTTCTTTCGAATCTTGGGTTGTGTTTTTTTAAAGTACGTGTTGATTCATTTATGCTCAAGTGGCTTTTTATGGAATGTGTGTGTGTGTGTGTGTGTGTGTGTGTGTGAAAGTGTGTACGCGTGTGTATGTATGTGTGTGCATTTCTTATTGATCATTCGCATTTCCTCCTAATGCCCTTTCTTTCAGATAAGGCCAACTGACAAGTTTATTCTTCAGAATTAAACGCTACTTTGCGCTTATCATTGCGTCGCAGCTGAAGAGGGGAGCCAAAACACAAAAAAATAGCATAACCCAAACAAAGAAAACAAAGCACCCCCCCCCACAAAGCACAAAAAACATCAACAAAAAAACAACAAATCAGCAAAACAGAAAACACACAAACAAACCCAAATCTCCAAAGCAAAACAAAACCTCAAGCAAAAAGACCCCTACCCCCCCACCCCGACAAACAGTCTCCGCAACGTAGATCATTACTGATGTCTTAGCTCTTCCTTGTCAAACGGATCCATCTCCTCCTCCTCCTCCTCCTCCTCCTTCTCCACCCCACTCCCTTCTTCTCTTCATTACGAGTTCATCTTTCTACAACCGTCACCCCTTTGTTTTACATAGTCTGTATTGCTCAGATCTTGCTGTTGTTCTTCTTGTTGTTCTTCTTCTTCGCATTCTTCT
>CM054151.1:42733799-42736299 GCA_028751875.1 Rapana venosa
GTACGCAATCCATCTCTCCTATATTCAAATTTCTACCCGATCGCCAAAACAGCAGCTGCCTCTTCTGCTGTTCTGGAGGTCATCGTCGAGCACGACAGACAAACATAATTATATCGCTCTCTTCTGGATATTACGAAGCGGGGTAGGAGATACTAGGTAAGGATGTTTTGACTCTTTAGGACTTAAGCATCGTCATACTTGCCTAACACTTCACGTTGCGTCGCCTACTTGGCTGACAACAGTAAAGATTCTCTCGCTGTGTCTCTGTGTCTGTCTCTGTCTCTGTGTATGTCTGTCTCTGTCTGTCTGTCTGTCTGTCTCTCTCTCTGTCTCTGTCTCCCCTCTATTTTATTTTATTCGTATTACTTAATTATAATAAGTGTATCAGTTTTCATGCTAATGTTCAATTCATTTGAGAATTATGTGTTTGTTAACGCATATATCTTTCCTCAAAAGAAATTATAATCTATGCATCTCTTGACGTTAAGGTTCAGGTCAGTTAGGGATTATGTGTTGTTAAATATACACTTGTCTTTTAAAATCATGTTGTAATTGTTATATAGTTTTCTTCCTTTGTTTTTGTGATAGTTCCTAATCAGGGCAAGGGCCGGATGAAAACAAAAGTATGCGTATACTTATTCTGTTACCCTTGAAAAATAAAGATTTATTCATTCAAAGGTTCATTCATTCTCTCTCGCTCCTCTCCTCTCTCTCTCTCTCTCTCTCTCTCTCTCTCTCTCTCTCTCTTCTCTCTCTCTCTCTCTCTCTCTCTCTCTCTCTCTCTCTCTCTCTCTCTCTCTCTCTCTCTCTCTCTCTCTCTTGCATTCTGCTTTTTTGCACATCTGTAACCTTAACCCATACCTTCGTTGACAATTTACTAATTGAAAAAAAATAAAACAACAATGACAACAAAACAAACCGAAACAAAGCAAAACCACGGCTACGCTAGCCTCATATTTATCACCTTTGTTGTCTGACAAATGGTGGGGTGTGTTCTTTTCTTCTGTTTCTTCCCTGATTTCATCCTTCCTTTTTGTTTGGCAATGACAGCCCTGTTATGTGATGTTTTATTACGTGACAACGTTCTGCTTTGTAGTGACATTGATTCCTCTTGCATTTAAAAAAAAAACAAATTAGGACGGATGGAGGTGGTTTCCATTACGAGCTGTATGCTTCTTTCCGTGATTTTGGGGGTGAAAAACACGCATACAAAAGAAGCAAACAAACATGATGAAAAAAGGAAGAAATATCAAACAGAAAGGAGAGACGTGTTTATAATGAAGGATCTATCTGTCTCTGTCTCTGTTTCTCTCTCTCTATCTCTCTCTCTTTTTCTGTGTCCCCGTCTCTCTCTCTGTCACTCTCTGTCACTCTCTCTGTCACTATCTCTGTCACTATCTCTGTCACTCTCTCTCTCTCTCTGTCCCCGTATCTCCCTGTCTATACCTCTCTCTCTCTCTGTCTCTCTGTGTCTCTCTCTCAATGAAGATCATTGATTGATTTATAGATTGATTGATTGATTCATTCATTCATTCATTTACTCTCACTCGTGAATATGTGCACACATCTATCAGTGTTTCTGAGCGTGGCTGCGTGCGCGCATACGCGTGTATGTGTGTGTCTGCGTGTGTGTGTGTGTGTGTGTGTGTGTGTGTGTGCGCGCGCGCGCTCTATGTGCCTCTCCCTGCTGTGTCTAACCTCTGGCTCCAATACAATGCTAATCATACGACCCCCCAGCACCACAGAGAAATGTCACAGAAACTGCCCACACAGCTAGGGTCACAAATCAAAGGTCTTCCACACATCCCTAAACACATCGCTGCCCTTCCTTCATCTTCTCTCATCAACATTCATGACACTGGCTGATCACAATAGCGATAGTGGAAATCATAGCAGACAAGGAAATATGGATGGAATAACGTGACCGGCCACACCCGAAAAGCAGGGATTTCCTATATTTTTGGAAAAAAAGTATTGTGGTGATAGTAATTCTCTCTCTCTCTCTCTCTCCTCTCTCTCTCTCTCTCTCTCTCTCTCTCTTCTCTCTCTCTCTCTCTCTCTCTCTCCTCTCCCCTTTCCCCCTCCCCTCCCCTCCCCTCCGCCAAATAACGCTTCTTAAAGTTTAAAAATGCTAAATGCAAACATGGCTATTTCTCTGTATGGATGTAAATAATTTAAGTTTGCAGAACATGGCTGTAAAAACAAGTTAATTGTACATGTTATTTTATACAAAGAAATATCAACGATTGAGACCATCAGTTTTGGCGGCCATATTGGATTGTTGTCATAGCAGCAGTGTAGAACACTGATATATTCGTGGATTTTTAAGTTTGACAAGTGATGCCCTTTCAATATCTAGTACTACTGCTAAGGTGAACTTGTCAACTAAATGTATCTGTTTCGACCCCCATGTGCCACGCTTTAAGACGAGGGGCAAGACTGGAATAGTTAGACCAGCCTGTAGTGGTGGTTGTTGGAGTATTCGAAGGACCAAGATATT
>CM054151.1:42741299-42746299 GCA_028751875.1 Rapana venosa
CCCATTCATTCATTCACATTCATTCATTCATTCATTCATTCATTCATCCCTTTCCTCATTTATCTGTTCATAATTATAACTACGTTTTTCATATAAAAACAGAAAAAAACACAACATAAGCAAATCATAAACCAGAACTCAAAAAGCCCCTAGACATCGTCAGATCAGATATCACTGTTACAAAAGACACCAAGTTGATATCGACCAGTTCAGTATGGTAAAGAAAACACGCCAGGAAGAAAATATCAGAAACAAATATATCCGCCTGAAAAGGCTACAGGATTACCATGAACATCGGGCCCATCTGTCTATACCACAGACCTCTATACTTCCATCTCTTTTGTAATGAAATCCATGATAAGATCTTTATGTCTTCATTTCAGCGCTTATCTGAACACATTATCCACCCATTTTGCAAAGTGTAAGATAGGGTGAATGTCCTAGATAGTGAAAGTTTTTAAAATGAAGACGAAGAAGAAGAATTGTGAAGAAGAATTGCGAAGAAGAAGAAGAAGAAGAAGAAGAAGAATAAGAAGAGAAGAAAAGAAAGAAAGAAGAAGAAGAATTGCGAAAAAGAAAGGAAGAAGAAGAATGGAAAAGAAGAAGAAGAAGAAGAAGAAGAAGAAGAAGAAGAAGAAGAGAGAAGAAGAAGTATGATGAAGAAAAAAGAAGAGAAAAAAGAAGATGAAGAGAAGAAGAAGAAGAATTAGATGAAGAAGTATTTCCGATAATATTCACTCGAGTATTAATATAAGTTATAGACATTTACTATTGAAGGTTTCCGTTGTTGATTCGGTTTAGCAGAAGACTTACTGGAGTGAATCTTTTGTTGAACTGTGAATGACATTTTTTATTTCATTTATTCTTTTATATCGATGATAATGGAATAAGCGATCATGTGCTTTTTTACATCCAGTCCCTGTGTGTATGCGGTTTTGTAAATTATGTCATCTGTTTCCACCGGCCTCCAATGGCCTACATTAGTAATACAAGCAATATTGTTGTTGTTTTTTTCCCCAAGAAATGATCAGAAAATGAGGGAGGATAAGAATACAATAATAAGACAGGGTGGTGCATGTGACCACGTACCCATGGTATGGAGAATGCTGTAAACAGACTGCTGTTGTGAATTGTTAGTCAGCAAGGAACGTAGCTCATGTTTTAGGTGAAGTAGAATCTGATAATTATGATGTGATGTGTGTATTTATTCATGCACATGCACTTGCGTGCCGCGCGCGCACACGTGTGTGTGTGTGTGTGTGTGTGTGTGTGTGTGTGTGTGTGTGTGTGTGTGTGTGTGTGTGTGTGTGTGTGTGTGTGTGTGTATGTATGTTTGTATATGTATGTATGTATGTATGCATTGTATGTATGTGTATGATGTATGTATGTATGTATGTATGTATGTGTGTGTATGCATGTATGTATGTATGTATGTATGCATGCAGGTATCTATGTATCTATGCGCGTGCATGCGTTTGTGCGTGTGTGTATGTATCTATGCATGTATGTATGTATGTATGTGAGTGATCTTCAGTTTAACGTCTATTCACATTTAGTGATTTTAGACGGGAAAAAGTAATATAAACAAGAGAATGCAAACAATAACAAAAAGTGTCAAATAACAGTACTTAAAAACTAACTTTTAACATACTACAAAAACTGAATTATCGGACTTCTTATCAATCCTAACACAATGTCCAACAGTAACGATGGTTCAGACAAAATCTGATCCAGTGATAAACCTGGTATAGCAGGTCAAAATGCTTTTAAATGTCCACAATCAATAATAACATGACTATTGGTAATCTTCTCCCCACAAATACAGTTTACATCTTTCACGTACTTTGTCCTGAAAGCATTTAGTTTAAATCTGTACATAAGGGAAAACATATTTCTACGATTATACCAACCACAGACTTGTTAGAAATGAAAGCATTTCGAAAATCTATCACATTGCTTGTACAGCCATTATAAAGACAATAGCCAGAATCATATATTTTCTTTCTGAAGTGCTTCCAGCAAGCGTTTTGTTGCAAGCTGTATCCCTCATACAGAGATAAGGCAACGTTTATTTCACAAGAACTATTTTTATTTCTCGCGCCATATTTTGCAAGACTGTCAACTTTTTCATTAAAAAAGATACCAGTGTGTGAGGGAACCCAACAGAAAGTAACAGTACTACCTCTTAAAATCAAAAAGTGTACCAGATGCCTGATTTCAATGATTAGGTCTTTTCTTACTTTAAAAGTAGAATTTCTTAAAGCATGTAAAACCGATTTAGAATCAACACACAAAAGTATGTTGAATATGTCTTTAGGGAAGTCAAGTACATAGTTAAGTGCCAACACTATAGCAGTTAGCTCAGCTGTAAATATAGATTTATTTTTTCCCAGGTAGACAGCTCGTTCTACTTTTAATGATGGAATAATGAAAGCTGCACCAGCCTCATTAGTATTTAAAACGGACCCATCAGTATAGATTTTGAGATGATCAGGATAAGTAGTTTGAATATGTTCTTTTACTAGCGATGTAAGAATGTTAACATTTTCAGCTTTTCTTACAGAAGAATGATTGATGTCAAAATGAGCTTTAAAAAGTTCCCAAGGTGGGTAGGGAGCTGACTGTACTGATTTTTCTAATTCATTTGGTTTAAGTTCTGAATATAGGTTTAAGTATGTATGTGTGCATGCATGCATGCATGCATGCATGTATGCATGTATGTATGTATGTATGTATGTATTAATGTATGTATGTATGTATGTATGCATGTATGTATGTATGTATGCATGCATGCATGTATGTATCTATGCGCGTGCATGCGTTTGTGCGTGTGTGCGTGCGTGCGTAGATGCGTGCGCGTTTATGGGTGTGTATGTGTGTGTTATTGCTGTTGTTGTTGTTATTGTTGTTGTTTTCCAGCTCTTTGTCCTTTAAAATCGAGGATGATGGAATAAACACTCTGGTGCTTTTTTATCTGCATCCATACCCTATGTAAATGTAATTTTGTAATTTTTGTCATTCGTCCCCACCGGCACAAATTCAGGCTTACACACGGTATTAATTTTGAGGATAGAGTGCCAGTGGGAAACAAATGTTGGTCATTTTCAGATTTTTTTAAGCATAAAAAATGGACTGTGCACTTCTTTTTGGGATTGATGACAAAGAGCAATTCCA
Source organism: Rapana venosa (assembly GCA_028751875.1). Classification (NCBI taxonomy): domain Eukaryota; kingdom Metazoa; phylum Mollusca; class Gastropoda; order Neogastropoda; family Muricidae; genus Rapana; species Rapana venosa. The sequence goes on from CM054151.1 coordinate 42,744,474, forward strand.
GGTAGTCACGAGAAAGTTGGAAATAACCATCAAATGAGGATTGCCTGTATTCCTACGGCGTTGACCCCGCGCATGCATATTGCGGTAAGGAAGCTAGCAGACGACAAAGGACTGTGGGGGTACAGTGTTTGCTGAAAATTTTTAAAAAAATCAAACCTACCAAATTTGTTTAAAATCACACGAGTTTTGAGTCAGAGGCTAGTCTTTCACAAAAAGTGTTTTTTTTATAAATTTCTGTGGATGCCTTAGTACGTGCGGTATGGATATAAGAGTCACATAGAAAAACAGAAGGAAAAGCGTGATTTTTTTAATACCGGTGTGCAGCCAAATGGTCTAGTCTTCCAAAAGGCGGACCATGTCTTGACGTGCACGCCTACTCAAGATGTTAGGAGTGCGAACACACATGAGGCCTCGCCTAGGTTAATAATCCCATCCGAAGGTCTTTTGAAAGAAGGGAATCGACAGAGCTATTGACTCGCGTGCGCACGCGCGCACACGTTCGTGTGTGTGTGTGCGTGCGTGTGTGTGTGTGTGCGTGCGTGCGTGCGTGTGTGTGCGTGCGTGCGTGTGTGTGCACATAGGCATTTGCGTGTACAGTTTGAATTGCGTTTGACACTAAAACAACCCACCTAATTTATCAAGCATCTTTGCTTCCAAGCGTACCAGCTTCAAAGAGAATGCTACGATCAAAACCTTCTCAGATACAATAGGCAACACAGCTTAAAGATGATACAGTCTTTATGTTCTGTTCCCGCTCTCACTCTCTTTACGTGTCACTTTCAATTGATTATGATGTTTTTTTTCATTTTTTCCTATGAAAGAATTGAGCCGATATTCTGATGGCGGCACTGTGTGACCATGCAATCAGCTTGTTTGGGTGTCAGATTCATCATCGTCTGGTTTCATATCCCCTTCAATGGATTCAAAGACATCACTTATTTCTTCTTCTTCTTCTTCTTCTTCTTCTTCTCTTCTTCTTCTTCTTCTTCTTCTTCTTCTTCTTCTTCTTCTTCTCAGTTTGTTTTCTTCCCAATTCTTCTTCCCAATTATTGTTCTTCGCAATTCTTTTTGTACTTCGCAAGTCTTCTTTTTTGCATTTCTTCTTTTTTCATAATTCTTCTTCTTTGCAAGCCTTCTTTTTCGCAATTCTTCTTCTTCTTCTTCTTAGCAATTCTTCTTCTTCTTCTTAGCAATTCTTCTTCTTCTTCTTCGCAATTCTCCTTCTTCGCAATTCTTCTTCGCAATTCTTCTTCTTCGCAATTCTTCTTCGCAATTCTTCTTCGCAATCTTTCTTCTTCTTCTTCGCGATTCTTCTTCGCAATTCTTCTTCTTCGCAATTTTTCTTCGCATGCCTTCTTCTCCTTCGCAATTCTTCTACTTCTTCGCAATCCTTCTTCTTTTTCTTCGCAATTCTTCTTCGCAATTCTTCTTCTTCTTCTTCGCAATTCTTTTTCTTCTTCGCAATTTTTCTTCGCAATTCTTCTTCGCAATTTTTTTCTTCTTCTTCACAATTCTTCTTCTTCTTCGCATTCTTCTTCGCAGTTTTTCTTCGCATGCCTTCTTCTTCTTCGCAATTTTTCTTCTTCTTCGCAATTCTTCTTCTTCTTCGCAATTGTACTTTTTCTTCGCAATTCTTCTTCTTCTTCTTCTTCTTCTTCTTCTTCTTCTTCTTCTTCTTCTTCTTCTTCTTCTTCTTCTTCTTATAATAATGTTGCATTCAGTTTAATGGGCTTTCCCCCCAAGTCTTTCTGAATTTGTTAATTTGTTCAAGGTAGAGTTTCCACCATTTTGTCTGTTGTTTACGTTTTCTTTTGGTTTTTGCTTTC
>CM054151.1:42751299-42768799 GCA_028751875.1 Rapana venosa
AGAGAGAGAGAGAGAGAGAGAGAGAGAGAGAACGAAAGAAAAAAAGAAAGAAAGAACGAAAGAAAGAAAGAAAGAAAGAGAGAGAGCGACAGACAGACAGACACGCGCACGCACACACACACACACACACACACACACACACACACACACACACACACACACACACACACACACACACACACAAAACACACACACACACACACACACACGCACATGCAATCACACACAGGCATTCATGTGTAAAATGTGGAGTGCATTTATCACTTCAACACACTCTATGACTGTCCAACATCTGTTACCTGCACAAGTTCCCAATGCACTCGTCAAGGGATGCTGGTTTGGGCTGCGATGGACGCTATAACCGAGTGGTTAAAACTGTTTGGTTTCTATTCCATGGGTCCATGTAGTCGTGCGTTCGAATCTCGGCAGCGTCTGACGAATTTAGGATGGAGAATTTTACAACCTCCACTTAAGGGTCAGGGAAGGATAAGGAGCGAGGGAGAGGAGATGGGCGCCGCCCTCAATATGCTGGCCCCTAGAGAAGTGAGGTCTCTGACGCTTGGCTCCCCTACGACCTTATAGGTTATGGGACACCTTTACCTTTTCTTGTTACCTATGTCAAAGTTAAGTGCAGACCTGCCTGTGCCTTAATTCCCTTCGTGTATACATGCAGAGGATCAAACATGCACGTTAAAAGATGCCGTAACTCACGTTCTGTGAATTTCGGAAGCAGGAACATATAAAGCACATAATCCCTGAAGTCGGAATACGGCTATATTTAAGGTGGACAGAAACGGTCGCACATGAAAACTCTCACTTTTGGTGAGCCTCTGAGCTTTAGCGGACAAGCTAAAAAAAAGATGACAACAAATTATCATAACACGGGCTTACTTCTTCTCTAGCACTTGCCTAACGGTGCTACTTTAGACTGCTTCCTAGCTGCTTCAAGAAACACATTCATTATGACTGGTGCTCTGAGGTGAAACTTATCTCCTTGGTTAAGTCGTCTTTCAGTGCTTTTTTATATATAATCTTTTCTGTATCTTAACATAGAAAGCGAGTATATTATTAATACTTCTTTTGGTCTAATGAAACACATTCATGAATATTTCGATATCAAGGAGGGAAGAAAGCTTTCATCTCTCGTCACCTTTGCTCTTAGAAAATTGCCTCTGTTGATTCTTTTCTTTCTGTTCCTGCACTTCTCATTTATTGAGGCTCAAAGCTTCAGTGAGTGATGTCTTTATTACGTGACACCATCCTGCTTTGTAGTGACATTCCCTGCCTTTGGAATCGCTCGATGCCTTCAAAGACATCTCGCTTGTTTTGTTATTTTTTATAGCGTTTTTCTGAAAAATCCTCAAAGCAAAGATGGTACACACACACACACACACATGCACATACACACATGCATACACATGCATACACACACACGCACATGTACACACACGAACACGCACACATGCACACACATGAACACGCACACACATGCACACACACATACGAACACACACACACGCACACACACGTACACACACACACACACACACACACACACACACACACACTCGTGCGAGCGCACGCACACACTTTCAAATTTCAGCTAGACTATTGACCTGTAACATCTACATACAATGAAGGTGGCTTTTGTGGTTATTTATTTTATTTTGTCACTCTTCAAGGTGTTGCTTGTCACCTTAAACCCTTCTGCCTCCACGTGTAAACTTCCTTGCTTTTTGTGCTGCAGTTCTACAGAGATAAAGGTAAAGGTGTCCCATAACCTACGTGGTCTTAGGGGAGCGAGGCATCAGAGACCTCACTTCTCTAGGGGCCAGCATACTGAGGGCGGCACCCATCTCCTCTCCCTCGCTGCTTTACCTTCCCTGACCCTAAAGAGGCAGGTACCCATTTACAGCTGGGCGAACTGGAGGACTGTACTGAAGCCAAGGCGAACAAATGGTCACCTGTCCAACTGGTAACCACGCTCGATGCTGCTTAACCTTGGCTGGAGGAAAGCGAGTGCTCTGACCACTGATCTATCCCGTCTCCAAAGGGAACGTTTACAGAAGACCAGATTGAAATGTGCATGTTTCAATCAGTTCTTGCTGTTTAGTGATATTTGACCTTTGATGGAGGAAGCTGGTTGCAAAATTGTCAAGGGTGTCTCCAATGTCTAGAGGACTAGGTGTGAAAGGTGTTGTGTAAGTAAAAACGGCAGCCACTGGCTGAATATAAACTGGAATCTCATTGGTTTGTGCTTGTGTTCTCTGATTGGCTGCTGTAGAGTAAGTCGCGTATTCTGATTGGTCATGCATAAAAAGACAGTCAGTAGCTGACAAGATCAAGATGGCAGCTTTTGTCATTTCTGTTGGAAGAATAATCTTTTTGTTGTTTTATATATATATATTTTTTAAATGTTATTATTTTATATCGAGGATAATGGAATAAGCACTTATGTTCTTTTTATTGTAAAGTTATTAGCTGTGGTGCTTGTTGCCCCCAGAAAAAAAACACCTTGTTAATCAACAACAACATCATAGTCGGCTTACATTATTATTTTTGTTATAACTGTCAGCCCCATGTTCATAGTAGTTTCTTATATCGTTGTGAGATTGTGTGGTCAGCTGATCATCTCTGAAGAGGTATACACTTGAAAACAATGCTTACAGTTTCCTAGGGTATACACTGTTGTGACAGCAAATGGAAAACTTGGCTGAAGCGAGTAAACACGTCATGAGTGTGTGAGAGTGTTCGGGTGAGGGTGAGAGAGAGTGCATACATATTTATTCGCACATATACATGTGCGTGTAATTGCGAACGTGCGTGTGTTTGCATGTGTACGAGCGCGCGTAAGTGTGTGTGTGGGTGATAGCGAGCGTGCCTGCGTTCTTGCTATTTGCCTTATAGCGAGCGTGCCTGCGTGCTTGCTATTTGCCTTAAAGCTACCAAGGGATGCCTTTAGCAATCTGATGCAACATGGATCTCACTACAAAAAAACATCCAACACGATGTCACGGCAACTGCCCGCATGGCTAGGACCACAAATCAAACCTCTTCCACACCTCCCTGAACACATTTGCTCCCCTCCCTCATCTTCTCTCATCAACATTCATGGTGTTGGCTGATCACAGCATCGATGATGGAAATCATGGCAGACAAGAAACATTGATGGCAGAATAGGGCCAAGCGCGAATGTGCATTTCCCATCGTCGGAAATCTGAGGGGAACGGTACTTGTGAAGGAAGACAATGGGAAGCTGAAACGCTTTGCATAGTCTGCAGCGAATGTGATTGGTCGTTAACCGACCAAGAGAATATTCGTTTGTGATCATAGCTGTAATATCCTAATGAATAGAAGCCTTTTTATTTATTGCAGTTTGGTGACATGTTAACATTTGAAAAGTGACCTCTCCGGTACAACGAGACTCCTAATTATGTCGTTGAGGGTCACATAGCTCTGCGATTCTATTGCTACAGAGAGTTAAAGTACAAGATCGGTACCTTTTGTTACAAATGCCTCCACAAAACAGCACCCCTCCAATCTAAGTGAATGTCTTCACCGGTACACTTCTTCTCGTTCCCTCCGCTTTCTTGCAAATACTCTGAACTTAAGAATACCTAGATTCAACCAATTTACTGCTGGCCGTCGCTCTTTCTCTATTTCTGGTCCATCAATCTGGCATGACCTCCCTCCCTCCGTTCTTGAAAAGCCTAATAACGATCGACACTTTTAAATGCAGCCTCAAGATCTACCTATCTTAAACCTAAGACTGTACCCCTGTTTCGTTGTAAATCTGTCCCTGCCTTTCAAGGGTCAAAATTCCCATCACCTTGCCGAAGTGTATAACCTGTGTGTGTGTGTGTGTGTGTGTGTGTGTGTGTGTGTGTGTGTGTGTGTGGTGCGTGTGTGTGTGTGTGTGTGCGCGCGCGCTCGTTAGAACTGTTAATTGTTGTTGGTTGCATGTGGGGAAGGTTAAATGCATGCGCTTTGATTTGTTTTCACAAGACATTGCGCTACATAAATTCCATTTATTATCATTATCAATGATGCCAAGCTGCCATTCCTCAGAAGATGAATGGGTTACACTAGTTGCAACTGTGCCATAACAACTCCTTCCTTCCTTCCTTCCTTCATTCATTCATTTATGTAATTTTTTTTATTCAGTAAGTCATTCAGTCAGTTAAGAATCACAACAACAACAAAAGCAAAAGTCACAGCAATAAAAATAGAATCAACAATGACAAATAAAAACAGTATCCATAACAAAGCGACAAAACCGAAATAACAGAGGCAGCAGCAGCTATAGCAGCAGAAGCAAGAAAAAAACAATAATAACAAAAGCCATCAAGAAAACAACATCAATACACAAAACCATTTTCTGAACAGCAAGTACACATATTCACATACTTCAAGTCTCTGACTTAGACAACAACACACATAGCTGTCACCCTCAGCTCTCTCTAAATTTGATTTACTTTACTGACAGAGCCAGACTTTCAGGAAGCTCGAAGGAGTCTATAGCAATACGACATAGTTAAGTAATCCTCGTGTGTCGACAGAGAGCTGAAATATTGATCAAACAATACAAGGTTAGCTAAACTCTAAAAAAATCATAATTTATTGTCTCACACTGTTCGCTGCGATAGCAACGACAATGACAGAAACAAATAAAAATATAGCTTAATCCCACTATAAACAATATATGTAGACATATTTAAATGAAAGATGCGAAGTAAAAGAAACTATAACCAAAAGCCAAAGAAAAAATCCCCAAACACAAATACAAACACAGCAAAAAACAGTTTGCGGAGAGGGAGACAGAGAGAGAGAAAGTGAGTGAGAGAGAGACAGGCAGACAGACAGACAGAGATACAGAGAGAAAGAGAGAGAGAGAGAGAGAGAGAGAGAGAGAGAGAGAGAGAGAGAGAAGAGAGAGAGAGAGAAGAGAGAGAGAGAGAGAGAGAGAGAGAGAGAGAAGAGAGAGAGAGAGAGAGAGAGAAGAGAGAGAGAGAGAGAGAGAGAGAAGCAAATCCTTTGAATAAGACTTCTGGAGTAATTCTGTGCACCAACACATGCAGAACACCTACACATGCTAATAACTCATGTATCTAAAAAAAAGTAAAGGTAAAGGAGTCCCATAACCTATAAGGTCGTAGGGGAGCGAGGCGTCAGAGACCTCACTTCTCTAGGGCCAGCCTATTGAGGGCGGCGCCCATCTCCTCTCCCTCGCTGCTTTACCTTCCCTGACCCTAAAGAGGGCAGGTACCCATTTACAGCTGGGTGAACTGGGGGACTGTACTGAAGCCAAGGCACGCAAACGGTCACCCATCCAAGTGGTAACCACGCTCGATGCTGCTTAACTTGGCTGGGGGAAAGCGAGTGCTCCGACCACTGAGCTATCCCGTCCCCATTATGTATCTACTTCTTACTAAAATAGGCCCTTTATGGCTGGTGGCATGGAATGGGATCACAATACCCATCATACCACGTAAAAAACTTTTTAAAAAAACGGATTGGTTTTCACCAAGCTTGTTCAAAACTCGTCCACGTGCCATGCCTCTTATGAAATTCGAACCTGAGACCTTCCACTCTGTAACTCAAAGCGTTAACCACGATGCCAAGATGACTTATCATTATGCAGAAGATAGAAGTGCTAGTGCAAACGCTCACTGGGTCTCAGATGGCATGACCAGGCCGCACTTTTCGCCAGGGGTTTAGAATACATCCCAGGCTCGGAAGATATAATCATCATCATCGTTATACGTGCAGCATTGGTCCTAGTAGCAAAAGCAACACGCCTTTTTTTACCATATCCGCCTATTGTATAATTCTCCTCGGTGTCGTTTCTCTGTTTTTCTGTTTTTTCTCTCAAAGAGTCCACAGCAACCTGTACTCTGCTTTCAAAGGCGCTCAAGAGGCCGAAGCGTCCCTCGAACGTAATTGCCAGCATGTCTCAGTGGAGGCCTGTACTTCGACGTCCAGGCTCTCGCTGTGTGAACCACTGGACTGAGAGGGGAGAGGGAGGGTGTGTCGTTTGGTGTCAGATCAACGGATGCAGGATTTGTTGTGTGGAAAGCGAGTCTTTGCAGCGGTATACAGACTGTACAGATGGTAGTAAAAAAAAAATTAAAAAAGGAAATTGAAGAGGAAAGTGAAAGTGTGTGGGGAGGGAGGTTTATGGAATAGGCACACACACACACACACACACACACACACACACACACACACACACACACACACACACACACACACACACACACACAACACACACACACACACACACAACACACAGGCGCGCGCGCGCGCACATACGCGCGTGTGCATGTTCACATGCACACACACGCACACGCACGCACACTCACACACTCACTCACACACATACTCACTCATACACACACACACATACACACATTAGAAACACTGTACACGATTTATAGTAGAAGTAGTAGTAGTAGTAGTAGTAGTAGTAGTTGTAGTAGTGGTAGTAGTAGTAGTAGTAGTAGTAGTAGTAGTAGTAGTAGTAGTAGTAGTAGTAGTAGTAGTAGTAGTAGTAGTTACATTAATGGGTATTGTAATTTGTGCAATGCTGTCATTGATGTTGTTGCTGCAGCTGCAGATGCTCTTATTATTTCTGCTGATGGTACTGTGACTGTTGTTGCTGTTCTTTCTGCTTCTGCAGCTGCTACTGCTGCTGTTATTGCTGTTGTTGCTTTAATGTCGTTGTTGTTGTACTTGCTAATATTGCTATATCGTGGGAGATTGAGATGAGTGGCCTGGGAACAGCAGGACGGGGGACGTCACAGAAGATGAGGCAGCAAAAAAAAAAAAAAATTGCTATATCGTAGAAATGGAATAAATGAATGAATGAATGGATGGATGGATGAATGGATGGATGGATGGATGGATGGATGGGTGAATAAATGAATGAATGGATTGATGGTGGATGGAGGATGGATGGGATGAATGAATAAATGAATGAATGAATGCATGGACGAACAAACGAATGAATGAATGAATGAATGAATGAATGAGTGAATGGATGAATGATTTAATGAACGAAAGCATGAATGAATGAATGAATGAATGAGTGAATGGATGAATGAATTAATGAACGAAGGCATGAATGGACGAACAAACGAACATACGAATGAATGAATGGATGGACGGATGAATGAATGAGTGAATGAATGAACGGATGAATGAACGAACAAACGAATATATGAATGAACGAAGGAACAAACAAATGAATGAATAAACAACGGAATAATGAATGAATGAATGAATGAATGAAAGGCTGGAGGTGTAGCCAGAAAGAAACAAGCAAGCAATCAATTCAGTGTAGTATCCCCCCCTCCACCCTTCCATCCCCACCATGCCTGTTGCCATTGCCAATGCCAATCCCTGCCATTCTCTCCACTCTAATTCCCAGTGCAACGTCATTCATTATCGCTGCTAATTGATCCCTTTCCTCCCCCACCCCCTCCCCATTGGCCTTTCTTCCTCCCTACACCTCTGCCTTCCACCCTTCTTTCTTTCTTTCTTTCTTTCTTTCTGTCTTCCTTCGTTCATTCGTTCGCTCGTTCGTTCGTTCCTTTTTTCCTTCTTTCATTTCTTTTTTTGTTCCTTTCTTCCTTTCTTCCTTTCGTCTTTCTGTTTGTCTGCCTGTCTGTCTGTCTGCCTGTCTTTCTTTCTTTCTTCTTTTTATCTGTCTGTCTATCTGTCTGTCTTTCTGTCTGTCTGTCTGTCGGTCTTTCTTTCTGTCTGTCTTTCTGTTTTCTTTTATTTCTTCCTTCCTTCCTTTCTTTCTTTTTCCTTCCTTCCTTCCTTTCTTTCTTTGTTTCTTTCTCTTTTGCTTTCTTTCTTTCTTGCTGTCCTTTTCTCTGTCCCTTTAACTCTCTTCCCTTTTCGTGTGTGGGTGATCTTGATTGGTTTCCAGTTGGCTCTCTGTAACTGTAGAGTTTTCATCAATTCTGTCCCTTTCTCTCTCCGTAACCTCCGTATCTGGTTTTGTCTCTGTCTGTCTGTCTACATGTCTGTCTGTCTGTTTGTCTCACCCCCCCACCCATCTCTCTCTCTGTGCTTTTGTCTGCGTTTCTTTCTCTCTAGTTCTGTTTTATTCTCTGAGAGAGGTAATGTTGTTGTTGATGTTGTTGTTAGCTTGTGTGTGAGAGAGAGAGAGAGCGATAGAGAGAGAGAAATAGACAGAGACCGCCAGAGACAGACAGGCAGACAGAAAGAGCCAAAGAAGGATAGAATAAACATGCAAATTCTTTAATTGCAAGGATAATGAATAAGCCCTCGGTTGCTTTTTTGCATCCAACCCCCCTCTGTCTGTCTGTATGTGTGTGTGTCTCTCTCTCTCTCTGCCTTTCACTCTCTCTGCTCCACCCCCTCTCTCTCTTTGTATTCAGTTTTGCAAATGTTGTTATCTGTTTCAGAGAGAGAGAGAGAGAGAGAGAGAGAGAGAGAGAGAGAGAGAGAGAGAGAGAGAGAGAGAGAGAGAGAGAAGGAGAGAGAGAGGAGAGAGAGAGGAGAGAGAGAGAGAGAACTACAGTGGAATCATCTCTTAATCATCGTCGAACGCTCAGACAGCAGCCAACATTGTCTGTCATATGAGGAAAAATGCGTGGCAATGCCATTAACAACCTGTCAAGTGAGGCCCAGTGCTTCCAACTTAAGCGTGGGATAGAACTGTTGTCGTTTTAGGTGTTTTTTTTTAATTGGAAAGAGGCAACAACAAAAAGGACCAAAAAAAGGCAGACAATAGACAAGAAGGAAAAGAAACAGAAAGAAAAGGAACAAGGCAGAAACCAAAAGACGGACATATAATACATAAGTCCTAGCAACAAATTTCCAGAAGTTGGGGATGTTGTTTATACTGACAGATCCCCGACATCCCCATGCGGAAGGGGGGGCTGGGGAGGGGACTAACTGTCTGATTTTACATGGTTATAAAAATCTATCAAAGCGCTTGAACGTTAAACCTTGTTTTCTTTTCAGACCAAATCAAGGCTTGTGGGAGTATCAAAGCAGACGTGGAAGCGCAGAAAGCTATTGATCTTTAAAATAACAAGATGAGCAAGAACTTGCAGAGAGCAGACAAACATGATGACAAATTGGTGACAGTGGGTGGTGCCGATGTTGAAAGCAGATGTGAAGAATAGAATGTGAACAGAACGCATGGAGGCAGACACTGGAACAACAAATATCAGGCTGAGAGCGATTGACGTGTGAGAACTGCAGGAATAATGAGTTTGCAGCATGCTTCCCCTCCCGCCTTGCTTTTCTCTCTTCCACGTGTTTTTTTGCTGTCTGTATGTGTGTTTGTCTGTCTGACACCAATCTGACTCCCTGCACCCTCCCTGTCTTCTTCTTCGATTCAAACAAACCACTGTTGGCTGTCGATCTTTTTCTGTTTCTGGTCCGTCCACGTGGAATGACCTCCCTCTTTCACTTCGCCAAAAACCTTCACTTGATACCTTCAAATCCAGCCTCAAAACACACTTATTTCCTACCTGACATTTCCCCCCTCATATCCGTCTCTACTTTTCAACAGCATTCTTCATCTCCTAAGTGTGTTCGCGGTGTGTGTGTGTGTGTGTGTGTGTGTGTGTGTGTGTGTGTGTGTGTGTGTGTGTGTGTGTGTGTGTGTGTGTGTGCATAAATTTGAAATATGTTCTTTATTATATTTGAGGAAAGTTGCATGCGCGTAAATGATTTGAGTGCAAGCGCTTCGATTTGTTTGTTTTACAAGATTTGGCGCTATATAAATTCCAATATTATTATTATTATTATTATTATTATTCTGCCATGCTCTTTCTTTGTCTTCTTCGTGGAAGGCTAACACAGCAACTATTGTTGTCTGCCATATGAGCGAAAATGTGTTGCGCTGTCGTTAAGTGCCTGACGAGGCAGACCTTAGACATCTGACTGGCATGGAAGACATTTTAATATCTTTCAAGTCTTCCTAGAAGTAAAGGCAGAAGAATTGAATAAGAAGGCAGGAATCAGACAAGAAGTAGGTGACAGACAGAAAAGGAACAAGGCAGAAACAAAAAAGAAGGATATAAATGATGGAAGTCTTAGCATAGAATATTCTGAAGTTGGAGATGCTGTTTATATTGACCGACCCCCAACATAGGAGGAGATTAACCATACGATTTTACATGGTTATAAAAATCTATCAAAGCACTTGAACATTAACCATTGTTTTCTTTTCAGACCAAATCAAGGCTTGTCGGAGTATCAAAGCAGACGTGAAAAAGCATAAAACTATTGATCTTAAAGAAAGGGGAAATAGGACCTTGCAGAGAGCAGACAAATATGATGACAAATTGATGACAGTGGGCGGTGCTGATTTGAAAGCAGAAGTGAAGAATAGAATGGGAAAAGAACGCATGGAAGCAGACAATGGAACAAAAGATAGGCTGCAGGCGATTGACGTGTGAGAACTGGAGGAATAATGAGTCCCCCCCCCCTCTCCCCGCTTTTCTCTTTTACTAGTGTTTATTTTTACATGCCTGTTTGTCTGTCTGTTATCTGCTTCCCTGTACTCCTGTCTCTCTCTCTCTCTCCCATGATCTTTCTTATTGTTTGTGCTTGTCTGTTCATCTGCCATCTATCTGCTGTACGTTTATCTGTCTTTCTGTATTCCTTTATATCCTCTCTCCTTTTTCTTTTTGTTTTTTTTTGTGTGTGTGTGTGGTGTGTTGTTTGTTAGTTTTTGTTACTGTGTTATTGTTTTTCGTCTATTTTTGCTCTGTTTTGTTACTGCTATTGTTGTTTCTCTTTAGTTTTTGGTTGGTGTTTTTGATACTATCATGGTGTTATCCCTGGTAAGGTCGGGGACTGGATGTAAAATAATGACAAACATACTTATTAAAATATTATTTTTTACATAAAATATTTTGATTTGATTTTGATTAATTTGAATTGATTCTCTCTCTTTCTCATTCTCTGTCTTTCTCTCTTTCTCTCTCTCTCTGACTTTCTGTTCCTCTGTCTCTGTCTGTCTGTCTCTCTTTCTCTTTCTCTATCTGTCTCTTTCTCTCTCTGTCCTCGATCTTCTCTGTAAGTTGTTTCTGTTTCTCAGGTATTTTGCTTGATTTTCTGTTTATGTATTATTGTTTTCGAGTGTTGTACAACTATGGTGTATGCATTTAGTCCCTTTCGGTATATTGTGTTCAGAGTGACAACAGATCAGTAGGAAAAAATAAGAAAAGGAAAGAGAGAGAGAGAGAGAGAGAGAGAGAGAGAGAGAGAGAGAGAGAGAGAGAGAGAGAGAGAGAATGAGAGAGAATGAGAGAGAGACAAGCAAATACTAACACACACACACCATGCATGCACACACACATACACACATAGTCACATAGACATATACACACAGACATAGTCACATAAGCACACAGACACACACACACGCACAGACACACACAGACACACAGGAAAACATACATACACACATACACACACACCAGATGAATACACATACAAACACACCTACAAACAAACCAACCGTGTGTGCTACGACATACATTCATCAATGCAGTGGACCTTTTCAAAGCCAGCTCTTTTTTTGGGGGGGCTGCCCTCCTCAAAGGCAGGCAGGGTGTTTATCAAAGCAGAGAGTGGAGTGCAGACATGGACAGCTAGTGATCCAGGGAAGGTGAGGAGGACACTGCTGAAACTGCCAGACAAACATCACAAGAACATGGGGACAGAGGGTGGTGCTGATTTCAGAGCATTAAAAGGGATGGAATAGAGTTTCCTGATGACACATGTTGAATGGCATGATGGAAGGAGCGATGGGGCAGAGCACATAATTATGACTTTCAGTTTGTTTCTATGTTTATTTTCCTGTTATATTCTGTTCACAGTCAACCTGATAAGTCTGTCCACTTGCGGGTTTTTCCGTTTGTTTGTCTACTTGTCTGCCTTTGTGTCAATCTGTCTATTTAAGTGATGGACAGCAGAGAAAGAAAGAGAGAGAGAGAGAAAGAGAGAGAGAGAGACAGAGACATACATACAGACTTACACAGACACAGAGCTGAGACAGAGAGGCAGACAGACAGACAGACAGGCAGATAGACTGACCAAATGACTGACAGACACTGACAGAGAGACACTCAGAGTAACACAAACAGAGACAAATGGAAAGAGATAGAGTCAAAAGCAGCTAAATAACATCCAGGCAGACACACAGACAGAAAGACAGGCAGACCCACACACAGACAGACAGGCAGACACACACATACATACAAACACACACACAGAATCTCACACACACACTAACAAACACATACATACATACATACATACATACAAACACACACACACAATCACACAGACACCCACCCACCCACTCTACACACACACTAACACACACACACAAACTAGTGCTTACATGACCTCCTCCCCCCCCCCCCCCACACAAACTAGTGCTTACATGAGCCCACAAAGGCACGCACACACACACACATTAACACACACACACACACACACACACACGTAATTCAAGGTAGACAAAACTGCAAACAATCTAACAGTGTGTGCTACCACATACATTCAACAACGCAGTGGACCTTTTCAAAGCCAGCCCTTGTTTGGGGGCCAGCCCTCCTCAAAGGCAGGCAGGGTGTTTATCAAAGCAGAGAGTGGAGTGAAGACATGGACAGCTAGTGATCCAGGGAAGGTGAGGAGGACACTGCTGACACTGCCAGACAAACATCACAAGAACATGGGGACAGAGGGTGGTGCTGATTTCAGAGCATTGAAAGAGGATGGCACATGTGGAATGGCATGATGGAAGGAGCAATGGGGAAGAACACATAATTATGACTTTCAGTTTGTTTTTATGTTTATTTTCCTGTTATATTCTGTTTACAGTCAACCTGATAAGTCTGTCCACTTGCGGGTTTTTCCGTTTGTTTGTCTATTTGTCTGCCTTTGTGTCAATCTGTCTATTTAAGTGATGGACAGCATAGAAAGAGAGAGAGAGACAGAGACAGACAGACAGACACAGACACAGAGCTGAGACAGAGAGGCAGACAGACAGACAGACATACAGGCAGATAGACAGACCAACTGACTGACGGACACTGACAGAGAGACACTCAGGGTAACACAAACAGAGACAAATGGAAAGAGATAGAGTCAAAAGCAGCTAAATAACATCCAGGCAGACACACAGACAGAAAGACAGGCAGACACACACACAGATAGACAGGAAGACACACACACATACATACAAACATACACACAGAATCTCACACACACTAACAAACACATACATACAAACACACACACACAATCACACAGACACCCACCCACCCACCCTACACACACACACACACAAACTAGTGCTTACATGACCCCCCCCCTCCCCAACACACACACACACACACACACACACACACACAAACTAGTGCTTACATGGCAGGACACCACACACACCACACACACACACACACACACACACACACACACACACACACACACACACACATATACACACACGTAATTGAAGGTAGACAAAACTGCAAACATACTAACAGTGTGTGCTATCACATACTTTCAACAATGCAGTGGACCTTTTCAAAGCCAGCCCTTTTTGGGGGCCAGCCCTCCTCAAAGGCAGGCAGGGTGTTTATCAAAGCAGAGAGTGGAGTGCAGACATGGACAGCTAGTGATCCAGGGAAGGTGAGGAGGACACTGCTGACACTGCCAGACAAACATCACAAGAACATGGGGACAGTGGGGGCTGCTGATTTCAGAGTATTAAATGAGGATGACTAGAATGTGAAAATGGTTTCATATTTAAAAAAAAACACCTCACCATTTGTAAACCTTTGAGCTCTGGCTTTAGAGGCAAAAAAAGAAGAGAGAGAGAGAGAGAGAGAGAGAGAGAGAGAGAGAGAGAGAGAGAGAGAGAGAGAGAGAGAGAGAGAGAGACAGAGAGGGACAGAGAGAGAGAGAGAGAAACATGCATGCATTTATACACAGACACACACACACAGGCACATACATGTGCACACACACAGTTTCAGGCACAGACACACACACAGGGGGAGAGAGAGAGAGAAACATGCATACATTCACACACAAACACACACATTCAGAAACACACACACACACACACACACAGGAAACACACACACACACACAGAAAGGGAGAGAGAGAGAGATAATAATGAAGATGTGATTTTCAAAAACAGCAATATGATATGGCATGGAAATATAGATTTGTCAAAGGAATGTTTGGTGTGTTCTTTTAACACAAAGATAGCCCTTTTGGCCACCCCCTCAAAGCCTGGGGGTTTATGAAAGCAGAGGGTTGAGTGAAGCAGGGACGACATTGATCTTACTGCAGTGGCAGGTAGACAGACAGACAGACAGACAGACAGGCAGACAGACAGACAGACACACACACACACACAACAACACACACACACACACACACATACACACAACACACACACACACACACACGGCAGAGCAGCCCGAATATCACACAAAGAAATCTGCCATGACTTCAAGTGGTATGAAAAATAAAAGAACATGAAAATGAGTCGCACGCACACACTTTCACACACACACACCACACACACCTACACATGCACACGCACAGTAGGCGCTAGCTACTACAACACATACACACACATGCATGCATTAATACACAGACACACACATACGCACATACACACACACAAACACACACATACACACACATACACACACATATACATACATACATAGCATATACACACACGGTAGGCGCTAGCTACAGTATACCACACACCCACACCCACACCCACACACACACAAACACACAAACAAACACACACACGCAAACACATACACAGACACACACTATCTCTCTTTCTCTCTCTCTCTCTCTCTCTCTCTCTCTCTCTCTCACACACACACACACACATACATACACGCGCGCGCGCGCGCGCGCGCTGTATGTACAATCTGAAAATAAAAGTTTGACTTTGACTTTGACGCGCGCGCGCGCGTATTCAAAGACGTCTGCAACTCCCTGTATCATATAACGGTGAGGGTGGAGGGTGGTGGGGTGGGTGAAATAAAATCATAATTATGAAAGCATGGAACATGTCAATGTTGCCCTTGTCAGCCTTATCTAAAGCCTCTCGATTTATCATAGAAGAATTCTAGGAGCAGAAATGTATTGATTCGATGAGAGAAGAAGCGTAGGCTTTTGGTGGAACTTGGTAAATACTACTTGAGAACTATGGCAGTCCTCCGTAGTATTTGTTCGGCAGAATAAGAGGCAGAGAGAGACAGAGCGAGAGAGAGAGAGGAGAGAGAGAGAGAGAGAGAGAGAGAGAGAGAGAGAGAGAGAGAGAGAGAGAGAGAGAGAGACAGACAGACAGACAGACGGACAGACAGACAGACAGAGAGACAGACAGACAGACAAAGACAGACAAAGACATAGAGAGACAGACAGACAGAGAGCTATAGAGAGAGACAGAAAGAAAAAGGGAGTGAGAGACAGACATAGAAGGAGAGAGAAAAGGATAGAGAGAGAGAGGGAGGGAGACAGACAGATAGCGAGGGAGGGAGACAGAGAGAGACAGAGAGACAGACAATAGCTATAGAGAGATACAGAAAGAGAAAAGGAGCGAGAGAGAGAAAGAGAGAGAGAAAGAGAGCGAGAGCGAGCGAAACAGACAGACAGATAGGTAGACATACAAACAACAGAGAGTTATATAGAGAGGCAGAAAGGGGAGAGAGGAGAGAGAGAGAGAGAGAGAGAGAGAGAGAGAGAGAGAGAGAGAGAGAGAGAGAGAGAGAGAGAGAGAGAGAGAGAGAGAGAGGAAGACAGACAGGGCAGACAGAAAGACAGACGGACAGACAGACAGGCATACAATGAAAGAGAGAGTGAGAGAGAGGGAGATAGAGAGGGACAGACAGACAGAAAGACAGACAGAGACGGGGAGAGAGAGAGAGAGAGAGAGAGAGAGAGAGAGAGAGAGAGAGAGAGAGAGAGAGAGAGAGAGAGAGAGAGAGTGAGAAAGAGAGAGAGAGAGAGAGAAGGAGAGAGAGGGAGAGAGAGAGAGAGGGAGAGAGAGAGAGAGGGAGAGAGAGAGAGAGAGAGAGAGAGACAGACAGACAGACAGAGAGAGAGAGAGAGAGAGAAGAGAGAGAGAGAGAGAGAGAGAGAGAGAGAGAGAGAGAGAGAGAGAGAGGAGAGAGAGAGAGAGAGAGAGAGATGAGAGAGAGAAGAGAGAGAGAGAGAGAGAGAGAGAGAGAGAGAAAGAGGGAGAGAGATGAGTGATTGAAGATAAATATGGAGAGAGAAAAAAGGATGTTGTGGGGGTGCGCAAGTGCAGGGAAAAACGGTTATGGCTCCATTGTTGGTCTTTGTTCTCCTGCGGTTGCTGTCTGTCTGTCTGTCTGTCTCTGTCTTTATGTCTGTCTGTCTGACTCTGTCTATCTCTGTCTGTCTGTCTGTCTCTGTCTGTCTCTGTCTGTCTCTGTCTGTCTGTATCTGTCTGTCTGTCTCTGTATGTTTGTGTGTCTGAGTCTGTGTCTATCTGTGTCTGTGTCTGACTCTGTCTGTCTGTCTGTGTCTGTCTGTGTGTGTTTTTGTCTGCCTCTCTCCCTTCCTCTCCCTCTCTCCCTCTCTCTATCTCCCTCTCTGTCTGTCTCTCACTCCCTTTCTCTTTCTGTCTCTCTCTCTAGCTCTCTGTCTGTCTTTGTCTCTCTCTCTGTCTCTCTCTATAGCTCTCTGTCTGTCTGTCTCTCTCTGTCTCTCTCTGTTTCTGTCCCTCTCTCTCTCTCTCCTCTCTCTCTCGGTGCGTGTTTTCTTCTCTTTCGTTGATGCTTTCTCTGTCTAACCGTTCACAGTATCTTTCTCTGTCCACCCTCTGTATGTCTTTCCCTCTCTTTCTTCTTCTCTTTTTCTCTACGTTCTTTTGCCACTCCTTTGCTTTACTTTGAGAAAAAACAAAAAAGGTTAATAGTTTTAGCAGAAATTGTAATAATACTAATAATAATGATAATAATAATTTATAATTAACCACTTTTGTGAAAAACACACATATTGATAATAATAATAATAATAATAATAATAATAATAATAATAATAATAATAATAATAATAATAATAATAATAATAATAATAATAATAATGTATGGAATTTATATAGTGCTGAATCTTGTAAAGCGACAAATCAAAGCGCTTTTTATATCGAGGATAATGGAATAAGCACTCATGATTTTTTTACATCCAGTCCCCATGTGTATGCGGTTTTGTAAATTTTGTCATCTGTTCCCACCGGCACACAATGGCCTACTCTTTCGAAAAGCGGAACAGGATTTAACGTGTGCGCAAGATGTTCTGCATGCGTTAGCACACGGGGCCTCGATTTATAGTCCGATCCGAAGGACTTTGACATTCAGTTCGATTTGTTTATCAAAGTGGGAAGAAAGGGCGAGGCTGGGAATCGAACCCAGAACTTCACGGTTTACTTGT
>CM054151.1:42773799-42778799 GCA_028751875.1 Rapana venosa
TGTGCGTCTGTGTGTCTGTTTAAAAAAAAAAAATTCTTTAATATCGAGGATAATGGAATAATCACTTATGTGCTTTTTACATCCAGTCCCCGTGTGTATGCGGATTTGATAAATCTGTCATCTGTTCCCACCGGCACACAATGGCCTAATCTTACGAAAAGCGGAACAGTATTTAACGTACCTCGGTTTCTAGTCTCATCTGTGTGTCTGTTCCCTCTCTGTCTCTGTCTCTCTGTCTATGTCTTCCTGTCTGCTGTCTCTGCCTCTCTGTCTATATCTGCTTGTCTGTCTGTCTGCCTGTCTGTCTCTGTCTGTCTATCTTTTTCTCACTCTCTCTGTACCCCCCTCCCCCCCCTCTCTCTCTCTGTTTTCTATCTTTATCTGTTTCACTTTTGATGTTCCTGTCTGTCTGTCTGTTTGTCTCATTCATTGTCTCTGTCTCCCTTCATCTCTTTGTGTGCGCGTGTGTGTGCATGGGGGGAGGGAGGGTTGGGTGGGTGGGAGTGTGTGTAAGTAAGTAAGTCTTCAATTGTAATGTCTTTCCACTTTAAGTGATACTAGACGACCCTAAAATAGGAATCTGAATACGAGAGCGAGAGAGAGAGAGAGAGAGAGAGAGAGAGAAGAGAGAGAGGAAGAGAGAGAGAGAGAGAGAGAGAGAGAGATAGAGAGAGAGAGAGAGAGAGAGAGAGAGAGAGAGGAGAGAGAGAGAGAGAGAGAGAGAGAGAGAGAGAGAGATCTACTATGTGTGTTTGCGTGTGGGTGTGTGTGCGTCCCTGCATGCGTGCGTGTGCGCGCTCGTGTGTGTGTAATAAATAGAAATAACAAAAGAAATAGTATTCTTAACATGAACAGATCAAGAGCAGAAATTAAAAAAAAATTGAAATGAAAAAATGAACTACAACAAAAGCCCTATGGGACTTAACAATATACCTTTGGCAATGTCAAACGTTAACCTAACATTGTTCAAATCGTCTTCAATGGAATTCTCAGAAAAGGCAGAGAAATGAGGTTTTAACTTCTCACATTCAAGTATGATATCGGTATTTGAAATATATTCACCACATACGCATTTAACATCCTTTCTGAAATGTGTCATGAATGCATTTAATCTTATCCTGAAAAATAATGCCTTGAGTTGTCTTTCTTTTACAGAATTTGTATGAATATCTGTGTTCAATGTATTCAACTACACTCTTCCCACTCGGAGTTGAATGTGAATTGTTTTGCTGATGCTTTTCCATAAATTTATTCAATGATGCTTCTTCTAACAGCCGATAACCCTCTGCAATGGATAGAGGGACATGCAGTACTATAGACCCCTTTTCATTACGTGCACCTTTCTTCGCAGCCCGATCAGCCCACTCATTAGAAAATAATCCTATATGTGAAGGTATCTAGAAAAAGGAAACATGGATTCCTCTTAAACGCAGATTTATGAAGTATTTTACGTATAGTATACGTTTAGTAGATAGGTTATAAGGATAGGTTATAAGTAATAGACTTTACGCATATAATACTGATTTTGGATCCACACAAAGTAATATATGAAAGAAAGAGTACGGATGATCTAAAATGAAATTCAAATTCATGACAATAGCGGTCAGTTCAGCTGTAAAAACAGATCGATTTTTACCAACATGATATGACTTTTCTATTTTTAGTGCTGGTAATAGGAATGCTGAACCTGCTTGATGATCGTCTAGAAGTGAGCCCTGTGCATACATTTTAAGACAATGACAGTAACTATGTTGTATATTTGAATGAACATTAACTGCCATCATATTTGGATTCTTATATGTGTGTGTGTGTGTGTGTGTGTGTGTGTGTGTGTGTGTGTGTGTGTGTGTGTGTGTGTGTGTGTGTGTGTGTGTGTGTGTGTGTGTGTGTTGGGGGAGGTGATGTGTATGTAAGTATCTTTGCTGGTTTACATAGAAATAATGAATATGGCCATGTAGTTGGCCAGAGAAGCTAATGCAAACAGCCATCCTGAACATAAACACAGACACACACACACGCACGCACACACACACACGCACACACACGCACGCACGCACGTACACGCACGCACACACCCCCCCCCCCCATTTCTCTTTTTTTATATACGCAAACATGCGCACAAACTTCCATAATTAATGTACCTAAACATATACACTGTGAGGTGTAGTGGACTTCATCGTGCGTTGAACACTCGAGCCCGCGCACACACGCACGCACGCACACATGCACACACATCTGCAAAAACATAATTAGCAAGAAAGTTCTGCGTTTGGAGAGGATGGTCTTCCATGTTCGTGTGTTTGTTCCCCTGGGATTGCCGGGGGCCTGTCAGTATAAATAGCATCCTCTTATTCTGTCAACTATGTGCTGGAAATGTTCATCTTTTCTATCACTCTCTTTGTTTCTGCAATGTTCCCTGTTCTTCCTGTCGCGTCCTTCTTGTGAATTGTCTGCCTTCTTGGTCTAGTCTCCTGCCCTTTTTGTAAAGAAAGAATTAAAAGATATCAATCCTTTCCCACGCTTAAGTTGGATGTGCAGGGCCTGACTTGTCAGGCGCTTAAAGACAGCTGACGCCCTTTTCGCTCATATAACAGACAGCAATAGTTGCTGTCTGAGCATTCGACGAATAATAAGTTTGCTTATTTGTTTGTTAATTTGCTTGCTTACTTTTTTAAAGTCTGCTGTGTCGATAATCAAAGTCAAAGTTTAACTTGTATTTTTAGATTGGACACTGGCCTTGTGTGCTTTTAGCTCGTTTGTTGGTGTGTTTGTTGGTTGGTTTGTTTGCTGTGTGCTTGTCTGAATTTATTTTCCATTCTCCATATATCCTCAGATCATTGTTGTGTCAACATAAGGTAACACGGTGAAGGTGTCCCATAACCTCTCTAGTCGTAGGGGAGCGAGGCGTCAGAGACCTCACTTCTCCAGGGGCCAGCATATTGAGGGCGGCGCCCATCTCCTCTCCCTCGCTGCTTTACTTTAACTGACCCTAAAGAGGGAGGTGCCCTTGTACAGCTGGGTGAACTGGGGGAACTGTACTGAAGCCAAGGCGCGGAAACGGTCACCCATCCTCTGGGTAGCCACGCTCGACGCTGCTTAACATTGGCTGGGTGAAAGCGAGTGCTCTGACCACTGAGCTATCCTGGCTAACGTTGATGTGGATACTTGTCATAAATTATGGGACATTTCTGCGTTTTGTTACTTCAAAACTGATTTTCTTTTTAAAAATGGTTCTTAAGAAGGCTAAACAGCTATGTTTATTCTTGTCCTCTGTAGTTTCGGCCTTTCTTGTCATAATAATCATAGCTTCTCCTGTGTCAAAGACTGACTAAGAAGATGTTTCATGTTCGTCTTTGATGTCAGTGTTCGGTTTTCTCTGCATGAGCCTGTTTATGTGCCTGCCTCTGTGTCTCTCTGTGACTCTGTCTCTGTCTTAAATTTTGTCGTTATTTTTGTCTCTTTTTTATGTCTTTCTCATTCTCTGTCTCTCTTCTTCTGTGTGAGATACTTATTTATTTATTCTATATTTTTTATATTGAGGGAAATGGAATAAACACTGCTTGTTTATATTAGTGTACGTGTGTATGCGGTTTTGTAAATGCTGTCATCTGTTACCACCGGCACACAATAGCCTACACTTACGAAAAGCAGAACAGGAGTTAACGTGCGCGCAAGATGTTCTGAGAACGTTCGCACATGGGGCCTCGGTTTATAGTCTCATCCGAAGGACTTTTTGGGAGATTGGAGTCTGCATCGATGTTAACTCCAAGGAAAAATATCCCCTTGAACGGGAATCGAACCCTGGTCGTCAGATTGTGAGCGCAATGTTCTAACCACTAGGCTATCCACAGAGAAAGAGAGCGAGAGAGAGAGAGAGAGAGAGAGAGAGAGAGAGAGAGAGAGAGAGAGAGAGAGAGAGAGAGAGAGAGAGAGAGAGAGAGAGAAGAGAGAGAGAGAGAGAGAGAGAGAGAGAGAGAGAGAGAGAGAGAGAGAGAGAGAGAGAGTGACAGACAGACAGACAGACAGACAGACAGAGACAGAGATCTGGCTGAAACCCAAGCACGTGGCCATGTTTGCGTTGGGTTTTTAGAATTATTTGCTCTTTATTTGCTTAGTTACCGCCTGCTTTTCTTTGTTGGTTTGTTTGTTTATTTGTGGAGTATTTTAGTTCATTTCCTTGTTTGTCTCTATAATCACGTCTTAAGAGCATTGTGTGAGCAGACTATGATCAGGGTAGTTAGCATGAACGTTCCTCCATTTTAAAAAAAAAAATGTTCTTTTTGCAAATTGAAAACTGACCTTCCTTTCTTCTAAAATTGAAACCCATTTAGAATGCGTAGTTTGTTTTCGACTTTGCTCGATCGGCCTTTCTGTGATTAAGTGTTGACTTGTTTGGGTTTTTTATTTGAAACTCAGGTTACACAACTTGAAAGGAAAGCTATTTCACGCACGTCTTTGTCCTCATCTGTCTGTTATTTGTGTGTGTATGTTTTTATTTTGTATTTATTCATTTATTTATTCTTTTATATCGAGGATAATGGAATAAGCACTCATGTGGTTTTTTTAACATCCACTCACCGTGTGTATGCGGTTTTGTAAATTTTGTCATATGTTTTCACCGGCACACAATGGCCTACTCTTACGAAAAGCGGAACAGTGCGCAAGATGTTCTGCATGCGTTCGAACACGAGGCCTCGGTTTATAGTCTCATGCGAAGGACTTTGACATATGTATGTATGTGTGTGTATGTGTGTGTGTGTGTGTGTGTTTGTGCGCGTGTGCGCGCGTGTGTGTGTGTACGTGTGTACGTGTGTGATATCTTCAGTTTAACATCTATTCACATTTAGTAATTTTAGACGGAAAAAGTCTAACAAGAAAAAGCAAACGATAACTGAAAAAATGTCAGATAATAGTATTGAATAAAAACCAACTGTAACATACTACAAAAACTGAGTTATCGGACGCGTGTGCGTGTGTGTGTGTGCGCGCGCGCGCGTGTG
>CM054151.1:42786299-42793799 GCA_028751875.1 Rapana venosa
TACCACGGCATCGTCTTTCGTGTCTCCCCCACGACCGCCAAGGTCACGGGTCTGATGATGATGATGATGATGTGTGTGTATGTGTGTGTGTATGTGTGTGTGTGTGTGTGTGTGCGCGCGCGCGTTTGTGTGTGTGCGTGCGTGCGTATGTGTGTGTTGTGAGTGTGTGTGTGTGTGGATGAGGGTGTGTGTATGTGTGTTTGTGTGTGTTTGTTTGTGTATGTGTGAGTGTTTCTCTCTGTGTGTAGGTGTGTGCGTGTATGTATGCATGTATATGTGTGAGTGTGTGTGTGGGGGGGGGGGGGATTTGTATGTGTGTGTTTATTTTTTAGTTCTCTATTTATTTATTTTAATTTATTCTTTTATATCGAGGATAATGGAATAAGCACTTGTGTGCTTTTTTACATCCTGTCCCCGTGTGTATGCGATTTTGTAAATTCTGTCATCCGTTCCCCACCGGCACACGATGGCCTACATCTAGGAAATGCGGAACAGGATTTGGGTGTGTGGATGTGTGGATAGGTGTGTATGTGAGTGTGCGTGTGTATGTGTGTGTATATCTGTGTTTGCTCTGCTTCATTATATTTAACTTTGCTTTTGTCAGAGGGAGCTGTCTGCAACTCTAAGGATGTTCTATTTATGTTCAAGGACACAGTCATGACAATATAAGGGATGTTGTTTGCGTGTTGGTATAAGAGATGTACTTTACATTTTCTCCCTGTTTTTGACTGTTTGGCCATGTTGATTTTCTCTGCATGTGTGTGTGTGTGTGTGTATGTGTGCGCGCATGTAGACGTGTTCGTGTCTGTGACTGTGGGTGTGTGTTTTGTTTTATGGTATATACATAATACAAGTATCTGTAATTGTTTGTATGTGTGTACGCGAGTGTGCATATCTGAGAAAGGTAGCGAGGGAGAGAGACAAAAAGAGAGAGGGAGAGAGAGACAGACAGAGAGAATGAGAGAGAGAAGCAGACAGACAGGCAGACAGCGAAAATGAAGAGAGTCAGAGAGAGAGAGCGAGAGAGAGAGAGAGAGAGAGAGAGAGAGAGAGACAGAGACAGAGACAGACAGAGAGACAGACAGACAGACAGACAGAGACAAAGACACAGACACAAACTCAGACACAGACACAGAGACAGAGAGAACAGACAGACAGACATAGAGAGCCATGGAGGGACAGAGTCTGAGACAGATACAGAGATAAAATCAAATTAAATAAACTCAAATCACAGTAAAATCTAATTGTGAGGATAATGAGTAAACATTTGTGTGCTTTTTTCCACATCCAGTTTCCGCTCTTTTGAAGGATACATCATGAGACCAGCAACAACAACAACAACAACAAAATAATTCAAGTTGAATCCCAAAAACTAAACAATCAAATACTGCAGCAAAAACAACAACAACAGCAACAACAACAACAACTAAACACACAGTCAACCACATTCAACAATGAAAGTAGGGAGGAAAAACAGAAAGAAAAATCACCTAACCAAACAAAAACTAACCAAAAAAAACCCCGGCTACACAAACAATAACTTGCACACAAATACACAGGAAAAGAAATGATAATAACGGTAAAAAAAAAAGTAAATAGCAAATAACCAAGCAATAAAGACAAACCAAAAAAAATGTAAAAAAGTACTAGTACTACACTACTAAATACTATACTACTACTACTACTACTAACATTATACTACTATCTATGAACTATTACTACTACTACTACTACTACTACTACTACTATACTATACTACTACTACTACTACTACTCTACTCCTACTACTACTACTTCTACTACTACTCCTACTACTACTACTACTCCTACTACTACTACTCCTACTCCTACTACTACTACTACTGCTGCTACTGCTGCTGCTGTTGGTGCTGCTGCTGTTGCTGCTGCTCCTTCTCCTTTTACTCCTCCTCCTCCTCCTCTCATCCTCCTCCTCCTACGAAGGAGAGAGAGAGAGAGAGAGAGAGAGAGAGAGAGAGAGAGAGAGAGAGAGAGAGAGAGAGAGAGAGAGAGAGAGAGAGAGAGAGAGAGAGAGAGAGAGAGAGAGAGAGAGAGAGAGAGAGAGAGAGAGAGAGAGAGAGAGCAAACGTGTCACGAGCTTGGTAACTGGATCTCAAACAATACCATCGATGCTAATTCCGCCTTCATCCATAACCATAAGAGGTAGAATAAAAACCACATCTACATGACATATCCTTTACTTCGTGCCTTCGTCCTAATATTTTGAGCACGGAATTACGCTACTCCGTGTCCATGTCTGTCTGTCTGCCTGCCTGTCTGTCTGTCTGTCTGTCTTTTTGCCTATGTGTGTGTGTCTCTCTCTCCCTCCCTACGCCCCCCTCTCTCTCTCTCTCTCCATCCCTCCCTCCATCTCTCCTCCTCCGTCCCTCTCTCCCTCCCTTCATCTCTCTCTCTCTCATATTTGTTCTGACTCGCTAGCTGTCTCTCAGTATTTGGTTACCTATCTGGACGGCTGCTCTTGAAGTGACACTGCTGGGAAGGACAGTCTGCTAAGCTGGATCAGTACTTAGTCTCAGAAAAAGAAAAAGAAAAAAATAGGAGCGTTGCCTGAGATTTCCTTCACTCTAGCGAGCGAGCGAGAGAGAGAGAGAGAGGGGGGGGGGGGAGGGAGGGAGAGAGAGAGAGAGAGAGAGAGAGAGAGAGAGAGAGAGAGAGGAGAGAGAGAGAGAGAGAGATACAGAGAGTGCGTGAGAGAGAGGCAGACAGATAGACAGATAGGCAGACAGACAGACAGGTAGGCAGACAGACACAGATAGACAGATAGGCAGATAGACAGAGACAGAGAGCGACAGAGAGAGGAGAGAGAGTGTATGGGTGTGTGAGGAGGGAAGACAGAGAGAGGATAGTCGAGAGATAGAGAGAGAGAGAGAGGTCGAGAGATACAGAGAGTGCTGAGAGAGAGACAGGACAGATAGACAGATAGGCAGACAGACAGATAGACAGATAGGCAGATAGACGGAGACAGGAGACAGAGAGACAGAGAGGTGCAGAGGCAGAGATGGCACCAAGAGAGCGAAATAAAAGAACTGAGAGAGAGAGATAGGTAGAGGCACAGAGATAGAGTAGGAGAGCAGAGAGCAAAGAAAAGAGAGATGAGAGGGGACAGAGGCAGACAGAGAAAGAAGGAAGAGACAAAATGAAGAGACAGAAATGAAATCAAAATCGTTAGGGAACTTCCGCCTCGGGCCACAATCAAAGGAGTGTGGGGGAGAAAGGGGGGTGTGTGGAAGAAGTTTGCAAGATTTGATCTAATAAACAACACTATAATTATCCTTTAACAACATTAACTGGTTGGAGGTGAACGAGTTCCCCTGTTTGATTGCACGGAAAGTATTATTGGATAACTGTCTGATCCGCTGATGTTCGGTTGGATGAAAAATACATCTGGATAACTGACTGTTCTACTTATGTTCCACTGGATGAAAAATACATTTGGATAACTGACTGTTACACTCCTGTTCCACTGGATGAGAAGTACATTTGGATAACTGACTGTTACACTCCTGTTCCACTGGATGAGAAATACATTTGGATAACTGACTGTTACACTCCTGTTCCACTGGATGAAAAATACATTTGGATAACTGGCTGTACCGATGCCATTCTATGAAAAATTAAATTTGAGATAACTATTTGTTCCGCTGCGAAGGTTGTTTGAACACATCTTAACACTCACTGAAAGATTCACACAGCTTTGAGGAAATTCGATTCTCAGATTTTGTACACCTTGAGCAGTTTTCCGAAAAAATATTGTTTGTCTTCTGTCTGACTGAACACGAAATAGATAATGTTTTAAGAAGTCATTTTTTTGCAGAGATAGCGAGCGCGAGAGAGAGAGAGGAAAGAGAGAGAGAGAGAGAGAGAGAGAGAGAGAGAGGAGGAGAGAGAGGAGAGGAGGAGAGAGAGAATTCATTCATCCATCCATCCATCCATCCATCCATCCATCATACATACATACATACATACATACATACATACATACATACATATACATACAGACAGACAGACAGACAGACAGGCGGACATACGGACACACATACAAAGTAACATCCATCCATCCATCCAACAATACATGTACACACATACATACAAACATACACAAGGACACAAAGACAGACAAAACAGACAGAGAAACAGACGAGGTGGGGGAGGGGGTAAGAGATCAATGTCAAGAGTACAGGAAGCTTTGTGAATGGCTTGGTCTTGGATTTCATTCCACACGCGTAGTTTAGCAGGGAGTGATGGCCATTTTATCTCCGCGGATGGGGGAGAGGCGTTCGCTGTTGCCCCCTCACACTGTGAGCATCATCAAGTACAAGGTGTCTGTTACTGCCATGTGATTCCCTCTCTGCAGGGTATTAACTTTGTACTTCTGTCTGTTCACGCATATGATTATGCATATGCATGACAAGACACAGATGTACAAATACAGAAACAGACACATAAACAGGCACACGCACAAACACACCACACAAACACTCACACGCACACAAACAAGGAGAGAGAGAGAGAGAGAGAGAGAGAGAGAGAGAGAGAGAGAGAGAGAGAAGAGAGAGAGAGAGAGAGAGAGAGAGAGAGAGAGGAGAGAGAGAGAGAGAGAGAGAGAGAGAGAGAGAGAGAGAGAGGAGAGAGAGAGAGAGAAGAGAGAGAGAGAGAGAGAGAGAGAGAGAGAGAGAGAGAGAGAGAGAGAGAGAGAGAGAGAGAAGAGAGAATGAATGAATGAATGAATGAACGAATTTTTTTTGACAAAAGCTACAAGCCCATCAGTCAAAGGGGGTAATTGTAAGTAACATATTAACATAGGACTGAATATGAAAAGGACATGAGTAATAATCCAAAGTCCAGATAAATGTCAACCAATATTTTCAGTTATTACGTATAGGATCCGTTTCATTCATAGTCTGCTTACGTTTATCTAGAGCCTGCGTTATATATATTGCTAAAGATTTAAGCTCGGACATATTATTTGAAGATATCACCTTTTGTACAAGATTGGTGGACCTGTTGGTTGGGTTTGTCAAAAAAGCAATTTTTTGGCGAATGTCATGATAAGTTCTACAAGCAAACAAAAAATGAAATTCGTCTTCTTCTTCTTCTCCACATGCTGGACAAGAGTTGTTGTCTGTCTCTGCTGTAATATACCATTGTTTGCAGTTCAAAAGACCACACAACCTTAGCCTAAATTTTAGTAAATTACTTCGAAGCCTTTTATTAGTTAACGATATCAGATACTGTTCTGGACCAAACGCATCTTTAAAGGAGCTATACCAAGTGTATTTTTCACTAGACATTAACTGTTCATGCCAGTTCTGATGAAAACATGAAATAAGTCTACCTTTCAATTCTCTAACAAACTGTTCTTCATAACCCACCCCCTGGCATAGCCAAACAATACCAAATCCATTTATCGTCAAAAGATCTTTTACTTAAGTCGCCCAGTTTACTTTACCATTATTATGTTGTATAAGCAGCATCTCGTATGCTTGTCTGTTTATTCTTAACATAGGAAGCCTGATAAGTTTAATCCAGTATTTAATGCATTTAGTTATGGTTCTTATATAAAAGGGGTATCTACCAGTTTCTCCGTACATAAGTTTATTTGATGCATGTAATGGAACACATACGAATTTTTTCATGGCAAAGGTGTGTACTTTTTCAATTTGTGTGGTATCTTCTAGACCCCATACTTCTGCTGCATACGTCAGGGCAGGTTCTATTTGTGTGTCAAACAGTTTCCAAAATAATGTACTATCAGCAGAAGCTAATCTCATTGATTTGATAATTTGCATAACTCCATTTTTAGCTTTTTGACACATCATATCAAACATAGAGCTATTACACAACTTTGTTGAAAATGTTACCCCAAGGTACTTATAGTCATTTGTTACTTTAAGTTTTTGGTCCCCATAAGTCCATTTTTCTCTCATTCTCAAGTGACCTAGTATGCCAGACAACTATCGAGAAGAGAGAGAGAGAGAGAGAGAGAGAGAGAGAGAGAGAGAGAGAGAGAGAGAGAGAGAGAGAGAGAGACAGACAGACAGACAGACAGCCAGCCAGCCAGACAGCCAGCCAGCCAGAAGGCAGAAAGAGAGAGAGAGAGAGAGAGAGAGAGAGAGAGAGAGGAGAGAGAGAGAGAGAGGAGAGAGAGAGAGAGAGAGAGAGACACACACACACACACACAGACAGACAGACAGACAGACAGACAGACAGCCAGACAGCCAGCCAGCCAGACAGGCAGAAAGAGAGAGAGCTGGTGACAGAGAGAGAGAGAGAGAGAGAGAGAGAGAGAGAGAGAGAGAGAGAGAGAGAGAGAGGAGAGAGAGAGAGAGAGAGAGAGAGAGGAGAGAGAGAGAGAGAGAGAGAGTTGCTCAATGTTTTGTATCTTTCTCATTAATTTGTTCTATTTTCAACGCCTGTGGGTTTTTAAATTCAGAAACTCTGGAAACTTTGTAAATTTAAAAATACCTGGAATTATACTAGTCTGACCTTGTTTGGGATTGATGGTATTTTTGCAATGAACAGTAGAACTTCCCCCCCCCCCACCTTTATACCCCTTCCCCGCCAATGCTTCCTTTCTCTGCTTCGTTTCCATCTTCCTTCACCTTCACTTATCTCTCAGTTCTTTAGATTTTGGGAGCACCACTGAAAAATTTTGCAACCAGCTTCCTCCATACCTGCTACCTTCTGCTTTCCGTAGCAAATCGTTCCACTCAAGGCCAGTCCACTCTCTGATGTTGTCTTCCCATCGTTTTCTCTGTCTGCCTCTTCGTCTCCCTCCTTGTACTGTTCCCTGTAGGACAGTCTCGGCCAGTCCAGATGTTCGTGTGACGTTCCTGTACCACTTGAATTTGCGTGGTTTTCTTCTTCTTCTTCTTCTTCTTCTTCTTCTCCTCCTCCTGCTGCTGCTGCTGCTGCTGCTGCTCCTCCTCCTCCTCCTCCTCCTACTACTACTACTACTACTACTACTACTACTACTACTACTAAGAGAGAGAGACAGAGACAGAGAGACAGAGAGACAGAAAGAGAGAGCAAACGTGCCACGAGTTTGGTAACTGTCTCAAACAGGCCAGTTCAGATGTGCGTGTGACGTTCCTGTACCACTTTAGTTTGCGGTGTTTTTTTTGATTCCACTGAAGTCAGGAGCTCTTCATATGGTCCGATGGTGCTTGCTTAACGCCATTTGAAGCTTACCCTGCAAGAGGACACCTACGGTGATAGGGCATGTTGTTACGCTACATAACATAGCCTGTAGTTTTTCTTTTCGACGGTTCAGGTTCATTGGGATAGCCTGGCAATCAGCAGTCTCTCCATCTTGTCTGTCTGTCTGTCTGTCTGTCTGTCTGTCTCTCTCTCTCTCTCTCTTTCTCTCTCCTCTCTCTCTCTTCTCTCTCTCTCTCTCTCTCTCTCTCTCTCTCTCTCTCTCTCTCTCTCTCTCTCTCTCTTTCTCTTCTTCCTCCTCTC
>CM054151.1:42801299-42803799 GCA_028751875.1 Rapana venosa
ACCACTGCTCATTTCCCAAGTATTTGATTCATGCTTTGTATAATTATTGGGATCCCTGACAAACGAAAGTTGCACAGATCTGTCTATCTATCTATCTATCTATCTATCTATCTATCTATCTATCTATCTATCTATCTATCTATCTATCTATCTATCTATCTATCTATCTATCTATCTATCTATCTATCTATCTATCTATCTATCTGTCTATCTATCTATCTATCTATCTATCTGTCTATCTATCTATCTATCTATCTGTCTATATGTCTATCTATCTATCTATCTATCTATCTATCTATCTATATGTCTATCTATCTATCTATCTATCTATCTATCTATCTATCTATCTGTCTGTCTATCTATCTATCTATCTATCTATCTATATGTCTATCTATATATCTATCTATATGTCTATGTATCTGTATGTCTATCTATCTATCTATCTATCTATCTATCTATCTATCTATCTATCTATCTATCTATCTATCTATATGTCTATATGTCTATCTATCTATATATATATATATGTCTATCTATCTATCTATCTATCTATCTACCTATATGTCTATCTATCTATCAATCTATCTATCTGTCTATGAATCTATCTATCTATCTGTATATCTATCTATCTATCTGTCTATCTATCTATCTATCTATCTATCTATCTATCTATCTATCTATCTATCTATCTATCTGTCTATCTATCTATCTATCTATCTATCTGTCTATCTATTTATCTATCTATCTGTCTATTTATCTATCCATCTATCTATCTATCTATCTATCTATCTATCTGTCTATATATCTATCTATTTATCTGTCTATCTATCTATCTATATATCTGTTTATCTATTTATCTATCTATCTGTCTATTTATCTATCTATCTATCTGTTTATCTATCTATCTATCTATCTATCTATCTATCTATCTATCTATCTATATGTCGATCTATCTATCTATCTATCTATATGTCGATCTATCTATCTATCTATCTATCTATCTATCTATATGTCTATCTATCTATCTATATGTCTATCTATCTCTCTATCTATCTATCGTCTATCTGTCTATCTATCTATCTATCTGTCTATCTATCTATCTATTTATCTGTCGATATGTCTATCTATCTATCTATCTATCTATCTATCTATCTATCTATCTATCTATCTATCTATCTATCTATATGTCTATCTATCTATATATCTGTCTGTCTGTCTATCTATCTATCTATCTATATGTCTATCTATCTATCTATCTATCTATATGTCTATCTATCTATATATATATCTATATATCTATCTATCTATCTATCTATATATATGTCTATTTATGTATCTATCTATCTATCTATCTGTCTATGAATCTATCTATCTATCTGTCTATCTATCTATCTATCTATCTATCTATCTGTCTATCTATCTGTCTATCTATCTGTCTATCTGTCTATCTATCTATCTATCTGTCTGTCTATCTATTTATCTATCTATCTGTCTAATTATCTATCCATCTATCTATCTATCTATATCTATCTGTCTATATATCTATCTATTTATCTGTCTATCTATCTATCTATCTATCTATCTATCTATCTATCTATCTATATATCTATCTGTCTATCTGTCTATCTATTTATCTATCTATCTGTCTATTTATCTATCTATCTATCTGTTTATCTTTCTATCTATCTATATGTCTATTTATCTATCTATCTATCTATCTATCTATCTTTCAACCTATCTATCTATCTACCTATCTATCTATCCGTCTATCTATGTATCTGTCTATCTATCTATCTATCTATCTATTACCTATCTATCTATCTATCTATCTATCTGTCTATCTATCTATCTATGTATCTATCTGTCTATCTATCTATGTATCTATCTATGTCTATCTATCTATCTATCTATCTATCTGTCTATCTGTCTATCTATCTGTCTATCTATCTATCTATATATCTATCTATCTATCTGTATGTATGTATGTATGTATTTATGTATATACACTTTCTCTGTTAAAAGAGGATCATCATGACGGAATACTGAACATAACAACCTTACGATTCCTAAACCAATTTAAGCAATGCTGCCATAACTTATTTGGAACTGTTAAGAAGTGGCTATCATGATCATGCAACCCTATCTTATCTGCATGTTGTTTGTTTGTTTGTTCTGTATCCCCCTCTCATAGTTCTTCGTTGTCTTCCTAGTTGTTTTCTTTTCTATATTTTAGGTGTATCCTTGGTCACATAGTATGAGGCCAGAGGACATCATGTTTTCCCTCGGAATGAAAAAGCGTACCAGGATTTGGACTGCGAGCATCAGCTTGTGGAGAAAACTCTGCTTCTCTGACAGAGAAATGGAGTCTCTCTTTCTCCAACCCTTGAAAAATAAAGATATCTTTCTCTCTCCCACCTGCCCCAAACTTGTTTTGTATAGTGGCCTAAGGCCGAAGTACGATGACACTTTTCAGTGTTCAGTGTTCAGTATTCTCTCTCTC
>CM054151.1:42818799-42823799 GCA_028751875.1 Rapana venosa
TGTCTCTATTTCTGTGTCTGTCTGTCTCTCTCTTTCTCGCTCTCTCTCTCTCTATCTCTCTAGTTCTCCCACTATTGCTCTCCTTCCTCTGTCTATATGTGATGGGTGTACTTTCTCCCATGCTGTCTCTTACTATTAAATTACCAACCTGATAGATCGTTCTTTAAGTGGGCCTCCAGAGAAAGCCACTTCTCTACGTTAGATCAATGCTATTCTCAGAGATATACAGGGGAGAGAGAGAGAGAGAGAGAGAGAGAGAGAGAGAGAGAGAGAGAGAGAGAGAGAGAGAGAGAGAGAGAGAGAGAGAGAAGAGAGAGAGAGAGAGAGAGAGAGAGAGAGAGAGGAGAGAGAGGGTGTTAAAAACACAGTCAAAAAGAAGGAAAGAAAGAAAGAAAGATAGATAGATAGATAGATAAATAGATAGATAGATAGATAGATAGATAGATAGATAGTAGATAGATAGATAGAATAACTGAAAGAACAAGTGAACAAAGAAAAGAAATAATGAAAGACACAGAGAGGGGTGGGGAGGAGAGACAGAGAGAGAGGAAAAGATGGAGGGAGAGAGGGGGAGGGGGGGTGGGGTGGAGCGAGAGAGAGAGGGAGAAAGACCGAGACAAACAGACAGTCAGACATATCGACAGAGACAGAGAGAAACACAGAAGGAGAGAGTCAGAGAGACACACAGAAAGACATTCAGACGGACAGACAGACAGGCAGGCAGACAGACAGACAGACAGCCATACAGCCATACAGACAGAGACAGAAAAAACACAGGAGACAGTCAGAAAGACAGAGAGGCAGAGGCAGACAGACATAGGACCTCTTTTGTTTAGACAGTGGAGAATCCTCCAGATCCACTGGCCCGACACCATCAGCAACGCAGACCTGTGGCAACGTACCAACCAGCTGCCAGCCGAGAATGAAATCCGGCGCAGGAGATGGGGATGGATCGGGCACACCCTGAGAAAGCCAGCCAGCAACATCACAAGGCAGACACTATCATGGAACCCCCAGGGAAAACGAAAAAGAGGAAGGCCAAGAAACACCTGGCGACGCGACCTTGCGGCAGAAACCAAGAAGATGGGATACACCTGGAGACAGCTGGAGAGAATAGCCCAGGACAGAGGACTCTGGCGGACTGTTGTCGGCGGCCTATGCTCCAGGGGGAGTGATGGGCCTAAGTAAGTAAGTAAGTGGTCTAGGATTTCATTCCACACACGTATAATTCAGAAGAGAGTAATTGCTATTCCAGGCGGATGGATAGAAACAGATTTCAGGTTCCCCCTCTGAAACTGCATCTTTACGTACGTGGTCTCTTCCACTGCCTTGTGGTACACATCATTTCATTGAATCTGATCTTCAAAGACGCCTGTCTTACCCAAACACTTACAGAGACACAGAGAGTTATAGATACATACAGACATATATATATATCTATATATATATATATATATATACAAGGAGAGAGAGAGAGAGAGAGAGGAGAGAGAGAGAGAGAGAGAGAGAGAGAGAGAGAGAGAGAGAGAGAGAGAGAGAGAGAAAGTGAGAAAGTAAGAGATAAACAGACAGACGGACGGACGGACAGACGTTCGCGCCCGCGCACACACACACACACACGCGCACACACACGCACGCACGCACAAACATACACACGCACGCGCACATGCACACGCAACGCCCCACCCCTCAAACACACACACACACACACATACACATATACACACAAGCACAAACATGTAGACACAACGACTCACAAATACATTCACACACATACAACACACACGCACAAACACACACACACACACACACACACACACACACACACACACACACACACACACACAAACACACACACACACGCGCGCACGCACATACATCTGCTGACTCGAGTACAATTTCCGTTCAAGAGGATTTTTCCTCTGGAGTTAACATCAGTGCAGACTCTATTCCCCCTACAAGTCCTCGGGATGATACTATAAACCGAGGTCCCGTGCGCAAACATATGCAGAACATCTTGCGCACACGTTAAAACCCGTTCCGCCTTTCGGAAGAGTAGGCCATTGCGTGCCGGTGGGAACAGATGGCAAAACTGACAAAACTGCATACACACGGGGAATGGATGTAAGAAAGCACGCGAGTGCTTATTCCATTATACTCGAAATAAAAGAATAAATAAATAGATCAATACATACATAAATAAATCAATATATGAATAAACACACACACACACACAACACACGCACACACATCACACACAAACACACACACACACACACACACACACACACAATTCCTTTATTAGAACTTCGATTCGGAGCACATGGCATACAAACTTAGGAACATCTGCAATTTTACATATTCGAACGAGTTCACGATCGATGTGTTCTGAACAGTCCAAAACTGGAGCACCCCCACCCCCCTCACTCCCACCCCCACCCCCCTCTCCCCCCCGTCAATGTATCTATTTTTGTATGGATTTTATAAGCTTCATCTCCTCCCTGTTCCCCCTCACCCCCCACGAAAATTAGTATGATAATTGAGTGAAGCTGACGATTGGTTTCCTTAGGCGGTAGTTTCAAAGTTGAAGGGTGTGGTTTTGCATTTAATAATAATAATAATAATAATAATGATGATGATGATGATGATGATGATAATACTACTAATAGTAATAGTAATAATAATAATAATAATAATAATAATAATAATAATAATAATACTATGGAATTTATATAGCGCTGAATCTTGTAAAACAAACAAATCGAAGCGCCTGCACTAAAGTCATTTACACGCATGCAGCGTTCCTCAAATAACATAAGATATTTCAAATGTATGCACATACACACATACACACACACTTAAACACACACACACACACACACACACACACACACACACACACACACACACACACACACACACACACACATCTGTGGCACCATTTAAAGGAATGGTGCAGTGGGTAGTTCTATAATCTCTCAGATTACGTTAAGAGCTGCTAGTATATTTTGTGTCTTTTATATGCATATGCATTACGAGTTGTATGTATACAAACTAGGGGTCCCATAATGACGTGTCGGTTTGTGTTGGGTTTCGGGCTCTGGAAAGTCTGCCGCGTGGGTTCAAGTAATACTGTGTTGGCTATAATTATAACTTGCATGGCATCCATTGTGAATGATGAAATATATGCTTGAAGTGATAAACAAAAAAAAACAAATACGTATCTTATTTTATTTTATTTATTGTATTTTATTCCTTTATATCGAGGATGATGGAATAAGCACTTGTGTGTTTTTTCTCTTTTTTTTACATCAGTCCCCGTATGAATGCGGTTTTGTCAATTTTGTTATCTGTTCCCACCGGCACACAATGGCATATTCATACGAAAAGCAGAACGGGATTTTACTTGTGGGCAAGATGTTCAGAGTGCGTTCGCACACGGGGCCTCGGTTTATTTTCTCATCCGAAGGACTTTTGGGGATAGTGGAGTCGGCACTGATGTTAACTCCAGGGGAAAATATCCCCTTGAACGGGAATCGAACCTGGGTCATCAGATTGTGAGCGCAATGTTTTAAGCACTAGGCTATCCCATAGATGCGCTAGCTTTCTTTAATAGTAGACAACTGTACCGAAACTTGTGGAATGTTTCACCCACACAGTGATGTCTTTCTTTTGAAAAATTCAACAGGCGAAACTATAAGACGGCATAAAATGTAAATGTCATTTGAAAAAGAAAACAAAAGGTTGGTCGCCTGTTGCAGCTTTGTCTCTATTCTTCCGAACTGCTTTGTCTGTTTTTCCAGAATTCTGAGTATACTTCCGTCTGTGTTTGAGTGTCTATCAGTCCGTCTGATCTTTGTTTCTCTGTCTGTGTCTGTCCTCAGCGTGTTGGTCAATCGCCTTGCCTCTATATATCCTGATACGCCTGCGCGCGCACACACACACACACACACACACACACACACACACACACACACACACACACACACACAACACACACACACACACACACAGAGTCAGAGACAGAGACAGAAAACGCGAATATTGATAACTGGAAAGAAGGCAAACACACACATACACACACACGCACGCACGCACACATACGCACGCACGCACGCACACACACACACACACACACATAAACACATACTCCATTTCCCAAGAATACAAAATTACGTTTGATACTTAAAAGAACTAGCCCGAAAGGGAGTGTTGAATTATGCATTATGATTGAATTCATCTGGCAATCACGAACATGCACTTCACACCCACTGAACATTTCACTAGTTTTTCATTTCCCAGCTGATAAGTGATTTCATTTCTTTTTTGTTTTGTTTTTGCTGAATTCAAATAAAAAATCATTATTCCTTCTCAAGTGATGCTAAATATTTTAAACTCAGAAATTAGTCTTTCTCAATAAATGTTGAATGTTTTATCTCAGAGGAAAGGTTTTTTTTGGGGGGACGAACCCATTTGGAAACATGTTCTGTTAAAATCACATCAAAGATGCACGCTGATTTGTCAGTTAAGATCATCGTTTGAAAGGACATTTTGATTCTGACTTATTCATGTCTTCTTAGTGCTTTTATTGTTTTCTATGCAAAACAAGCCATTAATATTGTATGATTTAGCTGCCTTAATCACGATGGCTGTGTTCATTTAAACATGTTTTGATTCATTGAGGTTTAGGCTGATTTCTCCGTTGCTTTTAGCGACGACAAGGCCCAGTGTTTATCCTCTACTGAGCGCGCGCGTGTGTGTGTGTGTTTGCTTTTGTTTGTTGTTGTTGTTGTTGTTGTTTTGGGAGAGGGGTAAGGGGTGGCAAAGTGTTTGTCTCTGAATTTTTTTTTTTTTTTTTTTTTTAATAATCTTTTTTATTTTTTTGGATTTATTTATCAGTGTTCCCTATGTATAAAATTCAGTTTGATCGCTTGTTAAGAAAAAACATCTTCCCAATCTGAAATCGATATTGGTTTCCGGCAAGGCATTGTTACGTCACC
>CM054151.1:42828799-42831299 GCA_028751875.1 Rapana venosa
CTCGATATAAAAGAATAAAATGAAAATAAATAACTAAATAAATAATGAAATAAACAGACAGACAGAGAGATTTGACCCAAGCCTGGTGGTTAGATCGCTACGCCCATAATCGGAGGTCGCGGGATCGATCCCAGATTTGAACTACCACCAATACACCCGTTCTAGGCGAGTATTCCCCCGGAGTTAACGTCAGTGCCGGCTCCAATTATCCCCGAAAGTCCTTCAGGTAAGACTAAATTAAACCGTGGTCCCCGTGTGTGTGTGTGTGTGTGTGTGTGTGTGTGGTGTGTGTGTGTGTGTGTGTGTGTGTGTGTGTGTCTTCAATTTTACGTCTGTTCACTTAAAGTGATATTAGACGATGGAGGCAGGGGGGGGGGGGGGGGGGGCAGCATAATGAGATAATGGCTTTAAGTAGAATAGATACGTGTTGGTATAAATGCACATTAAAAGACTATTCCAAACTATATAAACAGTATGTTGCAAAAACATGGTAAAGAAATACAAAAATTAACAAAAACCCCGAACAATTGAAAAATACTCTTAACTTGGAAAACAAACAATTGTGAACTACTTGTAACGGCAGCTGTGAAACAAGCAAAATGTAGATTCCGACGATCATACTTTACAAAAAGAGAATACTGGGGATTGCAACAGAGACAAGGCTATCTCACATAATAACTCTGGATTGGTTAAAACTTCCTGCAGAGACTTATCTTGAAATGATGGTAAAAACGTTTTTAAACCTTGACATTGATACAGAACATGAACATTGGAAAATTTTTCACCGCATATACATTGTATATTTTTGGCAAATTTTGCTCGAAAGGCATTTAATTTCAATCTGTAGATTAGAGAAACAATTTTTCTAGTAAGGGATTTTCGAAAACCGTACTGAGTACAAAGAATGTTCTCAAGATCCAGAACTGAACAAGTATGCAGGGGATAACCAGCCTCTTCCTGTTTCTTTTTCACATGTTTCCAGCAAACATTTTGAAGCAAAGCATACCCTTCATGAAGAGAAAGAGGAATATCTAAAACATTTGAATAGCTATCATGTTTTGCTGCCTTTTTGGCAGCTTTGTCGACTTTTTCATTAAAATAAATACCACAGTGAGATGGAACCCAGCAGAAAGTAACATTTGAACCCCTCAGAATTAGAAAATGTACCAACAAATTAATTTCAGTAATAAGATTCTGCCTAACGGTCGATGACGAGTTACTTAGAGACTGTAATGCAGATTTAGAATCAACACAGAACAAAATCTGCAAAACAGTATTGGGGAAATCAAGCAGAAAGTACAAAGCCATCAAAATAGCAGTAAGTTCAGCAGTAAAGATGGAATGATTTTTGCCGATGTGATAGGACTTTTCAACCTTTAAAGCTGGAATGATGAATGCTGCCCCTGCTTCCTTGTTTTTAAGAAGGGATCCGTCAGTGTATATCTTAAGATGAGAAGGATATGTATCTTCTAGGTGCACTTTTATATAAGAGCCTAGAATAAGCTCATTTTCTTCTTTTTTTAAAGAGAGATGGTTGATATCAAAATCTGCTTTCTGAAGTTCCCATGTTGGATCGCACGCAGAACATTTTGACCCACACCCGTTAATTAAAACCCGTTCCGCTTTTCGGAGGAGTAAGCCATTAGTGTGCTGGTAGGAACATGACGACACATTTTACAAACCACACGCATACTGGTGTCGTGTTTTTAGACACCATTCCCGAAGACGGAGTACAGCTACATTAATGGCGGGCAAAAAAAACAAAACAGTCGCATACGCAAAATAAATTGCACTATTGGTGAATGTCGGTGTTGTAGCCGAGGTATGGAAAAAAACAAACACCCAAAATCATCCATGATATCACAGTGCAGAAAAGGAAGACTGTCTGAACGAACGCTGTTTTACATGTACTTGTGTTTGTTTTGTATAGATTTCTGTGTTCTTCCTTTTCTTTATTTCCTCCTTTTACTTAGTAGTGTCTTGTTTATGTAGTTCAGTTTTGTTCTAGTTGTTTTTGGCCTTTTTTGTTTCGTTTGGGTCGTTTTGTTTGATTTTTGTTCCCTTCTTTTGTTTATCTTTGTTTTTGTCTAAATTTTGAGGTTTTTAAAAAAAAATTGTTTTTCGTGATGCACTTGTTACATTTCTTTCTTTTGTTTCTTTTGTTTCATTTAATTTATTTCACTCTTTCTTCGGTTTTATGTCTTTCTTTCTTTCTTTCGTTCGTTCTTTCTTCCTTTTCTTTCTTTCTTTCTTTCTTTCTTTTGCTTCGTTTTTTTTACCTGGTTTATTTCTTTTGGTTTCTTTTTTTTGCTTTTTGTTTACCATGTTTGTTTTATTCAAATTGTCTGTCCTACTTTTGTTCTCTTTCTTTCCTTTTGTTTCTTTTGTGTGTTTTCATCTTTGTTTGGAGATTTGGGTGAAATGGGTAGGGCGGGGATCTCTGTCTCTCTCTCTGTCTCTCTCTGTATATCTTTGTCTGTCTGTCTGTCTCTCTCTGTCT
>CM054151.1:42836299-42871299 GCA_028751875.1 Rapana venosa
GCTCAAAACACAGGCAACAGTAGGTGTTGTCTGAGCGTTCCACGAAGAAGAAGTAAAACGTTCGACTGAAACATTTTCGTGAAGGTGTTCTTACTTTGCTTACATCAAATAATAACACAGCTTTAGACGAAGGTCATATTTTGTTTATTGTTTTTTAAAATATAAATTATTTGTTTATCTTTTTATCCATTTATCCATTTCATAATTTATGTTATGCATTTTAAAAAATTTCTCTCTCTCTCTGTTTTTTTTATTATAAAGGTAGGGAGTCAGTATCCATACAACAACCCGTGCGTTGCTATTTTTTGTTTAGAACAACAACAACAACAACAACAACAGTAACAGAATGAATGAAGCAAGGTAGAACCACGTGTGGCTTGGTCAGGGTAAAATGCCATCAAGTAGCACTAACCGGACATCACACCATGAGACATTCCTCCTGGTTTCCTTCTTTGCTCCCCCCAAACTTCCTTCTTTCCTGACAAATTGCATCTACGGGGTTTTTGTGTTCTTTTCTTCCCTGCACATACATACATAAGTGATCGTAATCACCACTGTGTTTCCTGTACCGTCTTACCCTCCAGCTTAATCTTCTGCGCATATCAGGACGAATGCTGTGTCGTAAAGGGGTTGTTGTCGTAAAGTGGATAGGTTCAGCAGGAATCATCATCATCATCAGTCCCGTGACCTTGGCGGTCGTGGAGGAGACACGAAAGACGATGCCGTGGTGAGCCTCCTCCATCAATCTCGGTCCTCGGCTCTGCGCAGTAGTGCCGAGTCATTCATCCTGGTCCATTCTCTGATGTTGTCCATCCATGACTTGTTCTGTCTTCCTCTCTTTCTGCCACCTTCGACTGTTCCCTGCAGTACTGTTTTTGGCAGAGTGTTGTGGCGGGTGACGTGGCCGAACCATGTCAGCAGGAATACAATCTCCTTATTCTTATTTTTTTATTTCGAGGATAATGGGATAAGCACTCCTTTTTTTCATCCAGTCCCCTTCCCGGTCCTAGAGACTTCTAGTGGCAACTGACTTTCTGTCCTTTATTAGGTGCGGCTGTCAATTCAAAGACTGCAAATCGCAAGACAAACGATTCCAGATCTGATCAATTCTATTATTTTTTGTGAAAACAGCCCTGATGTGGCCTTTGCGGTTCGGCGAGGCTATGCACGAGGAGATTGGAACTTTTCAGAGAGTGGTAGGCGAGTAGAAAAACACATTTTCCCGGGAAAGTTAGGGAGAACTCGGGTGAGATTTTTACAGTGGGATATATTTCTATTGCCGTTATATCATGGGGTTTGCTTTCGTGAGTGCAGATAAAACGATACGCTAGGCAGTATAAAAATCATGCCCAGCCAAATTTGTACTAGGAAGGAATAGCTCAGTGGTCAGAGCACTCACTGTCCCCAAACTAAGGTTCAGCAGCATCGAGTGTGGTTTCCAAGTGGATGGGTGACCGTTTGCGCGCCTTGGCCTCATGTACAGACCCCAGTTCACCCAGCTGTAAATGGGTACCTGCCCCCTTTAGGGTCAGGGAAAGTGAAGCAGCGAGGGAGAGGAGATGGACGCCGCCCTCAATATGCTGGCCTTAGAGAAATTGAGATCTCTGACACCACGCTCCTAATCGACAGCATAGGCTGTGGGATCATTTTTACCTTTACCTGTTCACGTTTGGAGTGGGTTTGCGCGGTTGAACGTCTTAAAATGCAGTTAGCGACAAGAGGTTCATTTAACGACACCCCAGACAATGCTTTATTGCTCAAGCTAAACAGCGCATGTCTGATGCTGTCGCCAGTGCCGTGTCAAAGACATATTGAAAGAGGGAACGAGAGCTTGTGATGCCAGAGCCAGAGGCAGAGCGGGTCTTTGAGAAGGTCGGGCAGCAGACAAAGGCCTTTTGCATACCGTGGCGTGGCGCCGGCCATCAAGGTCCTCGCTCTCATTGCAATTCATGGGAAGCATAATGACAGTGTGCAAAAGACACAGTGTGGACAGTGCTCACATCCATAGAATGCTCAAGTCTTGAGGAGTCCTTCACTGTGCTGTAGTAGCTGCTAGCAGGCCTCGTTATGGGAAACATGTCAACTGATGGGGGAAAATCATGGCACTCGCACATGCGCACATACACATTTCCCCGCGCACGTACCGCACGAACTCACACATGCATGCACACAAATTCGCACACACATACCGCGAATATATATATATATATATATATAAAATTATATATATATTTTATATATATTATATATTAATATATAATAGAGAGGCGAGAGAGTAGAGAGAGAGAGAGAGAGATGAGAGAGAGAGAGAGAGAGAGAGATGAGAAGAGAGGGGGAGAGGAGAGAGGGGGGGGGAGAGATGGTTGAAAAACCCGTTAAATCAAACAGTACACCACACACATATACACATTCAAACAAACAACACACACACACAAACACCCCACACACACACACAAACACACACACATTCACACATACACACGTGCACACACACACACACACACACACACCCCACACACACACACACACACCACCACACACTCTAAACTATGGAACGACGATGTTGCGAAAGCGAAAGGGCGATAATTGTGCAGAAACCCAGCCTTAGGCACACAACTGGCACATAATTATAGATATCAGGGGACTACCTCCTGAACAATTCACTTGCTAAAACAACATTCCGTCGGGCGCGGTGGTTTAGATCTGGTTAGGGCTGGGATCGTTCGGATTCCCCCAATTTTGGGGTTTTTGTACTGACCTTGGGA
This sequence comes from Rapana venosa, assembly GCA_028751875.1. Taxonomy (NCBI): domain Eukaryota; kingdom Metazoa; phylum Mollusca; class Gastropoda; order Neogastropoda; family Muricidae; genus Rapana; species Rapana venosa. Next base: position 42,839,065 of record CM054151.1, read on the forward strand.
AAGACGGGCCTCACATTTAGCTTGATTCATTCGAAGGATCCCGGGGGCTCTGTAGTGATCCACTTTTGATAAAGGGGATCAATACAGTGTGTGGTGGGGTTTGGGTGTGTGTGTGTTAGAACGCTTTGTTTTTGGGTTTTAATATAGGATAAAACCCAGAAGTAAATTGTACACACACACAGCAGACGACCCAGACGACAGAAAGGGAAAGGGCCCAATAGCAGACAGACAGAAGCAGGCGGGCAAAAGTCAAAAAGACACCATACCACACGCGCCGCTCAAAAAAAAACACAAACATAAACAAACACAAAACAACCACGACAACAATAACAAGACCAGCAAAACCAAAAAACAAAAAAAAACAAACTTCAAAAGAAACCCAAATCAAATCACACCCTGCTAAGTCGAAGCTGACGCTTACCCACAGTACAGTTCACCTCAGTATTGTTCTCCTAACCACCAAGGAAGCTTGCCCCCGCCTCATGTCATTCAGGGGTTTTCCTTTTTTTTTCCCTTTTCTTCTTCTTCTTCTTCTTCTTCTTCTTTCTCTTCTTCTTCTTCTTCTTCTTCTTCTTTCTTCTTTTTCTTCTTCTTCTTCTTTTTCTTCTTTTCTTCTTCATTTTAACGAATCTCGACAGAACCTCTTTGTTGTCTGCCTATTATGAAAAAAATGTGCGGCAGCCTTTTTGCGCCTGGCCCATCACCCCCAGCCACCGACCTCGAAAGGGGAAAAAAAAAATTCTTGAAGTCGGTGGTAAACAAAAAATAGGCAAAACATGGATAAAGAAGCGAAAAAAGACAAAGGATGACAAGAAAGAAAGGGAAAAGGCAGAAACGAAGACGGATAAAAAAGAGGGAAGACTAGGGGGCAAAGGGGGGGGGGGGGGGGGGGGGGGGGGGGGGGGGGGGGGGGATGCGTTTGTACGGCGGGCCCCCGGGACCTTCCCCGGGAATTCGGATTTTTTAGGAGGGTGTACCCCCACGGAATATTTTAGGTTTTACTTTTCAATTTTTTGTAAAAAAAAAGTAGACGCCCCCCCCAATTTGGGGCCCCCTGGAACTAAAGTTTCTGATCCCTCGCTCCCCTTATGACCACACGTTTAGGGGGAATTTTTTGCATTTCCCTTTTTTGTGTAAAATAAAAACCCCAGTCTCTAGGGAGGTTATGTGCATAAAAAAAAAAAGGAAATAAACCCAAAAAGAGTTGATACAAAGGGCGACGATAGTCGGCTGTTGTGTAGGGAGATTGTGTAACAACCTGTCCCCATAATAATTAGGGGGTATTTTTGGTTTAAAGGGGTTAGGTGTGTGTTGTGTGTGTGTGTGCGCGCGCGCGCGCCCACTTTGTTGTTTCACAGCTTGTGTGGGTGCTCTTTTATTTTTTTCTTCGGTGTCTCGTGGCGTTTGTCGTGTGTCTGTGCGTGTCTGTGACCGCAAACATAGCTCACGAACTAAAACCCCCCCCCAAACCCCCCACACCGTATTACTAAATTCTACACCTTTTTTTGTTGTCACCTATACAAAACCAATTTTTATCTTTACCATGTTTGGGGACGATCGCGAAACTTAAAAAAATCATTTTAAAACCCAACCACCAACATACAACCAAAAACACCACACACACAACACACAACACACTACATAGCACCACGCACACCCCACACACACACGCACACAAAACCCAGCACCCACACACACCACACCATACCACTACACACAACCACACACGCACACATCCAACCAAGAAAAACCAAGCCCGGGGGGAACAAAAAACTTCAAAGACAAGAAATAGGCCCAGCATTTTGTACTGAGCTTCCGACCCCTCAATCTCCCGCCCAAATCGGGGGAAACGATCGACCCAGTGCCGCCCTTTGGGGAAAGGGAAAAAAAAAAGGCGTAACCAGGAATACAGGTAGAATGTTTAGTCTTGGGGGTCGTCACTCGTTTTTTTCCTGTGCAGGTGAGGTTTCCCAGCAAACTTGTTGGGTAGAAAGGTTATCACAGGAAGTCTTGGTCTGGGAAATGTTGGGTGTTTTGTTTTTGTTGTTGTTTTTTTTTTTCAGGTTTTTGGTAGGATGTGTTTTTCCCATGTCTCTCTCCCCTCCTGTCCCCTTGCCCTACGTCTTCTGTTGTCTGTCTTCTCTCTCTCTCCCTCTCTCTCTTCCCCCCTCCTCTCCTCTCCCCCTCTTTTCTCCTCTCTCATGCGTGTGTTATGTGCTGTGTCAGTGCGGTGAGTTTGAAAAAGGAGGGGAAGAGAGAGAGAGAGAGGAGGGAGTTTTTTTGTGCGCGGTGTATGCTGCAGTGGGTGTGCGTGCGTGCCCTCGCGTGCGTGTAGTCCTTTAAAACCTGGAAACTGGACAGTAACTTAGCGTAAAAAAAAAAAAGAAAAACAGAAAATTCCCAAAACAAACATCAAATTCTACACCTAAAAGAAAAAGAACGCGTCCCCCCCAAAAAAAGTAATGTTTATTTCTAAAAAACACACAACAACTGACCACCATCAATTGATTAAAAACTAAACAGTATTGTGTGGCCATAAAAACCCATTTTTTGCCTGAAATTCCTTTCTTTGAACCCCTCAAGGGACCGAGGGGGGGGGAAAAGTGGGGGGGCAGAGCAATCGGGTTGTTTGACAAAATTGCAAATCGACAGGGTTTTGCAGAAAACCAGGTTTTGTCCAAAACCCAACGAATGGGGGGGTCTAAGGGGGAAACAAAAATGGTCCATCGAATGCTCTAAAGACAAAGACAAAAAAAATAAGCAAAAAATACAAGGAAGACGAATAAAGGAAAAAAAATAATCAAAGAAGGAAAAGCAAGAAAAGAAGAAAAATGCAAAGGAGACAAAAGAACAAAAGAAAAAGAATGAAGGGAAAACAATGTAAAGAAAAAAAAAGAGAAAAACGACAAATGCAAAATTCTTTTTTTTCGAGGATAATGAAAGCACCCATGTGTTGCTTTTACCACAAAATCGCAACGAAGAAAACAAAAAGAAAAATGCAAAAAGAATGTAAAAAAAAAAATACTGCAAAGAAAAATCAAAGAAGAATAAAAAAAAAAGAAAAGGAGAAAAGAAGAAGAAGAAAAAAGAAAAAGAAGAAAAGAAAGAAGAAAAGAAGAAAAAAAGAAAAGAAGAAGAAAAAAGAAAAGAAGAAAAAAAGGAGAAAAAGGGAAAATTTTCGAAGAAGAATTGCGGAGAAGAAAATTGCGAAGAAGAAAAAAAAAAAATTTTGCGAAAAAAAGAAGCAAAGAAGGGGTTGAAAAGAAAATGGGGAAAAGAAGAAAAATCGGAATTCGGAGTTGCCAAAAAATTGGGAAGATTGCGAAGAAAAGAAGAAGAAGAAAAAGAAGAAGAAAGAAGAAAAGAAAAAGGAAAGAAGAAGAAGAAAAAAAAGAAGAAGAAAGAAGAGAAGAAGAAGAAGAAGAAAAGAAAAATAAACCCCAACAAAATTTAAAACGAAGAAGAAAAAGGGGTGGGGCAAAGCATGTTACGTTATGTTACTGTTACGGGTCCCTAACCCGCCGGGCGTAGGGGGGGCTGCATGGGGACGAACGGGGGCCCCCAGCTGGCCCCACTTACCCCGGTCGGGGCGATCCCTGGGTGACACTAAAGTCCCCCCCCTTCCAATCACGGATTCGTCGGCCTACTTTCCCTCTGTCGCCCCGTCTTCTTTTTCCCCCGATTTTCCTTGCAGGTGGTCTTTGCAAGTCCTTCGGGCGTGTTAGGCCCATCCCATTGAGTTTCCCTTTTTTTTCACCGTGGTCAGGGGTCTTCATAGTCCCGCACCTTTAGTGATCTTTCGGATTTCATTGTTGGTGACATGTCCTTGTATGAGATCCAAGACCCTTCTGAGGCATCTCATTTCTAGCTTGATCCTCCTTTGTAGGTCTGCGTTCGTCCATGCCTCACATGCTAAAGCGATTGAGAACTAGCGTTTTAATAACTTTCCTTGGTTCCAAGATGGATGTTTCTGTCTCTCCTATGGTCTTCATTTTCCCATTGCGCTGCGTTTGTCCCGCTCTTGCTGGGATTTCGGTTTTCGACCCTTCTTCCTTATGATTCCCCAAAGGATTTGAAAGGGTAACTGTCTCCTTTTTTTTTCCGCTGGAGTGATTTTGGGGGTGTTGGGGGGGCACTTTTTGAATGAGCTTTTTTTTCTCGGCGCTGTTTCCATCCGTACGTGAGAATTTTCGTCCAGTTGCTTCACTGGGTTTGGCACCCCCTTTCATTTCCTGCCAGACCGTCAAATTTATGGGAAAACCTGGGGTTGGTGAATTGCCCCCAAATGCTGACTGTGCCTGTGTGGTCTTCCCCAGGCGTCGTCATGAGCGTTCAGGAAAAGCTAAACAGGTCGGCGCAGCAACACCCCGTGGGACCCCCTGGGTACGGCCCCCTTTCCCCCTACCGGCATAGTATACTGATGAAAATCTTAACCAGGATAGAAACTTTTGGGGCCCAACGAAAATAAAAGCCAAGCGAACCTAGCAAAATTAAACAATCAACACCCCCCCAGGGGCCGGCCATAACATTTTACGTCCCCTGGTTCCACACACGTCCCTCTACAGAGGGGTCTATCATAGAGATGCTAATGAGACCCGGGGAAGGGTTAGCGAAGTCGAGCGGTTTTTTCCCGGGTACAGTACTTGCAAGAGGGTACATTGCCCTTAAACTCTTCCGGGCATCAAAAAGGTGTACGGAGTGCACGGAATAAAAATTTGTCTCTACAATCTTTTATGCAAAGCGATAGCTTTGATAACTAGCCAAGTTACTGTTTTTTTCCCCAAAACTTCGGGGACAGTTTTCCCAGGCCGCTGTCTCTGTTCATATCTGTCAAAACCAGAAGCGGAACAAAAAGGAAACCCGAACTGTGTGAAACATTATTTTTTGGTCTTTTCATTTGGTCAGCTACTTTTTTTTATGTAACTTCAAAAAGTAAAGTTCCTGAAACGTATGTTGTCTGATGGTATCATCCCCAATCTGCATAAATTCGACACCCTTTTTTTTTCACTACCGGCTTTCTTTTCTAAAACATTTTTGTGGTTAGTTATACAGGGTGTAGTATTAATATTATACGTCAGGAAAAGGATGTATGACTGTTCTCCATGGGTTACGGCTTATTCGAAAAATGGAAATTTTTCCCTTTGAACCAAAAAATAGAGGCCCACGTAGATAGTCTTTGGATTCACCCTCTTATCCCTTTGAATCTTCTCTTTTTTCCCCTGTGTAAAAACGGCCCTTATGAAAGCGGTCCTCAAAATTCCCGTATTTTCGGAACCCGAATGAAGGACTTTTACCATGTTTTCCCGTAAATGCAACCTCGTATTCACGTTTTTTTAAAACCAACCATTCCCGTAAAGAAGAAATAAAAGTTTTTCACGGGCCCACTCTTTAAAAAATAACATCGCCCTTCTACTGAAAGGGCATTCTCAGTTTTCCCCTCTTTAACTTGTATTATGAAAACAAAGGTATTAATGAAGGTAAGAAAAAGACAATTTTTGAGAATATTTTTATTTAAGTTGTAAATGTTTTTACTGTTTAAGCGTCGTGTTTAGGCCAATATTGTTGGGGTTGGGGTTTTTTTTCTTGTGTTTTGTTTCTTTGTTTTTTCTACTGGTTTTTCTGTTTTTATAACCCCCACTTTTTCCTTTGAAAATTTTTTCTCTAACTAGCATTTACATCAACTTTTCTTGAAATAAAATTTAAAACTTGAAACTGCAACTTAAACTGGTTCCCTTTTCTGCGGTGCCAATACCTAAAACAAAGTCGCAAAAAAACTGATTGTGCGAAAGATCAAAAATCAGTACCACATGCACAGTGATTCTTCTTTTTTCTTCCTCAAAAGCTCACACAGCGCTACTCTTGTGTCAAAAACAAAACTTATTGCGCAAACCGTTAAAGGGAAGAAAAAAAAAAAAAAAAAAAAGGATCGCACTTTGGCACACGTGGGAGAGAATTGGTTGTTTTTTTTTCTGGAGAAAAGGAGAGAACGGACCAAAGAAACAGAACATAACAAGTATGTTCAAGTTGAAAAGGAAAAGGCAAAAAGAAAAAGGGGAAAGAACAAAGTGAGCTCCCACCAGAATTTCCGGGGGCAAACTAGTTAACTGCAACCCACGGGGTCCCACGGGTTAAAAATGGTTGTTTACTATGGGACATTTTGATTGTTTTTTAAAATTTTTTACAAGCGAAAGAAGTTTTTTTAAACGTTTCTAAACCTATTCGGTTTACCCGTTTGTTCATTGTTTTTTATGCATTTTGGGAAAGTTAATGTTCTTTTTAGAACATTTTATGCAAACATTGCAAATATAACGGGGTAAACACATGTTTAAAAAATGGAGAGTTTTTATAACGCCATACATTTTCCCGAAACATTCAACAATCCCCAGGTAGTATAACCATTCATATAATAACGGCGAAAGACCAACTTTAAAATTTTTGTAAAGCAATAAAAGCAAGAAAACCAAAAAAATAACCGACAGTCCAGAAAAAAAAAGCCAAAAATATTCCCTTTGGGCCCAAAACGTTTTTGCAAAAATTTTATACTAACGCGTTTCCCAGCATACTGAACTAGGTACAACATCCCGCAACAAAATATGAACATGGTGTTATTGCGAACTAATCCATATAAACACAAAAAACACACCCGCGTGTAGTGGCCAAACATCAAACCCGAAACAAAGCTTTTAAGACGTACTTAAATTTTGCTTACAAGAACAGATAAATTGTTCTTGGTAAATACAAACTTCATGTTTGCTTTGATGTTCGTCACAAATTTTTTAAAACAAAAAGGAAAGAAAAGGGGGGGGAAGATGGGGGCGGGGGGGGGGGGGGGGGGTAAAGAAAAGCTGGTGCGTTACAGCGTTACGAATGGATGGGAAACAATTTGCTCCCAAGCTTTTTCCCCACGAGACCTGTGGCACCAAGCGTGTTCCAGAACCTCCAATGCAGAGTGCTTGTGCAGTACCTTCCGAAAACAAAAAGAAAATTAGATGAACAGAAGAGGGGGAGGAGGGAGAGGAGGGGGAAGGAGGGGTGGGGGGGGGAAAAAAAATTTTAGAAGAAAAATTTTGAAAAAACAAGAAGCGAAGAAAGAAAGCGAACCCAAGGGAAAAGCGAAGAAAAAGAAAGCGAAAAAAGGAATGCGAGGAGGCGAGAAGAAAATGCGAAAGAATGCGAAAAAAAAGAAAACGAAGGAAAAGAATGCGAAGAAGAAAAAATGGAAGAAAAATGCAGAGCGAAGAAAAAAAAGCAAAAAAATCGAAGAAGAAGGGAAGAAGAAAAGAAAGGAAGAAAAGAAAAGAAAGAGAAGTCAAATCAAGAAAAAATTTTTTTCCAATGGACATTGAATAAGCAAAACATTTGTTTTTTCATCAACCATCTATCAAAAAACAAATTTTGTAAAGATTTACTAAGACCACTTATTGCTCTTTACCATTTAAATTAAAACCGTAAAAAAAAAAGAGGAAAAATCGAAAAGGAAATCATTGAAAATTAAAAATTACCACATATTTCCCTATACACGCACACACAAACCCTGCACACCCCCGCGTGCGCGCTCACTCCCCACACTTTTTAAAAAAAAATGTTTTTAAATAAAAAAAAAAAATCAAAAACGTCAGGACAAACAAATTACTTCACCTCCGTTTCATCCATTCTTTCGTTTTTTCTTTAGAAAATAAAAAAGGTACAAATAAACTTGAAAATCTAGCATCGTCATTACGAAAATTCCCCCAAAGACCCCCCTCCCCTCCTCCCCCAGAAACGGTGCTTTTTTATCCTCATATTTTTTTAAAAAGCGCTTTTTAAAAAGAATATTCTACAAAAACTACAAACCAAGAGAAGTCAAATAAAAATTTTCATAAAGATTTTTAAAAAATAAAATACATTATAAAAACAATCACCCTCCCATAACAACAATAAAACAAATGACCCCTCACCATGAGCAACCTTACGTGATAACAGAAAAAAATTTGGGAAAAATGGGGGGGGGGGGAGTTCAAAGGGGGGAAGGGGGAAAAAAAACCCTTTAACAAAAAGAGAATTAATAATTTAAAAAAAACAAATTATTCAAAAATGAACCCCTCGATCGTTCAAAAGCCCATTCAATTTTGGTACAAAATAAACAAATCAAACAAAACAGTAACCTTTTAAATCTAATAATCCCTCTTAACGCAAAAAAAAAAAAAAAAACATCCCCATAAAAAATCTTGAATTAGCAAGACAAAGGGCATGAGGGGAGGAGAGGAAAGGAGAGGGGAGGGGAGGGAAAGGGGGAGAGAGAGAGAGAGAAGAGAAGAGAGAGAGAGAGAGAGAAAGAGAGAAGAGAGAGAGAGAGGGGAGAGAGAGGATAAAAGAGAGAGAGAGAGAGAGAAGAGGAGAGAGAGAGAGAAGGGGCACACTACAACTACGGTCCCCACCATAAAAAATTTTTAAAAATTTCCCCCCTTTCCACTTGTTTCGAATTGCAGATTATTTTCTACTTGCATAGATTCTTTACTTCTTTGCTAAAATTTGTGTGCCTTTTCCTGCCTCCCCCTCCCTCCCACATATACGTGTGGACGTAAATTTCATCACAGTAAGATATCTTAATTTTTTGTTGTTGTAGGGAATACCCTTTGGCGGTAAAAATAATAGGTTGATTTTGCCCAATTTTCATGTTTATTTGCCTTATTGTCATATCCTACATTCATGCATTTGTGGCTTTTTACTTGTCTTGAAAGATTTTTTTTTTTGATACTTTTAAGCGTTTTGGGGGCTTTTTCCATAATCACTAACCCGATCAAAAGTTTTTTGTAAAGTTTTTCTTGGGCCGGAAATTTATTAAAGATTAAGTCTGGTTCAATGATTTTGAAGCTTTGGGTCTTTGGGGGGCTTTTTTATTGAAACTTTCTGGACAAATGAGCTTTATTTAGTAAAGTCTGTTTTTGAAGTTAGGATATTTTTTTCTATAATCTTGTGGAGGGGCTTTATTTTTGTGAACAAGTTTCAGGTCTTTTATAAATTTTGAACAAATTTTTAAATTTGTATCACTGCAGCTGTCCCAAAGAATGAAGCTATCAACTATAGGGAAAATATGGCCCCAAAAAAAAGGTTTGGAGATGGGGTTTTTCAGAAAATTTTTTTTTTTGAAACGAAAATCTTGTAAGAAAGACGTTTCCTACGCCTCACATGGTCGGTCCAAGTAAGATTTTGAAAAAAATTTCACCCCGAAATTTTGGGGGGGGTCAACTTTTTTCAATTCTCTTTTTCTACAACCCAAAGGTTTTAATTTTTCTTTCATTTTTTTTTCTTTTGTCTTTCTTAAAATACAACATTAGTTTTTGCGATTTAGGGACCATGGGTTTTGCTTAGCCCCGTAACCAATCTGTCAATATTGTGTTTAAGTTTGTTTTAAATCTGTGGGGGCGAATCACTACTAGAGGGGGTGTCATCAGCAAAAATTTAAAAGCACATTCTAGAAAAAGGGGGAAGTCTTTCATGGTTGAAAAAAAGAAGTGGACCCCCAAATTGACCCTTGTGGACTCCATGTTTAAATAGGTCAGTTTGATGTTTGATTTTTGCGTTCCCGCGCTGCTATTTGACATAAAAACTTTTTAAAAGATTTACTTCTGTGTTAGTTTATCAAGTGAAGTTTTCGCAAAATAGGGGAAAATTGATTTCTCAAATGCTTTTTCAAAGTCAACAAAAAAAGAAAAAAGAAGAAAATGCGAAGTGCAAAGAAGAATGCGAAGATAAAAGAAAAATGCGAAAAAGGAGGGGGGAGAAAAGAATGCGAAAAAGAAAAAAGACTGCGAAGCAGCAACGCGCCGACGAAGCAGACGAAGAAGCCGGCAGAGAAAAGGAAAGCCGAAGCAGCAAGCGCAAGAAGCAGAAGAAGCAGCAGACGAACAAGCCCAAGCCCACACAACACCCTAGCCCCCGAAGCAACAAAGAACACGAAGACAAGAAGAACAGGAAGAACAAGCAGAACAAAAGAAGTGCCGCGCACGAAGCCGACGCCGCCGCCGCCCCGCACGCATGCGACGAGACGCACGGAATTGCGAAGAGAAGAACGCACCCGAAGCAGAAAGCCGGACGATGCGCCGAATTGCGAAGAATTGCGACGATGAAGAAAAGACGCGCAGCCGACCGCAAGCAGACGCCGAAGAATTGCGAAGAAGAAGAGAAGACTTGCGAAACGAACAGAAGAAGAATTGCGAAGAAGAAGAAGGATGCAAAGAAGAAGAAGACGACGCAGATGAAGACCGACCAAGACGAAGCAGACGCGCCGCAGACGACGAAGACGAAGAAGACGGAAGCAAGAAAGAAGCGAGCACGCAGCACGACGCCGACGATGCGAAAAGAAGAAGAATGCGAAGAAGAAGAAGAATTGCTGCAGAAGGAAGCAGAAGACTGCCGCCGAAGACCCAAGACGACAGACACGAAGCACGCAGAAGACGAAGACGAGAAGAAGAAGCAGCCGACGACGCAGGAAATGCGCAAGCCGCAGAAGACTTGCGAAGAAGAAGAAGACTTGCGAAGTAGAAGTAGAAATTGCGAAGAAGCCGCACGATGACTAGCGCCGAAGACGAAGCCCTTGCGCAACAGCAGAAGAAATGCGAAGACGAAGAAGAATTTGCGGACGAAGAGATTTGCGACGCAGCGATTTGCGAAGAAGACGGAACGAATTGCGCAGCGAAGCCTTGCGAAGAAGAAAGAAGAATTGCAAAGAAGAAGTAGAGAACGAATTGCGAAGAAGAGAAGAAGAACGCAGACGAAGAGAAGACGACGAAGAAGAAGACGCAGCGACGACGAAGACGACGCAGACCGAAGACGCAGCAGAAGCTTGCGACGAAGAAGAAGAAGAAGAAGAAGACAAAAGAAGAAGAAGAGAAGAAGAGACTTGCGAACGAGCCGCCGAAGACAGCAGCTACGATGAAGAAGACGCAAGCAGCAGAAGCAGAAGGAAAGCAGAAGCAGAAAGAAGACGTATTACAATACAGAGCGCAGAATAGCGACGAAGCAGCAGACGAAGACTTGCCCAACAAGAAGAAGAAGTAGAAGAAGACGAAGAAGAAGAAGCAGCAGTAAGAAGAATAAGAAGAAAAAGAAGACCCAGAAGCACGCAGACACCAGCAGACGACGACGCAGCAGCGACAGAAAGAAGAAGAAGAAGCCGAAGAAGAAGAAGAAGACGACGAAGAAAGCAGGAGAAAGACAACCACCGTATGCTGCATATGGCAATTAACCCTTTTTTACCATACCAGATTGCTTTCTCTTTCGAACGCGTGCTCTCGTCAAAAGAAATTTGGATAATAATAAAATAATAATATGATAATAGAAATGGATAAATTTGTGATGTGAAAATAAATAAATAATAAAAAATTAAATGATAATAAAAATAATAATAATAATAATTGTAGATGATGATAATAATAAAAATAAAATAACAATTAATAATAATAAAATATAAAAATTATAAAATTACGCTGTTTTTTTTCCCGGGAACAAAAGGGAGAAACCACACCCCCAAAAAACCACCCACCCACAACCCCCCAAAACCCTGCACCACAAACCAAAGCACACACCCCCAAACCACAAAAAAACAACACCACACACACACACACACACCACACACACCACACACCAATCCTCCCCACCCCCCTCCCCTATTTCAAAGGTCGTCGACCCCTGTTTCTGCCGACCCTTTCCTTTGTCCCTGGTTTTGTTCTAAGCTTTCGGACGAAACTAAAACCGAAGTCCGCTTACGAACACATTCGCGACGCAAGGCCCCCAAGGAAACGAGTGGGTTCACGGTCAAAAAATTTTATAAAGCGAACAAAAAATGTTAACTCTGATGTTAAACACAGGGAAAGGGAATGAAATACAGCTTTGTGTGGTGGATACCCTGTTGGCGACAAGCCGTCTCTAAAAAAAAAGAGCTAGCTGAGTGTCACGCAGGGGAAATTGCCGTGATGTCAAATGTTACAAAAAACTACACACAAAACCCACACACCACACAAAAAAACCACACACACAACCCCCACCCCACCCACCCCAACCCCCCCACACACACACCACACACACACACACCACACACCCATTTTGGGGGGGGATTTTTTGCGTGGGTTGTTTTGTTGTATTTGTGTTGTGTTGTTGTGTTATGTTTTTGTGTTGTGGTGTGTGTTGTGTGTGTGTGTGTTTGTGTGTGATGTTGTGTGTGTGTGTGTGGTTGTGTTTTGTTTGGGTGTGGGGTGTTTTTGTTTGTGTTTTGTTGTTTTTGTGTGTGGTGTGTGTGTGTTGTGCTTTTGTTTTGTTTTGGGTTTTGGGGTTTTTTGTGTGTGGGTGTGTGTGTGTGGGGTTTTTGTGTTTTTTGTGTGCGTGTGAGTTGTGGGGTTGTGTTATGTGTGTTATGTCTTGTGTGAGGTGTTGGTTTGGGTGTGTAGGTGTGGGTTGTTTTGTGTGTGTATGTCGTTTGTGAGTTTGTTGGTGCGTGTGTTTTGTGGTGTGTGTTGTATAAGTTAATAAGGTTTTTTCTATCAATTTTTTTTTTGTAAATTGTACAAATATTTTGTTGAGGGGTTTGGCCCGCGGCGGCGTGGGTTTTGGGTGTGTGGGGGTGCAGCATTCCCGGTAAATACTTTTATTGTTTTTTTTTCCCAATCAATTTTTTTTTATTACATGTTTTCCTCTTTGGGTATGTGTTTTATTAAATAAAAAAAGAAAATTATGGTTTATATAGCGCGAATTTTGAAAAGAAACAAAAAAAAGCGCTCGTTTTTTTAAAAATGCGGTGAAGCGGTTTTTTAAATTTTGTCTCTTTCCCCCCGGCACACAAGGGCCTACTCTTTCGAAAACCGGAAAGGGTTTTAAATGGCGCCCGATGTTCTGGGTGCTTCGCACACGGGGTTCGGTTTTAGTTCCCTCCCGGGGGCTTTTTTTTACATTGTTTCCCACATTTGGGGTTGTGTGTTTTGTGTGTGTGGATGGCGTGCATGGTGTGGCTCGTGCGCCCCGCCACGTGTGTGTGTGTGGTGCGGGGGTGTGGGGTGTGTGTGGCGTACGCGCGTGGTTTTAGATACCCTTTTTTTTGAAATTTTCTTGGAAGTTCATACCAAAATTTAATAATAATCTTATTAAATGGGAAAATTTATATGGGGAATCTTGTAAAACAAAAAAATCAAAGCGCGTGTACTTTCCGGGGTTTTCGGTTTTTATACGTTCATTGCCTGCAGTATTGTAACCCCCCCGTGGGATGATTTAAATGTTTTTGCTTGACTTTGGGTTTTTAACTTGACTCTCGGGTGATTGCCAATTTGACCAAAAAAGCCACATGCTAACCCATTAACTAAATTCCCCGTTTTCCTCACCCTCTCTCCCGTGCCCCCTTTCATAAAAACCAAAGTTAGTACCGTTTCATAACCCCTTTTTCTTTTTCTCACTTTCTGTACCCGAATGGGTCCTTGAGAATGAACTTTGTTTCTCATTTTTCGGGTATTGGTGTTTTGACCCAAAAATTGTTTTGCTGTAATGAAACTTTTTAAATAATAAGTGTAGGTGTTCGTTTGCAAAAACAGTGTATTACAATGTTGGGTTTAGTCTATTGGGGTTTTTTTTCCCGAGGGGATCTACACAACTGAACAAAAAATGTCTAAACGATATGCTGTGCTTTTAAAAATGATCACTTTTAATGTGAATGATAAATTTGCGTAAATGCCAATAATGCCCATAACAACTTTTGATAAAAAAATTCAAAAAAAAAAAAAATAAAAAGAAGATATAGTACACACACTTATATATGAAAATCTACCCAATATATATATAATTAAAATAAAAATTTAAAATTTTAATTTTAAATTTAAAATTTATATATATTTTATATTTATATATATATATAAATTTTTTGGACCTGTTAAACATGGAAAGAAAAAAAAATACAAAAAAAATGAAAACCGCTCAAAATGTTGGGGCCAAAACAAACAATTTAAAAAGAGAAAACAAAAAATTTTAGTCAATTGGGGTTTTTATTTGGGGGGGAATCCTTTTAAAAAAGGCAAGGGAGGTTAAAAGGCATGTATCCAATTAGTGGTCAGTTAAGCTAGATAAACCGCAGATATCGCTTTACCTTTAAGCGAGCACGGGCAAGACAAAAAAAGGAAAAGAAAAGGGCCTACATTTGGATCTACAAGAGCACATTTCCCCGCTTATATACGTTCGAAAAAAAGTGAGAAACACAAAGGGTAACCTTAAAAATTTCCCAAAAATATTTTGAAAATGTTTTATAAAATTTATTTGACGAAAAAAAACAAACACTGAGTAATACTGAAACTTTTCTTTTCAATGCAACTTTTCGCCTTTTTTAGAAAGGGCCGGGTTAAGCCTGACGGGGGGTCCGTTTGGGCCCTGGGTTCCTTCGGGGTTTTGGAGGTGGTAAGTTTCACTTTTGGGTCTTTTGGCGACCCTTTTTCATTTAGTTAACTTACAGGTACAATAAACACATCCCCAAAATTGTATAAAACAAACTGATTATTTTTGTTTTGGTTTTTTTCACCGGTGTTATCGAGTTCCTTTATCTACTGTTATCTGCGTTTTCCCCCCTCAAATTGAGGATGTTCGACTACTTGAGAATAGATTCCAGAACGCAAAAACAACAATGTCAATACCAGTAGAATGTATTCAGCTTTTAAACACTGAGAAGGTGGTCTATGGCTATACCATCATCAAGGATTTTAAGGATACTCTGGGCGCAATCTGTCAGGAGGGACTATGAATGAGAACAAAGCAAAGCGAAGTGCAGCCCATGCTATGTTTTCCTCTAAAAAATACCAACAGCAATAACAGCACAGCACAAAGACAGACATACACGCAGGAGAGAGAGAGAGAGAGAGGGGAGGAGAGAGAGGGGAGGAGAGAGAGAGAGAGAAGTGAGAAAGAGAGAGAGAGAAGGGGAGAGAGAGAGATACGTCAGGCAGACAAAGACACAACACGAGAGACAGACACACAGACAGATGTAGAAACAGAGGGCAAGATAATTGTACGCACATTACACACAGGCAGGGGGACAGACATAGAGAGAGAGAGACAGAGAGAGAGAGAACGAGAGGAGAGAGAGACAGAGAGAGAGAGAGGAGCCCCAGACCAAAGAGTTACAAGGCGACCCTATACATACAGACAACAGACGGATAGATGGAAACACAGACAGGCACACAGACGACAAACACACAAGACACGCACTCACAAGCCCAAACACACACACACACACCACAAACAAACAACAAAAACCATACCCATAGGCACAAAAAGGAACATGCATACACACAACAGACCCGACAGACAGACAGACAGACAGACAGAGGGACAGACTTCATACTTACAGCCAAGCCAACAGAGGCACGCACAGAAGGGTCCTAGTACTCTCAGTATCTGTCCACTCTGAAACCATCAACAACAACAACAATATAAAAACCTCAGTATAGCTCTTGCAATGCTTGTCACAATACCGGGAATACAACTAATGAACTGACTATTCAAATGTCAACAGTGGTATTGTGGCCACCACAACATACATACACACACGCACGCACGCACGCACGTATGCAGGCACGCGCGCACGCACATATACACACATACACGCACAAACACGTACGCAGGCACGCACACGGCACCGCGTGCGCGCACACAAACACACACACACTCACCCTCTCCTTCGGATGAGACTATAAACCGAGGCCCCATGTGCGAACGCATGCAGAACATCTTGCGCACACGTTAAATCCTGTTCCGCTTTTCGAAAGAGTAGGCCATTGTGTGCCGGGGGGAACAGATGACAAAATTTACAAAACCGCATACACACGGGGACTAGATGTAAAAAAGCACATGTGCTTATTCCATTATCCTCGATATTTTAAAAAAATCTCTCTCTCTCTCTTTCTCTCTCTCTCTTTCTCTCTCTCGCTCTCTCTCTCTCACTTTCTCTCCCTCTAACTCGCCTGGTCATCTGCAAGAACTGAGTAGATATTGTACTTATAACCCGAGCAAGAGGAATATGGGCTTATAGTTAATTCCAACGACCTTTAGGGGAGTGGAGACAGTATAATCGGTAACTTCTGGGGGGAATTTCCCCTTAACCCGATACCTCAGAGGGGTCTGAAGCAATGAAGAAAGAAAGGAGGGAAGGGAAAGACAGAAAGACAAGAAATGAAAAGAAAGTTCGAAACAAAAGGAAAGAAGGAAGGAAGGAAGGGAGGAAGGGCAGACAGAAAGGAAGAAAGACAGACAGACAAAAAGAAGGGAAGGAAAGAAGGAAGGAAGGAATAATAAAGGAAGAAAGGATGAATGACGGAAGGAGGAAGAAAGAAAGGGAAAAAGAGAAAGATTTTCAGGCATACGTAAAGAAAGAAAGAAAGAAAGACGACAGACGACAGATAGACCAAGACAGAGAAAAAAAAGATATGCAAACAGACGTAAAGAAAGAAAGAAAGAAATACAGACAGACAGAAAGACAAGACAAGAGAAAAAAATATGCAAACAACGTAAAAAGAAAGAAAAAACAGACAGCAGAAAGACGAAACAGAAAAAAAAGAATGCAAAAAACGTAAAAGAAAGAAATAAAAGAAAGATAGAAAAAATGAAAGGAAGGAAAAAAAAGAAATAACGATAGAAAAAAAAAAGAATTTAAAGTCAAAAAAGAAGGGTAAAGGGGGAAAAAACGAGGAAGGGACAAAAGGGAATGAATAAAAAACAAACAGAGGGGAGATACAAAAAAAGACAAAGAAAAGAGATGAAAAAAAAGAAAGAATAAAGAAGGGAAGGAAGAAATAAGGGGAAAAAAAGGGGACGAAGGAAAATTTTAAAAAAACTATAAAGGAAAAAGAAAGAATAACAAAAAAAAGAAATCAAAAAAAAAGAAAAATTGAAAACAAGAGAGAAAAATGATAGAAAACATAAAAACAAACCCAAATACAGCACAAAAACAAAAACAAACAAAAAAAAAATAACGCAGGTTTTACCACTATTCAAAATTGTTTTTCGCCATTACGGAATGAACCAATTCAAAAAAAAAAAAAAACCCACCAAAAGGGGAAAAAAAACAGCTTTTACTAAAAAATAAAAGAAAAAAACCCCCCCCCTTTTTTTCCCCCCGATGGGAAAACCCCGAATTTTTTTTGGGGTTGTCCTGGTTTTTAACAATCTCCCGGACTGGTTTTTAATGTTTTCCCGTTTGGCTTAAACCCCGTTCCCGCTTTTTGCCTTTTTTATTGTCATAGTTTGGGTTTATGCACAAATTTCCTCCGATTTTTATTTCATGCGGTTTG
The DNA here is from genome assembly GCA_028751875.1 of Rapana venosa. Classification (NCBI taxonomy): domain Eukaryota; kingdom Metazoa; phylum Mollusca; class Gastropoda; order Neogastropoda; family Muricidae; genus Rapana; species Rapana venosa. Next base: position 42,856,359 of record CM054151.1, read on the forward strand.
GAAAACCCCTTTTTCCGTTTCCTAAGGCTTGCAAGGGGTTTTATCTTTACCCCAATGCTAGATCCCCAATTTTTATGCATCGCCAAAATTTTTTGAAGATGTTGAAAAGGGGGAAAGGAGAAAGGGTGTTTAAATGTTGCGCCATTCTCCAATGTTTTGTTGTAGTACACTGCACTGGTGGCCTCGCTGTACAGCTGTTTGATGACTCTGATCAGGTTTGCATTGATGCTGTACAAATTCATGGTTGCCCACAAAGATGCATGCCAACCCTGTCAAATGCCTTCTTAAAATCGATAAATACGTGGTAAAGGTCTTGTTGATGTTGAAGGTACCGCTCACATAGTATTCAGGACTGCACAGACAATGACAGCTTTGTCAAAACTAAACACTATCTGGAGAGATAAAAATATCTCACTTATCTCCAAGATCAACTAATGCGCTCCCTTGTCATATCCATATTTCTGTATGCCTGTGAATCATGGACCCTGACTGCAGATTTGGAGAGAAGAGTACAGGCGGTGGAGATGAGATGCTTTCGGAGACTCTTTGGCATCTCCTACAGGGACCACATAAGCAACGAAAGCGTGCATAACAGAATCCAGCAAACCATTGGACCCTATGAGAACCTTCTAACGATCGTGAAAAAACGTAAACTTAAATGGTATGGGCATGTCACAAGATCCAAAGGACTTGCAAAGACAGTTTTACAAGGCACTGTCCAAGGAGGAAGAAGAAGAGGCAGACCAAGGAAGAGCTGTGAGGATAACATCAGCGAATAGACAGGCCTAGAACTCAACAAAACCCTGAGAAAGGCAGAACAGAGAGAGGAATGGAGGGAACTGGTTGTTGAGTCTTTGAGGGTGCCCCCACGGTCGTCAGACTACGGGACAGATAGATAGATAGATAGATAGATAGATAGATAGATAGATAGATAGATAGATAGATAGATAGATAGATAGATAGATAGATAGATAGATAGATAGATAGATAGATAGATAGATAGAACAATTATATGCTCTGAAATGACAGCCCTGAAACAATGAAATGCGAGAAAAAAAAGTACTTCAATATGTTAGCTTTACAAGATTCAGCGCTATATATAATACCATGCATGATGATGATGATGATGATGATGATGATGATGATGATGATGATGAGATGATGATGATGATGATGATGATGATGATGATGATGGTCATCATCATCATCATCATCATCATCATGTTGTTGTTTTTTTAACCTTGACAATTAGTTTTGTTCAAGGTCGTGTTTACACGAATCTTTCCAACAGTGATTTTCACATTGAACATTTTCTACATTACGTTTAGGCTGATCTTTTGAATGAAATGCGCATTATCAAAATACAGGACAACCCATGCGCTCTCTCTCCCTCTCTCTCTCTCTGTTATGGATATCTATTTGTATGCTTTTATATGGGTTTTTTTCTATCCACCAACACTTCATTCTATCCCTAATCAACGCAACTGTTGTCCATTTTGAGCTTCAGCTAAATTTTTGCCAAACAAGCATTACCCGTTTTATAAAATTTGGTGTCAAAAGCATTCCGTTTGATCCTAAAAAGAAAAAAAACCCACCCGAAATATAATTGTGACAATATCTGCAGAAATCTGAGACTATCAAATGTCTCTTGATATCTGAGTCGATCTGTGTAAAAAAAATACAGCAGTTATACAATAAAATCTGCAGTCTAAACTGAGTTGAAAGTGATAGTACGCCTACGATATCTAAATTCAGTTAGAACGACAATAAAACTGATGTATGATTTAGCCAATGTACCCTTTGGTGGATCGGTGGTCTAGAGGTAACGCGCCTGTCTAGACAGCGAAAAGTCCGGGTCGGAAGTGTGCTGTGGTTCGAATTCAGTTTGGGCCTGAAACTTTGCCCCCATTCATTAGACCACGAGTGATGGTCTGAGCGCTAGTTTTTCGGGTGAGACGATAAACCGAGGTCCCGCGTGTTACACAAAATTATTCAGCTCACGTAAAAGAACCCACGGCAACAAGAGAGCTGTCCCTGGCAAAATTCTTAGAGAGAAAAAGCCACTCTGATAGGGAAACAAATACAGTTGCAGACAGGGAAAAAAAGTGGAGGGTGTTGGCGGTGCTCTTGTGGCGACGTGCTCTCCCCGGGGAGAGCAGCCCGAATTTCACGCAGAGAAATCTGCGGTGACTTAAAGTGGTATAAATGAATAAATAAAATAAATATTATCTAATATCCTCTGGAGGAGATAAGTTAACCAGCACGGAAAGTATAGGGTGGTGTGTCTTCTACATCTCTTTCCTTGCACTTTTAATCTGTATTTTACTTTTGGAATTTGTGTGTGTGCATGGAATCATATCGCATACTTACAACAATTATATACCTTAGTATCCTATTTTAGCTAGATTCTCTTTTTTGTATGGTGTGTCTGACATACGTGGTCAGTTGGACAAGGCTGTTGGAAAGGTATCACCGTATCGGACATTCATTGTCTCTCTGCTTCAGTTGGGTATTGATGGCGTGTTGACAGCTTGACTGGCTTTTTGTTTCATTTCTTTGTCTCTTCTCTTTCTGTTTTTGTTCCTCTTCGTCCCAGCAATGTATTAATGTGATTGTTCCATTCTGTATTAGAGAGGGAGAGAGGGGAGAGAGAGAGAGAGAGAGAGAGAGAGAGAGAGGGAGGTAGAGAGAAGAGAGGGAGAGAGAGGGAGGTAGAGAGAGAGAGAGGGAGAGAGAGGGGTAGAGAGAGGGAGAGAGAGGAGAGAGGGAGAGAGAAGAGAGGGAGGAGAGAGAGAGAGAGAGGAGAGAGAGAGGGAGAGAGACACAGAGAGAGGGAGAGAGTGTGAGAGAGAGAGAGAGAGGGAGGACGAGAGACACAGAGAGAGAGGGGAGAGAGTGGGAGAGAGGGAAGAGGAAGAGTAGGGAGAGAGAAAGGGCGAGAGAGAGAGGTTGAGAAGAGGGGGGGAGAGAGAGAGGGAAGAGACAGACAGAGAGAGGGAGAGAGAGAGGGAGAGAGAGAGGGAGAGAGAGAAAGGGAGAGAGAGGAGGAGAGAGATAGAGAGGGAAAAAGAGATAGAGGGAGAGAGAGAGAGAGAGAGAAGAGAGAGAGAGAGAGAGAGAGAGAGAGAGAGAGAGAGAGAAGAGAGAGAGAGAGAGAGAAGAGAAAAAGAGAGAGAGAGAGAGAGCGAGACAGACAGACAGACAGAAAGACAGACAGAGGGACATAATTCGAACTCGAATATCTTAATGAGGATTTATGGATGTAATGGCTAATGATGATGATGATGATGGATGAGCCAGTTTTCTTTACACCAGGCCCTCATGGGGAAAAAAAACTGAAACAAACATTAATAAACCAGACAGACAGACAGACAGACAGACGGTCAGAGGCATGGACAGAGACAGATTCAGAGACAGAGAGAGACAAGGCTGACAGACCAACATACAGACTGATGCACGGACGGACAGACCGATAGACGGACGGATGGACGGACAAACAGACGGGCGGACGGTCAAACACACAGAAGGGCAGACTGATGGACAGACAGACAGACAGATAGACAGACAGACAGACGGACGGACAGACAAACCGACCAAGGCAGATTCTCAGGGTGCACAGATACGTAGGTAAGTATGTCTAATGTAATTTAAACAGGTCATTGTGTCCATGGACAAACTCAGCAAGACAAGAAATAACATATTCAGACAGGCAGACAGACAGACAGGCAGGCAGACAGGCAGGCAGGCAGGCAGGCAGGCAGGCAGGCAGGCAGGCAGGCAGCAGCAGGCAGACTAGTGAAGTGAAGAGTAAGATAAGAAGGCATACAGGTAGTCTCTATAACTCGCTTTCTTTCTTCCGTTTCTTCTCTCTATCTCCATCTCTCTCTCTATCTCTTATCCCCATTTTCTTTCCCCCCTGCCCAGTCTGTCGTCTGTCTGTCTTTCGATGTTGTCTCTCTCCCCTCACTCTCTCTCATTCTCTCTCCCCGGGCTCTCTCCTTCACCTTTTTGGTGTCTTTCTTTCAGCCCTGTTTTTTTTGGGTCAGTCTTTTTTCCGAAATTTTCCCTTTCCCCAATAAATCCTCTCTCTCCCTCTTCTTTTCCCTCTCTCTCTCTCTCTTTCTCTTTTGGGGGGCCCGGGCCCGCCCTGTTTTCTTTGTCTTTTCTCACTCTCTCTTCCCATTCTCTCCCCTCCCTCCCTTTTTGCTCTCTTTTCTCTCTCCCCTCTCCCCCTTTTTCCTCTCTCTCTCTCTCTCTCTCTCTCTCTCTCTCTTTTCCCCCCTCCCTCTCTTCTGCTTCTCTCTTCAATATTTTTCTAATCCCACCCCTTTCCCTTTAATTACGTTATTTACACGTTGGTTATAAAGTAGAATGGAGGAAGGGTTTCCCAAAATCTTCATTTTTTTCCCCCCCGGGCCCAAAGGGATTAGGGGGATGGGGTGAAATTTTCCCAAAAATTGGAAACCTTTATTCTTCCTTTTTAAAAAAAAACAATAACAAAGTATTGTCTTTTTTTTCTTTCCCAAATGTTCTAACTGCTTGGGGTTCAAAATTAAAATGCGTCCTTTATGGGTCATTTTTGTTTGGTTCTTTCGGCGTATGTGTTTTCTTTTAAAAAAAATTTCAAAGAAAAAAAATTTTTTAACAAAGGCATTTTTCCCAAAGGGGGTTTTCCCCTTAGTTGGCCGTAATGAGGGTTTCCGTTAGTCTCTGGAAATCAATTTTGCAAACATAAGGGATTGGACTGTCAAAATTTTGGATATTTTGTGAAAAATTTTCATTTCCGATGAACCCCTGGATAATGGGTAAGGGTAAAAATTTGGGTTTCCCGGGTTTTCTGTGTACCCGGTTTGGCAGAATTTGTGGGTGATGGAGTCTGGTAGCAAACTTGGTATTGGGGGGTTGGGGGTTTTTTGGGTTTGGTTTAGCCCCCCTTTGGCGTTGGTTTTTTCGTAAGGTTGTGGTTGTATTTGGGGGTCGGTGTTTGGTGGGGATGGTATGTTTTGTGGGGGTGGATGAGGGGGTGTTTTTGTGGAGGTTAAAAGGGGTTGGTTTAAAGAAAAAAAAGGTTGCTTTTAAGTTGTTTTCCGGGGTGGGGTCTCGCGCTCCCTTTTTTGTTTTTGTTGTTGTTGTTGTGTTGGTTTTGTGTTGTTGAGGGGCTATAAAACCGAGGTTCTTTTTCGAGGCCCTGGGGGGGGGCCCTTTTTTGTAAAAAAAAAATGTTTTTACAACCGTAACAGACAGACAAATAAATGAACAAATCCCAAAAATTACACTGCTCCCAGCCATGTTTTATCATTTTTTTTTTTTGGGTTATTTTTCTTTAAACCTTTAGGGTCTGTATTGTGTTTTCGAACTTTTTTCTTTTTTGTCTTCAGGTATCCCCTCCTTTTTCGGGTCAGCTTTTGGGTTTTATTCCCCATATTTTTTCCTTTTGTTTTTCTGGGGGGGGCCTTTTTGTTGTCTTTTTTCTTTTTTTTCCCTTTTTTTGTTTTTTTTTTTGCGGTTTTTTTTTTTAAAGGTGGGTTTCCTTTCATTTTTGGGTTTTAATTGTTATGCTTGCAAATAAAAGTTTTTTTTTTCTTTTTTCCTTTCATTTTAAATTTTGGGACATTTTATTTTTTTTTTCATGTTTTTTTTGGGTTCGTTTTTCATTGTTTGGGGGTTTATTTTTGTTTTTTTAAAATGACTTTTCTTTTTTTTTTTTTCCTTTTGGGGTTTTTTTTCATTATTTTGTTTTTTGGTTTTTTTTCTGGGGTTTTTTTTTGTTTTTTTGGAAACCTTTACACTCTATTCTGTCGCATTTTTTGTTTGTTTTCTTTTCTTTTTTAAAAAAAGGGTGATTTTTTTTTTAAGTTTTTCGGTTTTTGGTGTTTTTTTTTTGGCTTTGTTTTTTTTTATTTTGTTTTGTTTTTTAAACCTTTCTTGTCCATCCCCTCTTCAATTTTTCCCTTTAAAAAAAACTTCAAATTTGGGTTTTTTTTTTCTTTTCTTTTTCCCTTTCTTCCAGTTTTCTTTCCTTTCCTTACAACCTATTTTTCCCGGGCCTTTACCAGTTTGGGTTTTGTTTTTTCTACCTAGCACCACCTGGGGGCATTACGTTGCTGTAGCCACACTACACTTTTTTAAGTTTACTTTACTCCCCCCAAACCCCCCTTTTTTTCCTTCTCCCGTAACTTAAACACCTCATATCCCCACAGTTTTTCGTTTCTTAACCCCGCAGGGCTCCCTTTCCCCAAGGAGACTCCCATTACTTGGGTTTTGGGGTATTTCGATAAATCATAAAGTCCCTGCACATAAAAAAGGTTGACATCGCCTGAGTTTGGGGAACCAGAGTGGGGGAACATTGGCCCTTAACCGCTGAACTCCCCACATCAGTCTGGGGGGTCCCCCAAAGACAATCTCCATAAATTCCCTTGCCTTTGAAAAAAATGGTCCCAAAAATTTAAAAAGGCATCGGGAAAACTAAAAAATTTTCCCAACCCTAGAAGCCCAGTCATGTGGGGTCGCCTGGGAACCTTTTTTTAAAATTTTACCCTATTTATAAAAAAACACCCAACTAGTTCCCCCTTTTAAACAACGAAGATCTTTCAAAAAAGCAACAACTATTTTAAAAGGCACCTAAGGGTAAATTTACTTTTTTAGAATGTACATTTTGGGAATTACCAAAATTAAACTTTAAAAAAAAATTTTTTTAAGACGACCTTAAAAAATTTAATGACTTTTGGGAACCACAGTATGGGACACTCGCTAAAAATCGCCATAAAAAAGACTAATTTTAAAACGCCCATAAAAAAACAATGTTCTTTAAAGGGCATAATAAAAAAACCCGCTTTTTCAAAATCGCCAAATAAAAAATTTTTTTCCAGAACACTAAAACCCAAAAAAGCCAAATTTAAAAAACCCCCATTAAAACTAATTACATCAACATCGTCTAAAAACAACTAGCCCAGGATAGCTACAAAAAACCCCCCTTAGTCTAGGTCCCTAAAAAAAACTATAAGTTTAAACAAAATAACCAACTTTTAAAAATCACAATAAAACCCCAAATTTTAAGATCTCCAAAAAAACCCAAATAAAAAATCCCTTTAAAAACCCAAACCCTAAAAATCACCATAAAACCAAAAATAAGACCCAAAAAAAATGAAAACCCAAATATAAAAATCGCCATGAAAACCAAATTTAAAAGGGCGCCATTTTAAAAAAAAACCCCTTTTTAAGATCACAAAAAAAACCCACTACAAAAATCGGGCCCTAAAAAACCCCAAATATAAAACACCATAAAAAAACCATAAAAATCGTCATAAAACCAACCAAAATATCACCATAAAACCAAACCCTAAGGGTTCCATAAAACCAACCCAAAAAACGTCCCTAAAAAATCAACTATTTGGGTTTGCCTTTAAAACCAAAAAAATTTTTTAAAAAATTCGCCATAAAACCCAAAATATTTTAAAAATCGCCATAAAAACCCCGCTATAAAGATCGCAAAAAAAAATTAAATATAAGATCACAAAAAAAACCCCAAACCCAAAACACATTAAAACAAATTTTAAATCGCCATAACAATCAACTATAAAATTACCATAAAATCAAAGATTTTCCATAATAACCAAAATAATTTAAAACCACCCTAAAAACCCCCTAAAGATCAACCATCAAAAAAAACTAAAAGGGTTTAAAAAAAAAAAAAAAAAAAAAAAAAAAAACCTAAAAAAATATAAGATCGCCCTTAAAAAAAATCCATAAGATTTGTCAAAAAACAAATAAAGATCGTCATGAAAAAAAACCCTTTTTTTTAAAATCGCCATAAAAAAAAACCCATTAAAAATTTTCCATTTAAAAAACCCAAATATAAAACGCAAATAAAAAAAAAACAAAAAGATCGCCCTAAAACCCAACCCCTAAACGCCATTAAAAACCAAACCCTAGAAACGCCCCCAAAAAAAATCAACTTAAAATTTATCAAAAAACCAACCTTTTTAAAATCACCAAAAAAACCTAATATAAAGGGCAGCAAAAAAAGAAAAAAAAAAGACCCATAAAAAACCCAACCCTTTTGGGCCACCTTTAAAAAAAACTATTTATAAGATCGCCATAAAAAAACCCAAATTTTAAGATCGCCATAAACCAAATATTTATAAGTTTACAATAAAAAACCAACTTTAAAAATTTCCAAAAAAAAACCATAAGATCGGGCCCTAAAAACCAAATAGAAGATGCCATATTTAAAACCAAAATTAAGGGAAAATTTGCCCTAAAAAAACCCAACCTTTTTAATACGGGTGTCATAAAAATCAACTATAAGGGCGCCATTAAAACCCAAATATAAAACGCAATAAAAACCAACTAAAAAGAACATCATAAAACCAACTTTAAAAAAACGCCAAAAAAAAAACCCAAATATAAGAAACGCCATAAAAAAAAAAATGTAAGATCGCCTTTTAAAAAAAAAACCCAAACATCGCCCTAAAAACCAACCCTTTAAAATCGCCATAACAACCAACCATAAGACTGCCTAAAAAACCCCCCCAAAAAGTATGTCATAAAAAACCAAAATATTTCGAAAAATCGCTAAACCCTAAACAAAGTAAATTTTAAAATTTTCAATGAAAAAAACCCACTTAAAAACCCATACAAATAATTTCGTTCCCCGACATCGCCATAAAAATGTAACCAATTCTTAAAACGCTAACAAACAACTAGGGTTTTAAAAATTTTTAAAAACCCTAAAATCCCAAAAACCTCCCAAAAGAACTAAATTAAAAAAAACATCCCCGGGGTGCTAATTTCCCGCCCCGGGCCCTTAAAAAAAAAAACCAAAAACCCAAATTGGTTTTTAGACTACCCGTAAAAAAAAACCCCCAAACCCAAACACTACAAACTAAAATTTTGAAATCGGGCATAGAAACAAAAAATTTTAGGGACAAAAATGGGTTTTCAAAACCCCAAAAAACTTTACCATTTTTTGGGGAATCTTGGAGTCCTAAATGAGGAAAAAAAGGGGGGAAAATAAAGAAAAAAGAAAAAAAAATAAAAAACCCCCCCTTGACCGTGGGGGTATTCAAACCTTTTATTTTTCCAAACCCCCAATTTTCAAATTTGCTTTTCCCTTTTATTTTGTATTTTTTTCAGCCCTTTTTTGTTTCTTCTTCTTTTTTCCCCTTTATTTTTGTCTTTTTTTCCCTTCTTTATGGTGATTTGTTTCCCCCCTTTTTTTTGGTGGGTTTTTTTTTTGTTGGAATGCATGGGTTTTTTTTTCTTTACCTCGGTTTTTTTTTTTCTAATTTACCCAGCTTTTTTAAAATTTTAAGTGGTGTTGATTTTTTTATAAGACCAGGGGGATTTTGGGGTTCCGGGCCCAAATTTTTGGGATAATTTTTTTTTTCTTTAAATAACATTAGTTTTTTTCTCTCTCCTCTCCTCTCTCCTCTTTCCTTTTCTCTCTCTCTCTCTCTCTTCTCCTTTCCTTTTCTCTCTCTCTCTCTCTCTCTCTTTTCTCTCCTTTTCTCTCTTCTCTCTCTCTGCTGTGTGGTGTTTTTGTGGTTTTTGTGTTGGTTTTGTTTTCAAGATTCCCCACATACACAAGACAGTTGCCCCCCCCCTAACCTTCTTAGAAAAACAACAGCAACTCAAATTCCTATAAACCCTTTACTTAAAAGAACAAAACGGTTTTTTCAAATAACCCACAGAGAAAAAAATTTTAAAAAAATTTAGGGGACCGACGACAGACGACAGGGCAAACAAACAAAAAACAACAAAAACGGGAAAACAGAAGAACCAAACAAACCCAAAATCACACAACGTTTAATAAGGAAATTTTTAACGGGAAAAGAGCATAACAACAGTTTGCTGTTGATAGAAGACAAAAAAACCCCTTTGATGATTTCCCTTTTAAAAAAAAATATTTGGGACAAACGGATTTTTTAAAAATCGGGTCCAAAAAACATAAACTGCTGAGATGTAGTCTCTAAGCTAATGCCTCTTTTTTCCTTTTTCTACTACTTTTTTCTCTTCTAAGTTTCTCCCCAAAGATTGTAGTAATGGAATTTTAATTGAACAAGGGCTGGTAAAGGGGTTGTTTGTAAAATTTAATTTTTTTGAAAACCAAGTGAAAATGTAATTTGTTTTTCGCAGAAAAAGGGTAGCGTGCAAATAAGGGAAAAAACTGTAGACATTTGGGGGGAATTTTTTTTTTGTTTGTGCCTTTTGTCGTCGTCGTCGTTTTTGTTGCGTTGTTGTTATTTTTAATGGTTTTTGCTGTTTTTTAGGGGCCCGTGGAATAAGTTGTTTTTTGTCGTTTTCGGTTTTTTTTGTTTTGTTGCTGTTGGGTGCTGCTGCTGCTGTTTTTGTGTCCCTTTTGCGCTGGGTGCTCCCGTTTTTTCACTGATGATGTTTTTGTTTTTGTTTGTTTTTCCCAAAAAATTTTTTGTTATTCTGGCAATGCCGTGTTTTTAAAACAAAAATTTTAACCAAAACCCCAATGCGCGCGCAGGGGTGTTGTGTTGTGTGGGGGTGTGTGGGTGTGTGTTGTGTGGGTGTGGGGAAAAGGGGGGGGGAGGGAAGGTGATTATGGGGGTGGTGGGAAAGTAAGTGATGGGGTGGGTTTTGTTAAATTTTGGGGGTGGGGGTGTGTGTGGTGTGTTGTGTTGTGTGTGTGGGTTTTTGTGTTGTGGTTTTGTTGTGTTTTGTAAGGGGGGGGGAGGGAAGGTGATGATGGGGTGGGGGGAAAGTAAGTCCGTGTGTTTGGGTGTGTGTATGTTTTGTTATGTGTTGGTTTTGGGTGTATATTTGTTTTGGGTTTTGGGTGTTTTGTATTTTGTGTTGTGTGTGTGTGTGTGTGTGTGGTGTGTGTTTTGTGGTGTTTGTTGTTTGGGGTGTTTGACAGCTGTTCCCTTTCCCCCCCAAATTTCATTGCCCTCCCGCCTACCATTTCCCCTCCCATACAGCCCACCGGTGCTTTATGCAGGAACCGCCCACCCGGAATTGGTTTGAAGGGAAAGGGGTGCATCAAATTTTCAATCCGGGCCGAATAAACTAGATTTGGCACTGTGGGGCCTTTTGTGTGTGGGTGTGTGTGGGTGTTGTGTGTGTGGTTTTTGGGGTTTTGTGTGTGTGTGGGTTGTGGTGTTTTTTTTTTTGTGTGGTGTGTGGTGTGTTATGTGTGATTCAATTCAGATTTTTAGGCCTTTAAGTTCCCTGTAGACTATTTGGAAAACAGCAAAAAAAACCCAAATTTTAATTTTTATCTATTTTTGCTTTAAAATGATTTTACAAATTAAAAAAAATGTTCAAATTCCCCTTTCTTTTCCTCTTTTTTTCAAAAAAAACTCTTACACCCTAAACTGATATCTTTCTTGGGTCATATCAAGTGTGTGTAAATTTTGTTTTTGTTGTATTTGGTGTGTTGTTTTTGTGTATGTGGTGTGTTTGTGTGTGTATGTGTTTTTTTTTGTGTGTGTGTGTGTGTGTTTTTTGGGGTGTTTGTGGTGAATGTGTGTGTATGTGTGTGTATGTGTGTGATGTGTGTGTATGTGTGGTGTAGTGTGTGTATATGTGTATGGTTGGTTGGAGTGGTATATGTGTGTTTTGGGGTGCGTTTTGGGTGTATATTGTGGTATGGTGTGTTGTGTGTGTTTGTGGTGTGATTTGGTGTTTTTGTGTGTATGGTTGTTTTGTGTGTATTATGTGTGTGTATTGGTGTATGTGTTGTGATTGTGTGCGTATATTGTGTTATGTGTGTGTAAGGTTGTGATTTGGTGTTTTATGTGTTGTTTTTTGTGTTTTTGTGTGTATGGTGTGTATGGTAGTTTTGTGTTTTATATGGTGTGTGATTGTGTGTTTGTGGTATGTGTTTGTGTTTGTGGTGTTATTTATGTGTATTGTGTGTGTGTTTGTGTGTGTATATGTGTGTGTATGTGGTGTGTATGTGTGTGTATGTTTGTGTATGTGAGTGGTGTATGTGTGTGTATATGTGTGTATGTGTGAGTGTATGTGAGTTTGTCTATGTGTGTATGTGTGTGCGTTTGTGTGGGTTATATTATGTGTGTATGTGTGTGATGTTCGTGTGTGTGTGTGTGTGTGTAGTAGTGAGTGTGAGTATGTGTGTCGGCGTGTTGTGTGTGTGTTTGTGTGTATATATGTGTGTGTATGTGGTGTGTATGTGTGTGTGGATTGTTGTGCGTATATGATATGTGTATGTGTGTGTGATTGTGTGTGTATATGGGTGTGTGTGTGTGTGTGTTTGTGTGTGTTATGTGTGTTTATGTGTCTGTGTTTGTGTGTGTATTATGTGTGTGTGTATGTGTGTGTATGTGTGTGTTTGTGTGTGTGTGTATGTGTGGCTATGTGTGTGTGTGTTTGTGGTGTGTATGTGTGTGTATGTGTTGTGTTTGTGTGTGTATATGTGTGTGTGTATGTGTGTGTATGTGTGTGTATGTGTGTGTGTGTTTGTGTGTGTAATGTATGTGTATATGTGTGTGTGTTTGTGTGTGTATATGTGTTGTGTTGTGTGTGTATGTGTGTGTATGTGTGTGTATGTGTGTGTGTATGTGTGTGTCTATGTGTGTATGCGTGTGTGTATGTAGGAGTGTGTTATGTGTGTATGTGTGTTTGCGTTTGTGTGTGTATATGTGTGTATGTGTGTGTATGTGTGTGTTGTTTGTGTGTGTGTTTGTGAGTGTGTGGATGGATGTGTGTATGTGTGGTGTGTTTGTGTGTATATCTGTTTTCAGTGTGTATGTGTGTGTATGTGTGTGTGATTGTGTGCGTATTATGTGTGTGTATGTGTGTGTGATGGTGTGTGTATATATGGTGTGTGTGTTGTGTGTGTGTGTGTGTGTTTTGTGTGTGTATGTGTGTGTATGTGTATGTGTTTGTGTGTGTTATGTTGTGTTGTGTATGTGTGTGTACTGTGTGTGTTTGTGTGTGTGTGTATGTGTGTGTATGTGTGTGTGTGTTTGTGTGTGTATATGTATGTGTATAATGTGTGTGTGTTTGTGTGTGTATATGTGTGTGCCATGCGTGTGGTGTGTATGCTGTGTGTTGTGTGTGTGTATTTATGTGTGTGTGTGTAGGGGATGTGTGTGTTTGTGTGAGTATGTGTGTGTGGGTGTGTGTATATATGTGTGTGTATGTGTGTGTATGTGTGTGTGTGTTTGTGTGTGTATATGTGTAGAGTGTAGTGTGATGTGTGTGTGTCGTGTGTGTGTTGTGTGTGTGTGTGTGTGTGTGTGTGTGTTAGTGTGTGTGTATGTGTGTCGGGGCTTTTTTTCTATCCTTCTGCTAGAATCTCGGATTTACTAATAGTGAGATTCGTACATTAATTATGCGACTCCCCCCCCCCCCTCATCCCCCCGCCCGTCCCTTTCCACCATTTACGCTCCGCTTCCGACTTCGGGAACGGGGATAGCTCAGTGGTCGAGACTCGGGCTTTCCCCGAGCAGTTAAGAGCGTCGAGCGTGGTTACCAGTTGGAATGGGTGTCCGTTTGCGCGCCTTGGCTTCAGTACAGTTCCCCAGATTCCCCAGCTGTAAATGGGTACCTGTCCTCTGTAGGGTCAGGGAAGGTAATGCAGCGAGGGAGAGTGTGGGCGCCCGCCCTCAAGATGCTGGCCTAGAGAAGTGAGGTCTCTGACCCTCGCTCCCCTACGGACCTTATGGTTATGGGGACTCCGTGACCTTTACCTTACCTTTTTCGATTCAGGGATATTTCTTATGTGTGCATCGCAATACACCTAAAAAAAAGTAGTAAGAGAAAATGTATTCAGATAATACCCAGCGAAACGGAACTATGCATCAAGTATTTGGTGATATTAGTCTGAAAAAGTATCGTTAAATGTGAGTTATATCACGGAAGACTTCAACAAGAAATGTATAGTTCAACCAGTATCGTTAAATCTTTTTTTTTCGTTCCTTGGCTAGAGCTCTGAGGTTCATCAGTTGTGAGGTGTTACGTATGAGACCGTTTTGGCCCACCACAAAGGTATCCGTATTCCGACTTTGGGCCGTATGCTGGGTATGTTCGTGTTTCCGTAACCCACCGAATGTTGACATGAATGATCAGATCTTTTACGTACATATATGATCTTGTGCATGTGTGTGTACATGAAGGGAATTAAGGCACTGGCAGATATGCATTTAAACTTGGTCTGGGAGATCGTAAATATCCTTACTCTTAAATCATCAGACGCTGCCGAGATTCAAGCCCTCGACTTTATGACGCATGGGATTGAAGTCTAGCGGTATTAACAACTCGGCTATCGCGTCGGACCAAATTAGATATAAAGCATCTCAGTACATAGCAAGAGTGAATCTTTGTAGGAGAAACATTCCTGTTCAAATATAAATTCTACAAGCTGATGTTATCATATACCTTTAAACTCACAATTCATTTAAGAAGTGGAGAAATGAACTTTGTGACTTTGCAACTAGGTGCCTTATCAAAAGAGCAATGACCTCGATGTAAAGAACATAATTATATCCTTTTTACCAGATGTATTGTGTGTACGCTCTTACCAAAGGTCGTTGTAGTTTGTCACAAGCTTGGTATTGAGACTGCACGTGTTCGCAATCTTCCACCGAAAGAAGAAGTATACTAACAAGGCAATAATTATATATCTTGCAGGTGTCGAATTTCATTTCGTTATGGTATATCCCTACTTCACACATTTGCGGCAAGATCTTATCCCACGACATTTTTTCCCAGCCGATCCCATCTTTCGTAAGCTGAGAACAAGGAAATCTATACACGTATCATATTTTCTGGAATTTCATGCCAAATTGATTTGTATTTGTCACATTGGGGAGTATTCATGTTTCCAATACCTCTACATAACTTACATTTTTCTCATTCCAAGGAAAATGGGATATACACGTGTTCAAACTTCTTGTATTTGTATGGTCTTGTTGATTATTTTAACGCGTTTGTTCCTTCCATGCCA
>CM054151.1:42878799-42883799 GCA_028751875.1 Rapana venosa
CATTGTTGTTTTTGTTCTTAGATAGATGGCTTAATGAAACAAAAAGCAAATGCATTACTTATATAATGTACCATCTGAAAATAAACATTTGACTTTGACTTAACTTGACACACACGTCAAGCTTAACTATAGTGTCTTTTTCATATCAGTGTTTTTCTCAAACGAACCAGCCGAAAGCCAGCCTTATCAGAAGCAGCTTTGCTTTCTTCATTACATTGTCCCTTTCCATCTCCTACCTACCCCTCGGCAGACTGGAAAAGGACCTTGTGTTCCACAGAATCTGGGCAGGACGGTCTGTCGGAAGGAAGTTTCTGTATAGAGCCACACCGCTTTGATCTTTAGATATGCGGGCTTTGTAGTGCATTTTCACAAGGTTTGCTTTCTTTGTAAAAAGGCCCGAGCTTTTCCCCTACATCCTGTGTAGCCTGCATTTGTGTGTATTTGGGTTGTGTCCTATCTCCTTTCTTCTTAACTTTTAACGTGCTGGCTTAAAAAAAAAAGTTTTCTGTGCCTGTTTTCTGCCTGTCTGTCTACTTGCATGTCTAGGTCTGTCTGTCTATCTGCATCTCTATGTCTGTCTGTCTGCATGTCTATGCATGTCTGTCTGTCTGTCTGCCTGCGTCTCTGTGTATGTCTGTCTGTCTGTCTGCCTGCATCTCTATTCTGTCTGTCTGTCTGCCTGCGTGTCTATGTCTGTCTGTCTGTCTGTCTGTCTGTTTGTTTTGCTTCTTACTAGACAGTGTTAGTTGGTTTCACTGCTGTTGCTTGTTATGTATGTATGTATGCATGTATGTATGTATGTATGTATGTATGTATGTATGTATGTATGTATGTATGTATGTATGTATGTATGTCTCCCAAAGTCATTTATAGATTTGTAGGAGTATCGTTTTATTGTAAGCTCTATAATGTGTATTTGTTTGTTTTTTTACATAGCAAACTATTTACAGATAGTAGTGCGGACGTATACGAAATATCAAACCATACGTCCAACATCACCGCGCTAACAAACTTTAAAAATAAAAAAACTATGCGAGTTTTGTTTCTGACGCGAAGTAGAATCATATGTGACGCTCCACGTCGAAATGAGTCGCGTAGCACCTGAGCTACTTCTCTGCTAAGAGTGATGACAGGCACATGGGAATCAGCTTTTCTTATAAAAATAGAGTTTGTTTATAAAGCGACACGCTTTCTTGTATCTCGTAATGAAGTTACGAAGGATGAATTGTAGTTTCTTAGACTTTTAAAAACGTGTTTAAAAGCGAAGGCCCGACTTCTCATAATGACCATCTGTTACCAGGGAAACTACGTCAGTTTCTCATTTTGTTACTTCCTTGGGTTTAGCAGTTCAGTTTGTGATAACTGTACATCGAGTTATCCTGTTTTTTAAACATGTTTTTCTTTATTGAATACCTTGTTTCATGACAGTTTATACTATGGTAACGGTTTAAAATTGACCTCCCGTGCAACGCAACTAAAAATGTGTCGAAAGGTAAATAATATGGTGTGCCTACACTCCCCTTACTCTCGCACCTCTTTACATTTCAAAACAAACAGATCTACGAAAAGAACAAACAAGAACAGAATTCCTCAACTCTATAACGATTATTACCATTCTATGAAACCGTTAACACTTCTTTCCTTCAAACTCCTCTTATGTGAAGATAAAAAACAAACAAACAATAATGAAGAGGAAATAAACACAAAAACAACAGTTGTTCTTGGGGACACACAGAGAAGCAAATACACACACAGATGACAGCATTTTGAAAACCACATACACACGGGGACTGAATGTAAAAAGCACATAAGTGCTTATTCCATTATCCTCGATATAAAATATTATAATAGAAGAATAGAACACACACACACACACACACACACATACACAAACACACACACACACTCACACACACACACACACACACACACACACACACTCTCTCTCTCTCTCTGACACACACACACAGAGAAACACACACAAACATACACTGACACACACTGACACACTCACACACACACAACACTCCCTCACCCACACACACACACTCCCACTACCCCCCCCCACACACACACACACACGCACGTACGTGTACACACACATACATCGTAGTCAGAACGAGTTAACAAAACAAAACACACGACCAAAAAAAAAATAGGAAAAGGAAAGAAGTGGGGGGGTGAACAAGCGCCAACACGGGTGTGATGAAAACTGGCGTTGATGAGCAATGTCACAGGAAAGAGAACATGCAGAGAAAGACAAGAAAGAGAGAAAAGGAAGACACAAACACACATGCAGAGAAAGACAAGAAAGAGAGAAAAGGAAGCCAAACAGAGAACGAGAACATGAAGGAAGGGAGGAAAATGAACAGCAGTAAAGAAGAAACAAGATGAGACACACACACACACACACACACACACACACACACACACACACACACACATATATACACACGAGCACGCGCGCCCACACACACACGCTGACACACACACACATACTGTCACACACACACACACACACACACTGACACACACACACACACACACACGCACGCACGCACGCACACACATGTTCACAATCACACACACACACACACACACACCAAAACACGCACGCACACACATGTTCACAATCACACACACACACACACACCAACACAAGCGCGCACACACACACACAAACACACACACACACTCACACACACACGCACCACAATATACGCGCGAGTATGTGCACGCATGCATACACTGGCGCACATACATGCACTCACGCAATCGCGCGCATGCACGCACACATACACGCATGCATGCACGCAAACACACAAGCACGCACGCAAGCATTTTACGAACATTGCACACATACATATGCAGACAGATACATGCAGACTCTTGAATGGATATGGGTGCAGATCGATATATACCCCAAAACGAAGAGACACACAAACACGACAAATCAAAAGAGACACCTTACACATATTTTGATGTGACAACCAATTTGTTCGAAAAAGAGTTTGGTGTTTTTACTCTTGCATTAGTTCTTTCTTTTTGTTTGTTTAATCTGTCTGTGCCTCTGTCTCTGTGTATGTGTCTCTCTCTGTCTCTGTCTTTGTCTTTGTCTATGTCTCTGTCTTTGTCTCTCTGTCTCTTTGTCCCTCGTTGTCTCTGTCTTTGTCTATATCTCTGTCTGTGTTTCTCTGTCTTTGTCTTTGTCTCTGACTCTTTCTTTTTCTCTCTGTCTCTGTATCTATCTTTGTCTGTCTGTCTGTATCTCCCCCCTTCCCTCCCAAAAAAAGATTGAAACAAATATTCTGCATTAATTGTCAATAATAAAAAAGTGGTTGTTGTCGATAACTAATGACAGAAACAGTCTTGTCTTTAAATAGTATTTTTCCTGACCCAATGATTGTGTTGCTTGGACGTGGATTCTATGATAGAGATATCGACCTGCGCCATTGTTTTTGTTTTTCCTTCCTGTAGCCATAGGTGGGGGGACGGGATAGCTCAGTGGTCGGAGCACTCGCTTTCCCCCAGCCAAGTTAAGCAGCGTCGAGCGTGGTTACCAGTTGGATGGGTGACCGTTTGCGCGCCTTGGCTTCAGTACAATTCCCCCAGTTCACCCAGCTGTAAATGGGTACCTGCCCTCTTTAGGGTAAGGGAAGGTAAAGCAGCGAGGGAGAGGAGATGGGCGCCGCCCTCAATATGCTGGCCCTAGAGAAGTGAGGTCTCTGACGCCTCGCTCCCCTACGACCTTATAGGTTATGGGACTCCTTTACCTTTACCTTTTTTTTAGCCATAGGTGACATATGTCTATCACATTAGCTACAGGTAGAATGATTCACTAGTGTATTGATTGATTGTTTGAATGATCAATTTTGATTGAAAAGTATGGCTATTCTCCCCGGGGAGAGAGCGCATCATCAAAAGAGCAATGCCGCCCTTTTTAAAAACAAAAATCCTGTCTGCATATGTATTTGTTTGCCTGTCAGAGTGGCTTTTTATATAGATTTTTGCCAGGGAGAACTCTCTTGTTGTCGTGGGTTCTTTAACAAGCCCTAAAGGTGTGTTGCGCGCTGCGTTTATATGTTAGGGGCTGCCCGAGGATAAAGGTGTACCGCAAGAAAGTTGTGTAGGTCGTGTAGCACCATACGGGTGGAATGGTATGTACGGGTGTGTTATGATAACACTTTGGAGTACGTAAGTGTACATCGACGGGTAGCATTGCTCATACCATTCATTCAGTCATTTCATTTATTCTTTTATATCGAGGATAATGGAATAAGCACTCATGTGCTTTTTTACATCCAGTCCCCGTGTGTATGTGGTTTTGTAAATTTTGTCATCTGTTTCCAACGGCACACAATGGCCTACTCTTCCGAAAAGCGGAACATGATTTAACGTGTGCGCAAGATGTTCTGCATGCGTTCGAACACGGGGCCTCGGTTTATAGTCTCATCCGAAGGACCACATACAGGGTCTCTGATTACCTCAAAAATAAATGGACATAAACCTTGTCTTTCATGGCAATGTAGGCTTTGGCACAAAATTGGAACGACTTGATAATATTAGTACATGACGCATGTCTTTTTTCTGCTTTCTTGGTCCATTGTCCTGCCTTTTTTTCCAGAAAGACTTAACAGATAATATTGAATGGTGGTATATAGGTAACGCACCTGCTAGAAAGCGGAAAGTCCGGTTCGGAAGTGTGAGTTGGTTCGAACCCCGTTTGGGCTCTACACCTTTCATCTATTAGACTATGAGTTGGTGGTTTGGGTGCTAGTCTTTCGGATGAGATGATAAACGGAGGTCCAGTGCGCGACAAAAATTATATAGCGCACGTAAAAGAACCCACGGCAACAAGAGAGATGTCCCCAGCAAAATTCTGTACACCCCCCCCCCCCCTAGTATTGATAGGGAAACAAATTAAGTTGCAGACAGGAAAAGAAAAATAAAGGGTGGCGCTGTTCTTGTGGCGACGCGCTCTACCCGCGAGGAAGAGCCAG
>CM054151.1:42896299-42908799 GCA_028751875.1 Rapana venosa
AGAACAGGGAAAATGTTAACCAAAATAAACATTTAAAAAAAATGTGATTTGAATGTGCGTCGGCAATCAAGTTATACCGTTCTCTGCCTCTATAATCATGTCTGCCTGTATCTCTGCTGTCTCTCTTTGTAGAGTGTGTCTATCTCTGTCTCTCCCTTTCTTTCAGTCAGTCAGTCTATCAGTCTGTCTGTATGTGTGTGTCTGTGTCTGTCTGTCTCTCTCTGTCTCTCTCTCCCTCCCTGCCTCCCCTCTCTCTCCCTCTCTCCCTACCTCCCTCCCTCTCTCCCTCTCTCTCTCTATCTCTCTCTCTCTCAATGAGATATAGTGTTTGGGGTTTATTGCCAATAAAAACAGTGGTTTCAATAGTCACTGACAGAAACCGTCTTGTGTGCAAATATCTCACTGATGAAAAAAATGCTCGCTTGGCTAGAATGTAGAAAACATAAAAGATATATTAAAGAGGTGAGGTTATCTTTCTTTCTTTGTTTGTTTTAAAGTGACAACGATGGCATTGTATGTAATTATGTTCTCTGAGAAAAAACTGATGGATAAATTTATAGCAAAAACGTTGAAGTAATGTATACAAAGACAAAATTAAGAGTGTTATGACGGGTGCTTTATCGAACTGGGGACTGGATAGCTCAGTGGTCAGAGCACCAAACTGATATCAACCAACATCGAGCATGGATACCAAGGAGACTGGTGACCGTTTGCGCGTCTTGGCTTTAGTACAGTCCCCCAGTTCACCCAGCTGTAAATGGGTACCTGTCCTCTTTATGGTCAGGGAAGGTAAAGCAGCAAGTGAGAGGAGATGGGCACCACCCTCAGTATGCTGGCCCCTGGATAAGTAAGGTCATTGATGCCTCACTCCTCTACGACCTTACAGGTTAATGGACACTATTATACTCGTTTACCTTTACCTGTGGTCTTTTTAATACTATGATCTATTATTTCTCGTTTGCTTTTGGCTTTTCTGCGATATGACAACGTGGCATATACTCAGCATTAATGTGAGACCAGAAGGAGGATTTCATTATTCCGTATTACCAATTGGTTTATTCTTTGATTAAGTAATGGAATGAATGACTGATCGTCTGACTAATAAAATGATTTATTCATTGTTTGGTTAGGGTGTAACTTTCTTTTTCAACAACGTATATATTTCTTTCGGTAAGTAATGTCAACATTAACAATCGAGATTCGAAAAGAAGTAATCAGTCCTAACCTTTAAACCATACCCACTTTAATCATAACCCGGCACACCTCCACTCTGGCGGATCATCAGTGAACATGCACGAAATCAACAGTGTCCACTGTGGTCTGTCGTGTGAGAGAACATGCGTTGTTGTGCGTTAAGCCCCAGACAAGTCAAGCCCAGCGCATCCGACTTCGGGGTGTTTTTATTACTGCTGCTGCTGCTACTACTACTACTACTACTACTACTACTACTACTACTATACTACTACTACTACTACTACTACTACTACTACTACTACTACTACTACTGCTGCTGCTGCTGCTGCTGCTGCCGCTCCTCCTCCTCCTCCTCCTCCTCCTCCTCCTCCTACTACTACTACTACTACTACTACTACTACTACTACTACTACTACTACTACTACTACTACTACTACTACTACTACTACTACTACTACTACTACTACTACTGCTGCTGCTGCTGCTGCTGCTGCTGCTGCTGCTGCTGCTACTACTACTACTACTACAAAATGGAACTTATATAGCGTTGTATCTTGCAAAACACAAATCAAAGCGCATGCATTCAATGTAATGTGACACAGCCATGCAACCAATGACGAACACTCAGAGATTTACATCACAGTGGTCGTTCTCCTAGACTGGCTGCTGTCACTGAGCTGCGATGTCCAGTCTGCCCTGGAGGCCATCCTCCTCCTCCCCTGCCTTCACAGCCGTTGGCAGACAGGTTCTCCTCTTTCTCCTGTTCTGTCATTGGGATGTCCTCTTGGTATGTAACCAATACCTGGGGTGTTGGTTCGTGGGCACCAGGGTTATCCACACAACTACAGTCCTGCATACCACACGTTAAGGGGGCAGAGTCTCCCCCCTTCAAGCGTTTTTATAGCAGATTTTTGCTTGTCTGGGATTTTGTGTTATTGAGGCCAGCCTCCTCTAGGCATGGTGTGCTCTGTTGTTGTTTTTTGTAGTTATTTTATTCCTTTATATCGAGGATAATTGAATAAACAGTCCCCCGTGTTTATGCGGTTTTGTAAATTATGTCATGTGTTCCCACCGGCACACAATGGCCTACTCTTACGAAAAGCGGAACAGGAATTAACGTGTGCTCAAGATGTTCTGCGTGCGTTCACACACGGGGCCTCGGTGTATAGTCTCATCCGAAGGACTTTTGGGGAGAGTGGAGTCTGCACTGATGTTAACTCCAGAAAGAAATATCCCGTTGACCGGGAATCAAACCCGGGTCGTCAGATTGCGAGCGCAATGTTCTAACCACTAGGCTATCCCGTCCCCGTTACGAGGTGCCCGCCCCCCTGCCATAGCGGTCACCCCGACACCAGGCTGGAGATGGAGAGGCTATGCCCATCAGGGGACTAACAGCCGTAGCATGCCCTTTCCACACCCAAGTGCTAGATCGTAGAAGTGCCAGGGAGAGACACGCTGGGTAATCTCTAGTGCCCACACGTCTGAGGCACCATCATCCAGTCCGTTTGACCGCCTTCTTGAGTTTCATCTGCACAGAAAGCTATAACCTAAAACAAGCTGCTACCTTAGTCAGACACTCCGAAGAGAAGTACACGCAAATGGTGTTTTTCACTGATGCCCTGTCAGTCCTTCAAGCTCTGTCTGCTGGCAAAAAAACAGAACTCCAGCAGGAACTGCAACTCCTTCCACAAAACACACGTGTAGCGTTGCAATGGCTCTCTGCCCACTGAGGTATACCTAGCCACGAACAGGCCAACGAACTTGCAAAACAGGCCGCATGGCACAACAAGAACAATGTAAAATCAGACCCACTTTCCAAGAAACAAAACCAATCATCAAACCAATGACCCGACCCACAGTAGAGAAGGACAAGATTCACCATCTCAGAGGAGAAAAACAGGTCATTACTCTTAGACTCCGCACTGGGCACAACAGGGTAAATCATCGCACCTCTACAAATCTGAAGCTCGCTCCTTCTCCCTTGTGTGCCTGTGGTAAGTAAAACCAGACTGGCGAACAGGTCTTTCAAATGCACGCTATGCAGCGACCTGAGGAAGATTGTGTTGCTGACGGAGATTACCCTGCAAACCAAGCTGTGCGGCCCACGAGAGAAACTGGAGAGGATGTGCCATTATTTTCCAAAGACACATCTGACGGCGTAAAAGGGAACTAGAGAAAAGGGGAAAAACTGTGGACAGCACACTGTTGTAAACGTCAGTAACTTTCACTTCTCTTCAAGGAAATGAGAAAAAAAGTCAAGCTCAGCAGTTATGAGGGAGGCACCGTGGTCGAGTGGTTTAGGCGGTCAACTCGTGATCCAGAAGTCGCGGGTTCGATCCCCGCTCGGCTCGGTGTTGTGTCCTTGGGAAAGACACTTTACTCCTATTTTCCTCACTCCACCCAGGTGTACAAGTGGGTACCAGCTCTGCTGGGGAAGTATCTGGCGACAGACTAGCGTCCTGTCACAGGGGTGGTGAAAAACCATCAGTTCGCTTAACGCTACAGAAACCGGGATAAGCTCCGGCTCTATGGGCCTTCTGGCTCGAAAGAACATACTACTATACAGCAGTTATGAAAAAAATACTATTTCATGACTGTCGAATATCTGTGAATAGGATTAAAACAACAACAACAGGGAAACAATTGTCAAAACAAATGAGAGTAAATGCAAAGTCTGAACTTTTTAGCTACCATGTCACTACCATTTCTATTCCCCAGGCACGTGATTAAGCATTTAAAGGCATAACCTGACAAATGCAAGGCAATTAGCGAACATCAGTCAGCCTCTCGTGTGTGAAATTAAGGATGGTTTGTTATCTAAAGAGCACTGATTAGTTGCTTTGAAACAACGGCTTTGCTGAAAGTCTTTCAGCTGATTAGAATCATTCTGCCTGAATTGCTTGTTAATTCTAAAGAGGATTCTTTCTAGATGTTATCTTAGCGTTGTTCTGAGAGGGAGCTTTCCTCATCTGTCTGTCTGTCTGTCTGTCTGTCTGTCTGTCTGTCTGTCTGTCTGTCTGTCTGTCTCTCTCTCTCTCTCTATCTATCTATCTATCTATCTATCTCTGTCTCTCTCTTAATGCCGTGCGCGAGAGCGTGCGCGAGTCTTCGATTTTACGTTGTCACTCTCAGTGATATTAGGAGTGTGTGTGTGTGTGTGTGTGTTGTGTGTTGTGTGTGTTGTGTGTGTGTGTGTGGTGAGTGCGTGCGTGCGCGAGCATTCGTGCGAGTATGCTGTCGCGCGCGCAAGCGCTTTCTTCCGTGGTGGGGGGGGGGGGGGGGGGGGGGGGGGGGCAAGGGCTATTTGATCAACTAAGCCGAAGGTGGACGAGTTCGATAACAAGATGAAGAACAAAAGACTAGAAAGGAAAACAGTGGGGATATTTTAGTAGAAGAAAGGAACAAGCACAACAACAGAGTTTCCTGCCATATATCAAGAGAAAATGTCCATGATCAAAAATGTCAAATAATATTATTTTTTTTCAGTCGACAAGGAAGGAAAGGAAGATATTCCTAAATGGACATTGTAATTTGATAAAACAACATCAGGGAATATAATGAGTGATCTTAAGATGAGATAGATAGAT
Source organism: Rapana venosa (assembly GCA_028751875.1). NCBI lineage: Eukaryota > Metazoa > Mollusca > Gastropoda > Neogastropoda > Muricidae > Rapana > Rapana venosa. The sequence goes on from CM054151.1 coordinate 42,901,081, forward strand.
AGATAGACAGACAGACAGACAGATAGATAGATAGATATATAGACAGATAGATAGATATATACATAGATAGATAGATAGATAGATAGATAGATAGATGGATAGACAGACAAACAGACAATCTAATAGATAGATAGATAGATGCATAGATAGATAGATAGATAGACAGACAGACATATAGATAGATAGATATATAAATAGACAGACAGACAGACAGATAGATAGATAGATAGATAGATAGATAGATAGTTAGATAGATAGACAGATAGCTAGCTAGATAGAAAGAAAGATAGATAGATAGATAAATAGATAGATAGATAGATAGATAGATAGATAGATAGATAGATAGATAGATAGATAGATAGATAGATAGATAGATAGATAGATACAGATACAGAGACAGAGACAGAGGCAGAGATACGGACACGGACAGACAGTCAGACACACAGATACCAAAACAAAACGGACAGAGAGGCAGACAGGCAGACAGACACATAGAGAAGCAGAATGACGGAGGTGGAGAAATACACAGAAACTGCACGCCTCTGCTCACTAGATGCCTTAAATCCACTTTGAAAAGGTTGTCAGTCAGAAACCCTGCCTTGCTCATCTTTGATACAGAACATATTCGTCCTGTTTTGGAATATTTGAATCCAACAATTAAAAATATTCGTAAATGAAAATCATTAGATACAACTTGATTTTACTATTAATGCGCTTCTGAACGCTTTGTGAAATGGGCAAAATAAGCCCAACACAAAATGATGATCACAATGATGCAAATCTTTTGTACCAACAATAAACCGCATGGCAGTCCTATATTAGGCAGCCTGAAAATCTGTTCGTATCCTCCTCACCGTCATTGTCATATCCATCACCACCACCACCACCACAACAGCAACAACAACAACATCAACAACTACCACTACCACCACCACCACCACCACATCATTATCATCATCATCATCATCACATCACATCATCGTCATCGTCATCATCATCATCATTATAATCAGCATCCGCATCATCTCGTTCTTCTTTGTTATCGTCGTTAATATGTTGATACTATTAATAAAATAATAATAATAATAATAATAATAATAATGATAACAATAATAATAATGATAATAAACTACTACTATTATTACTACTACTACATCATCAGTAGTAGCAGCAACAGCAGCAGCAACAGTAGTAGAAGTAGCAGTAGCAGTAGCAGCAGTAGTAGTAGTAGTAGTAGTAGTAGTAGTAGTAGTAGTAGTAGTCCAGCTATTATTGTTGTTGGTAGTGGAGGTGGTGTAAGATCATCCACATATTCTAGGATAGCTTGTAATCAGATAAAGCTCCCGATTGAAATGTTCCTCTATCTATCTATCCATCTATCTATCTATCTATCTATCTATCTATCTATCTATCTATCTATCTATCTCTATCTTTCTAACTATCTATCATCCATCTATATTTATATATTTATCTATCTTTCTACCTGCCTATCTACCTATATATCTATCTACTTATATCTATCTATCTATATATCTATCTATCTATTTGTCTTTCTACCTGTCTATCTCTCTATCGGTCTCTCTGTCTATCTATCTACCATCTATCTACCTGTCTATTTTTCTATCTCTATCTCTCTATATATCTACCTGTCTATCTCTCTATCGGTCTGTCTATCTATCTACCATCTACTACCTGTCTATGTTTCTATTGCTATCTCTCTTTCTATATATCTACCTATATATCTCTCTATAAGTCTGTCTGTCTGTCTGTCTGTCTGTCTATCTATCTACCATCTATCTATCTATCTATCTATCTATCTATCTATCTATCTATCTATCTATCTATCTATCTATCTATATTTAACTACCATCTATCTATTTATCTATGTATCTATATACTATCTCTCTATCTCTCTCTATATATCTCTCCATCTAACACTCATCCATATGCCTGGCTGTCGGTATGTCTATATACAAAAAAAGGTGGGGAAAGAAGGAAAAGACAGTTGAAGACACAGAAAGACAGACAGTTTGAGTGACACAGACAGACAGACAGACAAAGAAGCACAAACGGACAGACAGACAAACGCAGACAGACAGACACAAAAGCACAGACACAGAGAGATGGACGAAGGAAGGAATGGCTTAAAAAATTATTTAAAAAAAATGAAACTTGGTATTTTTTACGTTGAATAAAAGACGGAGATCTTGTTTATGGAAATTCATATTAATTTTGTCCTTCAAATGCGCCTTGAGATTGAATGGATAAGTGCGTGACCTGTGCCTGACAATTTCAGAGTTTCAATGGCGCTTCTCTCATGCCAAACCAGGGAGACAGAGCGACGGGGACCCTGGGGGTGTGTGTGTGTGTGGGGGGGGGTGTAGCCTGCAAGATGTATGTGTAACAAGCACATAAAGAAAGAAAGAAAGGAAGAAAGAAAGAAAGAGGAAGAAGAAAGAAGAGAAGGAAGAGAAAGAAGAGAAGAAAGAAAGAAGGAAAGAAAGAAGAAAGGCAGGAAGGAAGAAAGAAAGAAAGAAAGAAAGAAAGAAAGAAAGAAAGAAGAGAAGAAAGAAAGGAAGAAAGAAAGAAAGAAAGAAGAAAGAAGAAAGAAAGAAGAGAAGAAGAAAGAAGAAAGGGAGAGAAGAAAGAAAGAAAGAAAGAAAGAAGAAAGGAGGAAGGAAGAAAGAAAGAAAGGAGAGAAGAAAGAAAGAAAGAAAAGGCAGAAGAAAAAAGAAAGAAAGGAGGAAGAAGAAAGAAAAGAAAGAAAGAAAGAAAGAAAGGCAGGAAGAGAAAGAAAGAAAGAAGAAAGAAAAGAAAGAAAAGGCAGAAAGAAGAAAGAAAGAAAGGAGATGGGAAGAAGAAAGAAAGAAGAAAGAAGACAAAGAAAGACAAAGAAAGAAAGAAGAAAGGAGAATCAGAAGAAAGAAAGAAAGAAGAGAAGAAAGACAAAGCAGAAGAAAGACAGACAGAAAAAACAACAAAAGAAGAAGATAGCGACGAAAGAAAAAAGACAACGGCATACAGAATAATAAGATAAATGATAATAATAATATAGAATAATAGCGGAACGAAAAGACAAGACAAATCAAGCGCTTGATACATCAGAACAGGACAGTAAGAAAGACGACGACGAAAGACAAACGAAGGACAGACAGACACACTGTCACTATGTTTCATCTGAAATATGATTGCTAGTAATTTTTTTGATCTGGCGTGCAGAAATGGCATAAGAACCCTCTCCTTCTTTCATCTCGTCTGTTCTGTTTCTCTTTCATCTGCGTGCGTGCTTCTCTCTCTCTCTCTCTCTCTCTCTCTCTCTCTCTCTCTCTCTCTCTCTTCTCTCTCTCTCTCTTTCCCTCTGTGTGACTGTGTGTGCGTCTCTGTGTGTGCGTGCATTGCTTACGTGCGTGCGTGCGTGCGCGCGCGCGTATGCATATGTGTGCATGTTTGTACGAGCACGCGCGTGCGTATTTGTGTGTTCATGCGGGCGGGCGTGCGTGCATGTGTGTGTGAGTGCGTGCATGCGTGCGCGCTCGTGTGTATATGTGTGTGTGCACGGACGCGTGCGCGTGTCTGTGTATGTGTGCGTGCGTGCGTGCGTGGGTGCATGCGTACGTGCGTGTGTGTTTGCGTGCGTGCGTGCGCGCGCGTGTGTGTATGTGTGTATGCCCGCACGCGTTTGTGTATGCGTGTGTCTGTGTATGCCCTCGTGCGTGTGTGTGTTGTGTGTGTGTGTGTGTGTTGTGTGTGTGTGTGTGTGTGTGTGCGCGCCCGCGCGCGTGTGTGTATGTGTGTGTGCTTGCGTGCATGTGTGTGTTTGTGTGTGCAACATTACATGCATAAGCTCAAGGACGCGTGCTCACTTGCTGGAGCGTGTGTGTGAGTGTGTGTGAGTGTGTGTGTATGTGTACGTGTGTGTGTGTGTGTGTGTGTGTGCGTGTGTTCGTGTATGTGTGTGTGTGTGTCTGTGTGTGTGTGTGGCAGCCATCTGCTCTTCAACTCGATGGCTCAGTTCAAGCGAAATGAAGAGCAGCTGCTCGTGTCCAGTCCTCGTTATGTGACATTATGGCATGATCAACTGCAGGCTTGTCTCTTGCGGGCTTTTAGACATGATTGAAAGCAGCAGTTTACCCTAATGTGTGCTCCTACCGATTCGGGGGGGGGGGGGGGGGGGGAGGAGGGGGTTGTTATGGTCCTTGAACTATGGTCCTTTAAAATATCTTGCAAATAAGAGAAATGTCTTGGACAAAATAATAACAGTAATAGGTCAAAAAATGAAGTCAAAATAATATTCTAAACAATTTGAGTGAATTTGTGCATCGACTGTGGCCTCGCGTTTTTAAGAAATTCATTTATATTAAAGCAATTGGCAAATCTATCTATCTATCTATCTATCTATCTATCTATCTGTCCCGTAGTCTGACGACCGTGGGGGCACCCTCAAAGACTCAGCAACCAGTTCCCTCCATTCCTCTCTCTGTTCTGCCTTTCTCAGGGTTTTGTTGAGTTCTAGGCCTGTCCATTCACTGATGTTATCCTCCCAGCTCTTCCTTGGTCTGCCTCTTCTTCTTCCTCCTTGGACAGTGCCTTGCAAAACTGTCTTTGTAATTCCTTGGGATCTTGTGACATGCCCATACCACTTAAGTTTACGCTTTTTCACGATCGTTAGAAGGTTCTCATAGGGTCCAATGGTTTGCTGGATTCTGTTATGCACGCTTTCGTTGCTTATGTGGTCTTTGTAGGAGATGCCAAGGAGTCTCCGAAAGCATCTCATCTCCACTGCCTGTACTCTTCTCTCCAAATCTGCAGTCAGGGTCCATGATTCACAGGCATACAGAAATATGGATATGACAAGGGAGCGCATTAGTCTGATCTTGGAGATAAGTGAGATATTCTTGTCTCTCCAGATGGTGTTTAGTTTTGACAAAGCTGTTATTGTCTGTGCAGTCCTGCATACTACTTCTGGCTTGGATCCCTGGTCGGATACAATGGCTCCCAGGTACTTGAAGCTTTGAACTGTTTCCAGCTTCTGGTCATTAACCCTGATATCAGTGCTAATGCCGTTGGTGTTATTAGTCATCAGTTTGGTCTTCTCTGCACTGATTTCCATGCCGTATGTTTTGGAGGCCTTATCCAAGTGTTCTGTTAGGCTGGCAAGCTCTTTTTCTGATCCTGCTATTCCATCAATGTCATCTGCGAAGCGGAGGTTTGTGATCGTTCTGCCACCAATGCTGACTGATCCTTCATGATGTTCCAGTGCATCAGCCATGATTCTCTCAAGGAAGATGTTGAAAAGAGTGGGTGAGAGTAGACAGCCCTGCCTTACTCCAACTGTTGTTCGAAACCATTCTCCAATGTTGTTGTTGTAGTACACTGCACTGGTGGCCTCGCTGTACAGACAAAAATGGGAAGTGTCTCACTGACGACCAGGATATTCTGAACAGATGGACAGAATACTGCTCCGACCTGTATAACTATAGAACCGCAGGAGATCCAGAAGTCCTTAATGTACCCGAAAGCAAAGACACAGACAGTCACCCTATCCTCCGAGAAGAAGTGGAAACAGCAGTCAGATCGCTGAAAAAGGGGAAGTCAGCAGGGGCTGACAACATTCCAGCTGAGTTGGTCCAAGCTGGAGGGGAAGCCATGATCAGCGCCCTACTAAGAATCTGCAACAAGATCTGGCAGACAGGAAAATGGCCAACACCATGGACGCAGTCACTCATCATCACCCTCCCCAAGAAAGGAAATCTACAACAATGCCATAATTACCGCACAATCAGCCTCATATGTCACCCAAGCAAGGTCATGCTGCAGATAATATTGAATAGACTGAAGCCACAAGCAGAGACCATCATTGCTGAGGAACAAGCAGGTTTCAGAGCAGGGCGCAGCACAACAGAACAGATATTCAACCTCAGAATACTATGTGAGCGGTACCTTCAACATCAACAAGACCTTTACCACGTATTTATCGATTTTAAGAAGGCATTTGACAGGGTGTGGCATGCAGCTTTGTGGGCAACCATGAATTTGTACAGCATCAATGCAAACCTGATCAGAGTCATCAAACAGCAATTGGTAAATAGGACTTTTAAAATATTCTTTTCTTCTTCTTCTTCTTCTTCTTCTTCTTCTTCTTCTTCTTCTTCTTCTTCTTCTTCTTCTCCTCTTCGCAATTCTTCTTCTTTTCGCAAATTCTTGCAATTCTTCTCTTCGTCGTCTTCTCTCCTCCTCCTCTCTTTTTCCTTCGCAACTTCAGTCTCTACTCGCAATTCGTCTCTTACAATGTTGCTTCTTACAATTCTTCTTCTTCTTGCTTATTCTTCTTTGCGTCTTCTTCTCATTGCTTGCAATTCTTCTTCTTCCAATTCTTCTTCTTCTCCTTCGCAATTCTTCTTCTTCTTCTTCCTCATTCTTCTTCTTCTCTTTCTTCTCATCTTCTTCGCAATCTCTTTCTTCTTCGCAATTCTTCTTTTCTTCGCAATTCGTCTTCTTTAATTTTTCTTCTTCGCAATTTCTTTTTCTTGCAAGTCTTCTTCTTCTTGCAAGTCTCTTACGGGGCAATTCTACTTCGCAAATCTTCTTCTTCTTCTTCTTGCAATTCTTCTTCTTCCTCTTCTTCTTCCAGTCCTTCTTCTTCTTCGCAAGCCTCTTCTTCTTCGCAATTCTTCTTTTTTGATTCTAATTTTCTTCTTCTAATCTTTTCGCAATTTGTTTTTCGCTTCTTCATTCCTCAATTCTTCTTCTTTCTCGCAATCTTCTTCTTCGCAATCTTCTTCGCAAGCCTTCTATCTTCGCAATTCTACTTCGCATTCTTCTTCTTTTTCTTCTCCTCATTCTTCTCCGCAAGTTGTCTCTTCGCAACCTTAAAATTCTTCTGTCGAATGACTCGCAATTTTTTCTATCTCTTTTCTCAGTCAGTCGCCACAGTCATTACCCCAGAGAGAAGAGCTGTCGAATGAGCGAAATGATATTGGAGCCGTAAGAGGTCAAGAGAAGGAAGATGCAGAGAGAGAGAGAGAGAGAGAGAGAGAGAGAGAGAGAGAGAGAGAGAGAGAGAGAGAGAGAGAGAGAGAGAGAGAGAGAGAGAGAGAGAGAGAAGAGAGAGAGAGAGAGAGAGAGAGAGAGAGAGAGAGAGAGAGAGAGAGAGAGAAGAGAGAGAAGAGAGAGAGAGAGAGAGAGAAGAGAGAGAGAAGAGAGAGAGGAGAAAAAAGGAGAGAGAAAGAGAGAGGAGAAAAGAGAGAGAAGAGAGAGAAAGAGAGAGAGAGAGGAGAGAGAGAGAGAAGAGAGAGAGAGAGAGAGAGAGGAGAGGAGAGAGAGAGCGAGAGAGAGGAGAGAGAGAGCGAGGAGAGAGAGAGAGAGAGAGAGCAGAGCGAGGAGGAGAGAGGAGAGAGAGAGAGAGAGAGAGAGAGAGAGAGAGAGAGAGAGAGAAGAATTGTTATGTGTTACGTCTTTCTGTGGAGAAAAAGAAACAACAGCCTGGAGAATGGACCAAGAAGGCAGAAAATAGACAAGGAAGATGCGACAGGAAAAAAGAAAAAAAAAGCACAAAATTTGATAAAGATAGGATAAGAAAGAGGGAATTCTTAGCCAAACATTTCCAGAAGGCGGGGATGCTTATTATGCTGACAGGCCTTCAGGGAGTTAAAGACAAAGCAAAACATGAAAACAGCGTGTGCGTGTGTGTGTGTGTGTGTGTGTGTGTGTGTTTGTGTT
>CM054151.1:42913799-42931299 GCA_028751875.1 Rapana venosa
ATAAAATAATAAAACGAATAAAAAAATAAATAACAAATAAATAAATAAACATACATACATACATGCATACGTACATACATATAGATATAAAGACATTTAGATGAATAAAATGAATGACCACTCAAAATTGAAAATGGCTTCACTGTATCACTCACTCACTCATCCCTTGTGGGAAAAACGTTGGGGTACCCGCATGGACGCTGCAAGGGGAACCACCAAAGGGGTTCTGCCCGGGGTGTTTTCAGGAGGTTTGGGAAACAGTGAGGCCGGTCCACCCCTTGTGTTGGCACCCAGTTTTTGCGTGGTCGCCCCGCCCCTTTGCCCTTCCCCTTTCCCCTGCAGGCTGTTTTTGCAAGTGTTTCCCCGTTGTGTGGCCAAACCACTTCGTTTCCCCCGTTTGCTGTATCTAGCAAGGGTTTTGTTTCCCACCCCATGCCTCGTCTGCTCCCAGACTGTCTTTGGTTTTGGGGTCTCTGTAGGTGATGTTCAGGACCCGCCTGAGGCATTCATCTAAAAAGGCTTGAATGCGACGTTCAAAATCGGCAGTAATTTCATGCTTCACAGTGTAAAAGGCAATGGAGTGCGGTGCCTTTGTAGAGTTGACCTTGGTGGGGTTTGATTTGTGGTTCCAACTTTCCCACTAGCTGGGGGAAAGGGCCCAAAGCAATCTATCTTCCCCTTGTTGCCGTCCTTCTTTGGTGATGACTCTCCAAGGTACTTGAAATTTTCCCACCCCCTCTAGTGCTCGCCCCCATCTTGATGCTGGGGAGTGGTCAGTGTGGTATGTTCACTAGGATCTTGCTTTTTTCGTGGTTTCCCCAAACCGGGGGTTGGCTATGTTTCCAGTGTGGTGGTGAGATCCTGGAGTTCTTCTTCACTGGGGCCCCATGGCAATATCGTCTGCGAATCGAAGTTCAGATGGCCTTCCCCCTTTTGTGATTGGTCTTAAGCCAAGGGGGGCCCCTGCATGATGTTCTCCAGGAACAGTTAAAAAGAACGGGGGATAGGGGGGCCTTGTCAACCCAAGAAGTCCGGAAAAGGAACTCCCATTTCTCCCCCATGAACTGCACTGTGGGAGGTCATAAGCGCCGGATGACTGAATCAGGTCCTCGTCAAGCTTAGTCTTCATATTGCCACAGAGTTCTTGCCACCTCGATCGAAGGCCTTTTTAAAGTAAATGAAGTTGTTGTAGAGCTGTAGTGAGTTGGAGATGCTTCTTATGAGCTTTGATGTTAAAGATCTGTTCGACAGTGCTTCGACCTGGTCTGAACCCGCCGTTCTTTAAAGGATTTCTTTGTTGGGGTTTTCAGTTTTTAAAGGGGCAAGGGTAGCAAATTTTGCTTGGATGGCTTATCAATGTTTGTTCTGAAATTTTGGGGCACTTCTTCAGGCTCCCTTTTTTGGAAGTGGAACTATGATGGATTGGGTCCATGTTTAGGGGACCTTTGTGGCCCGAGCGTTGGGAGATGATTTTATGCCTTGATCACCCCTGGGCCTCCGTACTGATGAGCTAGCCCGGGGTTTTGTCAACCCTGGTGATTGCCCCCTTTCAGGGGCTTAATGCTTCTTCTACCTCTTCCCCAGTACCTGTGTGTTTTAGGATCTTGGTCTGGGATTTGCCGGAAGTTTTTGGACACCTTTCAGCTTGTATTGTCGGTCTCTGCAATTTCCTGTCCTCTCTTCATTTGGCGCTCTCTGTAAGGGTCTGACCCCCCTTTGTCTTCAATAACGGAGGTCTTTGGTTGTGGGGAATTGGTTGTATCTTTATGGTCTGGTACGCCTCTTTGCTGTCTCCTTTTGCCATTGCCTTCTCAACCTTGGAGATTTTTCTGACTCCCCGTTCCCATGGCCTCAGTCATCTTCTTCTTTATTTTATTGTTTTACTGTTTTATACTCTTCGGCCCCTTTTTGGGGTTTTTTCTTCATGGGTTTAGCTCCCTACGTTGTCGCCGGGGCCGGATTCTTTTTGGTCCCCCCGGTTGGTTTTTTTCCTCCCCCTTTCCCGGTCTCCAGCCTTCTTTCCGAATGGTCTTTGAAGGGTTTTGGGGTTGTTTTTTCTCGGGGAAAATTCCTCTCTCCCCCTTCTCAGCAAAAAAAAATTTGTGACCCGGGGTCCTTCCTTTTTTCCCGGAAACCCCAAAAGGGGGGTTTTTCCCTTTTGGGTTTTTGGGGCTTTAGTTTATTTTAGTCCCCGAGAATTCGGGTCAAAATCCTATCCGCCAAAAATTCTTGTCGGGCTTTGTTTATGTTGACAAAAATTTTTTTGGGGCCGATTTTAGTCAATTGGTTAGTGCTTTTTATTTTGGGCCCTCTTCTTTTGGGTTTGTGGGGTATAAGGGGTTGGGCAGTAAAAATTGGTGTGCTTTCCAAAGTTGGGAAACCTCTTTTATTTTTGTATGCCAAAACGGCCTCGTCCCTGGCCATTGGTCATAAGCTGGGGCCGCTTGGCATCCAGTCGCCCCCCGGATCACGAGAAAGTCCTTTTTGGAGTTGATTTGATGGCGCTCTCCAATCTTCGTAGAAACACTCGTTGCTTCATATGTAGTCTATTTGGTGCATGATTTATGATGGATGTTGGTGGTTTTGCTGCGCACGCAGGAGACAGTCTGCTTGAAATTGGGGTACAGCTATGACAGTTAGCCTCTTCTTGTTGACAAAAATCCTACTCCCCCTTTGGTGTTTGGAGTCGTCGCCACTATACCAATTTGTGATCCTCCTCTGTAGTTGCTTCGCCCAATCCCACCCAACGGACTTCGGCCCGTCCCTATGTCCCATTTGTATCTTCGAAGTTCGTGGGTTTGCTCTTGGAGTTCCCCAAAGCGTACAAGGGCGGATTTCCATGTACCCAAAGATGGGCCTTTAGCCCGGGGTTTTATAGCTGTTGTTTGGTCCCAGTCCCCTATTTTCCACCTCCATCCTGGAACGCTCCAATGGAAGGCGCGGTTGTTTGGGATTTCCCGGGCCTCAACGATCCGGATGCTTTCCTTGCAGTGTTGCCAGTGGTTTTTTGTGGGGTTTTTACTGTATGTCGCTAAATATTTTAAATTTTTATATATAATTTTTATATTATATAAAATATTTAAATTTTTTATAATATTATATATAATATATATATATTATTGAAATAGAGAAAAAAATGCCCATCAAATTCATGTTACCTCACATCTTGCGCTTTGCTATGAAAAGGGGTTTGGCGTGACCAATGCATGGCAAGTTTTGAGTTTCCAAAATTCTCTTTTAGGAAAATCAAAAGGAGGTGAACTTTAATATGAAAAAAAAAACAAAAAAAAAATAAACCTGAATTTTTATGCATACAAGTTTTTATCAGCAGCGGGGATTGTAGTTGATTCCAGCAAAGGAAGGGGTGAGTCAGCAAACATTCATCTGTCTCTGCATCCCTGCCCGCTCTTTTTTCTTTTCTTCAGGCACACCCGGGAAATTTAAAAATCACTCTTTCTTTGTTTTTCTATGCGACTTTTATTCATACCGCACGTACTAAGGCATCCACAGAAATGAAAAACCACTTTTTCTGAAGACTAACCTCTGACTCAAACTAAATGTACATTTGAACAAATTGGTAGTTTGAATTGTTTAATTTTCAGTAAACACTGTACCCTTCGGATGAAGACTATAAACCGAGGCCCTGTAACGAACGCATGAAAGAACACTTGCGCACACGTGAAATCTGTTCCGCTTTTTTTCGAAAGAGTACAGTGTGGCCGGTGGAACAGAGACAAAATTTACAAATCCGCATACACACGGGACATAAAGTAAAAAGCACATAAGTCTTTTCCATCATCCTCATATAAAAAAATGGGTCATCTGAGCGCTTTGAATTGTTGCTTTACATGATTCAGGTTTAATAAATCCATACATTTTTCTTCTCTTCTTCTTTTCTTCTTCTATCTTCTTCTTCTTCTTCTTATTATTATTATTATTTCATTTTTCTTCTTCTTCTTTTTTCTTCTTCATTTTTTATTTTTATTATTATTATTACCCTCAGTCCATTGTCGTGTGCTAGCTTCCTTACCGCAATATGCATGCGCGGGGTCAACGCTGTAGGAATACAGGCAATCCTCATTTGATGATTATTTCCAACTTTCTCGTGACTACCTGGTATTGCTCTATGTCCTCAATCCCAAAATCAAGTGCACAGTCCATTTTTTCATACTTAAAATAAAAAATATGTGAAAATCACCAACATTTTTTTCCACTCGCACTCTATAAAAGATACTACATGACCCCAAAATTAATACCGGTGTGTAGCCTTAATTTCCTTGTTTTGTGTCTTCCCTCATCTTTTTTCCCTCAACTGTTTTTAGGTTTGTCTGTCTGCCTGCCTGCCTGCCTGCCTGCCTGTCTGTCTGTCTGTCTGTCTGTCTGCATGTCCCTTTAGTTATCTGTCACTGTTTCTAGGTATGTGTGTGTGGTGGGTGTGTGTGTGTGTTTGAGTGTGTGTGCGTGCATGCGTGTGCGTGCGAGCGTGCTTCGTGTGTGTATGTGTGTGGCGTGCGTGTGTGTTGGTGTGTGTCGCGTGCGCGCGCGCGCAACTTTGCATACATAAGCTCACGGATGCATGCTCACTTGCTCAAGACTGTGTTCTTTCAGCCATTATTCCTAATATGCTGTCGCATTTCAAGGAAAATAAAGTATTACCCGAAGCGTGCCTAGTCCCAATGATGTGAAATAATTACAGCATAACCTGCAGTTTACATTCCTCGATGCTTTTTGATGTGATCTAAAGCGACATTTACTGCTATGCGTGCCTTCAGCAGTTTCTTTCTCCCGATGTGATGAGTTCCTTTACAATAATTGCAAGATAATTCCATATTAGTGAAATTGAATGAATTAATCAATGGGAAAATGCGGATAAACATAAAATTGAATGGGTATTCAGATAGGTACATACACGAATAAAAAGGTGGATAAATAAGTAGATAAATACATGTCTACGATAACTGAATGAGCGGTGATAGATGAATGAATATATCCTTGCATTTTGAAGAACTAGCAATTATAAATGTGAGACAGAAATGTGCTATGAGTATATGATAAAAGACAAGTGAAAGAATTTGCGAATGTCTGTTTGCATGTGGAGCATAAAGAAATGATAGATAGATAGATAGATAGATAGATAGATAGATAGATAGATAGATAGATAGATAGATAGATAGATAGATAGATAGATAGATAGATAGATAGATGGATGGATAGAAAGATAGACATACATTCATACAGACAGACAGATAGGTAGATAGATAGATAGATAGATAGATAGATAGATAGATAGATAGATAGATAGATAGATAGATAGATAGATAGATAGACAGACAGATAGACAGACAGGTAGATAGATAGATAGATATATGGATGGATAGATAGATAGATAGACAGACAGATAGATAGATAGATAGATAGATAGATAGATAGATAGATAGATAGATAGAATAGATAGATAGATAGATAGACGAAGATAGATAGATAAGATAGGATAAGATAGATAGATAACATAGATAGATAGATATATAAATAGATAGATAGATAGATAGATAGATAGATAGATAGATAGATAGATAGATAGATAGATAGATAGATAGATAGATAGATAGATAGATAGATAGATAGATAGATAGATAGATAGATAGATAGATAGATAGATAGATAGTAGTTGTGTGCGTGCGCGGAGTCCAAAGAATAAGGCTTGCTTTAAATCACCGTGAATCTTGTAGCACTGATGTTCGCTATGCAGCCTCTTTCCAAGCAAAGCTAATGCCGGTGATCGTTACGATGCATCATTAAGTGAAACAGCTGCAAGAAAATATGTAGTCTAAATCCTAACCTGCCCTTAAGAAAACTTCAATGCTGTTGCTGCTGCTGCTGCTGCCAGTAATGATAATAATAATAATAATAATAATAATAATAATAATAATAATAACAATAATAAATAAAATGGAATTTGTATAGAGCTGAATCGTGTAAAACAAACAAATCGAAACGCTTGCACTCAAATCATTTACACGCATGCAACTCTCCTCAAATATCAGGAATAATTTCAAATTTATGCGCGCGCGCACGCACGCACGCACGCACGTACACACACACACACACACACACACACACACACACACACACACACACACACACACAACACACACACACATACACTCTTTTTTCAAATGAGTGGGCTGACAGAGCTGCAAAAAGGGGGCAAAACATGATATGGGATCGATAGAACTAGATGTTCCCTTATCTATATAGGAGGGATACCAAATATTAGAACAAACTTCATGGGGTAAGTTTAAAGAATCTGATCAATTCAAGGAACGATATTTTAAAAGTTGTCTGACCACTGCCCATATTTCTTGTTATATGGCTCCTTCTCAATAGATTCGCGTTAATGAATGAAGTTAAATGCATTCCTTACAAAATTTTGTAAACATGTCAGATGTCTATGTTGGGATCATATTTCCAATACTCATATCATATTTGAGTGCCCTATTGTAAAAGTTTTTTACCTACATTTTCTGAACAGTCTATGGAAAATGTATTTGAAAATTCAAAGCTAGCCTTTGCCATTGCCAGATGTTTATTGCATAGTCCACTTGAATATTTATTGTAGTTACATTATTGTTATTTCATGTTTCCACATTGTTGTGTTTATATTTTGCTCCTGTTTAAAAGTATTATCCTTATTTTTCTAGGGTTGGTTTTTCTTCTTTTTTTCCTTTCTTTCTCTCACACAAAAATACCAGCACTGATGTTATTTCTTAACCTTTTCTCTTTCCACTCCTTCCTCTCCCTTCTTTAACTTTCATTACACTTTCTATTTCCCTTGTCTAATATCACTTAGAGTGAACAGACGTTAAATTGAAGACAACAACAACACATACACTCACGAACACACTTAGGTAGTGATGTAGCAGATGAATGATGCTGTTGAAAAGTAGGAACAGATATGAGGGGAAAGTCTCAGGTAGGAAATAAGTGTGTTTTGAGACTGGATTTTTAGGTATCAAATGAAGGATTTTGGCGAAGTGAAAGAGAGAGGTCATTCCAGGTGGATGGACCAGAAACAGAGAAAGAGCGACTGCCAACAGTGGTTTGTTTGAATCTGGGAGTTCGAAAGCACAAAGTATCTGCAGCTGAACGAAGGGAACGGGATGGGGTGTACAGGTAAAGACAGTTATAAAGATAGGAGGTTGCAGATTTGTGGAGACATTTGAAACAGAGGGTATTGATCTTATACGTGTCTTTGTGAGACAGGCAGGCAGTGAAGAGATTTCAGAAGAGGAGTAACGTGTTCAGATTTTTTTTTCTTTCTTAGGACCAGTCGAGCTGCAGAGTTTTGTATGCGTTGAAGAGAGTGGATGGATGATGCTTAAAGAGTGCTTAGAGCACTATCATCGGCATCAATTTCTTACTTTCTAAATTGGAATATTTGAATAACCAGTTTCCCCATGGGGATGCCAGAGGCCTGTCAGTATAAATAGCATCCCCGCATTCTGGGCATTCTGTGCTAGGAATTCCCTCCCTGCTCTCCTTGTTCTTTCTGCTGTGTACTTTTTCTACCTGTCACCTCCTTGTCTATTTTCTGTGCTTTTGGTCCATTGTCCTTCCTGCCTTCTGTTTACAGAAGGCCTTAAAATATACGAATGCTCTCCCATGCCGATATCACATGCGCTGGGTCTGACTTTCAGGCGCTTACAGGCAACACACCTATTTTTGTCGTTCTCATGAAAGACAATAGCTGTTGTCTAAGCTTTAGACGAACAAAAACTATCAACAGCTGGTAACTGCACACTTAAACATGAATAAGCAAACATAATCACAGATAGACACACACGCACACTCACAAACACGCACACTTACACGCACGCACACGCACACACACACACACACACACACACACACACACACACACACACACACACACACACACACACACACAACACACACGCACGCACGCGCGCGCGCGCGGATGACAAAAGTTGCAAAACTGCATACACATGGAGACTGGATATAAAAAGCACATGGATGCTTATTCCATTATCCTCAAAATAAAAGAATAAAATATTTTAAAAATAGTCAACACACACACACACACACACACACACACACACACACACACACACACACACACACACTTACACTTACACAAACACGCGCACGCACACAGACACATACACTCCACTCTCTCTCTCTCTCTCTCTCTCTCTCTCTCTCTCTCTCTCTCTCTCTCTCTCTCTCTCTCTCTCTCTCTCTCTCTCTCGCTCTCTCTCTCTTTTTCTTTCTCTCTCTCTCTCTTTTTTCTTTCTCTCTCTCTCTCTCTCTCTCTCTCTCTCTCTTTCTTTCTCTCTCTCTCTCTCTCTCTCTCTCTCTCTCTCTCTCTCTCTCTCTCTCTCTCTCTCTCTCTCTCTCTCTCTCTCCTCTCTCTCTCTCTCTCCTTGCAGAACATTTTGCGCAGACGTTGGATCCTGTTCCGCTTTTCTTAAGAGTAGGCCATTGTGTGCCGGTGGGAACAGATGACAGAATGTACAAAACCGCATATACACGGGGACTGGATGTGAAAAAAGCGCATAAGTGCTTGTTCCATTTTCCTCGATATAAATAAATAAATAAAATGAGATAAATAAATCTCTTTCTCTCACTTGTCTCTCTGTCTCTCTACCTCTCCCCCTCTCTCTTTCTCCCTCTCTCTCTCTCACTCTCTCTCTCTCCCTCTCTCTCTCTCTCCCTCTCTCTCTCTCCCTCTCCCTCTCTCTCTCTTCCCCCCCTCTCTCTCTCTCCCTCTCCCCCCCCCTCTCTCTCTCACTCTCTCTAGCTCTTTCAGTCGAACACCTTAGCAAGGAACCCCCTTTCACGAGGACAAGAATTTGGTTTTTTCTTTCGCTTGTTTTATGTCTTCTGTTAATCCTATTTCTTTTTATTCTTGTGTTTACTTAGGGAACTCCCATTGATTCCATGGCACCACAAGCCTGGCAGACACATACATTTTTTATAGGTGGCATTAGGAGTTCAGTAAACAGCCGCCAGTTCCCTCTCTGATTCATTACCTTCCAAGAGGGTAATACCCTATGGAACAACAATCTGGCAGACTAACAGGATTTCAGATTACAGTTATAGAGTGGTTTGTGTGTGTGGGGGGGTGGGGGGAGGGGCGGAGGGGATAGGGAAGGGGGGGGTGTTAGGGGGGGGATGTGTGTGTGTGTGTGTGTGTGTGTGTGTGTGTGGTGTGTGTGTGTTGTGTTGTGTTTGTGTTTGTGTTGTATGTGTGTTTGTGTTGTATGTGTGTTTATGTTTGTGTTTGTGTGTGTGTTTGTGTGTTTGTGTGTGTGTTAGTGTTAGTGTGTGTATTTGCGTGTTTTGTGTTTGTCTTTTGTTTTGTTTTTTAGTTTAATTTCATTGGTTTGCTTTAGTGTTGTTTTGCTGGTGTGTGCGTGTGTGTTTGCATGTGTGTGTGCATGTGTATGAGAGCCAGAATATTTTTTAAAATGTTGTTTTTCAATCAGACGTTCAATTGATACAGTTATACTAATGATCCCTTTTATGTCAAGTAGAGTCAGAAGTATATACAATTAATTTGTTTATGTTCTTGCTCTTCTTGAAAAAGAATCATGTACACATTTAATCATATTTAACAACAAGAACAACGACACACGCGCACACAGGCACTCACAGCAACAAGAACAAAAACAAGAAGAACAACAAAAACAACAAATGCATCAAGAACAATACACGCGAGCATGTATTCTATATCTCACACACAGACACAGACAAACACACACACACACCACACACACATACTTTTCGCATCCAAATCATTCAATCACTCTGCTAAGATAAAAAACAAACTTAGAAGAATCTTCTCTGGAGTTAACAAACAAATCAAGCAGGCTAGCTCTAATCATCCCAAAGATTGTTAATACCCCCCACCCACACCCCACCCATCCCTTTTTGTTTTGAAATTTGAACAATGAATTCTATTTTGATCGCGCAACATCATTACTTTTACATGTCGATGGCTGATTGACATTTCCTGATTGCCCTGCATTTGACAGCAAAAGGTCTTTGGTTCCTTTTTTTTATCTTATTTTCTATGAAATAAATAGATATCAGGAGCGATAACGACCAATGGTGTTTAGAAGATGCTATAGTTAAGTGAATACAGAGTTTGGCTTTTATTGTATGCGTCTATGAAGTTGTGGGTTCAGATCTTGGGAGAGATTTCTTAGGACATAGGGGTGGGGCTTTTAACAACCTCTTTCTTTGGTGTTTTTAACCTGCTCCTGGAAACCCTCATTCACCATCTCACAGTCTCTAAATCGGAAACCTCCACTGAGATGTAACTTCAGTCACAACAACAACAACAGCAACAACAACAACGAAAGCAGCAGCAGCAACAACAACAACAGCAGCAACAACAAGACGCGATAGTGCCTTGTCAATGTGTGTTATATACACCATCATACAATAAAATATGTGGTACATTAGAGTTTCGTTTTTTGTTTTATTATTTGGTGGTTTACAGGGGCACAACATACCCTGTATGTGTTTGTACCCCTGGAAACAGATCAATGAAACAGAGAGAGAGATAGTCAGATTCAGAGACGGACAGACAGACAGACAGAGACACAGACAGACCCATAGTGAGACAGAAACAGAGTTAACTTAACTGCATTGATTTCAACTGTTTCTGATAATGTTGGCTAAGCTAAACTGGTCTCATCAAGACTATTGTTTTGACATCGTCCAGACTTTAAAAAACAACAAAGAAGTAAAACCACCGTATTCAGAAGTCCTACCAAAATACAACACAACAGTCTTTGAATAAAGCAAAACCAAACGAAACACAACAAGACAAAAAACAGACAGAACAGGACACAGAAAGATGGACCAAGGATGCAGTATCTGATAAAGGTAAAGATAAAGGTAAAGTGCCCCATAACATATAAGATCGCAGGGAAGCGAGGCGTCAGAGACACTAGGGGCCAGCATATTGAGGGGGGCGCCCATCTCCTCTCCTTGGCTGCTTTACCTTCCCTGACCCTAAAGAGGGCAGGTACCCATTTACAGCTGGGTGAACTGGGGGACTGTACCGAAGACAAAGGCGCGCAAACGGTCACCCATCCAAGTGGTAACCACACTCGAAGCTGCTTAACCTTAGCAGGGGGAAAAGCGAGTGCTCTGACCACTGAGCTACTCCATCCCCGCCTGACAAAGAACTCTCTTTAAAAGTCGATGATGCGCACACAGAACAGAGCTTTCCCCTCACATCACACTCTCCTCCAAGCCAACGCAAGTACACTTCCCAGTCACTGTGTGACAGACGAGTACTGACTAAAATCCAGTTTGGAAAACAGAGATCCTATTCAGTGACTGAGATTCCATTTGAGATGTTAACCATTCTGATTTTGAGGAGAGTCCACTCTGCGTCTTGACTGTTCTGCTTCGAGATAGAAAGTGTCTCTTCAAAAGGAGAGTCTTATGGCTTGGGTGAGAGAGAGAGGAGACAGAGAGGGGGGGGGGGGGGGGGAGAAGAGAGAGAGAAAAGAGAGAGAGGAGTAGAGAGAGAGAGAGAGAGAGAGACAGAGACAGAGACAGAGGACGAGAGAGAGACAGAGAGAAATACGAAATACGAATTTTATTTAAAGAGGGTAATAGATTAAGTACAATGACTTTTTTTCATCCAGCCCTCAAAAAGGAAAAAAAAGTATTAACACCAAAGTAAAGCAATATGTTTGAAAGAAAAAAGAAAAAAAAAAGGAAAGGAAAAGAGTAAGGAAACGACAAAAGAGGCAGATAGAGAGAGGGATAGAGAGAGAGACGGAGAGAGAGAGAGAGGGGGAGAGAGAGAGAGGGAGGAGGGAAGAGAGAGAGAGGAGAGGAGAGAGAGGGGGATGAAGAGAGGAGGGAGAGAGGGAGAGGGAGAGAGGATGGAGAGAGAGAGAAAGAGGGAGGGAGGAGAGAGGGAAGGAGATAGAGAGAGAGAGGGAGAGAAAGAGAGACCTACCTATATCTCTATCATCTATCTATCTATCTATCTAGTTATCTATCTATCATTTATTTATCTATCTATCTATCTATCTATCTATCTATCTGTCTGTCTGTCTGTCTATATACATAGGCAACCTTCAGTCTTGGATGACTATGGAGTTGTGCTCTATGTGCTAAATCTGGTACAACGTAGGTTGCTACTGGTCAGTCCGACACGGGAATGACAGTCCTTATTGCAAATGGCATAATTATAATTATGAAGTCTGACGCTGGCCTGTCTGCCTGGGCTGCAGCCTTCAGCAGATATATATATATATATATATATATATATATATATATATATATATATATATATATATATATATATATTATATATATATATATATATATATATATATATATATATATCATTAGATACATAGATAGATAGATAGATGATAGATAGATAGATAGATAGATAGATAAAGATATAGCGATATAGATATAGACATGAGGGGGCGGGCGGGTCGCAATCATACTTGCATTCAGGCATATGTGTAACGTATGCATTTTTCTTCGGCTATTTAGTGGTACACCACAGGCAAATCTGAATCTCTATTCATGAATCGTCATAATTATAAGCCCCTAAAGGCACGTTTTTTGTTTTAATGATCAAGAGAATATCACCATGCTGGCAGCGTGTGTGACAAGAATAAACATGTTGCATGCTGTGTTTGATATTTGTTAGAAAAAGGAAGCCGAAGAAAAATATGCATGGATTGCTATATTGACGTTATTATTATTATCATTATTATTATTATTATTATTATAATTTATTCTTTTATTTGGAGGAGAGTGGAATATGCATTAATGTGTTTCATTGCATCCTGTCCCAGTGTGTATGCAGTTTTGTAAATTTTGTCGTCCGTTCCCACCGACACAAAATGGCCTTTTCTTCCAAAAAGCGAAACAGGTTTTTACGTGTGCAAGAGATGCTCTGCGTGCGTTCGCACATGGGACCTCGATTTATAGTCCAATCCGAAGGGTAAGCAACCAAACAAGCAAATAAAGAAACAAAAAAAAAGAGACATAAAAGTAAACTAGCAAAACAAACGAAAGCAACATGGTGTTTATAGTTTCTAAATGCAATTGTGCTAGCTTTTTGTGCTTTTTGTCTTTATTAAGCATTACTGGGTGGTTTTTGTGTTTTAATTAACTGGTCTATGTTTTGAAAAGGTTCCATCTTCAGAATTTCTCATTGAGTCAGACGCTTCTTTAGAAAATCAGAATCTTCAAAACTCTATTCCGTAGATTTGTATTTGTAAGGTTATGTTCTGGAGACAGAAATGCTTATCTAGCTGTTGAAAGTTACATGCATCAAAGTATTTTGAGAACTAACTAACTATCACATTTTTTACCCCCAAACCCCCCTTGTTTCACCGAAACCCTACCGTGTTCTGATAAACAGACATATAGACAGACTCAAATTAGCTGAGCAACTTGTCTCTTACTAACGATTAAAGTTTAACTCCAAACAACCCTTGTTTTCCCCAAACCCTACCGTGTTCTGAAAAATAGACGTGTAGACAGACTCACATTAATTAAGCAATTTGTCTCTTAGTCTTTTGGCATCACCACCTGGATGGATGTTCCAAGAATGTCTGCATAGACCTCACGGAGTGGAACAGCGAATCACTGTCTCGACATTCCTCGTGGGTATGCCGCAGGACTGTCATTATACAGAGAGGAAATTCTGTGCTACAAATATCCTCTTTTCTGTCATTCTCTTTGTTTATGCCTTGTTCCTTTTCTTCCCTCTCACCTCCTTCTTGTCTATTTTCTTCATCCCATGTTCTTGCCTCTTTCCTCAGAAAGACTTAAAAGATAACAATTCTCTCTTGTGCCAAAGAGGGACGCGCTGCACAGGGTCTGACTTGTCAGGCGCTTAACGGCAGCGTGACGCATGTCAGTTCATAACACAGACAACGGTAGGTGCTGTCTGAGCGTTCGACGACGACGACGACGACAACGAAAAAGTCTTGACACAATACATCACGTTGAGTAAAAATCAATTGCTATGCTTCTTCAATGCACCATCTGAAAAAAACCAGTATGACTTTCACTTGGAGACACTGACAAAAGTTTTGGAATCGAAGAAAACAGAGAGAAGAGGTCAGGGATGGTTGGTAGTGGGAGTGGGGAGTAAGGAGGATGGAAAGAAAAGCAGAAAGTGGAAAAGAAAAGCAGAAAGTGGAATAGAAAAGCAGAAAGTAATTTGGCCATGGAAGAGAAGCGCACACAGTTTACAATCTCTCCTGCATAGGTTGTGCAGTGAAGACACGTTGCCCACTGTGTGTCTGGCAGGCAGAACAGACCAAGATTGACTTGGGAAAAGCAGAGAATAAATACAGTGTCTGAGAGTCAGTTTTCATGTGCGTGTGTGTGTATGTACGTGTGTGTACGTGTGTGTGTGTGTGTACGTGTGTGTGTGGGGGGGGGGGGGGGGGGGTGTGGGGGGGGGGTGTGCGTGTGTGTGTGTATGTGTGTATGTACGTGTGTGTGTATGTGTATGTACGTGTTGTGTGTGTGTGTGTGTGGTGTGTGTGTGTGTTTGTGTGTGTACGTGCGTGTGTGTGTGTGTGTATGTGTGTGTGCGTGTGTGAGTGCATGTTTGTTCTTGTATTTAACGTCTGTTCACTATAAGTGATATTAGACGAGGAAAAAAGACCTATAGCAAAAACAATAGAAGACAGTTTTCATGTGTATGTGTAAGTGTGTGTGCGTGTGTGTTGTGCGTGCGTACACGCGTACATTCATGCAATCGTTTGTATTTTTATGTGGATGAGAGAGTGAGGGAGAAAAAGACAGACAAACAAACAGACAGTCAGACAGATAGACAGACAGAAAGACGGACAGACAGAACCGATAGACAGTAACAAAGACAAACAATAAAAAATGCATGCAAGGAAAAAACCCATAACTTTTAGAAAGCCTTAAAATCTAGCAAACTAATTAACAACCCGCTAACATATTTC
This sequence comes from Rapana venosa, assembly GCA_028751875.1. NCBI lineage: Eukaryota > Metazoa > Mollusca > Gastropoda > Neogastropoda > Muricidae > Rapana > Rapana venosa. The sequence continues at coordinate 42,928,808 of CM054151.1, forward strand.
ACGAACATTGGAAAGCAAAACAAAAAAACCTCCCAACAATATGCAATCTTGCACTTTCTATGACAAGAAAAGAAAAAAAACCTCCTCACATCCATCATTTTTATGCAAAAGATAGAAACCATCATACTACAGAATCCCAAACCAAAGAAGAGACACAAACAAAATAAAATGCCAGAGTCAGCATCTGCTGCTTTCGCCCTGACTGTTCCTGCATGCAAAACCTGGAGGTCTGCGATTCCAGCATTGAAGTAAGATGTCAGCTTCACTTGGGTTCTTTTTCTCTGGAGCACAGCATCAGGGAACGGTATCAACCCTCATATCATTGATCGATACTCTGTCACTACTGCTCGGATGATGCGGCAACTGCATAAGGCTGTTGATAACTAACTGGATGTTGCTTGTATTTTGTCGGTGTTGGTGTGAACTTGTGTTATTGTGTGTGCGTGATATGTGAATTATGTTTGATTGTGTGTGTGTGTGTGTTAATTCATGTGTGTGTGTGTGTGGGCGGGGGGGGGGGGGGGGCTATCTGTGTGTGCGCGCGTTCGCGCGAGCGCACGCTTATGTGCCTCTGTGTGTTAGAGAGATATATAGAGAGGCTTTTTGACGCTATGACTATTTTCTGTCATTGCCCAATGTCAGCTATTGACAAGGGGGTAATGAGAGAGAGTTAGAGAGAGAGAGAGAGTGTGTGTGTGTGTGTGTGTGTGTGTGTTGTGTGTGGTGTGTGTGTGTGTGTGTGTGTGTGTGTGTGTGTGTGTGATTGTGTGGATGCGCGTGTGTGTGCGTGTGTGTGATTGATTGTGTGTATGTATGTGTATGTTCGAGCACACGCGCGTGCTTGTGTGTATGAGAGCACGTGTAGACGCGGGCACCTGCGTGGGTTTGTTGGATCCAGGAAGTGTTTAAACCTCTAAGATACAACGTCCTTAAGGGGATTTATCCACAGCATTTGTCATCCTTGATATATAAAGAAGAGAAGTTGCTAGCCTCAATGGCGGACAATAAAACGAGTGCTTTATACTGTTTTTGTTGTTGATGTATGATGTAAAAACAGACAGGAAGAACATGTCAGACGAATGTCTGAAAGCAGTTTATAATCTTAATGAATCAGCTATGGGCGACAGCCATTTCCATTTATGATCATAAAAGGTACGCTATCTATCTATCTACCTATCTACCTATCTATCTATCTATCTATCTATCTATCTATCTATCTATCTATCCAAATATATATATATATAATATATATATATATATATATATATATATATATATATATATATATATATATATATGTGTGTGTGTGTGTGTGAGTGTGTGGGTCTCTGTGTGTTTAAGAGTATGTGTAATTCTGTGCCTGAGCGTGCGTGCGTGCGTACGTGCACGCGTGCGAGCGTGTGTGTGTGTGTGTGTGTGTGTGTGTGTGTGTGTGTGTGTGTGTGTGTGTGTTTGTGTGTTTGTTTGTTTGTTTTTTCAGTGCGTGTATGAGTATTTGTGTCTATGTATGTATGAGTCTGTAAGCGTGTGTGAGCGAATATCCTTTATATGCATGCATGAGGATGTATGTAATTCTGCACAATGTGAAGATCCGAATACGCATAACAACTTATATTGGCCCGTTAATAAAACGTGGTGGTGGTGGTGGTGGTGGGTGGGGGGGTGAGGGGGGATGCGGTTTGCATTATATCAGCATATTAATGACAATCTTGACAGTGACAAACAAGCTGTGCGATATATGATTTGAAATGTGTTTCCGCTAGTTAAACTGTAAAAAGTAAGAACAAAAATCTCAAACAGAAAATTGATAATATTGCGTGTAAGTGCTTAACAAGAATATATGCATATTTCTGTCTACCATTTGTTTTGCTTTATATACCTTTTGTTTATAATTTGAAAAAAAATAGCAGAAACAAATTCATATATCACACAAAGTGAAACTGTATATAAAGGACATTTGTATAAATACACCGTCACCGTCACCCTCACCGATCCCTCAGATTCCGAATCCTTTGGGGCGCCTTCGAAGCTTTGTCATCCACCTTTCTCCAGTCCTCGCGTCTCTCGGCCGCTCTCAGGGTGTCTCTCAGCTCTACACCATTTAGCCAATAATCGATTGCATAGATCATAAATGATTTTTAAATACTGGACATTCTTCTCTTCACGTCAGTAATCCTGGGTCAGTCCGGGAGTCTGTCAGTTTAAATAGCACCTCAACCTTCTAGAAGCTATCTGCTAAGTGTTCCTGATATTTTATATCTCTTTTTTGTAACTTCCTTGTTCCTTCTATCAAGTCACCTCCTCCATGTCTATTTTCTGCCTTGTTGGTACATTCTCCTTCCTTTTCTCGCAGAAAATAATCCCATAAAAGAGAACAATTCTATCCCACACCGAAATCGGAGGCACTGGGCTGGACCTGACTTGCCAGGCGTTTACAGGCAGCACAACACAGTTTTGCTCATAGGAAAGATAAACAGCAGGTTCTGTCTGAG
>CM054151.1:42936299-42938799 GCA_028751875.1 Rapana venosa
AACGGTCACCCATCCAACTGGTAACCACGCTCGACGCTGCTTAACTTGGCTGGGGGAAAGCGAGTGCTCCGACCACTGAGCTATCCCGTCCCCATGGAGAGTAGTACAATATTATAAATTATAAACAGATAAATAAGTATATTCGTAGTCCCAGTATTTTTTAAATTTTTAAATCTTCATATCATCAGGAAATAAGTTACCTAGAGATAAAACAAATGAAATATATGTTTTAATCAAACCCAAAGTTTATATACTTGAACTGTTCCTATCCTTTGTGCGACTGAAATTTCATAGCCATTCCTGCTGTTTAAAGATGAAGAGGATATTAATTTTCTAATATAGTTCTATTTTCGTTTCAAAATAATTCGCAAAATAGTCAGCTGAAATCTATATCAGTGATGCATGTTCAAAATTAAAATAAATAACCTCGCTTGGCAAATTATTAATGGAGTTTATACACCAGTTCATCATGCTTACTATTAATACACAATACTGAACCGAGTCCAAGGTCAGTAGCTTATGCCTGTGTTTACTAACACAAATTCAGTTCCAGTTTGCCTTCTGCAGGTTTTAGCACCAAGTGTACATGGTATCGTAGGTTCAAATCTCGGTGGCATCTAGTGAATTAAGTATAGGAATTATTACTATCTCCCGGTTCAACTTCAAGTGCAGACCTGCCAGTGCTTGTTAGAGTGGGAACGGATGACAACATTGACAAAACAGCGGACATACGGAAAATGGATGTAAAAAAACCCCCCACATCGGTGCTCTTTCCATTATCCTCGAAATACAAGAATAAATACAAAGTAGGAAATGATCAAACATGCACGTTAAGTATCATGTCATTCATGTCAGCCTTCGGTGGTTTACGGAAACACAGATATACCCAGCATGCACACCCGAAGTTGGAATGGGGCTAACTTCACGGTAGGCAAAAACGTCACATACGCAACAATTCACTATGGGTAAACCTCGGGCCTGTAGCCGAAGAACGAAAAAAAGCACTATATGTGTCCCTGTGTCATGTGTCAATTTTAGCGTCAAATGTGTCCTTGTGTCATGTGTCATTTTTAGCATCAAATGTGTACTTGTGTCATGTGTCGTTTTTAGCATCAAATGAGTCATTGTGTCGTGTGTCGTTTTTAGCATCAAATGAGTCCTTGTGCCATGTGTCGTTTTTTAGCATCAAATGAGTCCTTGTGTCATGTGTCGTTTTTTAGCATCAAATGAGTCCTTGTGCCATGTGTCGTTTTTTAGCATCAAATGAGTCCTTGTGCCATGTGTCGTTTTTTAGCATCAAATGAGTCCTTGTGCCATATGTCGTTTTTTTAGCATCAAATGAGTCCTTGTGCCATGTGTCGTTTTTTAGCATCAAATGAGTCCTTGTGCCATGTGTCGTTTTTTAGCATCAAATGAGTCCTTGTGCCATGTGTCGTCTTTTAGCATCAAATGAGTCCTTGTGCCATGTGTCGTTTTTTAGCATCAAATGAGTCCTTGTGCCATGTGTCGTTTTTTAGCATCAAATGAGTCCTTGTGCCATATGTCGGTTTTTTTAGCAGCAAATGTGTCCTTGTGTTTTGTATCTTTTCTTTCCCCAGCACTACTCTCCTTGTATTTGGTGCTGATTAAAAACAGCAGATGTCATCTTGTGCCGTGTTTAGCACCAAATGTGTCCTTGAAGCATCTCCTCTGTACACAAGGCATCAGTTCACCTTGTGTGCTTACTGCGTTTGCTCTCCAGGACTAGCTAATGGGGAGAGTAGCTATCACCAGCAAAGGGAGGGGGGAGGGGGTAGCCTAGTGGTTAGAGTGGAGCGCGTTGTGTTGCGTTGCATAGCGCTCGGGATCTGCTGAGCCGGGTTCGGATCTCGTTCAAGAGGATTTGTCCTCTGGAGGTAGCATCAGTGCCGACTCCACTCTCCCTAAAAGTCCTTCGGATGAGACTATAATAACCAAGGTCCCGTGTGCGAACGCGCGCAGATCATCTTACGCACACGTTAAAACCCGTTCCGCTTTTTAAAAAAATATTCTTTTATATCGAAAATAAGCACTTATGTGATTTTTTACATCCTGTCCCCGTGTGTATGCGGTTTTGTAAATTCTGTCATCTCTTCCCACCGGCACACAATGGCCTGCTCTTACGAAAAGCGGAACAGGATTTACCGTGTGCGCAAATATTATGCGTGCATGCGTACACGGTACCTCGGTTTATATGTCTCATCCGAAAGACTTTTTGGGGAGAGTGGAGTCTGCACTGATGTTAACTCCAGGGGAAAATATCCCCTTGAACGGGAATCGAACCCGGGTCATCAGATTGCAAACGCAATGTTCATTTACAAGGCTATCCCGCTACCCTGTAGAGTAGGCTTGTGTGCGCCGGCTGGAACGGGTGGCAGCATTGACAAAACTGCATACATTCGGGGACTGGTGTAAAAAAAAAAGCACAGAAGTGCTTATTCCTCTATGCTCGAAATATAAAAAAATTAAGTTAACAAAAATA
>CM054151.1:42956299-42971299 GCA_028751875.1 Rapana venosa
TTCCCATGACCTTTGTGGTCGTTGGGGAACAAGACCTCACTTCTCCAGGGGCCAGGGTAGTGAGGGCCGCGCCCATCTCCTCTCCCTCGCTGCTTTACCTTCTCTGACCCTAAAGAGGGCAGGTACCCATTTACAACTGAGTGAACTGGGGGACTGTACTGAAGTCAAGGCGTTCAAACGGTCACCCACCCACTTGGTAACCAGGATCAATGCTGCTTAATTTAGTTTTGTGAAAGCGAGTGCTCTGACCACTGAGCTATCCCGTCCCCGTACAGAAAGTAGACTGCATGTAAAAAGTCTTCAGTTCCCTGTCATCCAAGACCGATATGTCCGCTACAAGAGCAGCAGCTGCTATTCTTTTTCTTCTTCTTCTTCTTGTTCTTCTTGTTCTTGTTCTTGTTCTTGTTCTTCTTCTTCTTCTTCTTCTTCTTCTTCTTCTTCTTCTTCTTCTTCTTTTTCTTCTTCTTCTTCTTCTTCCTTCTTCTTCTTCTTCTTCTTCTTCTTTTTTCTTCTTCTTCTTCTTCTTCTTCCAGTAGACTGGCTTGCGCACAAAAGTATTCGAGTGGAGTTTTGTTTGGTTTTTGTTTTTGATTTTGTTTTTGCATATTGCTAAAGGCTGAAAACTCGTCCGTAGTTTTTTTTCCCTGCTACAAATTGACGCGCGCAGGACGCAGCTAATACTGTTACTTTCAAATAATCCCTTTATCGCACTTTCCTTCGAAGATCAAAGTTTTATTAAGCCAGTCCTAGGCTAAGCTAGACTATTAATTCTGTTTCCAGTTAGGACGACAACAACAAGAATGGCAAAAGTGATGCCAACAATGATGACGACAACGAAGATAATGAAGAAAATGTCATAGATTGCCATGATGGTAATGCCAGTGATAAAACTCATACTAACAAAGAAATAACATCAATGACAATGATAGCAATGACGACGACAGTGTTGATATGCTGACAGCCATATTGATAATAGTTCTAATGCTGATAATTATGACAACGACAGTGAAGATAACAACATCATCAACAACAACAACATCATCAACAACAACTGCTATCGATGGAGATAATGATGACATCGACGGCAACGACGACGATTACGACGGTAGTGATGGTGATGACGATGCTGCTGCTGCTGCTGCTGCTGCTGATGATGCTGCTGATGATAATGATGATAATAATAACAATGCATGGAACTTAGATAGCGCCATACCTTGCAAAAAACAGATCAAAGCGCTTTCGTTCATCCCACTCTCATTCACATGCAGCCAGTTACAATTAATAGTCTTTACAAATTCAAATGTACACACACACACACACACACACACACACACAAACGTACGCACGCACGCGCGCACGCACGCACGCACATAAAGGTTATACACTCCAGCAGGGTGATGAGGCTGTTGAGGGCAGGGACAAAAATGAAATGGAACAAGAGGGGAACATCTTAGGTTTGAAATAGATGTGTCTTGAGGCCGGATTTAAAAGCGCCATAAGAAGGCTTTTGGCGAAGGGAGAGAGAGAGAGGTAATTCCAGATCAATGGACCAGAAATAGAGAAAGGATCCTTTTTAAAAAAAAATCGACAATAACAACACAACTCCCCATTCTGGTTGCAAAATTCGTGAAACTCATTCAGTGACTGTGGCACAGGCATACGGCACGGCAGTAGACACAGACTTTACACCTAAAGCACGCTGCTCTGCTGCAACAGATGAGATTGATTGGGCCAGATACAGACTTAGACAAATCGTTCCCTGCAACCCAACTCGATCCGGTCTGGCCCAAGCTGATTAGGATCAGCCTGTGATGCAGACAAGGGATGGAACAAACCCTCTAACTCCAGTCCCTAAATCGGAAATACCTGCTGGGACGTTCATATAATCAAGATAACAGAACATCTTGCGTACACGTTAAAATCCTGTTCCGCTTTTTGTAAGAGTAGGCCATTGTGTGCCGGTGGGAACAGATGACAATTTACACAACCGCATGCACACGGGGACTGGATGCAAAAATATACATAAGTGCTTATTCCATTATCCTCGATGTAAAATAATATAATATGAAAATAGAAATATAAAAAATATTTAAAAACCCATCAGCGCAGTTGAATAGTCTTGACCAGTTACATATGTTCGTGTGAGGTGCCTGTACCCTTCAGCTTGCACTTTTTTGCATCGGAATTTTAAGAGTTCTTCATAAGATCCAATACCGCTTTCAACACAGTCATCCAAGAAAAGTCATGCTAAGAATCCCCCTGAAGATCAAATATGGTATTCTTGGTATGCTACGCCATTGCTGCTGCTGCTGCTGCTGCTGCTGCTGCTGCTGCTGCTGCTGTGGTTGCTGCTGCCACAAGTTGAAGAGATATCAAAGAAGAACGGTCAGGTTTCAGAGCAGGACAGAGCACACCAGAGTCAATTCTAAACCTAAGAATGCTTCTTTTAAGAAGTGCTTGCAAACCCAGTAAGATCTTTACCACGTCTTTGTGGACTTTTGGAGGGCATTCAACAGAGTTTGGCATACAATTTCATTCGCAACTATTGTCGCTGTATAACCTCAACGCCAAACCTATCAGAACAACAGAATGCATCTACGACAAGACAGACACCAAAGTATACTATGGCTACAACACAAGAGAATGGTTTCAAACCACAGTGGATAACATCAGGGTGTCTGCTCTATCCTATCATCTTCAACATCGCAATAGAACAATTGCTGACGTACTGGTAAACCGTGAGGGAACATTCAGCACTGGAGGCAGTACAATCACAAACTCACGTTTTGCCAGTGACATCGACAGCCCTTTGGAAAAAGAGCAAGATCTTGTCAACTTGGTAAATCACCTTGATGAAGCCTCTCTGGCATATGGCATGCAGGTCAGTGCAGAGAAAACCAATTGGTGAGAAATAGTGCCAATGTCATCAGTACTAACATCGCAGACAACCAATTAATCGAGACCGTCTATAGCTTTAAATATCTGGGAGTTATAGTATTGAATGAATAATCAGATCCTGTAATTTTTTTCCCAGGATATCCCAGAACAAAGCTGCAATGACAGCTAAAAGTCTTCTGGAGCGACAAGAATATCGCCATCAGCTTCAAGATCAGATCAATGCGCTTCCTGGTTGTATCTACATTGTTTTATGCATGTGGGACGTGCACCAGGACAGCAAACATTGAAAGAAAGATACAAACTGTGGAGCTGAGAAGCTTTTGCAATCTTCTTGGGTATCTTGTATAGAAATTACATAACTAACGAAGAAGTAAAAACCAGAATTGAAAACGCCATCGGGCTATCTGACGAGCTGCTCTCTTAGTGCTTCTTAAATACAAATGCCTTTTCTTCAGGTAATCGGTGGGGAAAGAAGGGGGCAGCTAATGACAAATGCAACCTTTACAGTTTTAGCTCTTTCTGTCTTTTTTTTCTTCTTTCTTTCTTTCTTTCTCTACTTAGAGACGGAGGCCCGCGGTGAGATAAAGGGTGTATCTGCAACATCGCAGGCAATCCATCTTATTAACCGGGCAGGGCCAGGCTAATTTCGCTCTCGTGTTTTGGCTGAGGGCGTGACCTGAATCTGGTGTTGCTGCTGTTGTTTTTTTCCTGCTTGCCTGTCTCTGTGTCTGTCTATCTGCCTGTTGAGCATTTATCTCTGTCTTTGTCTGGCTGTCCGTCTGGCTGACTGACTGGCTGGCTGTCTAGCTGGCTGACTGACTGTCTGTCTAGCTGGCTGGCTGGCTGTCTGTCTAGCTGGCTGGCTGGCTGTCTGTCTAGCTGGCTGGCTGTCTGTCTGTCTGTCTGTCTAGCTGGCTGGCTGGCTGGCTGTCACACAGACTCTCTGTGTCTCTGTTTCTCTCAGTCTGTCTCTCTGTCTCTTTCTGTCTGTCTGTCTCTGTCTCGTCTCTCTGGTGTTCCCCTCTGTGTCTCTCTGTGTCTCTCTGTCTCTGTATGTCTGTCTGTCTGTCTGGGCTGTCTTCTGTCTGTCTGTTCTCTCTCTCTCTCTCTCTCTCTCCCTCTCTCTCTCTCTCTCTCTCACTCCTCTCTCTCTCTCTCTCTCTCTTCTTCCTCCTTCGCCTGCCTTGACGTCAGCAACAAAAATACCGTGTTTGCAAACAAAAGATAAAATTGAAATCTAAGGTATGTGGCTTACGTAGTGATCAAGTAAAAAAAAAACAATCGCAGCATGAGCCTATCGAGTCAGGACAACAGTTGCTTTGGTGGGTAGGGGAGATGGAAACCAAGAGACATGTCTGACAATTTCATGCAGTGCTTTAAAATCTCTTGCAGAAGTTAAGGTAGTAAAAGGATAGCAAAAAAGAATGCAAAGAAGAGTGCTGCATAGAAGAAGAATGCAAAGAAGATTGCATGCAAAGAAGAAGAATACCACCAAAAAGATAAATGTAAAGGAAAGGAAGACGAAGAATGCCAAGAAGAAAAATGTCAAAAGGAATGAACGAATAAGATAAAAGCGAAGAAGAATGAGAAGAATGCGGCGAAAGAAGAACAAGAATGCGAAGGAGAAGAAGAAGAGTGCAAAGAAAAAGAACGCGAACAAAAATGCGAAAAATAAGAACATGAACAAGAAGAACAAGAACAAGAAAAACAAGGAGAACAAGAACAAGAATGCAAAAAATGCGGAGAAGAAGAAGAAGAATGTGAGGAAGAATGCGAAGAAGGAGAATAATGCAAAGAAAAGTACGAAGGATGCAAAGAATGCGAAGAAGAAGATTACAAAGAAGAAGAAAGCGAAGAAGAAAAAAAATACGAAGAATGCGAAGAATACGAAGAATGCGAAGAATGCAAAGAAGAAGAGGAAGAATGCAAGGAAGAAAAATGCGAAGAATGCAAAGAAGGAAAATGCAAAGAAGAATGCGAAGAAGAAGATGCGAAAGGAAGAATGCGAGGAATAGGAGTGCGATGAAAAAGGAATAGGAAGAAGAAGAATGCAAAGAAGAAGAAGAATGCGAAGAAGAAGGAGACGCGAAGAAACATGCAAAGTAGAAGAATGCAACGAAGAAGAAGAATACGAAGAGAAAGAAGTATGCAAAGAAAAAGAAGAATACGAAGAAGAATGCGAAGAAAAAGAATGCAAAGAAGAAGAAGAATGCAAAGAAGAAAAATGCAAAGAGAAAGAAGAATGCGAAGAAGAAGAAGAACGCAAAGAACAAGAACACTAAGAAGAAGAAGAATGCGAAGAAGAGTGCAAAGAAGAAGAAGAATGCGAAGAATGCGAAGAAGAAGAAGAAGACGAAGAAGAAGAAGAATTGCGAAAAAGAAGAACGATGCGAAGAAGAAGAATGCAAAGAAGAAGAAGAATGCGAAGAAGAATGCAAAAAAGAATCGAAAAAGAATGTGGAGAAGAGGAAGAAGAATACGAAGAAGAAGAATGCAAAGAAGAAGAATGCGAAGAAGAAGAATGCGAAGAATGCGAAGAATGAAAGAAGAAAAAAGAAGAATGCGAAGAATGCGAAGAATGCGAAGAATGCGAAGAAGAAGAAGAAGAAGAAGAAGAAGAAGAAGAAGAAGAAGAGAAGAAGAAAGAAGAAGAAGAAGAAGAAGAAGAAGAAGAAGAGGAAGAAGAAGAAGAAGAAGAAGAAAGAAGAAGAAGAAGAAGAAGAAAAAGAAGAAGAAGAAGAAGAAGAAAAAGAAGAAGAAGATGCGACGAAGAATGCGAAGAAGAAGAAGAAGAAGAAGAAGAAGAAGAAGAAGAAGAAGAAGAATGCGAAGAAGAAGAATGCGAAGAATGCGAAGAAGAATGCGAAGAAGAATGCGAAGAAGAAGAAGAATGCGAAGAAGAAGAAGAAGAAGAATGCGAAGAAGAATGCGAAGAAGAAGAAGAATGCGAAGAAGAAGAAGAAGAAGAAGAAGAAGAAGAAGAAGAAGAAGAAGAAGTAAGTAGTAGAAGAAGAAGAAGAAGAAGTAGTAGTAGTAGAAGAAGAAGAAGAAGAAGAAGAAGAAGAAGAAGAAGAAGAACAAGAACAAGAACAAGAACAACAACAACAAGAACAAGAACAACAACAAGAACAACAAGATCAAGAACAACAAGAGCAACAACAACAACAACAACAACAACAACAACATCAACGACATCATCAACAACAACAAGAAACAGCAAGAACAAGAAGAAGAACAAGAAAAACAGCATGAGCAAAAAGAAAATGAACAGGAAAGAACAAGAAGAGGAAGAACAAGAACACACGGGCGTTTTGTCTTAGTGTACTAGAACATAAGGAAAAACGCCTTTACCAGGTGACAGATGCAGCGTCTTCAACTTAACAGGATGTGTGACCTTGAGAGCTGTCGTGGGAACGAGATGAAGGAGATGTTATTATCTAGTGGCTCCTCCTGCAGTTAGTTCCCTTCATTCAAGTCATGGCAGATCTCGTTTTGACTACCTGGTTTTCAGAAAAGAGCACAAACGATGTAGCACACTCATGCACGCACGCACGTACGGCACAGACGCACGCGCACGCACGCACGCGCGCATGCGCACGCACACGCACACGCACCGCACGCCACGCACACACACACACACAACCACACACACACACACCCCCACACACACCACCATTCACATCAACTATAACAAAACACATACGTCACTCACATCTCTCTCTCTCTCTCTTCAGATCATTTTTGTGTCATAGGTCTTTATGTATTCCCCCTTTTAAAAAAAAAAGAATTCTTATTGTCCCAGGCAAACTGTTTAGCACACAAACAACACACACACACACACACACAAACACACACATACACATACAAAGGAAAACAATGAAACAAAACCTACATCACAAGATCTAATTGTCATACCGAAGATAGTTTCTTCAGTCATTTATCAAGTGGTAAATGCAACCAAAAAAGAGAGAAAAAAACAACACAAATATGACTGACAGAAACCATCACAAAAATGATTGGGAACCCATTTAATGAGAGTGAACTTTTGGCAGACCACTAACAAAATTAGAGAAATCTGGTATAAACACTTCGTCAGTGAAACATTCTGATGACCTCAAAAGAAAACAAGATATCAGAAGAAAGGGAAGGAAGGATGGATGAAAGGAAGGATGGAAGGAAAGAACGAAGGATGGGTGAAAAGAAGGATGGAATGAATGAAGGAAGGAAGGATGGAAGGGAGGAAGAAAGGAAAAAAGGTATGAAGGAAGGAAGGAAGGAAAGAAGAGAGAATGGGTGAAAGGAAGGATGGAATGAATAAATGGAGGAAGGAAGGAAGAGAGGAAGGAAGGAAAAAAGGAAGGATGGGTGAAAGAAAGGAAGGAAGGATGGAAGGAAGGACGAAAAGAGCGATGGAAGGACAGAAAATCTCCCATACCCAAACATTTCCTAATCTTCCCACTGGTCTTCTTCTTAGGCATACCCCGAAGAAACCTGCTGCTGATATAAGTTTCTGCTGCAACTACTTCTACTGCTCTACTTCTAGTTTGCAAGTTTACCAAAACTTTTTTCTAAGCAATCAATCTGAATTTCGAGGGGGTAACAAGGATTTAAAAGCCTGAAAGAAAAAGAAAAGTGTATTAATGGTTTACCCACAAATCTAGGTTAAGCTGCATTGGTAAGCTTTTCCTTTCCCCCGAAATTCATTTCTGTATCTATTTGCGTGCAGATGAGGTACTTTCAAGTTTAGTAGGAGCCAGTAACAACATTTGAAAGAAAGCACAAATATGCTTCCAGTCATGATTTGCAGGAATTCCGAGAAGCCGTTATTGCATTAGAGGATAAGGATTATGGTCACACAGAATCCGTGACTGTTCCTCAAATGACAAGCATTGGGTACGATTACTATTTTTTCCCTGCGATTCGTACTTACCACAACAAAATCTGCCTGATTTTGTAATGTTCCCTAAAACTCTAATCCCAGCCTCGTAAGGGCCATGTTGTCACCGGTGATTCAATAAGTTGGCATCTAGAAGTGTACTTGACAATCCAGGATAAGATTTCCTTCCAAAGCTGTTTAACCATAACTCGATTTTGACGGACCAACTGCTTTGAAGATGGATGCTGTTGACTTACCACCCCCCTCCCCCCTACCCCCCCGAAAAAAAAAGAAAAGCAGTCCACATACCAACTTTTCTTGTAAAACGTGTTATCTTTGTAAAGTGGAAAACTGTTTTGATTTAATGTTGTTTGAAAATGTGTGTGTGTGTTTAAGTTTGCCTGTTTGTACTTGGGAGGTGGCGGTTTGTCGCTTGGCTGGTTTGTTGGTTGGTTGATTGGTTGGCTGGAAGGTTGATTGATTAATTGTGTGGTTGATTGGTTAATTGGTTGGTTGATTGGTTGGCTGGCTCGTTGGTTAGTTAATGTTGCTTTTTTGATTGACATTTTGTTTAGTTTTTCAGTAAGATATACATTTTTGTTTTTGAATGTTTTGTATTCATGTTGTTAGTTTCCTCAAGCGTTTGTGGGGTGTGTGTGTGTTTTGTGTGTGTGTGTGTGTGTGGTGTGTTTGTGCGTGTGTGGTGTGTGTGTGTGTGTGTGTGTGTGTGTGCGTGTATTTGTGCGTGTGTGTGTGTGTGTGTGAGTGCGTATCAGTTAGAAACAGAATAAAGGGCTGTAACAGAAGTACTCACAGGCAACATCTCTGTTGAGATGGTCGTCAAAGGAATTTCAACAGTAAGAATGATCCTTGAACTATGATGGTGGTACTTGTAGTGTGAGCCGAATGCTATAGAAACCAAACGCTTTGCAGTACAGCGTGTTTTGAGGTTGGTGAGGGTGAAAATGATAATGGTTATGTGTACAGAATAAAAGCCTATTTTGTCAGGGTGGAATCAATATTCTGATATTGATATTGAACAATCTGGTACACATGTATATTATGATACAGCTCTGGTTTAATACTCTTTTCATATTTTTATTTTTTTTAATTCTTAGTGTTGCACTTTGATATTATGTATTGATTTCAATGTTCCGCTAAGGGTTTAAAAAAAAATCAGAATAACAAATCAGATGTGCATTGTTTTGATAAAACGATCACAGGTGGCAATAAGAAAGAGAACGATAGCTACGTGGACAACGAAAACGAAAGAAGAAGAAGAAGAAGAAGAAGAAGAAGAAGAAGAAGAAGAAGAAGAAGAGAAAGAAGAAGAGAGAAGAAGAAGGAGAAGAGAGAGAGAGAAGAAGAAGAAGAAGAAGAAGAAGAGAGAAGAAGAAGAGAGAAGAAGATGAAGAGAGAGAAGAAGAGAGAAGAGAGAGAGAGAAGATGAGATGAATGAGAGAGAAGACGAAAAAGAGATGATTGCAATGGTGGTGATGTGTCCTTAACCTGGTGAAGATTTAAGCTTACAGTTGGTGGGATATGATGGGTGCCGAACGGATGACATTTGTATCCAAATCCTTAACAGAACCCTGCAAGACTTTAACCTTCCACATGTGAATCGGTCCAAACATAACATTTTGTTTCCAAACTCTTCACAGAAACCGTGCCATACACTTGATTAAAATCACATCACTTGTAAGAATCTAACTATCCGTAATTCACTCAGTGCTAAGCGTTGTTGCTATGAAGACAATCCAATATGGCCACCAAAACTAAATGCTTCAAAATTTCAAACCTTTGTTTTTTTCCAAATATCTATAACAAGTACAAGAAACCTGTTTCGCTACCATATTTTACAGACCAAACGTATATAAATTCACTACAGGAAAAAAAACAAATCTATATTTTTCTCTTGCAACTTGTTTCTGTTCTAAAATATAATAAAAACATAGTTTTTTGCCACTTATAGACCCCGTGTTAACCTGTAAACGTAGTGACCTTTATCTCTCTATCCTACGCTGAAGCAGTGGTGTTCATCACGGCGACAATAGCAGCTTATCGCTGCCGCACAGCCGTATGTCTGGCTGTACAAGCTAGGGATTTGGGGAGGCTAGAGGCAGTGTCTAGACGAGACTAGACAGATCCTTCCCTTGCAATCCACCGTGATGATCCTGTCTGGGCCAATCTGATCGGGATTGCCCTGTCAACCGTGAAGGGATGAAAGGAAACAAGGTAACATAGGCTAGTTTTGTCTCGTTCAGTCCAGTTTTTTGTTGTTGGGTTTTTTTTTGTTTTGGTTGTTGTTGTTGTTTTTGTCATTCTTTTTTTTGTTTGTCTGTGCTTTTCTCTGTCTGTCTTTGTCTCTGTCTATCTGTGTGTGTGCTTTTGCGTGCGTGCGTGTGTGTGTGTGTGTTGTGAGTTTGTGAATGTGTAGTATGAGGCTGAGTTGTGTGAGTGTGTGTGTGTGTGTGTGTGTGTGTTTGTGTGTGAATGAGAGAGACAGAGAGACAGAGAGAGAGACAGACAGACAGACAGACGGATAGACGTAGACATAGAGACCATTGGTTGAGTAAATCAAGACGACAAAGGCACGAATACAAAACCAAGAAAGACATGATTGAAAACATTGTTTACAGTGATGAAAATAACTAGGATGACAACAGCTAAGACCCTGATTTAAAGATACAGATAAAAGTGTCTCATAACCTATGTGGTCGTAGGGAAGCGAGGCATCAGAGACTCCAGCTTCTCTAGGGGCCAGCATAGTGAGAGCAGCGCCCATCTCCTCTCCCTCGCTGCTTTACCTTCCCTGACTCTCAAGAGCTCAGGCACCCACTTGCAGCTGGGTGAACTAGGGGACCGTCACTCATCCACTTGGTAACCAACCACACTCAATGCTGCGTAAGGTTAGCTTCGGGAAAGCGAGTGCTCTGACTGAGCTCTCCTGTACCCTAAATGATCTTAACTAGGATTAAGACCTTAACAGCAGCAAACAATAACTATTGCAGCATTTGTGAACTCCCTTTTAATACAATACAATAATACTTCTTTGATAAGAGTGCACATGAAACAAACCCTTGTGCGGTGACAAGTGCAACTTTTACAACTGATGCCGTTTTCTTTTTTGTGTTTTTGTTATTTGTTCTGTAGTGTCTGTTTCTTTGTTTCTTTGTTTTCTTTTTCTCTCGTGAATGAAACTGGCCCGTGTGAGATTAAAGGCGTATCCACATCCTCAGCAACAGCTACTTCACCTTAACCAGAGACTGCACCAAAGCTAATCTGGCAGTCTGGTTTTGGCTAGAGACGTGACCGGAATGAGTTCATTGACTTTGTCTGCTTCTTTATCTTCTCTATCTCTTTTTTCATCCGTATATACGTGTGTGTCTCTGTTAAGTATTTATGGGTCTCTTGTTTTGCCTCTGTCTGCCTGCCTGTCTGTCTTTCTACCAGGTTGACTTTTCATCTACCTGTGCACGTTGCTTCTCTGTCTCTTTCTATCTCTGTCTCTCTGTGTCGCTCTGTCTCTCTTTGTGTGTTCCTGTCCATCTGTGTATGTCTGTCTCTCTGTATCTGCTGCCTGTCTGTCTGTCCTCTCTCGTTCGTTTGTTTGTTTCTTCTTGTTCTTGTTTATGTTCTTGTTGTTGCTGCTGTTTGTTGTTGTTCTTCTTCTTCTTCTTTTCTTTTCTTCTTTTTTTTTCTTCTTCTTCTTCTTCTTCTTCTTCTTCTCTTCTTCTTCTTCTTCTTCTTCTTCTTCTTCTTCTTCTTCTTCTTCTTCGCATTCTTCTTCTTCTTCGCATTCTTCTTTTTCGCATTCTTCTTCTTCGCGTTCTTCTTCTTCGCATTCTTCTTCTTCGCGTTCTTCTTCGCATTCTTCTTCACATACTTCTTCTTCTTCTTCACATTCTTCTTCTTCTTCGCATTCTTCTTCGCATTCTTTTTCTTCTTCGCATTCTTCGCACTCTTCTTCGCATTTTTCTTCATCACATTATTTTCGACTTCGCATTTTTCTTCTTTGCATTCTTCTTCGCATTCTTCTTCTTCGTCTTCGCATTCTTCTTCTTTTTTTCTTTTCTTCTTCTTCGTCTCTGCATTCTTCTTCTCCTTTGCGATCATCTTTCAAATACACACGTAGCCAGAAGGTATTTTCCACAGGCTTCTTTGATTTGAAGATTAGATATCCTGGTTAGTTAACACAGCTCAAGGATGCTGTAAAATGTTATTTCAGTCATGTAGAGAGCGTAAAAGGGTACAAACACAGCAAACAATACACAGTGTGCGTGTGTTTGTGTGTGTGTGTGTGTGTATGTTTGTGTGTGTGTGTTTGTGTGTGTGTTTGTGTGTGTTTGTGTGTGTGTGTGTATGTGTGTGTGTGTGTTTGTGTGTGTGTGTGTGTGTATGTGTGCAGTAGCGTCAGCAACAGCAGCAGCTAAAACATCATCATCATCATCATCATCATCACCATCACCATCATCATCGTCGTCGTTCTCATCATCATCATCATCACCACCACCACCACCACCACCACCACCACCACCACCACCACCACCACCACCATCATCATCATCATCATCATCGTCGTCGTCGTCGTCGTCGTCATCATCGTCATCATCGTCATCATCATTACCATGATCATAGTCATCATCATCATCACTAATCATGTCAGTATATTCGCATGACATCTTATACCTGATGATAATCATTATACAATCGACACTTACCGCGGGTGGAGGTAAAGTCTCTTCTTATCCCTCTCTCTCTCTCTCTCCACTCTACATGCAACCGGCAAGGCATGGCATGTTTCAGTGGTCTTGTCTGGTCAAAACCAGTCCCTGCTGGCACAGTTCTGAAAACAAAACATCAGATAAGTATCAAAGAGTATGCCTGAGTTCTGTCGTCAGCAGACAGTGCAGGTAAAAGAGAAATCAGAAGAAGAAGCGAATTAGTAGAAAGGAATAACCTAAAGAAAAAATAAATACAGGAAAAAATGATTATAGAAAATCAGCAAACAGAAAAAAAACACAAACATATATGACAAAGATGTAATGGAAGGAAACAAAACAAAAAAATAAGGAAGAAAGAAAGGAAGAAAGAAAGAAAGGAAGAAATAAAGAAACGAATGAAGGAAGACAGAAAGAAAAAAAGAAAGAAAGAAACGCACCCCTGCACACACACACACACGAGCGCGCGCGCACATGCGCGCATGAACGCATGCACGCACACACGCAATCTCTCTCTTTCTGTCTGTCTCCCCACTCTCTCTCTCTCTCTCTCTCTCTCTCTCTCTCTCTCTTCCTCTCTCTCTTTCTTTTCTTCTTTCATTCTCTCTCGCATGTACACACAAACTCTCTCGCACACGCACATACACACACACAAACCACACACACACACACACACACACACACGTACACACGTACACACACCCAACACACACGTACACACACACACACACACACACACACACACACACACACACGTACACACGTACACACACACACACACACACACGTCCACACACAACACACACACACACACAACACACACACACACTTATCATCGCAAACGACCTACACTCAATTCAAAACAACGAAAACGATTCGATCATACATTAAAACAGACTCAAACCCTTAACCTCCCACTGTCAAGCTGAGAGCATTATCCACAAGACCAAACAAAATCTCATAACCGTACAAACAAAATATTCCTGCTTGCGACAGAAACAAACCCAATAACAACCAAACTGTTGATGAGGGAAGTCTCTAGCTTAGAAGTACTCGTAAAGCATTCATCTGTGATATTTCTTGTACAGGGGTACTAGTTTTGTTTGTTGTGGTTAGCGAGTTGCACTGTCACTCGAGGGAGTGGAGGGGAGATAAATCGAGCTTTTTCTTCTTCTATTTTTTTTTTATAGAACTGTTCATTACGGGTACTTTAACCCTGGGAGAAGATGGGGGCGGAGGGGGGGGATTACGGAGGGATGGTGGTAGTGGAAGGGTTAGCAGGTACTCAGAGAGAGAGAGAGAGAGAGAGAGAGAAGAGAGAGAGGAGAGAGAGAGAGAGAGAGAGAGAGAGAGAGAGAGAGTAGAGAGAGAGAAAGAGAGAGAGAGAGGAGGGAGAGAGAGAGGGAGAGAGAGAGAGAGAGAGAGGAGAGGAGAGAGAGAGAGGAGAGAGAGAAGAGGAGACGGGGAGAGAGAGAGAGAGACGGGGAGGGGGTAGAGAGGGAGGGAGTGGGGGTAAAATATTATGGGCATGACAGCTATGTCTCTCCTGTCTGTCTGTCTGTCTGTCTGTCTCTCTGTCTCTCTCTCTCCTCTCTCTCTTCTCTCTCTCCTCTCTCTCTCTCTCTCTCTCTCTCTCTCTCTCTCTCTCTCTCTCTCTCTCTCTCTCTCTCTCTCTGTCTTTCATTTCAGGCAGGGTGCGATAACTATTCTTGGACACGTTTCTTTAGCGTGTAGGCGTACTTAGAAAGAATCCTCTGAAGAGCACTTGTAAAGAATTGATGACAACACTACATCATGGGAGCTTCTGCCAGAACAAACATGCTTAGCATTTCTATTTCCATCGTGGATTTTGCCCACTTTTTTTAGCTCACTGCTTTTTGCTCCTTTAAAAAAAAACAACTTTTCTTTATATTCCTTCTACACAGAAATTGTTGTTGATTGTTGAAGCTGGTGATTAAAATCTGAAACTATGGTCTGATTTCTTGGTAAAACGTCTGTGGTTGTAAAATCCGTTATTAATGTAGATTAGTCGCGTACAGACCACCATACATTTCTGATTTTGGTTTTACATCAGTTGAAAATCGGATAATAACTTAGCTCTGGACATACGCTGAATTTAAAACCTGCTACTTCACTTTCAGGCTAGTGCTCGTCCTTCGTAAAGCTGTAAAGAAACAATGAGAGAACTATAGACTAGTTTATATGAATTAGTGTGTGTGTGTGTGTGTGTGTGTGTGTGTGTGTGTGTGTGTGTGTGTGTGTGTGTGTGTGTGTGTGTGTGTGTGTGTGCGATAGAGAGAGAGAGACGGAGGGAGAGAGACAGAGACAGAGAGACAGACAGACAGAGACAGCGAGACAGAGATGAAATCAACTTTGTTGAGAATTGCTTGGGAAATTTTGGCGTTGTTTTGACGTCATGCTTTACACCAGTTGGTATGCGCATCAGCAACTGTTGACTAGGTAGCGTTGTGTTAACATCGTTTAGCATTAACAAAGTACAGGCGT
>CM054151.1:42981299-42993799 GCA_028751875.1 Rapana venosa
TACCCTGTTTTCCTTAAAGTTCACGCAGTGCAAAATATGCAACAAAAATGTGTTGTTATCATTATCAGATATTCTAGTTGCTGATAGCCGATATAAAAATCAATCTGTGAAAAAATATCAAACGGATTGATTACAAAGAAACTCATTTACTGAAGCAAAATGTCCTATTATAACTGCATGTCACGCAATTACGTCCCTTTGTCGCATTTTTGTAGGGTATAAGGCTTTTTTTCCAATGATGAACTTTGGCTGTTAATGTAGTATTTTCTTTTTCCACTCTAGCCTTCACACAGAAAGTATCAGTGCATCAGCAACGACAGAGGCTCGCTTAGGAATCCTAACTCATCTTACAGACGCTACAGCTCAAAGGCTGAGGATTGTGCGACTTCAATCCCATGTGTTCATGAAGTCGTGTGTTCAAGACTTTGCGGCGTCTGCTAAATTCAATGGTGGTGATTTTTTTATTTTTTTTTTATTTATTATTTTTTAATTCTTTTATATCGAGGATAATGGAATAAGCTCTTATGTGCTTTTTTTTTTTACATCTAGTCCCCGTGTGTATGCGGTTTTGTGAATTCTGTCATCTGTTCCCACCGGCACACAATGGCCTACTCTTACGAAAAGCGGAACAGGATTTAACGTGTGCGCAAGATGTTCTGCGTGCGTTCGCACACGGGACCTCGGTTTACAGTCTCATCCGAAGGACTTTTGGGGAGAGTGGAGTCTGCACTGATGTTAACTCCAGGGGAAAACATCCCCCTTGAACGGGAATCGAACCTGGGTTGTCAGATTGCGAGCGCAATGTTCTAACCACTAGGCTATCCCGTCCCCCAGCTCAACTTCTTCAAGTGCACACCTGCCTCTGGCACAAATCGCTTCCTGTATATACACACGCAGAAGATCACACACGCGCGCTAAAATCCTGTCATTCGTGTCAGCGTTCGATAGGTGACCGAAACAAGAACATACCCAGAAAACATCCCTGAAGTCGGAATCTAGCTACCTTCGTGGTGGACAAAAACTGTCGCATACGTAAAAACCTCATCATCAGTGAAACTCGAAGGTCTAGCCAAGGAACGGCAACAGAACGAACCAAGCAAACAACATGAATAACCGAAAAACATGTACCGAACAACTCATGGGGTTTTGCACAAGTTAGGTAGGTTTGAACTTACAAAAAATCAACAACAAATATATCGGCACATACTTCACCCCCCTCCCCTCTCGTTTCTTCGTCCTCTGTCAGCCTTTCGTTCAGCAGGTTCAGACCCGGGTCACCAGAGTACAAACAAATGTGATTTCCAAATAATGAATTGTTCCAGGTTTGTCATTTATATTATCATAGGAGTAATAATAATGATCATAATTGTACTACTACTACTACTACTACTACTACTACTACTACTACTACTACTACTACTACTACTACTACTACTACTGAATATGACGACGATGACGATGATGATGGATATGACGATGACGATGATAATGATGACGATGATGACGACGACGATGATGATGATGATGATGATGATGATGATGATGATAAATAATAATAGTAATGATAAAACAAGTAATGGTTTTAACAATAAAATAAAAAGAAAAATATTTCATATAGAACTTTATTTTTTTAAAACAAATCAATGCAGTGCATTGAACTTGTTCTTTTAAACGCAACCGACTACAAACCGCTTTAACATCCCTACATGGGCGCACACGCACGCGCGCGCGCACCCACACACACACACACACACACACACGCACGCACACACGCGCGCGCACGCACACACACACACGCACACACACACACGCGCACGCACGCAAGCACGCACGAACGCACGCACGAACGCACGCACGCACACATAGCCTATTTTTTCATCCCACGAACGACCAGTTAGTTTACTTTGTTTATAATAGGATATTTTTAATAAAATATGTTTTCTTTTTCTTTTGGTGTTTGTTTCTTTGCAGGCTTTGTTGTTGTTGTTGTTATTGTTGTGACTTTTTTTTCTGGTCAGGGGCTACTTTTTAATGTGTTGTCGGGATGAACGATGCCACCTAGGAGGACGAAGGGATGAAAACATCAGCGTCTTCATAAACAGTGCAACCACCACTGCCACCAACCACTACCACAACCAATATCACCACCGCAACTGTCACCATCATCACCACCGCCATTATCACCGTCATCACCACCGCCATTATCACCGTCATCACCACCGCCATTATCACCGTCATCACCACCGCCATTATCACCGTCATCACCACCGCCATTATCACCGTCATCACCAACGCCACCACCAAAAGAAGAAGAATAAGTAAGAGAAAAATTGCGAAGAAGAAGAATTGCGAAGAAAAAGAAGAAGAATTGCGAAGAAGAAGAATTGCGAAGAAGAAGATTGCGAAGAAGAAGAATTGCGAAAGAAGAAGAATGCGAAGAAAAGAATGCGAAGAAAAGAATTGCGAAGAAAAGAAGAAGAAGAAGAAAAGAAGAAGAAGAAGAAGAAGAAGAAGAAGAAGAAGAAGAAGAAGAAGAAGAAGAAGAAGAAGAAAGCATTGCGAAGAAGAAGAATTGCGAAGAAGAAGAATTGCGAAGAAGAAGAAGAATTGCGAAGAAGAAGAATTGCGAAGAAGAAGAAGAATTGCGAAGAGAAGAAGAATTGCGAAGAAGAAGAAGAAGAAGAAGAAGAAGAAGAGAAGAAGAAGAAGAAGAAGAAGAAGAAGAAGAAGAAGAAGAAGAAGAAGAAGAAGAAGAACGAAGAAGAGAAGAATGCGATGAACAATTGCGATGAAGAATTGCGAAGAATTGCGAAGAATTGCAAAGAATTGCGAAGAATTGCGAAGAAGAATTGCGAAGAAGAATTGCGAAGAAGAATTGTGAAGAAGAATTGCGAAGAAGAAGAAGAAGAAGAAGAAGAAGAAGAAGAAGAACAAGAACAAGAACAAGAACAAGAACAAGAACAAGAATTGCGAAGAAGAAGAAGAATTGCGAAAAAAAAGAATTGCAAAGAAGAAGAAGAATTGTGAAGAAGAAGAGAGAATTGCGAAGAAGAAGAAGAATTGCGAAGAAGAAGAAGAATTGCGAAGAAGAAGAATTGCGAAGAAGAAGAATTGCGAAGAAGAAAGAAGAGAAAAACGAAGAAGAAGAAGAAGAAGAAGAAGAAGAAGAAGAAGAATTGCGATGAACAATTGCGATGAAGAATTGCGAAGAATTGCGAAGAATTGCGAAGAATTGCGAAGAAGAATTGCGAAGAAGAAGAAGAAGAAGAAGAATTGCGAAGAAGAAGAAGAAGAAAACGAAGAAGAAGAAGAAGAAGAAGAAGAAGAAGAAGAAGAAGAAGACCCTCTTCTCCTTCCTTCTTCTTCATTCCTTTTTGTTCTCTCTCTCTCTCTCTCTCTCTCTCTCTCTCTCTCTCTCTCTCTCTCTCTCTCTCTCTCTCTCTCTCTCTCTCTCTCTCTTTTCTTATGGACTTCATTTTTCGGGGAGGGTTACAAACTGGGTTAAAAAAAACCCTGTGTGTAATATATTGTCTATAGGAATCTACAAGATTCTAGTTAGTTTGTGTGTCATTTTATTCGTTTTTGCTCTACCGTTGTTGTTTTTTCTAAGTGCACTTGTTCACCTGCTCTTTGGACCATCATTATGGAAGAGCCTGTAGTGAAAACAAAACCAACTTCAAAAAAGAGGAAAATCCGCTCTCTGGAGACGATGTTTACAAGCGGTAAGGCATCATAAACATTCGTTAGGAAGCGTCTCGTGGCCCCCCTTGCCCAGATTTCATATACACAACAAGGGCTCGAATTTCCACACTCCCCCCCACCCCCTTTCTCCCTCTCAACCCAGACAAAAAATGTCAAAATATAAGCAATGATACAGGCACTTTGTCTCTGCATACGTAAACAAATATGTTGCTACATGAAATGAAAGAAAGGTTGTTGCCACTCACAGCTTGTCTTGTTTTTGTTTTGTTTTTGACCTTCTTGTTGTTCCATCTTATAGAAGTAGACTGCATGTAGGTTTTCAGCTAGATTGCTGCGTTATGGCTGCACCTGTGCGGGTAATACTGTTTGTTTTTAATTTTGTGCGTGCATGAAATCCTGGGTTTGAATCTCGACTACGGCGTCTGGTGAATCTTCAAGGTTTGCGAGGTTTTATTTACAACTTGGATGGTCAGTTTGAAGTGCAGATATGTCCATACCTTATTTTCCCCCATTCTTTTCAAACACAAAAAAGATCATAATAATGCAAGTTAATGATCATGTAATCTATGTCAAAGTTAGGTGGATTATAGAAACACGAACATATTCAGCATGTAACCTGCGCCTAGAGAATGACGGACTAAGGGACGGTTTAACAAGCACAAGGACATGGCTTGAAGAGTTTAGGGTAATGCTCTGACATTTCTTTCGGCAGTGAAGAGAGAGGAGAGAGAAAGACTGCTCGGTATTGTTTCCAGTGAGGATGCCGCAGAGCCTGTCAGTATAGCATCCCCATCCAGAAATTATGTGCTAAGAATTTATTCTAGTCTATCCCTCTCTTTGTTTCTACCCTGTTCCTTTTCTTCCTGTTACATTTTTTTCTTGTATACGTGTTGCTTTCTTGGTTCAATCTCCTGCTTCTTTCCAGAAATTCGAAAGAGAATAATAATCTCTCATGTTTAAGTCGAAAGCGCCGGGCTTGACAAGATAGGCGCTTAATGGCAGCACACCGCATTTTGGCTGATATGACTGACAACAGAGGTTGCTGTCCGAGCTTTCGACAAATAAGAAGCTTAAAATGATGAGTAGCACCAAATATATTCAAGAAAAAGCTATCAATAGGAGCGAGGTCATTATTTCATTAAATAGTTCATTTACTGTTTTATTTATTTTCTCAAGTCCAAACCCACACATAAGTAAGGCAATCAGAAAAATGCTGCCGAGAATAGTGACAATACACACATAGACATATTAGGAAATGAAGCAGACAATACATTGGTAGATGATTTAGAAAAGGAACATGGCAGAAAGGAGAAACGAATAGACACAAGGCTGCGATGTGTGATGTCCACTGGATTGAAGGTGTAGAGAGTGCAAACAAATGCTGCGTTTACTTCTACACCCGCGGTGTTTCATACATTCACACCTTTTCATACACATGTTGTTGTTTTTTTCTTATCAGCAGTTCATGTGTATTGACTATGTCAACTAACAACCACCCACACATACTGCTAGCACAATCTTTAGTGCTCAACAAGTCAGATAAGTGCTTATACCATCATCATCGATATAAAAGAATAAAAGAAAAAAAGTTCCTTTCAACCCTGGTTTGTTCAAATAGCACACACGCCAGACTCTCTGCACTTTCAATCCAATTGACTTGATTTCATTCAGCTTTTCCTTTAAATCCCTGGGGTATTTTCATGTGCTGTGTCGTGGACAAATCGACCCCGTTGAATCCCTTTTCATTTTCCAGGTGGTTGCGTGCATGTTGAGTTTTTTTGTGCCAGCCGTTCTTTCCTTAGGATACCATACGGCCACCAGTCAGAACGGCTATGCACTAATGCTCTGTTGTCTTGTTGGTGATGGTCACTGGTGCATGTTCTGGGCCAATTAAAAAAAGGACAGAATCAACTAAACCCCCTTACTGATGGCCTTTGATAGCTTAATAGCAGACCTAGACTGAAAGATACACCCCCTGACGGTGGTTCCACCCCCACCCCTACACACACCTAATGACTTTATTCCATTAAGCCCAAAAGGCGCGACACCATCATACCACAGACAAAGGCATGTGGTAGACATCCGTCAGTCTCGTAAGACATGTAAGAAAAATCGAAATGGGGGTCACCATGAGACCAGAATACCCACGGCCATTAGATCGGGGGCAATGTTCCTTCTCTGAGTGATCGTCAACATGATGACTATATCATAATGATGCTATGGATTCGCATGCCCTTTAAGACAATGAACACGGCTACCTCTAGGCTCCGTAGCTTTCACAAATCTCGGAGCTCTAGTACTGGGTGAAGGACCAGAACTCCAAGTTCCCTCAAGGATAGCTCAGACCACAGCTGCAATAACCAAACATGAAGTCGTCTGAAATGACAAGAGCATCGTCATTGATTCCTTGGTCAGTGGGATGGATTCCCTGGTAATGGTCATATTTCTGTATGCATGTGAGGCCTGGACCAGGTCAGCAGACATGGATAAAATATACACAAACAGTGTAGAGGAGATGCTTCTACAAACTTCTTGGTATCTCGTGCAGAGATCGCAAAGCCAGCGACGAAGTGAAAACAAAAATTGAAAACACCGTTGGGCCATATAAAGACATCTTGATTTCAGCGAAACGACGCAAACTGAAGTGGTACGGGCACGCCACACGAGCATCTAGGCTGGCCAAGACTGTCCTGCAGGGAGATATAAAAGGAGGAAGACAAAGAGGCAGACAGAACAAACGATGGGACGACAACATCATGAAGCGGACCGGCCTTAATTAATGCGGAGTTGAGAACCGCGAAGAGTGGAGAAAACTGGCTGTAAAATCTTCCTCTGTGTCCTTGGGGACTCACAGATCACGAGACAGGTGAGGGTGCAGGGTGGCGCTGGGCTCCCGGTCATGAATAACCATGCTGTGTCCCGGGATCAAGCGGGCGAGAGAGCCAGACTCACGCAATGCTGATGGATAATTCTCCACTGTGGGGTTCAACTTTACTTTTTTTTCCAAATCATATCATAACAATCGCTTGAGCAGAAGGGAACAAAGTAAAATAATAAAACAACAAAAGCAGCAACAACTTCGAAATAACAACATCACCAACCCCAAGAAGCAAACAAACATACAGAAACCAATATATGACCTTTTTTTCTCTAAAATCCAAAGCCTAGACCTTCCAGGCAATAGCCCAAAATGTACTACGATAAAGTGCTGTATATCTGAACACAACCTTTACTGCATACAGTATCAAACGTGAATGGAAGATGGGGAAATGAAAGGGCATTGTGCCGTTCTGCGGGTCAAGTGGAGACTGAGATGCAGTGCTGATTGTACCAGCAAAATGAGCTGGCCGACTGGTCCTGTGCTGTCTGAAAAGAGTCTTCAGGCTTCAAGCTCGATAAGGTTAAAGGGGTTTCTTTTACTATCGACCCCACACTTCTCTCTCTCTCTCTCTCTCTCTCTCTCTCTCTCTCTCTCTCTCTCTCTCTTAAAGTAAACTTTTTACCCAACTGCGACACAAAATGCAGTAATAGAAAGAAATGACACTCTGGAGAAAGGAAAAAGCAAAGAAAAAAACAACAAGACTGATGAAACAAATCTGTATACAAAGTTAGGTGTTAGGGATGTTCCTTTACCTGAACAGAATCGAGCTCGATAGCATGTGCAGTCGTCTTTTATTCTTAAAGTTTATTCTTTAATCCTGGAGAGGTCACATATAAAATGATCAAGCATGTACGTTAGGAGAGCAAACTTGTAAAACTGTAGTGACATTTCCAAGTATGATTTCACTTGGGTGAAAGCTGGATGTCAGGCTGGGATTCCTTTCCAAACTCATCGGACGGCATACAAATCATCTACAGAGGTGCATAAAGCGAGCAAAAGGCCGATGTCAGATTACCACAATGTCCAGAAACCTGCAGGGAAGCTCTTGTGGTGGTATACACGGCCAACTGGTTCTTCCTTCTCCAGTGTTAAGATACTGAGAAGCGTGAATATCCTGTACAGCTTCCAAAGCACGCAAGCGCGCGCACGCACGCACACACACACACACACACACACACACACACACACAACACACACACACACACACACACACACACACACACACACATATATATATATATAAATATAGTATGTGTAATATTTCGATAATGATATCCTCCTCCTCCTCCTCCTCCTCTCCTCCTCTCTACTACTACTACTACTACTACTACTACTACTACTACTACTACTACTACTACTACTACTACTACTACTACTACACCTACTCCTCTTACTACTACTACAGCTCCTCCTCCTCCTCCTCCTACTACTACTACTACTCCTACTACTCCTACTACTACTACTACTACTACTACTACTACTACTACTACTACTACTACTACTACTACTACTACTACAACTACTACTACTACTACTTCTACATGAAATAAAAATGTAAAACGCTCTATCTTTCAAGAACTGTGTGCCGGTGGAAACAGATGACGTAATTTACAAAACCGCATACATACGGGGACTGGATGTAAATAAGCACATAGTGCTTATTCCATTATCCTCGATATAAAAGAATATAAAAAAAAATTAAATAACTACATAAGATAAGAACCAATCAAAACGCTTACGGTCCAACAGGCATAATTAACCATGATGGATGCAGCCGAATAATGCCAGTGAGTCCAATTGGATAAGGGAAGTAAAACAAAACTCAAGTTCCCATTGGTAGATGAGTGTAAATATTGCAATTTTTTTAAAATCTTTTGTCCTGTTTATCCTTCGTAAACAAACAAACTGCATCTCAGCGACGCTATCCAAGACCTCCATGATGGAGTGCTATATCGTGTCCACACGCAATTCCAGCTACCACACAGCGGCATGTTTGCTTGAAAGATGAGAAAAGTGGGTCTCTCATTGCGCAACGTTAGACGTCAGGTAAACTCCGATAATGATCCTGCATTGTTGATTGTGCATGCTGGGTAATGAACTAGAGTGCAGGAGCAGGGCGAGCTGTCTGACCACGATCCTCAGCTTTCTGTGTTGATCCGGTGTGGACCCAGCCTTTCTTCTTATCAGTCTGTTTGTTGAACTTGTTCTAACGAGGTTTTGAAAGAAAAAAGAAATCTCCCCTGGATGATACTGGAGGCCTGCCAGTGTAAATAGCACCCCCACCTTGTTCCCATTGTGCTAAAATATTCATCTTTTCTATCCTCCTTTTTGTTTTTGCCTTGTTGCTTTTTTTATTCTCTCACCCTCTTCTTGTCTATCGTCTGCTTTCTTGGTCAATACTCCTGTCTTTTTTTTTTTTAATTCCAGAAAGACTTAACAGTTATTTTCTATGCTGAAGTCGGTTGTGCTGGGCCGGGTTTCTCAGGCGCTCAACGGCAGCACATTACATGTTCGTTCATATAACAGACAGCGTTGCTTTCTGAGCGTTCGAAAAAGAAAGAAAGAAAAGAAAGAAAGGACGAACGAAGGAACGAACGAATGAAAGAAAGACAGAACGAACGAAAGAAAGAAAGAAGAAGAAAGAAAAAGGAAGAAAGACAAAACAAAGAACGAAAGAAAAAGAAAGAAAATAGCAAGAAAACAAAACAAAACATGAAGAATATAGCATGGGGAGAGCAAGCTTGAAGGTGAAGAGGAAGATGGCAGCTTCAATCATTGACACAAAAGAAGACTTAAGTGCATATGCTATCTTGCCAGGAGCCCGCTCTAAGAACAGGCGGATGCCAATTACTGTGATATGGACCACACGGCCCGCAGTGTTTTTACAATAAACATGTTTCTTATCTGACATGGAATGTGCACATAAAATAACTGGGGGTGGATCGGTGGTCTAGAGGTAGCACACCTGAGTAGAAAGCGACAACTCCAGGCTCGAAGTGTGTGGTCAGGTGGTTCGATGCCCGCTTGTGCCCGACACTTTTCACCCATCTACTATACCGTGAGTGGGGGTCTGGGTGCTAGTCTTTGAGATGCGATGATGATAATAATAATAATAATGATAATAATAATAATAATAACAATGAATAATAAATAATAATAAATGGAATTTATATAGCGTTGTATCTTGCACAGACAAATCCAAGCGCTTACACTCAACGCATTATTACACAGTCATGCAACCAATAGCAAGTAATAGTTCTAACAAGTCCAAATGCACACACACACACACACACAACACACACACACACACACACACACACACACACACACACACACACACACACACACACACAGGTTATACACTTTGGCAGGGTGATGGAATTTTGGGCTGTTGAAAAAGCAGGGATAGCTATGAAATGAAACAGGAGAGGACAATCTTAGGTTTGAAACAAATAATATGTCTTGAGGCCGGATTTAACAGTGTCACAAGAAGGCCTTTGGCGAAGAGAGATAGGGAGGCCATTCCAAAAAGCCAGATAATACACCGAGGTCCCTTGTCCTAGCATGCATTGAGCGCACATATGAGGTCCTACAGCGACAAGAGGGTTATCCCTGGCAAACATCCGTAGAAAAATGCCACTGTGGTAGCGAAACAAAAACACACGCAGACAGGAAAAAAACAACAAAATATGAATACCAGGTAGTACAGCTCTTGAAGGACGCGCTCTCTCCTTGGAGAATAATAATAATAATAATAATAATAATAATAATAATAATAATAATGTATGGAATTTATATAGCGCTGAATCTCGTCAAGCAACAAATCAAAGCGCTCAATTTATCCATCATAAAAACAAGATAAAACAAGTTCAGGATACATCCCGTTTAAATGCCGGGCCAGTCTATTCATAGCACCAGTATCTTGATCTTGTTGCTTCCGGCTCAACAGTCACACAGTAAATATCGGAGCCCATTGGGAGAAAAAAAAAACGACATGGAGAGAAAGGCCTCTTTGAGCGGTGAACACACGAGAAACCAGTCCTGAGGTATTTTGTTATTTATCAACATGTCACTGTGTTGCATGCTGTGCCCTCCCTTCCCTTCCACAGCACTTCTGCAAGTCCACGCATCAGCGCAGGGACTTGCGCTGTCCTTCAAATCTGTGCAATTATGAGATCAGCTGACCAGTATGTTTCTTCAGCAGGGCAGAACAGAAAAAAACCTGCAGCTGCTCGTTTCAGTACAAGGCGCGCGCGCGCCCACACACATACGCACTCGTTCTCTCTCTACCACCTAAAGGTTACGAACAATAACCGAATTTCACAAAATAACTCTGCTACGACTTGAAGGTGTACACAACACAGTATGATACAATACACTACAGTGCAATACAATGCAGTACAACACAACGCAACAAAAAACGATACAATACCGTACATATAATACAATCCATTTAAGCATAAAAGACTCGAGCATATAGGTGATACTCTTCCGAGCCGGTCTGATGCTAAAGTGGTTATCGCACGGCTTATATGTAGAAAACTTCATTGCATAAATGCCCTCATTGCTGACATAAAGAATTAACAGAGAAACGAAACAACAGAAAACATCCTTGCATATATATATATATATATATATATATATATATATATATATATATATATATATATATATATATATATATATATATAATATACCGTCATTAAAGAAAGCTTCCCATCATAATATCATTAAGAAGCTTCATTGCATATTTCATTTAAGAAAGCTTCCGTGCATATATACAGTCATTTAAAAAAGCTTCATTGCATATATGACGCCATTTAAGAAAGGTTTCTTGCATATATGCCGTCATTTAAGAAAGCTTCCTTGCATATAATTTTGCCGTCATTTAAGAAAGCTTCCTTGCATATACACCGTCATTTAAGAAAGCTTCCTTGCATATATGCCGTCATTTAAGAAAGCTTCCTTACTTGCCTCATTAAGAAAGCTTCCTTGCATATGTGCCGTCATTTAAGAAAGCTTCCTCGCATTTATACCGTCATTTAAGAAAGCTTCCTTGCATATAATTTTGCCGTCATTTAAGAAAGCTTCCTTGCATATATGCCGTCATTTAAGAAAGCTTCCTTGCATATGTGCCGTCATTTAAGAAAGCTTCCTTGCATATGTGCCGTCATTTAAGAAGGCTTCCTCGCATTTATACCGTCATTACAGAAAGCTTCATTGCACATATGACGTCATTTAAGAAAGCTCCCTTGCATATATACCGTCTTTTAAGAAAGCTTCATTGCATTTATTGCTTATTTAAGAAAGCTTCCCCGCATATATACCGTCTTTTAAGAAAGCTTATCTGCATATTGCCGTAATTTAAGAAAGCTTCATTGCATTTATACAGGTTGTTTTTTTAAAAATAAAACTTCCTTGCATATACGCCGTAATTTAAGAAAGCTTCCTTGCATATATGCCGTCATTTAATAAAGCTTTATTGCATATGTGCCGTCATTACTAAAATACAAAATGAACAACAACAACAGCAACAACAAAACTCAACAACAACACTAGCAACAACAACAAAAAAAGTTCATACACAAACTTTAGTCTACAGACAATAACCCCACCCCCGCCAATCCACTGCAACCCCCCCCCCCCCCCCCCCCACCCACACCAAAAAAGACGTATCTTTCACAGCAAGTTTAAAAAAAATGTTTAATAAACTTTACACAACTCTTCAAAGTCAAACTTGACTAATCTTTAAAGTTAGATGCCAGAGTTGACTTTCCTGTAAAAAACAACAACCAAACCAAAAAAAAACCACCAACACTACAACTCGTCTAACCTTCGGAAGAAAAAAAAAGTCATTCACAAAGGCACAGAGAGTAAAAAAGAAAAACGCAAGAGACTCACAGAGATTACTTTTAAT
>CM054151.1:43001299-43004108 GCA_028751875.1 Rapana venosa
TGCGAAGAAGAAGAAGAAGAAGAAGAAGAAGAAGAGAGAAGAAGAAGAAGAAGAAGAAGAAGAAGAAGAAGAAGAAGAAGAAGAAGAAGAAGAAGAAGAGAAGAAAAGAAGAAGAAGAAGAAGAAGAAGAAGAAGAACAACAACAACAACAGCAACAACAAGAAAACGATCAAGAACAAGAAGAACAAGAAGAAGAGCAAGAAGAGTGAATAATGTAAGAATCAACGCAATGCATAGAAAATTATATCTTCATGTTAACGTCGAAGGTTAATCAGACGGCTCGATCCAAAACGATGCAGTGTGTATTGTCTTTCTGGAAATTTGTTTCCATACTTTTGTGAAAAAAAGCAGTGACTTAAACCATCAGGGTGCGTTTAGTATAGATTAAAGGGCTTTTCTTTAGTGTTGGTAAGTGTTGTTGTACTTGTTTGCCCGTGTCTGTGTTGATTGTCGTAGTTGTACCACTTTCACACGGAAGATTTATCTGCGTGAAATTCGAGCTGCTCTCCCCGGACAGAGTGCGTCGCCACAAGACAAGCGCCATCCATTAAAACACACAAGATCTCGGTTTACTGTCTCATCTTATTTATTTATTTATTTATTGTTTTATAGCGAGGACAATGGAATAAGCACTTATGTGCTTTTTTACATCCAGTCCCCGTGTGTATGCGGTTTTGTAAATGTTGTCATCCGTTCCCACGGCATACAATGGCCTATTCTTACGAAATACGGAACAGGATTTAACGTGTGCGCAAGACGAGTATCAAAATCACCACTCGTGGTCAAGTGGGTGGAGGGAATATTTCGGACCTAAACGGGGATCGAACCACAACACACTTCGAGCCTTGACTTTTCGCTTTCTAGGCAGGCGGGTTATATCTACACCACCGATCCACCTGATTTTTGTTTGCATTTTAAAAGATGAAGCATGCAAGTAAAACTTCGGTGATATGTTTTCTTTGGTGATGTTTCTTTTGTGAGTATATATATATATATATATAATTAAGTAGCGCTTTCTGCTTTTTCTGTTTACATTCTCTAATCTTTTCTTTGTGTCTGTCTCTCTTTCGGAAATGTTAAACCTCTTTCTTTTTATTCTGATTTCTTATGCTTTATTCTGGAAGATTTGCTTCCATCCTTTAAGCTTCTGTTTGTTATGTTTCTTTATTCTTTCATTTTCTGCATGATATTTGCGCATTTTCTCGTTCATACACAGCAGACGTTTTGCTGCTTTGGATATTACATACGGCACAAACAAAACAAACATAAACAGATTTGATTTTTTGATTTGTCTTTCAGCTTAGGTCTAAACGTAGTTTAGGGGCTAACTTGGGTCAACAACAATTACTTTCATGAATTAGAAATACAAGGAAACAAATAAATTCGGTGTCCAAAAACAGATGATTGATTTCGCTATCCTGTCCTTTAGGGAAGAACGGCAAAGTAAAAAAAAAAGTACAAAGCAGATTGTTATGCTGAAAATGCTGCCTAGGGCTATTCGTTCCATGGATTTACGTGGATAAGGTGTGCGGGATGAGAAGGAAATAGAACAAACGTTTGATGATTAAGTCCGTTTCGTTAGTTTAAGGGATTTTTGTCTTCATGCTTTAGTTCTTTTTCGTCATCTTCGTTCTTGTTTTTGTTCTTGTTCTTGTTCTTCTTGTTCTTGTTGTTGTTGTTGTTGTTCTTCTTCTTCTTCTTCTTCTTCTTCGCAATTTTTCTTCGCAATTCTTCTTCTCTTCTTCGCAATTCTTCTTCTCATTATCATTTATGTTATTATAATTATCATTATTATTGTTGTTCTTGTACTTGTTCTTGTTTTTATTATTAATATTATTAATTTATTATTATTATTATTATTATTATTATTATTATTATTATTATTATTATTATTATTATTATTATTATTTATTGTTGTTGTTATTATTATTATTATTATTATTGTTATTATTGTTATCGTCGTCGTCGTCATCATCATTATCATCATCATCATCATCATCATCACCACCACCACCAACACCAACACAGCCACCACCACCACCACCACCACCACCACCACCACCACCACCACCACCACCACCACCACTATCATAAGTAGTAGTAGTAGCAGCAGCAGCAGTAGTAGTAGAAGTAGCAGTAGTAGTAGCAGCAGCAGCAGCAGTAGCAGTAGCAGTAGCAGCAGCAGCAGCAGCAGCAGCAGCAGCAGCAGCAGTAGTAGTAGTAGTATTAGTAGTAGTAGTAATAATAATAATAATAATGTATGGAATTTATATAGCGCTGAATCTTGTAAAGCAACAAATCAAAGCGCTCAGATTTTATTTCATACCACTGTAAGTCACGGCAGATTTCTCTCCGTGAAATTCGGGCTGCTCTCCCCGGGGAGAGCGGGAGAACGCGTCGCCACTTGGCGCTGCGCCACCCTTTCACCCTTTTTTTTTTTTTCTGCAGCTGTATTTGTTTCCCTATCAGAGTGGCTTTTTTCTAAGAATTTTGCCAGGGACAACTCTCTTGTTGCTGTGGGTTTTTTTACGTGCGCTAAATAATTACGTGTAACACACGGGACCTCGGTTTATCGTCTCATCCGAAAGACTAGCGCCAAGACCACCACTCATGGTCTAATGGATGGGGGAAAAATTTCCGGTCTAAACGGGGTACGAACCGCCGCACAAAATTCAGACCCGGACTTTCGCTTTCTAGACAGGCGCGTTACCTCTAGACCAAACCGATCCACCACTGCTAGTATAGCAGTAGCAGTAGTAGTATCGTCTCATCATCTCATCATCGCTGCGTCGCGTTGTCGTCGCTCACA
>CM054151.1:43004608-43007108 GCA_028751875.1 Rapana venosa
GGGTTTGTCTGTTTCTTTTGTGGTCTTGTCTGTCTCAGTTTGTTTGCTGCAGACACTTTACAAGCACAATCACAAGACCAGGCTTGGCTTAAAATTTGTATCCTTGAGTATTAAGAATCATTCGTTCAATCTCTGTCTCTGTCTCCCTCTGTGTGTGTGTGTGTGTGTGTGTGTCCGTGTGTCTGTCTCCCTCTGTCTGTCTGTCTCTGTCTCTGTCTGTGTGTCTGCGTGTGTGTCTGTCTGTCTATCTGTCTGTCTGTCTGTCTGTCTCTCTCTCTCTGAAGCTACTCCCTCTCTTTTACCTCTCTCACCTCTCTCTCTCTCTCATCACTCTATTTCTCTCTCTCTCTCTCTGTCTCTCTCTCTCTCTCTGTCGCTGTGGCTTCCTTTCTGTCCCCATCTGGCTCTTTGTTTCTCTGTTGTCCGCCCCCCCCCCCCCCTTTTTTTTCCCCTCTTTCTTTCTTACTCCCTAATCAGTGTGTGTTTGTGTGTGTGTTTGTGTGTGTGTGTGTGTGTGGTGTGTGTGTGTGTGTGTGTGTAAGGGGTGTGTGTGTGTGTAAGTGTGTGTGTGTGTGTGTAGTGTGTCTGTGTGTGTGTGTAAGTGTGTGTGTGTGTGTGTTTGAGTGTGTGTGGTGTGTGTGTGAGTTTTTGTGTGTGTGTGCGCGCGCGTGAGAGAGAGAGAGAGCGAGAGAGAGAGAGAGAGAGAGAGAGAGAGAGAGAGAGAGAGAGTGATACAAGACCCATTAGCCCCAGGAGAGAGAGAGAGAGAGAGAGAGAGAGAGAGAGGGGGGAGAAGAGAGAGAGAGAGAGAGAGAAGAGAGAGAGAGAAGAGAGAGAGAAAGAAAGAAAGAAAGAAAGACAGAGAGACAGAGGGAGACAGAGAGTGATACAAGACCCATTAGCTCCAAACAACTGCACGGCGTATAGGCAGAGAAAAGATAGCTGCTTTTGTCAGAGAAGTCTGAGTGCGAGCAAATGACCACCGAAAAACGAAAATAATGATGTAAAGTATTTCAGTGCTTTCTTTTCTTTTTAAAAAAAATCTTTTTTCTCTGTCTTTCTGTCTTTGCTTGTTTGTCTGTGTGTTTTTGTTTGTTTGTTTCTTTCTTCCTTTCTTTCGTTCTTTTCTTTCTGTTTTGTCTTTGTGTTCTTTCTGTTCTTCTTTCTGTCTGTTCTGTCTGTTCTTTCTGTTCTTTCTTTCCTTCTTTCTTTCTCTATGTCTGTTATTTCTGTCTGTCTGTCTTTCTTTCTTTTGTTTATTCGTTGTTTCCTCCTTTCTGTGTATCTGCCTTCCTTTCTTTTTTTCTGTCTGTCTGTTTTTCTGTTTGTCTTTCTGTCTTTTAGTTTGTGTGTGTGTGTGTATGTGTGTGTGTGTGTGTGTGTGTGTGTGTGTGTGTGTGTGTATGTGTGTGTGTGTGTGTGTGTTGTGTGTGTGTGTGTGTGTGTGTGTTGTGTGTGTGTGTGTGTGTGTGTGTGTGTGTTTTTAAAGTTTCAAATGATTCGAACACAGGTCTCTAGCTTTCGGCGTTTTAATTTTAGTTCAATTGATTTCCTTTCCTGTCGTGGCCTTTTTGTTCTCAGCGGAGGGTGAGCTCCAAACAGTCAGACATACACACGACTAAAGATCCAGAAAGTCTACAGATTGATGCGGTTTTTTTCCAACAACGTATAAGACTGTTCTTATTGTTTTGTGTCTAAGGCAGAAAAAATAGCCTCTATATAACAGTCATCTCCTAGTGTTCTGCTAAAATAAATGATCAAATTTCCTTCTTGATCAATATTGAAGTTTTTATGGTATTTATTTTTATTCATTCTTTTATATCGAGGATAATGAAATAAGCACTTATGTGCTGTTTTTACATCCAGTCCCCGTGTGTATGCGGTTTTGTCAATTTTGTCATCCGTTCCCACCGGCACACAATGGCTTACTCTTACGAAAAGCGGGACAGGATTTAACGTGTGCGCAAGATGCTCTGCGTGCTTGCGCACACGGGACCTCGATTTATAGTCTTATTGGTAGCAACGCAATGTCTGTCTTAACGTAAGCTATTGCTGGTGTCTTTGAATTGCTGGCACACAGAAACTGTAACCTGTCCCAACTACACGTAGTCAATTCCCTGTGCGTGTACGACTAAGTCTGAAAAAGGATTTAACATGCGTACATGTGTGAAACGTTAAAACAGAAACTGGGAAAAAAATGTAGTAGCGCACAAATGATTACTTTTGTCAATGATTATATCGAAAATGTTGTGTGAGAATTTATAATTACAGGACAATTACATGGTCCTTGGTTTGAGGATTTCATGCAGCATACTTTTGATAAACCAAGATTCTGAGGGGCACTCTTGCATAGGGTGGGTTATGGGAATGCTTGCGTTGCTAGTCATTGGGCACATAACTATCTTGTTCGTCTATGTGGATTTGTTTGTGAAGATTCATCCCACTGTTACAGACGCATTCAACTTTACAGTTTTAAAATGACAATCGGCTGAGATAGGCA
>CM054151.1:43017108-43029608 GCA_028751875.1 Rapana venosa
TGATTGATGTTGTTTAACTGATCTGGTTGGAGTTCACAGCATAGGCTGAGTAATAAGTTAAGGGCGGGGGGGGGGAACTAGATTTGAATTTTGTCTCTTCTAGGAATAGGGACACTGGGTTTATAGTATTTCTGGATTGGTTTGGGGGAATTTGTCTTTTAAGTATGTTGAACAGTTCATGTCATGATATGATCATCTTGACCCGTTTGTTATATTTTGTCGTTGGCGTAAGGGTGAGAATATTTAATTGAGTTTAGTCAGCTTCTAGTAAGCTTGTCTTTTTATAAAAGGACCAGTTTGAGAGCACGTTTGTACAGACTCAGTATCGGTTTCATTGTGTTGCAAGCAGAATCCCATAGTGGTGAAGCATAGTCTATTGAAGATTGTATAAAGATAGGAAGAATAGTTTCCTTGAATGAAGTCAAGAAAGTGCTGTTTGAAAGTTGGTAAACTCTTTGGACATTATTGCATAGTGAGATATGTGGCTAGACACCAACTGAGATTTTCATCAATTGTTACCCTAAAACATTGTGGTAGATGGGTTTGTTCAATTACTTCCTTTTTAATTTTGATGGGAGTAAGTATTGTGGTTTAAGTTTTGCGCTTTTGTCTAGTGGTAATTAGCTTTGTATTCTGTTTTTTGGGGGTGTATAGGAACATATGGTTTAGTTCGGTCCATTCAATAAGCTGAGAACACTTTTTGTAATGCTTTTGCTAGGAGAGATAGGGTTATTGTGGCTCGTATGAATAGTTGTGTCATCAGCAATAGTTAGCATTTGGATTTGATGTGGAGAGGTTAGTCGTTTATGTATAGTGAGAAGGAATAGGTCCTAGTATGGATCTTGTGTTACTCCATAATTGATGGCTTGTAGTGTGGATGTACTTGTGCCTATTGAGACAACATGTTGCCTGTTTTCTATTAGGATCAGTAGGTGTAAGGTATTTGTAGAGAAATTGGTACAGGTGTAGTTTTTTTTATGAGAAGTGTGTGGTCAATTGTGTCAAAAGCTTTTTGAGATCTACAAATTGTATCCGACAAAAATTTATTGTCATTAATGTTGATAGCCAGTTGTCTTCGAGGCTAATCGTGCAGTATGAACTGAGTGATTTTTGTCTAAATCCAGACTGATTAGGGTGAATTAAGTTGGTAGTATCTAAATGACGGGACTATGTGTTTGTTTATATGTTGTTCCCAAGGGTTTGGAAAGGATAGATATGATGGAATAGAGAATAGATTGATTGATGGATAGATAGATAGATAGACCAGAAGACAGACAGACTAGGACAGACAGGTGATGCTAGATAGATAGATTAGATAAGATAGATAGATAGATGATAGATAGATAGATAGACAGATAGACAGGCAGGACAGAAAGACAGATTGGATAGATAGATTACATACATAGATACATAGATACATAGATCGATAGATGGATGGATGGATGGACAGTCAGACAGACAAACAGACAGACAGATATATAGACAGACAGGCAGACAGGCAGACAAACAGACAGACAGACAGACTGACCTAAAGACAGACACAGAAATGTGCAGACAGAGAGACTGACAGATAAAAACAGAGAAACGGAGACAGAAACACAATGAGCAGGCCTGTCAATCTAATTCCGTGGTTCATGTGACCTCTTGTGTTCTTCTTTCAGCATTCGTTGGAGCATCGCAATGATTTTTAGTTTAACAATGCATGTTAGGGGGGAAAAGACTGTGTGGCACAGCCCGTCCTTCAGTGAGTCGATAAGCTTGTAAATGAGGAGAGTGAAATGAAGTTTGAACAAAACTAAATAGCTGGAACAGAAAGTGTATCGATAATTGCGCGCGCGCGCACGCGCGCGCGCGTGTGTGGTGTGGTGTGTGTGTGTGTGTGTGTTGTGTGTGTGTGTGTTGTGTGTGTGTGTGTGTGTGTGAGTGTGTTTGTGTGTGCGTGTGTTTGTTGTGTGTGTTTTGGTGTGTGTTATCTGTGTCTGTGTGTTTTTGTGTGTGTGTTTGTGTGTGTGTGTGTAGGTGTGTGTGTGTGTGTGTGTGTGTATTTTTGTGTGTGTGTGTGTTTGGTGTGTGTGTGTGTGTGGTGGGTGTGTGGATGTGTGTGCTGAGAAAAAGGCTGACGTTAAGTGTCGAAATACTGGCTCAGAAAAAATGACAAACAAGGCATCAAATCGATAATATACAAAAATAGGAAACATTATTACGTGTGAATGAGATCAAGTTTATTAAGATGCGCATTAAAGCACACTTGAACATAACACACACACACACACACACACACACACACACACACACACACACACACACACACACACACACACACACACACACACACTACACTTCCGTATAGATGTATATTTGTCTGTTTGTCTGTCTGTCTGTCTCCTCTCTGTCTCTCTCTCTCTGTCTCCCTCTATCTGCCCCTCTCTGTCTCTCTCTGTCTCTCTCGGTCTTCTTCTCTCGGTCTCTCTCTCTCCTCTCTCTCTCTCTGTGCTCTCTCTCTCTCTCTCTATCTCTCTCTCTCTCTTTTCTCTCTCTGATTCTGCCTCTCTCTGTCTCTCTTCGTCTCCTTCTGTCTCTCTCTGTCTCTTCTGTATACCTTCTGTCTCTCTGTCTGTCTTTTTTCTCTGTCTTTCTGTCTGTCTTCTTCTCTTTCTCTCTCTCTCTCTCACTCTCTCCTCTCTCTCTCTCTCTCTCTCTCTCTCTCTCTCTCTCTCTCTCTCTCTCTCTCTCTCTCTCTCTTTCTCTTCTCTGGCTTCTGCTCTCTCTGTCCTCTCTTCGTATCCTTCTATTCTCTTCTCTGTCTGTCTTCTGTCTCATTCTGTCTCTCTGTCTGTCT
The DNA here is from genome assembly GCA_028751875.1 of Rapana venosa. Lineage (NCBI taxonomy): Eukaryota > Metazoa > Mollusca > Gastropoda > Neogastropoda > Muricidae > Rapana > Rapana venosa. The sequence goes on from CM054151.1 coordinate 43,019,948, forward strand.
TTTTCTCTGGTCTGTCTGTCTGTCTGTCTCTCTTCTCTCTCTCTCTCTCTCTCTCTTCTCTCTCTCTCTCTCTCTCTCTCTCTCTCTCTGAGTAGTCATAGTTGTGCCGTGGGAAACAGATCACAAAAATTTTACCCAAATACCGCATACACACGGGGACTAGTGTAAAAAAGCAATGAGTGGGCCTAATTCCATTTATCCTCGATATAAAAGAATTAAATCAAATAATAAATCAAAACCTCTCTCTCTCTCTCTATCTCTCTCTCTCTCTCTCTCTCTCTCTCTCTCTTCTCTCTTCTCTCTCTCTCTCTCTCTCTCTCTCTCTTCTCTCTCTCTCTCTTTCTCAATGGGAATTGATTACGTAACAGCTACTAGCAAGACGTGGAACTCTACAGCTGTTACAGTTTTTTGCATATGTCTTTCTGAAATCGTGGCTCGAAAGTCTGTGGAAGGGCTAATGTCAGATAAGTAGGTATTGCTAGTATCCCTCGTTGAAGGGAATTACTTCCAATAGAAGTGTGTAGTGAGAAGTAATGATTAAAACTATGGGATTTCTTACACCTGCTGTCAAGGAAAAACCATACACAAAACAATAACACAGAAAACAGATGGTTAGATAATGATATAGATAGATAGACTAGTTAGTTAATTAAATTGTTAGGTAGATAGATAGATAGAGAGAGAGTACAATATAAGTTGATAGATTAGATAAGAAGAGTGATAGAGAGACACATAAGATATTAGATTGAGTGGAGGAAGATATACTACGGAAAGAACAAACAGAAGACAGACATGGACAGAAAGATAGATAGATAGATAGATAGATAGATGAGTTTGATAGATAGGTAGATAGTTAGATAAATAGATAGGTAGAAAAATTGATAGATAGAGAGAGATGAGAGAAGATTAAATAGATTGATAGGTTGAGAGAGTTAGAAGACAGATAGATATATAGATAGAGAGTGATATATACAATCGGACTAACCGACATGACAGACAGACGAAAGATAGATAGGATAGATAGTTAGAGAGATAGACAGTCAGAAGGTGGTAGAAGATTAAATAGTTAGACAGACAGACAGTGTCAGTTAGATAGTTAGATTGATGATAGTTTATAGATAGATAATTATTTAAATTAGTTAGATAGTAGAAAGGTAGTCAGAAATAGACAGTCAGAAGGACAGACTGACTGTTAGTAGATTAGATTGATGGATAGATAGATGAAAGATAGACAGACAGACAGACAGACGATAGATAGATAGATAGTAGATAGATAGATAGATAGACAGATAGATAGTAGATAGATAGATAGGGAGATAGTCAGATAGAGACAGAAGCAGATGTTAAGATATATGCATAGATAGATATATGCTTAGTAGATAGATAGATAGATAGATAGATAGATAGATAGATAGATAGATAGATAGATGATAGATAGATAGACAAACAGACAGAGACAGGACAGATAGATCGACAGGACAGGCGACAGGGCAGACAAACATACAGACAGGACAGACTGACTGACAGAATACACAGAAATGGGCAGGCAGAGAGACTGACAGATAATAAACAGAGAAACGGAGACAGAAAACACTCATGAGCAGGCCTGTCATCTAAATTCCCGTGGTTCTTGTGACATCTTGTGTTCTTCTTTCGCATTTCGTTGGGGATCGCGATGGATTTTCAATGTAACAATGCATGTTAGGGGGGGGGATTGAGTAGCAAAGCCCTTCCTTCAGTGAGTCGTTAAGCTTATTGAATGAGGAGAGTGAATGAAGTTTGATCAAACACTAATAGGTGGAACAGAAAGTGTATCGATAATTGCGTGTGTGTGTGTGTGTGTGTGTGTGTGTATGGTGTGTATGGTCGTGTGTGTGTAGGTGTGGTTTGTCTGTCTTTACTGTCTGTCTTTCTATCTTTGTGTGTGTGTGTGTATTGAGAAAAAGGCATGAAGTAAACGAGTGATAGACCGGTCAGAAAAAGCAGATACAACAAGGCAACGAATCGACCAATATACCAAAATAGGAAACTTATTAGTGTGAATGCGATCAAGTTTCTTAAGTAAGCGCCATTAAAGCACACACGAACATAACACACCACACAACACAACACACACACACCACACACACACACACACCAAACACACATACCACACCACACACACACTACACACTCACACAAAGATAGAATGACAGACAGAAAGTCTGACAGACAGCAGTTAGGACAGATAGTAGATTAGATAGATAGATAGATAGATAGTTAGTTAGGAAGATAGACTGAGAACAGGACAGATAGTTAGATAGAATAGATAGATAGATAGATAGCTAGACTAAGATAGACTAGATAGATAGACTAGATAGATGATAGATAGATTGGTTAGATTGATGAATGGATGGAGTGGATGGATGGCATGGACAGTCAGCACACACGCACACACGCCACGTGTGCGCAGCACAGGAAAACAAAGACACAACTATACACACCCTGCAAAAACAACCACGCACGCACACACACACACAAACACACGCAACGCACACGCACACACACCACATATCTCTCTGACGATACCTAAGCTACACAGATGGAGCATGCACTGATCCTGTTTTGAGAGTGAAAAAATACCGACAGATTTTGTGATATCCGAAACGTGCTTACGAATTTGATTTACTCTAACATTATTTTCCGCTCCGCGCGCGAAGAGAGAGGAGAGGAGAAGGGAGAGAGAGAGAGAGAGAGGAGAGAGAAGAGGAGAGATGGTGAGAGAGATGGACTTGAGAGAGAGAGGAGGGAGCTGACAGTCAGACGACAGACAGACAGAGACAGAGACAGAGGACAGAGACACAGAGAGAGGAAAAGATCAAAAATACACAAAATACACACACGCACAACAAACAACCACCACACACACACACACACACACACACGACACTCACACACAAGCACACAACATGACACACACACACATGCACACCCCCCCACACACACACATACCACCGGATCGTTTTTGATGTGTGTGTGTGGGGGTGGTTTGGCGTGCATTGTGTGTGTGTCGTGTGTGTGCGTGTGTGTGATGTGTGCGTGTGTGTAGTTGTGCTGTGTGTGTGGTTACTGTGTGTTGGTTGTTTGTGTGCATGTGTGTATTTGTGTGTAAGTGTGTGCGTGTCTGTGTGTAGCGTGCGTGTGCGTTTGCGTGGTTCGTACGTGCGTGCGGGAGTGCGTGTGTGTGTGTGAAATCTTCAGTTTAAGGTCATTCAAATTACGTGATTTTAGACAACAAAACAAGAACAAAACCCAGCACGGAAAAATACACAATGGCTAAAATCAATGTAGAAATTCAGTTGAAATATGAAATATTAACAAACTACAAATTACTGATTGTGGACTTTTATTACGCTAACCACAATGTCTAACAACTGCAATGTTCAGAAACAAAAAATTGATCCAGTGTCTGTGTGTGTATGTGGCGTGGGTGGGGGAGAGGGAGTGTGAGTGAGGAGAGAGAGAGCGACAATGACAATGACAAATGACAAAATCTTTTAATTTCGCGGAAAATCGAATAAGCCACATATGGCCTTTTACATCAGTCGCCGTTAGGGATACATCTTAATAATAATAGCCCATTCTTATACAGTCCACAATAAAAACAAGGGGAATAACCCTTTTCAAAACAGCTCCCCCAAAATACCACCCCCCCCCCCCAAGCAAGCAAATAAAAGAAAAACCCTAATACCCCCCCCACCCCCACCCCCCAAAAAAGCCCTAACCCAAAACAAACAACAAAAAAGAGAAAGAAAGCACCAACAGAAGAAGATAAAAAGAGAAAAACAGACAAACAACAACAATGAACAACAACAGTAGCAAAGAAAAATAACACAACCAAACTTTTATAGTCATTATGATAAACATATACACATTGTCAATTGGTTCCGCTTATTGTTACACATAACTATTAGTTATTGAAATTAGGGCACTAATTTATTAACTTAAGTACAGTGGCAAGTCCAATTTAAAGTATTGAATTTATATAGTATTTGAATCCTTCAATCAGGTTCATCTATATCTTTTAGCAAGACGATATAAGGTGAGAGAGAGACAGGGAGCGGAGAGTGTGTGTTTCTGTGTGTGTTTTTCAGAGATAATATTCATAAATTATTTCCAAAACAGTATGCGATCCATCAACACTCATTTTAGTTACCATTCGTTTCAAATTTCATATGTCCATGATATGGAAATAATTTTAATTGCCCATACATCCACCACAATAAAAACGAGAAAACAAAACCAAAGATGAAATGTAAAACCTATTCAGTCATTGACGGAGTGAGTATGAGTGAGTGAGTGGAGTGCGTGGAGTGGAGTGTGTGTATGTATGTGTGTGGTGTGTGTGAGTGTGTGTGTGTGTGGGGGGGGTGGGGTTCTGGGATAATATACATATGAATACTCACATTTAGCACACGTATCAGCACAAACACTTTTTAATTTTATACTCATACAAATTGAATGTCGTGATTATAATATAGTGTATACCCCATACACTCACATTAATAAAAATAGGGGGAAAAGCCCAAAAAGTCATAAAATAACATCTACACCTTGTAAGTAATAGAAAACAAATTCTTGTTTTTTCAGGATAATGAATAAGTACTCATGTGCTTTTTTACATCCAGTCACCGCCGTGGGGTCACATTGAAAATGCACTCAGTACTATATTTTCAACAGTAGAGCAAAGGAAAAACCTTTTTTTTTTAAGAAAAAGACGAGAAAAGAAAAAACGAACAATCAAACAGACAAACAAACAAACAAACAACCCGGACGAGCAAAACGACAAAATAAACCCAGAAACGCCCCCCCCCCACCCCACAAAAAAAAAAACAGAATTTTTTTTTTAAAACAACAACACAACAAAAAACAGACTAAAAGCACCCTCCCAACAGGACAAAACAAAAAAACAAGAAAAACAACAAAGGAAAACATGCAGAGGAAAAGAAAAAAGATTAGGCTTTTTTAAAACCCAACACCGTTTCCCCCCTCCACACACACACACACATACATACACAACAAAAAACAAACAAAACAAAAACTCAACAAATCAACAACAAAAAGCAAAGTAACAACTACAGAATAACAACAGTGAGATGAGAGATGGTGTGGGTGGGTGTGAGAGTGTGTGAGCGTGGTGTGGTGGGTGAGTGAGGTGTTTGTGTGGTGGCGTGTGGGTGTTTGTGTGTAGTGGGTCGGTGTGGCGTGTGAGTGTGAGTTTGTGTGTGTGTGTAGAGAGGGGGAGTGGGGTGACGGGGTAATTGGGTGAGAGAGAGAGAGAAACTTTTGATCTAAAATTGAACACAGGGTTGTGTGTTGTTTGTGTTTCAAGGATAATACTAAATTTATAATTCTCAAGACGAGCACAGGATCACCATCAATATTCTTTTCGACTATACTCGTACATTTGATTGCATGAAAAAGAAATAAGCCAATATCAATTACACTCTTACAATACGGAGAGAAAAAAATCATTAAAGTCATATTATGATCTTCTACTTCTTTGTGAGTATGAGAGAGTGATGGGGGGGGGGGGGAGAAATGAGATGAGAGTGGGGAGAGAGGGGGGAGTGTGTTTGTGTTGTGTTTGTGCGTGTGTCTGTGGTTGGTGTGTTATAGATTTAACGCTTTTTGTTGGAAAACAAAACAAACAAAAAGGACATAGAAAAAAATACTGAATATCATTCTCAAAACAGCACATCATCACTGTCAAACACTCTTTTTCATTATACTCGTACAGATTAACACATATTGTTGTTATGATAGATATATTTCTTATAACTATAGTATAGTTAATAAAAGAATTAATATAATTTTGTTTTTAAAGCTTACACTTTGCTAAACTCACTTTTTCAATAACAATGAAAATTTGAAAGGGAGAGAGAGAGAGAGAGAGATGAGAGATGAGAGATGAGAGATGAGAGAGTGAGAGAGAGAGGACAACAGTCTGACATACATACAGGTGAAGGAAAGGGAAGGGCAGATGGTAAGATGGAAAGGGCAGATAGGTAAGGGAGGATATGCAACTTTGTTTTTAGGCTATGGACTGTGGTTTGTTATTGTTGATGTATCAAGTGAGTTGATAATTGAGTTTTGTAGATTGTTATTGATTGTGTTGTTTAACTGAATCTGGAAGGGAGTTCCACAGCATAGGGCCTGAGTAAAGTAGACTAGATTTGAATAGTCTATTCTCGGTTAGGGGACACTGGGCTTTATAGTATTTCTGGATTGGTTTGGGGGAATTTGTCTTTTAAGTATGATGGTAACGGGTCCTGTCATGATCTTGAACATCATAGCTCCTTTGTTATATTTTAGTCGTTGGTGTAAGGGGAGAATATTTAATTGAGTATAGTCAGTTCTAATAGCTTGTTCTTTTTTAAAAGGACCAGTTTGAGAGCATGCCTGTACAGACTCAGTAACGGTTTCATAGTGTTTGCACTAGCAGAATCCCACAGGGTAGAAGCATAGTCTATTGAGGATTGTATAAAAGATTGGAAGAATAGTTTCCTTGAATGAAAGTCAAGAAAGTGCTTGATTTTAGTGTGTGTGAGAGAGAGAGAGAGGAGAGTAGAGAGAGAGATGGTAGAGAGAGAGGAGAGAGAGAGAGAGAAGAGATGGAGAAGAGAGAGAGAAGATTGAGAGACAGAGACAAAGACAAACAGACGGACAGAGAGACTTTTTGACAGACAAACAGACAGTTACAGGCAGAGAGCAAGAAGAAGGAGATTATATGTGGCGACACGTGACTGTCGATCTCTCAGACGTGCCGAAGAATTGCAGGAGAGAGAGGCTTTTTTCAGTCAGGAGATTGGGAGAAGTGAGCCCTCTTAGAAGAGGAGAGACCTTACTCTTTCTGTGTCTTCCCTCCCGACCTCCATCCTCTATTGTTTTCTACACTCCTGATGCCTCACTTACTCTTTGCTTTACAATTGATTGATTGATGGATCGATGGATGGATTGAATGACTGATTAATTTATTGGTATTATTTGCTTTACACAAGATTGCTTGCTTGACTGGTTAATCGATTGCTTGCTTGCTTGACTGATTGATTGATTTGCTGATTGTTTGATGACTAGTTGATTAAATGACTGGTTGTTCATTGAAATAACTGATTGAATGGTTAGGCTAGTTAAGTGGTTGTGTGTGTGTGTGTGTGTGCGTGTGTGCGCGCGTGTGTGTGTGTGTGGGGAGGGGGGGGGGAGGTTGGGGGGCTGCGTGTGAGTGTGTGTATGTGTGTTTAAGTGTGTTCATGATGTTACATGCAAGCGTGCGTGTGTGTGTGTCTGTGTGTACGTGCGTGCATAAGAACGTGCATGCATGTATGTATTTATGTGTATGTGTGTGTGTGTTTTGTGCTTGTGCGTGCTGGCGTGTAAACATGTATGTGTGCATATGTATGCGCGTGTCCGTGTGTAGATATGTGCATGTATCTGTATGTCTAGATGCCTGCATGTCTGCATGTATATATGTCTGTGTGTCTGTCTGCTTGTCTGTGTGTATGCTTCTGTAAAACCAGTTCAGTCACAAAACTTTAAAACGCACCAGGAATATGAAGGAAATAAACCACAGAAAGAATAGCAAAACTTTCTTGACAGGCAAGATGCACTACCCGGGAGACCAACAAACGAGCACTCTCCAGCTGAGACAAACATTTTTGCCCATATCACTGAGGCCTTTTTTCTGGGTTTAGTGTTATTGTAGTTTACACAGTGGGAGAAGCGGTCGATGCGATATGTATGCGTTTACACAGTATCCTTCCAAAAGTCCTATATCTCTAACACCGTTAGCATTCACCACCCACACCAGAGCTACAGGATTGGACCAAAGTGTGTCTGTCAAGAGCCCTTGCCTCCGCTCTTGTTGCCTTACAGCAGGACACTGAGCACACAGTCATCCAGTGGGGTCCTTCACACTGCAGCATCCATGGCAACGAGGAAGCTGACTTTCTGGCAGAGATAGGAGGTCAGATGTCTCAAGAGATGCAGGAGGTGACGTATGAAGAGGTAAAGACAATTGTGAAGGAAAAGCAACATAGAAGATGGCTTCAGCAGCACCCTGATTTCAACAGTAAGGACGACTACTACCTCCTCCCCAGAGAAGAACAAGCAATAATTGTGAGGCTGGCGACTGAGGGACAAGCTTTTTGGACCACTGAAGGGTCTCCAGCGCACAGCAGCATTTGTCAGGGCCTCAGGAGTTGCTGTCTGAGAGTTCGACGAAGAAGAAGGACCAAAGTTTGTTTTATATTGTATATAGCGTACATATTTTGGAAGTTGCTACGGTCCGTTTTGAACTGTATGGGAAAAAAACTGTGACATACAATGCGCGATTGGAAAATATGGAAGCAAACAAATGGAAGTTTGCTTTGTTTTATGTAGGTCTTGTAGTGTATTCCTGGTTTGTAATTACCTAGGCTTGTTTCTGAGATTGCCGTCTAAGTGGCATAAACTCGTTAGGGTTTCTAAGTGTTTGTTGACTGAATTTAGGACAAAAAGATTGGGGGTTTTTGGTTTTAGTCCACGTTTTTAACATTACTGTTGATATTTTACGATCAAAGACTTGGCGGTGTGTAGAAATCAGAAAACATGACGAGGAAGAACAGCAATTCAAAATATTGTTCTGTTTGATGTTAGCGATTATTTCTTCCTCTGGCTTGTCTCTGTGCCACTAGAGGTCAGTCCTATCTTCATTTGTTTGACTGCTGTTGTTGTTGTTGCTTTCACTGTTTGTTTGTTTTGGTTTCCTTTGATGTTGCAGACCTGGCTAATATTGAAATAGTTTATTTGTTTGTATTTTGAATTTAGATGAACAAGAAGATTATATATATATGCGTGTTGTGTGTGTGTGTGTGTGTGTGTTGGTGTTTTTTGTGTTGTGTGTGTGTGTGTGCGTGTGTGTGTACTAAAATCATACTATGAACCAGAATGTTATATATTCTAAGTTTAGTGTACATGCAAAATACAAAATAGAAAATGTACACCCAAACTATGATTTAGTGTGACTGCTTTTTAATCTTTGCTGTAGTGTTAAAGCATATAAAACCATATTAATCTCTTTTTTTCTGTTTTAAAGGCATGCTTCCGCCTAACAACCTTTTTGGGGGTGCATATCAGCCAATAATGTTCAACAGAAAAAAAGGCTGCAAAAACCAAACAGATGACAATATTGTAAAAAAAAAAATGCATGTACACTGATGTCGAGTTTATATATCTTTCCTGAAGGCAGAACCCGAACTAGGGACCAAAATGATCGCGTACGCAACATCTCACCATTGATGAACCAGAAATTCCTGGCCTAGGAACGAAAGAAAGAAAGAAAGAAGAAGAAGAAGAAAAAGAAAGAAGAAGAGAAGAAGAAGAAGAAGAAGAAGAAAGAAAGAAAAAAGAAGAGAAGAAGAAGAAGAAGGAGGAGGAGGAGGAGGAGGAGGAGGAGGAGGAGGAGGAGGACGAATCAACAAATGAGCGAATAAATACAAAAACTGACAGCCAACAAAGCAAAGAAAGATGGACACGAACGAATGTAACTAATCCAAACAACAACAAGAAACAAACAAACAAACAAACAAACAAAAACAGATTGATAAGCACAGCTAAAAAGTCAGGAGGTTGGCAGACAGAACTA
>CM054151.1:43034608-43036625 GCA_028751875.1 Rapana venosa
TGTATTTGTGTGTAAGAGTGTGTTTGTGTGCTTGTGTGTGTATGAGAGTGTGTTTGTGTGTGTGTGTGTGTGTAAGGGAGGACAGACAGACAGAGAGACAGGGGGACAGAGAGCATGCTTGTGTACGTGTGTGTGTGTGTGTGTGTGTGTGTGTGTGTGTGTGTGTGTGTGGGTGGGTGGGTGGGTGGGTGTTTGCATGTGCATGTGCGTGTGCATGAGAAACAGACAGACAGACAGACGCACACAAACACAACCAAACAAACAGACAAAATCACAGACAAACAAATAGACAGTTACAGACAGAGAGCAAGAAGAAGGAGATTATATGTGGCGACACGTGACTGTCGATCTCTCAGACGTGCCGAAGATTTGCAGGAGAGAGAGGCTTTTTTCAGTCAAGAGATTGGGAGAAGTGAGCCCTCTTAGAAGAGGAGAGACCTTACTCTTTCTGTGTCTTCCCTTCCGACCTTCATCCTCTATTGTTTTCCACACCCCTGATGCCTCACTTACTCTTTGCTTGATAATTGACTTATTGATTGATAAATTGATTTGTTGATTGAATGATTGATTGTGTATTGAGGTAACTGAATGGTTGGGCTAGTTGAACATGTTGTGTATGTGTGTCTGTGTGTGTTAGGAGGTGGTTGGGGGTGGGTTGCATGTGAGTGTGAGTGTGTGTGTGTGTGTATGTGTGTGTCTTCAATTTTACGTCTGTTCACTTAAAGTGATATTAGACGATGGAGGCAGGGGGGTGGGGGGGGGGCAGCATAATGAGATAAGGGCTTTAAGTAGAATAGATACGTGTTGGTATGAATGCACATTAAAAGACTTTTCCAAACTATATAAACAGTATGTTGCAAAAAACATGGCAAAGAAATAAATTAAAAAAACCCGAACAATTGATAAATACTCTTAAGTTGGAAAACAAACAATTGTGAACTACTTATAACGACAGCTGTGAAACAAGCAAAATGTAGATTCCGACGATCATACTTTATAAAAAAGAGAATACTGGGGATTTCAACAGAGACAAGGCTATCTCACATAATAACTCTGGATTGGCAAAAACTTCCTGCAGAGACTTATCTTGAAATGATGGTAAAAAGTTTTTAAACCTTGACATTGAATCAGAACATGAACATTGGAAAATTTGTCACCGCATATACATTGTATATTTTTGGCAAATTTTGCTCGAAAGACATATAATTTCAATCTGTAGATTAGAGATTTTTTCTAGTACAGGATTTTCGAAAGCCGTACTGAGTACAAAGAATGTTTTCAATATCCAGAACTGAACAAGTATGCTGGGGATAACCAGCCTCTTCCTGTTTCTTTTTCACATGTTTCCAGCAAACATTTTGAAGCAAAGCATAACCTTCATGAAGAGAAAGAGGAATATCTAAAACATTTGAATAGCTATCATGTGTGTATGTGTAAAAGTGTGTTTGTGACCAGCCGCCATGGCGCAGTGGTTAGCGCCTTGGCTTACGGACTGGAAGGTCGCGGGTTTGATTCCCATAAGAGTCATAGGGATTTTTCGGACTCTGGCCAGCTCCTACCCAGAATGAGTGTGCTGTGGGCTCAGTGGGAAGACTGGGACCACACAGTCGAGCTTCTTCCACTTAACGGATGCGAGTTTGAGAGTGTTGCTCAAATTACCTGACCAACACTGCAGGTGTCTGTATCTCTCGGGTCCGGTTGACGCCGGGATATATTATGATATTAAGCGTAGAGTACAACCCTGTCAAGTAGTCTCAAAGCATATGCACTTCCATAGCAGCATAATTGCGTCATCCTCATTGTCATTGATCATCATGCAATTAAAAAAATTGCCTCTGATTCCGTGGTCCAAGTTTCTCTGGTCTCATGGTGACCTCAGATTCGGTTTGCCCATACACTTCTATGCCTGTGGTGCGTGTGAGTGTGTGTATGTGTGTTTAAGTGTGTTCATGCATGCTACATGCAAGCGTGCGTGTGTGTGTGTCTGTGTGTAGTGCGTGCATGAAAGTGCATGCAT
>CM054151.1:43037125-43047125 GCA_028751875.1 Rapana venosa
GAGAAAAAAGGAGAAAGTTTTGAAAATTCCAAAATCAGTTTTTGAGGGGGCCTATTTTTTTAATTTTTTTTTTTTAATTTTTTTTTGGGGTTTTTTTTTAGCATTTTTTTTTTTTTGGGGGGTTTTTTTGGGGGGGTTTTTTTTTAAAAATTAGGAAAAAGGGGAAAGGGGGGGGGGGGAAGGTTTTTTGGGAAAGGAGTTGAAAATAGAGAGAAAAGGGAAGGCTAAGCAATGATAACAACAAATAAATACATAAAAATGCTAATGCATTTTATAACTATAACAATGTCCTATAGGACTGTTCATTAAAGATTTTGTTATACGAAATGCCAAATCAATATTTTTGAATTTTTTTTGTGGGTCGGTGTCTGTATGCATGTGTGTGTGCGTGTGTGCGTGTGTGTGTTGTGTGTGTGCGCGCGCGCGCGAGCGCGTGCCGTGCACCCTTGTGTGTGCTTGCGCGCGAGCGCGGTGTGTTGTGTGTGTGTTTTTGTTTGTGTGTAAGCGCGCGTGCCTGTGCGCACTTTTGTTTGTTTGTGTGTGTGTGTGTGTTTGTGTTGTGTGTGTATGTGCTTGTGTGTGTGTGTGGAAGTGTGCGCCCGTGCGCGCTTGTGTGTGTGAGAGAGAGAGTTTCTTCCATAAACCATTGCAATATATTTCTCTCTATATATATGTATATTTAGCTGCGTAATGCGCACTAATATGGACAGAGGAGGTAAAGCAGTGAAGGAGAGGAGATGGGCGAGCCGCTCTCAACATACTTGCCCTTGGAGAAGTTGAGGTCTCTGACACCTCTTTCTCCAACAGCCGCATAGGTAATGCAAACACTCTTTGCCTTTTTTTTAATTCAAATAGGCAGCAAAACTAGCAGGCCAACAGACAGACAAACAGGCATACAACAAACACACACTCATACATACTCACGTAAACACATTCACACACACACACACACACACACACACACACACCACACACACACACTAACACATACACACACACACTATAACACACACACAATACTAACACACATGCCAACACACACATGCCCGTGACTGTACCACTATTATTCTCTTTGTCTCTCTTTCTCTCTCTCTTTCTCTCTCTCTCTCTTTCTCTCTCTCGGCTCTCTCTCGGCTCTCTCTCGCGCGCTCTCTCTCGCTCTCCATATCCCCCCCTCTCTCTCTCTGAATCTCTTTGTCACACTCTTTGTCTCTGCCATACGCACACACATACAACACACACACTAACACACACACTATCACTAACCACACTAACACTAACACACTAACATAAACCACACACTAACCCACACACACACACATGTCCGTGATTGTACCACTATATTCTAACCACAACCTCCACCCACCATCCCCACTCCCACCCCCCTCCCCGAACCCAAAATTAAAAGGATGAAACCAACCTGACCAAAGAAGCATACTAACGAAGTTGCAGCACACGTACATTCTTTGCTTATTCCAAAAAACAAAACCACATCATTATCAAGAGATGACAGGGTGACGAAAGGACAGGACAGGAAAGAGGTCCATGTCTGTTCTGTAAAAACCTTAACTCACAGATGTGTCTTTGCCTGTCTGGAATCCCATCCACACTGATATCCTTTGACACTCAGTAATCGCATGCCACTGAAAAACAAACACACGTCATTCCCTTCTGTCACAAGAAATGATTGTCTTCTGGCAAAACAGCAACATCGCATGCATGCGTGTTAGTGCATTCTTTCCCTGTCTGTATGTGTGTGTGTGTGTTTCTGTCTATCTGTCTGTCTGTATTTCTCTCCCTGTCTGTATGTGTTTGTGTTTTTCTGTCTGTCTGTCTCGCTGTCTCTCCTCTCTGTCTGTGTGTTTGTTTGTCTGTGTGTCTGTATGCCTGCCTGTGTGTGTGTGTGTGTGTGTGTGTGTGTTGTGTGTTTCTCTGTGTCTGTCTCTGTTGACCACTGTTTCTGTCCCTATCTATCCGTCACTCTATGTGTTTCCTCTACCTGTTGTCTGTTTGTCTCTCTGTCTCCATCTTTCTTTCTCATTTTCTCTTCTCTTCCTCTTTTCTCTCTCTCTCTCTCTCTCTCTCTCTCTCTTCCTCTCTCTTCTCTCTTCTCTCTCCTCTCTCTGTCTCTCTCTCTCTCTGTCTCTGTCTCTCTCTCTCCTCTCTCTCTCTCTCTCTCTCCTCTCTCTCTCTCTCTCTTCTCTCTCTATCTCTCTCTCCTTCTCTCTCTCTCTATCTTCTTGGCTCTATCTTGCAGGCTCTCTCCTCGCTCTCCGTGCCCCTTCTATCTCTCTGAAGCTCTTTGTTACACTCTTTGTCTCTGTCATACACACACACACATACAAACACAAACACTAACACACACACACACTGACACACACACCACACAAACACACACTAACACAAAACACATGTACGTGACTGTACCACTATTTCTTACCACCATCTCCACCCCCCCACCCCAACCATATCCCCTCCCCGAACCCAACAAATAAAAAGACGAACCAACATGACCAAAGTGCATACTAATAAAGTTGCAGCACACGTACTTTTCTTTGCTTTTTAAAAAAAAACCCCCACTCATTATCAGAAAGACAGGGTGATAAAAGGACGGGGACGGGCAAAGGCCATGTTTTTTCTGTACTAACCTTAACTCACGATTCTTTGCCTTCTGGAATCCCATCCCCTGATACCCTTTGACACTCCGAATTGCATGCCACTGAAAAACATACACGGTTGTTCCTTTTGTCGCAAGAAATGTTTTCTTTCTGCAAAACAGCAACCGCATGAGCTGTTAGGATCTTTCCCTGTCTGTACTGTGTGTTGGTGTTTGTTTCTGTCTATATGTCTGTCTGTCTTTCTTTCCATCTGTATGCGGTCTCTGGTGTGTCGTGGTTTCTGTGTGTGTGTTTCTGTCGTCTGTCTCCCCCTTCGGGTTTGTTTGCCTTTGTTTATCCCTGCGTCGACTTGGTGTGTTTCTCTGTTCTGTCTTGTCAACCTCTCTCTCTCTCTGCCCCTATCGCCTTCATTCCATCGCCTCCTTCCTTCATCTCTTATCTATCGTCTCTGTCTCTTTTTCTCTCTTTTCTCTTCATTCTCTCTCTCTTTCTTTCTCTCTCTCGCTCGACTCTTTTCCGCGCGCTCTCCTCGCTTCCGTATCCCCCCCCCCCCTCTCTCTTTTCTGATCTTTTGTCACACTTTTTTTGTCTTGTCATACGCCAAAAAAAAAATTACAAACACCACCCCAACAAACACACACACAAAACACACAACACACAACAAAATAAAAAAACAAAAAAAATAACACAACAAAGCCCGTGAATGTACCAAAATTTTCAAAAACCCCCTTTACCCCACCCCAACTACCCCCCTCCCGCCCCCAAAAAAAAGGATGAAACCAACCTAACCAAAGAGCACAAAAAGTGCAGACACGTGCATTATTTTTTATTTAAAAAAAACCACATCAATAGAATGAAGGGTACGAAAGGACGGGCAGGAAAGAGGTCCATTTTTGTTCGAAAAACCTTTAACTCACAGATGTTCTTTGCTGTCTGGAATCCCATCCACCGATACCCTTTTGACACTAAAAATTGCATGCCACTAAAAAAACAACACACACCCCCGTGTTCACTTTTGTCACAAGAAATGATTGTTTTCCCTCGCAAATTAGCAACATCGATGCAGGTGTTAGTCTTTATTTCCCTGTTTTTTTGTGTGTGTGTGTGTTTTGTTTTTTTTCTGTCTGTCTGTCTGTTGCCTGTGTTTTGGGTCTTTCTGTAGTGTGTTGTACCTCCTTTGTTGTGTGTTTCTCTGTGTCTCTGCGTCCTCTGTTTCGTCCTTTCTGTCCGTCCTAAAAGTGCCTCCTCTCCCTTTTCTGTCTTTTTGTCTCTCTTTCTCTCTTTCTCCTTCTCTCTCTCTTCCCCTCTCTCTCTTTTCCCTCTCTCTCTTTCCCTCTCTCTCTCTCTCTCTCTCTCTCTCTCTCTCTTCTCAAATACAACCATGTCAGCTCTGGGGTACTGCAATTTAACCAATGCTGGGGGGGGGAAAAAAAAAAAAAAACCCCTCACCACTGTCTCTTTCAGCAGTAATTTTTTATGCAAAAAAGAGAAAATAGGGGTTAATAAAAACATTGCAAGATTAACCCCAAAAAATATTCTCATTTTGTTTTAAAATTTTAAAAAAATTCCATAAAATTTTATTTTTATTTCACACATCCCCTTTAATAAAATTAAAAAAATTAAAATTTTTTTTCTACATTTTTTTTTTTTTTTTTTTTTTTTTGGGGGAATTTTTGGAAGCAATAACTTTGAAATAGAAAAAATTTTTTAACAAAAAAAATTAAATTAAAATTTAAAATTTGTTTTTTAGTGGAAAAATTTTTTTTTTTTAGGTAAAGGGTTTTAACTTTAAAAGGGAAACTTTTTAACGTTTAAAGGGCTTTTTTTTTGTTACCCTGGTTTTTTTTTTTTTGCTGATTTTTTTTTTAGCTTTTTTGTTTTTTTTTGTTGGGGTAACAGTTTTTTTTAGGGGTTTTTTTATTATCAAAAAAAATTGATCCTATTTCCCAAATCTTCCAAATTTTTAAAAATTTTTTTTTTTTTTCCAATTTTCATTAAAAAATTTTTTTTTCAATGGTTTTTTCCGGCCCTTTTTCAATTCAGATTTTTTTTGTTCAAACCCCCCCCCTCCCCTTCCCTAAACCCCCCACCTTTTTCTTTTTAACCAAAAAACAAAAACCCCAAAAAAACCTTTAAAAAACCACACACGAGTAAAAACCCCTTAAAACCCTTTAAATTAGGAAAATTTAAAACAGGGTAAAAATCTGGGGTTTTGAAAATTTTCTCTGTCCCTTGAAGGGCCCCCGGTAAAAACCCCCTTTTAAAAAGGGGGAACAAGGAAAAAAAAAAAAAAAAAAAAAAAAAGGATTTTAAAAAAAAAAAATTTTAAAAAAAAAAAAAAAAAAAAAAAAAAAAAGAAACCAAAAGGGTTTAAGGGGAGGATAAAAAAAAAAAAAAAAAAGACAAAAAAAAAAAAATTCCCCGAAAAAAATAAAGAAAGGGAAAAAAAAAAGGAAAACCCAAAATTTAAAACCCAAAAACAAAAACAAAAAAAAAAAAAAAAAAAAAGAAAAAAAAAAAAAAAAAAAAAAAAAAAAAAAAAAAAAAAAAAAAAAAAAAAAAAAAAAAAACAAGAAACCCAAAAAAAAAAAAAAAAAAAAAAAAAAAAAAAAAAAAAAAAAAAAAAAAAAAAAGAAAAAAAAAAAATTTTAAAAAAAAAACAAAAAAAAAAAAAAAAAAAAACAAAAATTTAAAAAAGAAAAAAAAAAAAAAAAAAAAAGAAAAAAAAAAAAAAAAAAAAAAAAAAAAAAAAAAAAAAAAAAAAGGGGGAAAAATTTAAATTTCTTTTTTTAAAAAAAAAAAAAAAAAAAAAAAAGAAAAAACAAAACAAATTTAAAAAAAAAAAAAAAGAAGGGGAAAAAAAAAAAAAAAAAAAAAAAAAAGAAAAAAAAAAAATAAAAAAAAAACGGTAAAAAAGATTAAAAAAAATAAAAAAAAAAAAAAAAAAAAAAAAAAGAAAAAAAAAAAAGAAAAAAAAAAAATAAAAAAAGAAAAAAAAACCCCAAAAGGGGAAAAAAAAAAGAAAAAAAAAAAAAAAACCTTCCCGTGTAGATTTTTAAATCTCCTTTGATTTAAAGATGAATGAGTGGTCAGAGCACCTTTTCTGAGGTACTCAGGTTGTTAAACTGGGGGAAACACCCCAAATAACAACGACAAAACAAAAACAAAAAAATCAACAACGAAAGCAGAAAAACCCACCCCCCCAATCCCACCACTTTTATCGCCCCACCCCCCATCCCATCAACCCCACCACCACCCCACCCCACCACTACACCGAGCGCACCCCACCCAACCCACCATCATCACTTTTACCCACCCCACCATCACCTCACCCCCACCAACCAACACCACCACAACCCACATTTTTGAGGCTTGGTGACGAAACCCAAGTCAACGATTTTCCAAAAAGTGGGATGTTTTCAGCAGAAAGACCCCCTTCCCCCCAGCTATGGGGAGGACAATCATCTCAAAATGCAAGCTGCTTTGAGTGCAGTCCCACAATGGTCAACTGCAGACTCTACCCCCTAAACCACCCACAAAGCTGCAAACACTCCAGCCACGTATTTTGGTACACGCTTTACTGGGGCTTTTCCTTTCCCGTAAAGGAAAAAAGACAAAAGAGGCGGGGACTAGTCAGAAGTTTCCAGAACAAATCATTTTCACTTCGCAACCAATTTTTCTCCTGATGTCAAGGTTTCTCTTTTTTTGAAAATCACCCCTTTTTCCCAGTGGGAAGAAGAAACCACAGATCAGTCAATTTAGACGGCTCTCCTGATTTTTTCACAAATTTTGCACCCTACTCCGTCACTGACCAACGCTTTTCTGATCATTCACCATTCTTTTTTTCTTAACATTGCAAAACCTATCAAAAAGAAGAAGTGATCAATCGTCGAAAACCTCAAGGCTATTGACTTTCAAATTTCTCTTCCAAGCTGCTGAACCCCTATCAAAAACCCCCTGAAGACACTGACCTTCTAAACACTTAACGCTATTCTCACCCAAACTGCTTGTGGCATGCACCCCCACTGACCATATTCTCCTGATGGGCCCCTTTCCCCCAGGGTTTCCACCCATATACCCCTGGGCAAAGCGAAAACCGCCCACTAAAGGGCAGTGGCGAAAAAAAAAACGGGTAATAAACAAACAGCTTTTTCGAAAAAAACCAACAAAGTAAAAAACCTTAATCCATCACCAAGAAAACTACTACTCTGCTCAATTTCTAAAATGCAACACCCTAAACTTTTTTTTCCCCCACTTAACTCTTTTTGGTCTGCAAAGCAAGCCCTCTGCCTACTTTTCCAGTCATCTAAACCCTCCTATATTTTTTTCTTCGTTCTTTTTCGAAAAAGTCCGTAACTTTCGCTCCAGACTGGACAACTCCCTTCCAACCTGTACCCCCGACCCCCATTTCACTGGCACCCTCCCCCTCTCCTTTCAGCCAAAAGTGAGGAAGAAACAGGAAAATTATAAATGAAATGACCATAAAACATGTGATCTTGACCTATCCTTTCTCTTTTCACGAAAGTCCCTTTCCACGCTTAACCCAATATCACAAGATTGTAAACTCATCTTTTTTCTTTCGGGAATTTTCCTTCAGAACTAAAAAACTGAAATAGTTACCCCTTACAAAAAAAAGCACGGTCCGCCCAAACTACTGAAAATTTTCAGCCCTTTTTTAACCCCCCTTTCATCTCCAAAGTCCTTAAAAAGTATTCTAAACAACTCAACCCCATTTTCATTCAAATAGCCCTTCCCCTTTTCAGTCTGCATACGCGTCAACCACAGCACGGAAACCCCCCTAGCCCATCATTAAACACGCTTCAAAAAACCTTCTGACTCAGAAAAATTCCCCTTTTCTCACTCTTCCGACTTATCTGCAGCTTTTTGACACTAATATATCTACCCTTTCTCTCCCGTAAAAAAAAAAAAACGTTGGGTGTTACTGGCCAGCCCTTACCGGGTTTAGTTCATACGTCACTGATCGTTTTCCAGACAGTCTCAAAAACAAAAATTCAATAATTCTGTAAAACAGTATGTGGAGCCCCAAAAGGGATCAGTTCGGGGCCCTGCCTTTTCACCCCTCTACACTGTCCACTCTCCATAATAAACCTCACAGATAAACCATCATTTCTACCTGATGCCTCAGATTCAAAGCATGACACTCCGAAAATCTGCCTTCCTCTTGGCAAATATGCCCTTTTGCCTTCAGACTTCAAAAATGGGATACAAAACAAGTTACAGCAAATCGAAAAACCGAACCCATGATTAGGCCAAACAAAAACTCCTTCCATCAAAAATTTCAATAAAATTTTGGCATACATCAGTTCCCCTACCAGTGCAGTTAAGTATCAGGGGTTGTTATTGACAACAAAACTCTCTATCAAAATTTTTCACCCAGACCTCCAGTCCCCTTTATCAAAATTTCGACGTATAAAAGCAATCCGAAAGACCTGTCCACTGTTTTCAACACCAAAAATTGCACATCTCTTATTTTTTTTACGTCGGACATTGTAATTCTCTTTTTTGGTGGTTGCCCGCCATTTTTCACTCCCTTTAACGCATAAAAAACTCGCAGTCGATTTTGTCCCCAAAAAAAAAAAAATTGACATATCTCCCCCTCCGCAATCTCTCCACTGCTTCCTGGCCACAGGAAAAGACAAGATCAAAACCCCCTGTTACAAATGTCCCACAAAACACACCCTCCTACCCTGTAATGTTTCCCGTACACTCCTTTTCGTTCCCCCCGCTCTGCTGCAGGGCCTTGTGCTTACAAAACCTAGATTCAACCCAAACCCTGTTGGGCCCTCGCTTTTCTCTATTTTTGGGCCCCAAACTGGGAAGACCTCCCTCCTCCCTTTGGAAAACCTACTTACGACAGCTTTAAATCAGCCTCAAAACTACCCATTTCAAACCTAAAATTTTCCCCTTGTTTAAACTGTCGCCCCCGCCTTTTTAAAGCCAAAATTCCATACCCCGCTGAAATGTACAACCCTTTTGGGGTGTGTGTGTGGTGTGTGTGTGTGTGTGTGTGTGTGTGGTGTGTTGTTGTGTGTGGTGTGTGGGGTGTGTGGTGGTGGTACTTTGAATTTGTTAGAGTATTGTTAAATTTTTGTTGGTTGTTTGGTGGGACGGATTGAAAAGGAAGGCTCTGATTTTAATTGAAGAATAGCGCCTATAAATTCCATATTTTTTATTTTATTATTTTTATTTATTATTTTTATTATTTTATTATTATTAATTATTATTATATTATTCCCATGTTTTCCCGGCAGAAAATCATCGGAATATGTGCATCGCTCTGAACTCTTCAGGCAAAATTTAGCCAGGTAGTAAGTATGTTTTATGTTCCCACAGACAGAATCTGATTGACCAAAATCTTTTTTGATTTCAGAAAAAAGTGGGTATTAACCAAACTAGAGTAACTCGTGTAACGTGTTGGACTGAAAAATGAAGGAGCTTTTTTGTTTTTTGGGCTTACATATAGGTTTAAATATATAATATTATATATATAAAAAATATATAATTTTTATATATATATATATAAAAAAGAAGAGAAGAGAGAGAGGAGAGAGAGGAGAGAGAGAGAGAGGAGAGGGGGAAGGGGAGAGAGAGAGAGAGAGAGAGAGGAAAAACGACACACCCCCAAAAACAAAATTAAACTATAAAACACAGCCACACCCACAGCACAGAAACACACCCACCACATATCTCTACGAGGTTTATGACAATATAACTATTTTCCACCTCGAACGAAAGAAACCCAAAAAACAAACAAACAAAAAAACAACCAAGAAACAAACAAAAACACAAAAAAAAATCACACAATCAAACAAAAAACAAACAAAAAAAAACACCCCCAAACCCAAACAAACAAAACAGCTGCACGACGTCTTTTTTCTTTAAACCTCGTGTTAAGACAGTTTGGATGATGCTGTAAAAAAAGAGTAAATGATAATACGGGGCCCCATTAAAAAGCTCAAACCTTCTTTCTTCTTTCAATTCCATTAAAAAAATCCAACAACAACAACAACAACAACAAAAACAAAACTATCTCACCCATTTCAAAATTTTTCCCCCCCAAAAACCCCACACAAAATTTCCTATTTGCAGAAACCCAAGTGCAAAGAAAAAGTAAGACTAATATTTCACGTTAGTTCATTAAAAACCCTGTGAAACATGCGTCTTTCTGTTTTGTCGAGTCCCCCAAAAAAAAAACCCTTCTATTGACACCACCCCTGATTAGCCCCTCTCACACGCCCCGGGTTTCCTAAGTTGTCACTTCAGTGGTGATTGCTGAAAAAAAAGTGAGACTAATATTTCGGGTGACCCTTCAAACTGCTAGCCCTGTCTTACCCGTCGAATGCATTTTTAAAAAAAAGGGA
>CM054151.1:43052125-43055342 GCA_028751875.1 Rapana venosa
GCGGAGATTACGATTGCCTGGGGAGTGTGCTCATACGCACACATGCACACAGACACATGTGTGTGCACGCATGCGCATGCACAACACAGTGACATGCATGCACACACATAGGCACACACACACACACACACACACACACACACACACACACACACACACACACACACACACACACACACACACACACACACAAAGGCATACACACGTACTTACATACGCGCATGCGTACATATATACATAAATTCATTCATCCATCCATCTATTCATCCATCCGTCCATCCATCCATCCATACATCCATACATACATACATATATACATGCGTGCGTGCGTGTGCGTGTTTGTATTATGTATGTACGTATGTATGTATGTAGTTATGCATGTATGTATGCGTGTATGCAAGTTTATATGCATGTAAGTATTTATATATTTATATAAGTATATAATTATTCATGATTTACGTGGTTTTACTCTTGAAGGTGTTTTTGAACCGAGTCCCCTCAAAACTATCTGAACCCACACCCAAGTACTACACAGCAGCACAAGAAAGAAAGAAAAAAACACCCTACCTCTTTGCGTGCAGCCACTGTATTATAGCTTGCGTCAGTTCTTTCCATAATCTGCATAGAGACCATAGATCTGGACAAGTCAGGAAACTATTTCACTAACTCTCATCATCTCTGTGCCCGCCAGAAAGGAAAAGAAAAAAGACAAAAAAAGAAGAAAAAAAAAGAAAAAAAAGAAGAAAAAAGAAGAAAAAAAGAAGAAAAGAAAGATGAACCACTCAGAGAGGAGAGGATTGCACGATATTGTCGCGACAGTGTTGAGGGCAAAACAATATATCGCTTGGTGTGAAAGTGGATATATGCCAGCTGAAGAACATTGTCGGGACAGTGTTGTTAAGGGAAGAGCGAGAGAGAGAGAGGAGAGAGAGAGAGAGAGAGAGAGAGAGTAGAGAGAGAGAGAGAAAAGAGAGAGAGAGAGAGAGCGACAGAGACACACAGAGACAGAGACAGAGACAGACAGACAGACAGTCAAAGACAGGCAGAAACACAGAGAGCGACAGAAAGACAGAGATAAATAGATAGATATCGATATAATATATTAATATATATATATATAATATAATACATATGTATATATGTATATATATATATACATATATATAATTATATGTATATATATTTAGAGAGAGAGAGGGAGAGCGAGAGATAGACAATGACAATGACAATGACAATGACATGACTTGGCGGCTTCTTACGGTAGCACAGGGAGGCAGACTGCTGCACTTGTTGATGCGCCATGTTGTCTTCTTCAGAGCTAGGTCTCAGTCGTAGTACGACAGTCAAATTGTCGCCTTCTCCTGTGACTTTCCAGGAGGTCAGGTGACTCCCCTCTAGCAGAGCACTCAAGGTCTTCTCCAGCGCTGTTGGAAGTCCGACAACGGGCATGGTGCTGCAGAAATTGGTGTTTTACTGCAATTTGGTGCAGAGCACAATAATTTGCTTGACTATATCCAAGGGAGATCACCCGAGCAAGAGAGAGAGAGGGAGAGAGAGAGAGAGAGAGAGAGAGAGAGAGAGAGAGGGGAGAGAGAGAGATAGAGAGAGAGAGAGAGAGAAAAGAGAGAGAGAGAGAGAGAGAGAGGGGGTGGGCACAATGTGAAGAAGTACCTACAGAACTCCCGTAAATTATGTTCATTTAAATCTTCTCACACAAAGGTTGAGATCAATCATTCCACTGTGATGATGATACATGTAATAAGAAAAGTGCCTGTGTTTTCTCCGATCTTCGCTATGCAGTCTTTCAATGTGCCTTGTGCGTAGTGCCAACGTTTTGATGGTAAAATCCGATAGCATATTGCTAATACCTTAGGAAGCTACCCAGCAGAAAGTACACATTATTGGAGACTTACTCACAGCCTCTGTTAAAGTCAAGGGATAGGAGCAGTGTGGAGCAAGTTGGTCAGCCTAAGCCAAACGTTATAGCAGTTATTGATGTAAAACAAAGTGCTAAGATCTTCATCTGCGTGTTGTTGTGTTTGGTCGAGATTGTTTCTGTCCAACAATAAGTTCCCAATGTATCCCAATTGTTATCAAGGAAACAAGTTTTCTAGAATCAAACTATGAGTATGGCTAAGTGCATGCAAACAGTCATAGGCAAACACTTCTTATATCATGTAAATTTAAAGATGTCAGAGTGATAACCACTGTGGAATGCAAAACAGCAATGTCAACAACAACGACATCAACAATAACGTAAGCAACAAACTCAAGAACAAGAACAACATCAGCAACAACAGCAGCAAACTCAAACAACATACTATTCCGGCCTGTATACACATGCACACACAGAATATTGTGCACACACGGTAAACCTGCTGCTACCTTTCATAAAGACTGTCAAGTCAGCCAGTAGCACGTCTGGCTATTTTAAGAGAGCTGGCAGCACCTTTTGCCAGTTATTCATGTGTCAAAGCCTACTTTAAAATAATCTTATACCTTAAAAGATTGTTTTGATTGTGTTTTCATTTACGGGGGACGGGATAGCTCAGTAGTCGGAGCACTCGCTTTCCCCCAGGCAAGTTAAGCAGCGTCGAACCCTACGACCTTATAGGTTATAGGACACCTCCAGCTATGACAAGTCCTTGACATTAAAACCTACGCACTGCTTCAAAGAAGGGTTTACTGCCAAAGGGGCACGGAATAGTCTGGTGCTTAGCGCATTGCGCGATGTGCTCGGGATCTGACGGCCCAGGTTCATGCTCAAGCTCCATCTCCCACCAAGACTCCTGTTCAAGGGATTTTTCCTATGGAGTTAACATCAGTGCCGACTCCACTCCCCCGAATGTTTTTTGGATGAGACTATAAACCAAGTTCCAGAGTAAAACTGCCCGAGAAAACCATGTGTGAGCATACGTTAAAATCTGTTCCGCTTTTTAGAAGAGTAGGCAATTTGGGCTGTGGGAACGGGTGACAAATGTGCATAGGTGCTGGATATAAAAAAAGCACAAGAGTGTGCATGCCATTATACTTGAGGTAAAGATTAAAAATAATGAATAAAAACAGACTCAGCTGAAACATGTCACGAGAGAAAACATAATCAATGGTTTGGACGTCCATGTCTGCTAGTTTAAAAAAACAACCCCAAAAACCCGGCCCGCTACCACAGAAGAGAGAGAAGAAGAGAAAAAGGGGGAGAGAGAGAGGAGAGAGAGGA
>CM054151.1:43055842-43063342 GCA_028751875.1 Rapana venosa
TGCATTCGCATGCACGCCGGGCACACACACACGCACACGCACACACGGCACGCACAGACGCACGCCTGCACGTACACACACACACACACACACACACACACACACACACACACACACACGTGGGGGGACGGGATAGCCTGGTAGTTAGAATGATGTATTTGTGATCTGCTGACCCGGGTTCGATTCTCATTCAAGAGAATTTTTCCTCTGGAGTTAACATCAGTGCCGATTCTACTCTCCCCAAAAGTCTTTAGAATGAGACTATAAATCAAGGTCCCATGTGCGAACGCACGCAGAACATCGTGCGCAAACGTTAAATCCTGTTCCGCTTTCGGCGGAGTAGACCATTGTGAGCTTGTGAAAAGGGATGACAACATTTGCAAGACTGCATGCACACGGGGACAGTATGAAAAAAGCACGTAGGTACTTGTTTCATTAACCTCGAAATAAAAGAACACACACACACAACAAACACACACAGCACACACAAACACACATTCAAGCACAAGAAACAAACACACACACCTACACACACACACAGGCACGCACACGCACGCACGCATATACGCACAGAAACACACACAACACACAACACACACACATTCACAAACACACACACACAGACAGACGGACACTGGCACACACAGACACATTCACACACAAACACAGACAGAGAGACGGACACACACGAACACACACAAAACACACATTCACACACACACACACACATTAACACACGATTAATCCTTCCCCCTGACAGCATTAAACCCCCTACAGTTTCAATGACTTGCGATCTGTGTCCCCCAGACGCGAATGCTGTGTGAGTTTGCACGTATTGTAACAAACACGCCTCTGCTAATTACAGGTGGGATGAATGCACTAAAAAAGGAGGCGTGAGAATGGGATTGGAAAAGAGGAGTCAACATCAATGTCAGAACAAAAAACGAAAGCAATGCTGGCTAGCTTCCAATCTGTCCTTGCCAATCACAGCAAACCATTCACATCCGATGACATCTGAATGGTGCATCAAAGTTTTGCAAAACACACACACACCACACAGACACACACACACACACACACAGACACACGCACGCACACACGGCTCGCACAGATGCACGCCCGCACGTACAGTGGGGACGAGATAGCCTGGTGGTTAGAATGATGTATTTGTGATCTGCTGACCGGGGTTCGATTCTCATTCAAGAAGGTTTTTCCTCTGGAATTAATATCTATGCTGACTCCACTTTCCCCGACAGTCTTTCGGATGAGACTATAAATCGAGGTCCCATGTGCGAACTCACGCAGAACATCGTGCACACACGTTAAAGCCCGTTCCACTTTTTGGAAGAGTAGGCCATTGTGAGCTGGTGGAAATGGATGACAACATTTTACAAGACTGCATATACACGTAAAAGGTAATGGTAAAGGAGTCCCATAACCTATAAGGTCGTAGGGGAGCGAGGCGTCAGAGACCTCACTTCTCTAGGGCCAGCATATTGAGGGCGGCGCCCATCTCCTCTCCCTCGCTGCTTTACCTTCCCTGACCCTAAAGAGGGCAGGTACCCATTTACAGCTGGGTGAACTGGGGGAACTGTACTGAAGCCAAGGCGTGCAAACGGTCACCCATCCAACTGGTAACCACGCTCGACGCTGCTTAACTTGGCTGGGGGAAAGCGAGTGGCATACACACGGGGACTGTATAAAAACTGCTCATGGATGCTTATTCCATGATCCTCGAAATAAAACAACACACACTCACACAAAACACACACACAACACACACAGCACCACACACACACACACACACACACACACACACACACACCACACACACACACACACACACAATACACACATTCACACACACAAACACACACACACGCACTCACGCACGCACACACGCACAGAAACATTAACATCCTTCGGATGAGACTATAAACCGAGGCCCCGTGTGCGAACGCATTCAGAACATCTTGCGCACACGTTAAATCCTGTTCCGCTGTTCGAAAGAGTAGGCCATTGTGTGGCGGTGGGAACAGATGACAAAATTTAAAAAATGCATACACACGCATTAAAGAAAATGAGCGCTTTGATTTGTTGCTTTACAAGATTCAGCGCTATATAAATTCCATATATTATTATCATTATTAAACACACAAAACACACAACACACACATTCACAAACACACAGACAGACAGACGCACACACGTACACACAAACACTTGCATACACACACACACACACACACACACATTCACACACAAACACAGACAGACAGACAGACGGACACACACGCACACACACAAAAACACACATTCACACACACACACAAACATTAACACACGATTAATCCTTCCCCCTGACAGCATTAAACCCCCTACAGTTTCAATGACTTGCGATCTGTGTCCCCCAGACGCGAATGCTGTGTGAGTTTGCACGCATTGTAACAAACACGCCTCTGCTAATTACAGGTGGGATGAATGCACTAAAAAAGGAGGCGTGAGAATGGGATTGGAAAAGAGGAGTCAACATCAATGTCAGAACAAAAAACGAAAGCAATGCTGGCTAGCTTCCAATCTGTCCTTGCCAATCACAGCAAACCATTCACATCCGATGACATCTGAATGGTGCATCAAAGTTTTGCAAAACACACACACACCCACACAGACACACACACACACACACACACAGACACACGCACGCACACACGGCTCGCACAGATGCACGCCCGCACGTACAGTGGGGACGAGATAGCCTGGTGGTTAGAATGATGTATTTGTGATCTGCTGACCGGGGTTCGATTCTCATTCAAGAGGGTTTTTCCTCTGGAATTAATATCTGTGCTGACTCCACTTTCCCCGACAGTCTTTCGGATGAGACTATAAATCGAGGTCCCATGTGCGAACTCACGCAGAACATCGTGCACACACGTTAAAGCCCGTTCCACTTTTTGGAAGAGTAGGCCATTGTGAGCTGGTGGAAATGGATGACAACATTTTACAAGACTGCATACACACGTAAAAGGTAATGGTAAAGGAGTCCCATAACCTATAAGGTCGTAGGGGAGCGAGGCGTCAGAGACCTCACTTCTCTAGGGCCAGCATATTTAGGGCGGCGCCCATCTCCTCTCCCTCGCTGCTTTACCTTCCCTGACCCTAAAGAGGGCAGGTACCCATTTACAGCTGGGTGAACTGGGGGAACTGTACTGAAGCCAAGGCGTGCAAACGGTCACCCATCCAACTGGTAACCACGCTCGACGCTGCTTAACTTGGCTGGGGGAAAGCGAGTGGCATACACACGGGGACTGTATAAAAACTGCTCATGGATGCTTATTCCATGATCCTCGAAATAAAACAACACACACTCACACAAAACACACACACACACACACACACACACACACACACACACACACACACACACACACACACACACACACACAACACACACACACACACACACACAATACACACATTCACACACACACAAACACACACACACACGCACTCACGCACGCACACACGCACAGAAACATTAACATCCTTCGGATGAGACTATAAACCGAGGCCCCGTGTGCGAACGCATTCAGAACATCTTACGCACACGTTAAATCCTGTTCCGCTGTTCGAAAGAGTAGGCCATTGTGTGGCGGTGGGAACAGATGACAAAATTTAAAAAATGCATACACACGCATTAAAGAAAATGAGCGCTTTGATTTGTTGCTTTACAAGATTCAGCGCTATATAAATTCCATATATTATTATCATTATTAAACACACAAAACACACAACACACACATTCACAAACACACAGACAGACAGACGCACACACGTACACACAAACACTTGCATACACACACCCCACAGGTGCACACAGACCCATTTACACACAAACACAGACAGACCGACAGACGGACACACACGCACACACACAAAAACACACATTCACACACACACACACACAAACATTAACACACGATTAATCCTTCCCCCTGACAGCATTAAACCCCCTACAGTTTCAATGACTTGCGATCTGTGTCCCCCAGACGCGAATGCTGTGTGAGTTTGCACGCATTGTAACAAACACGCCTCTGCTAATTACAGCTGGGAGGAATGCACTAAAAAAGAAGGTGTGAGAATGGGATTGGAAAAGAGGAGTCAACATCAATGTCAGAACAAAAAACGAAAGCAATGCTGGCTAGCTTCCAATCTGTCCTTGCCAATCACAGCAAACCATTCACATTCGATGACATCTGATTGGTGCATCAACGTTTTGCTAAACACACACACACACACACACACACACACACACACACACACACACACACACACACACACAGATACACACACACACAGACGCACGCACGCAAACATAGCACGCACATACGCACGCCCGCACGTACAGTGGGGACGATATAGCCTGGTGGTTAGAATGATGTATTTGTGATCTGCTGACCCGGGTTCAATTCTCATTCAAGAGGATTTTTCCTCTGGAGTTAACATCAGTGCCGATTCTACTCTCCCCAAAAGTCTTTCGAATGAGATTATAAATCAAGGTCCCATGTGCGAACGCACGCAGAACATCGTGCGCAAACGTTAAAACCTGTTCCGCTTTCGGCGGAGTATACCATCGTGAGCTTGTGAAAATGGATGACAACATTTGCAAGACTGTATGCACACGGGGACAGTATGAAAAAAGCACGTAGATACTTGTTTCATTAACCTCGAAATAAAAGAACACACGCACACAACAATCACACACAGCACACACAGCACACACATTCAAGCACACACACAAACACACACACCTACACACACACACGCACACGCACGCACGCATATACGCACAGAAACACACACAACACACACAACACACACACATTCACAAACACACACACAGACAGACGGACACTGGCACACACATACACATTTACACACAAACACAGACAGACAGACGGACGGACACACACGCACACACACAAAAACACACATTCACACACACACACAAACATTAACACACGATTAATCCTTCCCCCTGACAGCATTAAACGCCCTACAGTTTCAATGACTTGCAATCTGTTTCCCCCAGCCAATGGGATTGGGAAAGATGAGTCAACATCAATGTCAGAACAAAAAACGAAAGCAATGCTGGCTAGCATCCAATCTGTCCTTGCCAATCACAGCAAACCATTCACATCCGATGACATCTGAATGGTGTATCAAAAGTTTTGCAAAACACACACACAGAGATACACACACACACACAGACGCACGCACGCACACATGGCACGCACAGACGCCCACCATAACGTACAGTGGGGACGAGATAGCCTGGTGGTTAGAATGATGTATCTGTGATCTTCTGAACTGGGTTCGATTCTCAATCAAGAGGATTTTTCCTCTGGAGTTAACATCAGTGCCGATTCTACTCTCCTAAAAAGTCTTTCGAATGAGACTATAAATCAAGAACATCGTGCGCAAACGTTAAAACCTGTTCTGCTTTCGGCGGAGTAGACCATCGTGAGCTTGTGAAAATGGATGACAACATTTGCAAGACTGCATGCACACGGGGACAGTATGAAGAAAGCACATAGGTATTTGTTTCATTAACCTCGAAATAAAATAACACACGCACACAACAAACACACACAGCACACACAACACACACATTCAAACACACACACACCTACACACACACGCACGCACATACGCACAGAAACACACACAACACACAACACACACACACACACACACACACATTCACAAACACACACAGACAGACAGACAGACACTGGCACACACACACACACACACACACACACACGCACATACACACACACGCACACACACAAAAACACACATTCACACACACACACACACAAACATTAACACACGATTAATCCTTCCCCTGACAGCATTAAACCCCTACAGTTTCAATGACTTGCGATCTGTTTCCCCCAGACGCGAATGCTGTGTGAGTTTGCACGCATTGTAACAAACACGCCTCTGCTAATTACAGGTGGGATGAATGCACTAAAAAAGGAGGCGTGAGAATGGGATTGGAAAAGAGGAGTCAACATCAATGTCAGAACAAAACACGAAAGCAATGCTGGCTAGCTTCCAATCTGTCCTTGCCAATCACAGCAAACCATTCACATTCGATGACATCTGATTGGTGCATCAACGTTTTGCTAAACACACATACACACACACACACACACACACACACACACACACACACACACACACACACACACACACACACACACACACACACACACATAGATACACACACACAGACGCACGCACGCAAACATAGCACGCACATACGCACGCCCGCACGTACAGTGGGGACGATATAGCCTGGTGGTTAGAATGATGTATTTGTGATCTGCTGACCCGGGTTCAATTCTCATTCAAGAGGATTTTTCCTCTGAGTTAACATCAGTGCCGATTCTACTCTCCCCAAAAGTCTTTCGAATGAGATTATAAATCAAGGTCCCATGTGCGAACGCACGCAAACATCGTGCGCAAACGTTTTAAAAACCCGTTCCGCTTTCGGCGGAGTATACCATCGTGAGCTTGTGAAAATGGATGACAATTTGCAAGACTGTATGCACACGGGTACAGTATGAAAAAAGCACGTAGGTACTTGTTTCATTAACCTCGAAATAAAAGAAACACACGCACACAACAATCACACACAGCACACACAGCACCACATTCAAGCACACACACAAACACACACACCTTACACACACACACGCACACGCACGCACGCATATACGCACAGAAACACACACAACACACACAACACACACACATTCACAAACAACACACACAGACAGACGGACACTGGCACACACATAACATTTACACACAAACACAGACAGACAGACGACGGACACACACGCACACACACAAAAACACACATTCACACACACACACAAACATTAACACACGATTAATCCTTCCCCCTGACAGCATTAAACGCCCTACAGTTTCAATGACTTGCAATCTGTTTCCCCCAGCCATGGGATTGGGAAAGATGAGTCAACATCAATGTCAGAACAAAAAACGAAAACATGCTGGCTAGCATCCAATCTGTCCTTGCCAATCACAGAAAACCATTCACATCCGATGACATCTGAATGGTGTATCAAAAGTTTTGCAAAACACACACACAGAGATACACACACACACACAGACGCACGCACGCACACATGGCACGCACAGACGCCCACCATAACGTACAGTGGGGACGAGATAGCCTGGTGGTTAGAATGAATGTATCTGTGATCTTCTGAACTGGGTTCGATTCTCAATCAAGAGGATTTTTCCTCTGGAGTTAACATCAGTGCCGATTCTACTCTCCTAAAAAGTCTTTCGAATGAGACTATAAATCAAGAACATCGTGCGCAAACGTTAAAACCTGTTCTGCTTTCGGCGGAGTAGACCATCGTGAGCTTGTGAAAATGGATGACAACATTTGCAAGACTG
>CM054151.1:43065842-43078342 GCA_028751875.1 Rapana venosa
CTTTTATTTTTTGCGGGGCGAGTGCTAAATATAACAGAAGAGCGCTACTAAAGCCCTCCCCTTTCCCGGCCACACATTAATTCTGACAATTATATACTGCACTCTGTTCACGGTTCATACTTATTTATGCTCAGAGAAATTCGGGAGAATATGCATTATTCATAATGCCCACTCCACAAATCATTTAAGCATCCTCCTTTCTCACAAGATCAAAAGGGATCAAGGCCATTTTTGCACACACACAAAATATGAAAAAGAAGAAAAAAACCCCTATTTTTGGCAAGCTTGAAGAAATGACGGAATAATTATAGAAATATTGAAGCTAGTCTAAAGGTTAGGCCGGTTTGTTTCTCTCTTGCAATCCGTGTAGATTCCGCAGTTGTGTATCGCTGCTATCAATTTCAATTTGTAATCTCGTATGTGGTTCTAAATGTAGGTTCGTGTTACATTCAGCTTCTTGCTCGTCCTCTTCATCATCTTCCCCCTATCGTTTACTTTCGTTATCATCATCATAATCTTCTTCTTCTCTTCCTCTTTTTCTTGTTCTTCTTGTTCTTCTTGTTCTTGTTCTTGTACAGGTTCTTTTTTCTTCTTCTTCTTCTTCTTTCTTCTTCTTCCTTCTTCTTCTTCTTCTTCTTCTTCTTCTTCTTCTTCTTCTTCTTCTTCTTCTTCTTCTTCTCGTCATCATCATCTCCTTCTTCTTCTTCTTCTTCTTCTTCTTCTTCTTCTTCTTCTTCTTCTTCTTCTTCTTCTTCTTCTTCTTTTCTTCTTCTTCTTCTTCTTCTTCTTCTTCTTCTTCTTCTTCTTCTCTTCTTCTTCTTCTTCTTCTCTTCGCAATTCTTCTTCTTCGCAATTCTTCTTCTTCGCAATTCTTCTTCTTCTTCTTCGCAATTCTTCTTCTTCTTCTTCGCAATTCTTCTTGTTCTTGTTCTTGTTCTTCTTCTTGTTCTTCTTCTTCTTTTTCTTCTTCTTCTTCTTCTTCTTCTTCTTCTTCTTCTCTTCTTCTTCTTCTTCTTCTTCTTCTTCTTCTTCTTCTTCTTCTTCTTCTTCTTCTTCTTTATCTTTTTGTTTTTGTTCATGTGGTTGTTGTTGTTTTTGTTGTTTTGTTGGGGTGGTGGTGGGGGTGGTGGTGGGGGTGGTGGTGGTGGTGGGGGTTTGGTGGTATTGTGAAAATTGCCGAAAAACCCCCTTGGGTTACCCTAAGCTATCCCAAAACTCTCGGAAGAGTGGGACTTTTTTGAAACTTGTGGGTGGATACACCTTTCTTTAATTTAAAACGCATGCCCCGGGGACTGGATGTAAAAAAACCCCACAGGGGTTTGGGTTATTTTGATATCACCGAAGTAAAACACAAAAAGTAATGCAATAAAGAAAAATTGTCGCAACGCTAAAATCCCCCCAAATTATGAATTTTCGGGAACACACACACACACCACGTCAAGGGGGGGAGAGAAACAGAGACAGAAAGACAGACAGAGGCAGAACAGACAGAGACAAACCCAAAGAGAGAAAGAGCAATACACAGACAGACAGGGGAAAGAGGGGAAAAGGAGAGAGAGGGGAGAGGGGAGAGAGAGAGAGAGGGGAGAGAGAGAAGGAGGGGAGATAAGGAGGGGGAAGATAGAAAATAGTGACAAAGACAGAGACAGAGACCAAAAAAAAGAGAGAAAGAGCGGGCCCCAAAAAACAAAAGAGAGAGACAGGCAGACAAAAGGGAAAAAACCAGGTAGAGAGAGAAAGCCCCAAGAAACAGGGGAAACATTCTTGTGCACACAAAAAAAAAAAAGGGGAAAGAGAAATCTTTTTTTTGGGGTAGGGGAAACAGACCACGGGAAACTTAAAATATGGGCCGGGGATAAGGGTTTTGGTGGGTTCTTCATCCGTCAAAAAAGACAGAGATGAATTTATCCCCCTATATTGGTTGGGATTTTCTTTTTTGCAGACCCCCTAAATTTTTTGGTTCTTTTGTGATGCTTTTTCTTGGTTTTTTTCTTTCTTTGTTTCTTTTGTTGTTGTTCTTGTTGTCTTGTTTTTTTGTCGCTTGTTTTTGTGTTGTGTTGTTGTTGTTTTTTTTTCTTCTTCTTCTTCTTCTTTTTTTTGTTCTTCTTGTTCTTCTTGTTCTTCTTTTTTCTTTCTTTTTCTTTTCTTCTTTCTTCTTCTTTTCTTTTCTTTTCTTTTTTCTTCTTCTTTTTCTTCTTCCTCTTCTATTATTTCGGGTTTCTCCTCTTTTGTCAGTTCTCTCAAACAAAAAAAAAAAAAAAAACGAAAAGAAACCCTTTTTGAGGGTAAAAAAACAGACGGTAAGACAAAAACAGACAGACAAAACAATGATGATAAATAGAGATAGATGATAGATAGTAGATAATAATGATAGATAGATAGATAATAGAAGAAAAAAGAGATAGATAGAAAGAGTAGAAGACAGATAGTAGATAGAGTAGATGAAAATAATAGATAGAAGATAGATGATAAATGATACCAAAAAAGAGATGGACAGATAGATAGATAGATAGATAATAGATAAAAATTTGTAGATAGAAAATAGATAGAGAAGATCGATGTATATGCGAAAAAGGACGCACAGCAAAGAAAACAAGACAGCAGGGACATATCCAAAAAGCATTGTTTTTTGTACTCCTCTGCTCTTTTTACCTCAACTTTTTCAATTAATCAAAAGAGTTGTCGTTCGTTTCGACGATGACCTCCAAAAAACAGGGAGGCATCTGCGAATTTTTTTGTATGGAGGTGCCTTGCCAACACACCCCCCCTCTTTCCCCCGGTATAGCCCCCAGGGCTGCGGCAATACGAATGGCAATAAGCCTCCCCCCCCCGTCGAGAGTCAAGTCGATCACCAAATACTAAGCTCAGTGGAATTCCATGAGGGGGAAAACTATGCAGTCTCCTATTTTGCTGTTGCCCCCAGAGTTAAGGGTTTAAAAAAGAACTGAGATAAAGCCCCGGACTGAAGCTTAAAACTTACTACTATATTTTCTATACTACTACTATATATACTATACTCTACTATACTACTCTACTATCTATACTACTACTTTGCTGCTCTATACTACTTTTACTCTACTACTTTATATACAAATTACTACATTACTACTCTGCTGCTGTCTGCTGCTGCGCTGTGCGGTGTATACTTTACTACTATTTTTATATACTACCGTTTCTTTTATACTTTCTATTTACTTTCCTTCTACATCTACTATATTACTACTACTATAACTACTACTATACTATACACTACTACTAAAACTCTATATTTTACTAATACTACTACTATACTACTTTTACTTACATACTACTACTAAAAAAATATTACTACACTACTATAAACTTACTTAAAATTTACCCTTTTAAAAAACAAATCCAAAGTGTGACTTGATTTTTTTCATATGTTTCAACCAGTGACGACTCTCATTACAAAGGGGTTTTTTGTTTTTTTTTTTATTACCAAATCAACTTTAGTTGGGGATAGAAAGCTCAAAGGGGTAAAGTCCCCCTATCCTATGCGGTTGTGGGGGAAAAGGGCGTCAGAGACCTCAGTTTTTGGGGCCCAGTTTTGAGGGGGGCGCCCTTTCCCTCCCCCTGTGTTTTTCCTTTTTGCCCTAAAAAGGGCAGTACTTTTTACCTGGGTGACTGGGGAATGTATGAAGCAAGGCGCGCAAAGGGTCAGAATCCATTGAAACCCCCGGGATCTGTTGGGGAACGGGTGCTCTGACAAAGCCCCTTCCACCTTTTGGGCATAGGTTGTTTAAACCATGCCTTCGGGGTTTCAGTGACGAAAATCATGTCTAGAGCAAAGTATATTTAAGGGGAAACCCATCAGTGTAAAATTTTATTTCGAAAGAAAATGGGGAGAAAACGGGTATTAAAAATTTAAAGAAAGGGAGAAAACAAATGTTGAAACAATTTTAAAAGCACATTTCCCTTGAGAAGAAAAGAAAAGGGGAAAAAGTGTTTGAAGTTATGTCCAATATATTGAAAAAGTTGCCCATGCAGGATTTTCAACGTCACAGTTTGTTTTGACAAACCCAACTTTGCTGTTTCCCGGGAAAATCTTGCAATAGAACACTATTTGCTGTCTTTGCACTAAAAAAAATTTAATAAAAATAATAAAAATAAAAATAATAAATAATATAAAATAATATAATAATAAAAAAATAATATTTGGAATTTATTTCGTGATTTTAAAAAAAGCCCAAAAAACTAAAAGGCTTGCCTCAATCTTTTACAGGCATGCAACCTCCTTAAACATAATAAAAAAAACAGTTTTAAAAACCTGGCGCGAAAGTATGCCGCGACGCACCACCGCCGCGCCACCCCCCAAAAACCCACACACACACAACACAAAACCAACCCACACACACACTTCGGAAAACACTTAGAAGGTAAAAGTTGTTTTTAAAAATTGGGACATTTTTGGGGGGGAAAGTCTAGGTGGGAAAAATATTTGGTTTTGAGGCTGGATTTGAAGGTATCAAGTGAAGGCTTTTGGCGAAGTGAAAGTGGGAGGTCATTCCAGGTGGATGGACCAAACAGAGAAGGAGCGACGCCAACAGTGTTTGTTTATCTGGTGTTCGAATGGACAAAGTATCTGCGGCTGACAAGGGAAACGGGATTGAGTTACAGATAAGACAGTTAACAGATATTTGAGGGTGCAGATTTGTGAGACAGGTGAAACAAGGGTATGATGTTATTCTCCATTTCCACACCCCCCACCCACACCCCCTCACCACCCCCTTTGTGTGACAGGCAGCTAGTGAAGAGATCGCAGAAGAGGAGTGTATTGTTCAGATTTTTTCTTCCTTAGACCAGTCGAGCTGCAGAGTTTGTATGCTTGAAGAGAGTGGATAGATGTTGCTGGTAGCCAGCCAAAAGAGAATGACAGAGTCCTAAACGTGAAAGAATGAAGATTGACAACTTGAAGTGCATCAGTGTCAATACTTGCGAATCCCCGCTTATTGCGCGGGGCGGGCGTAGGGGGGTAAATTGATAGTAGCATGACGCAGGTCTGGGTGATGAATTTTTTTCATAGAAGTGTGTTGGTCCAAAACATACTGCTTAAATTACTATCTCAGAGTGGACAAAGGAACTGACGTATTGCCGATTTCTAAAAATGAAGTTTTTGCGTTAGAGGTTGTTTATGTTGGGTCCCTATGACATGCTTCGGTTTTAATTTCGCATTAAGTTGTAAATTGTTCTGATCATCCCAGTTTTGAATGGCTTGAAGCAGTAGGCATATTTGTCCAGGAGGGAAGCAAGTGTTCAACTGTATCACTGCACTGAAGCTGAGTATCATCGGCATAGAAATATGACAATATGGTGGTGTTTAGTATATTGAGAGTGGAGCAGTGTAGAGATAAAAAACAGGGCCCCAGACTGATCCCGGCGATCCCAAATAACATTTTACAGTTTTGATTGAATTTTGTTTACAATACTTTTCGGGATCCTGTCTGTGAGTATAAGTAAACCAGGTAGGGCTGGTGGCCGTTATACCAAACGTATTTTTGAGGCGAAAAGAAGAATTGATGATCATGGTATTAAAGGCTTGCAAGGAATATAATTTTTTTTCCATGAAGAAGTGAGGAGGGAGATTTTTCCTCATCAGAACATGTAAAGTGTATCTATATGTGTGGATTAGGGGGTTTCGGTTTGTGGTTGGGCATAGGAAAGACTTGAAAATGGGAAGGAGTTCACGGAATAAGGTGACTGTTTTTGCTTTTAGAACGACTTTTCTAGTCTTTTAGAGACAAAGGTAAGTTTGAGACAGGCTATAATTATTCATATGTTGATCAGTCTGCTTTTCAGGAGAGGTGTGACTATTGCTGTTTTTAAGAGCTGATGGAAAATTTCCTGACCTAGAGATGAGTTTTACAATTTTTAGTGAAATTAGGTACAGAGTTGTGGAAGGCATTGGAGAATACAGGAGCAGTAATAATCAAGGTCCATGATTTTATAGTCTTTTCCTTCAAATGGTCATGATTTCATTTTCACTTTGTGGATGGAAGGAAAAGAGAGGAGTGCCATGAACTGCATCAGAGGCGCAGGCTGGATTGAGGTTGATCCATCTGAGCGTATGGTTTGAACTTTGTCTGAGAAGAAGGCAGAAAATATGGATGGAAGGTCAGACAGGCTGTAGGTGTTTGGCAAGGAGTGTTTTTACATTCCAAGAGATTTGAGGTGAGAAAAAAGAGATTTTATGGATGTAGCACAGAGAACTTGGAAGAGTTTTAAAGTAAAGTCGTCTTTTGCTGAATGGGATTAAGAGTTTGACTTTTGTTTAGTTGTTTTTCGGAAAAGTTGTTTGTTGATTTCCGGTTTTGTTTGGACTTCCGTCCTCTGACTTCGTTGCCGGCGTTAGCGCTTCGCTATCAAGAATGCTTGGGTATACCTTGGCGTACAGGGTCTGTCAGGAGAGAAGGTCAGTAGGAGGTGCATGCTCATCAAGACAGTTGGGCGGAAAATTGTGTTATAGTGATCAGAGAGGTCAGTGTGGGCAAGGTTTGTGAAAAACGTTCGAATCTTGTGAAGAGAAGGTATGAATGTCTAACCTAAAGATTGCGACGAGTAACATATTTCTTCGTATATTCTGACAGTTTTGTGATGTTTTAGATGGAAAAGATGGCGGAATGATCAGAATTCAGGTCGTCGGTGACAGAAACAGATGTGACAAGATTAAATGAAGACATTAGTAATCACCAGGTCTAAAAATATGACCGGATCTGTGTGTTGCTTCGTTTACCAGTTGAGTGAGAAGAAATGTTGACAGAAAGAGAATGACTTTGACATCTGAGAAGACGGTTGTCGATATAGGAAGTGAAGTCACCAGGGTAAATCATCAGGTTAGTGGGAGAGAGGCTGTAGTGTCGAGGTGTGACGGAATTCCCTGGTGAAAAAAGAAAATTTTAGGTTGTGTTTAACGGCTTGGAGGTGGACGGTAAAGCCAGCAGAAAGTAATAGATGGCCAGGTTAGTTAGATTGATTCCTAAAACCTTCAACAGATTCATTGAGAATTGTAGTGTTGACTGAATGAAAGAACATTCCAAGTGGGGGTCTTTGAGAATGATGGCAATCCCACATCCTCGAGAGAGTCGGGGGAAAGAAATAGTTTTATATCCAGGAGGAGTCAGCTGTTTTATTTTTGGTTCATGGCCATGTGGTTTAAGCCAAGTTTCGGTGAGGAAGGTTAAGTCAATGTTTTTTTCAGAGATAAAATCAGAAATGTAGTCGGCTTTTCCATTTGGACAGACAGACTGCACATTGAACAAACAAACTTGAAGGAGATCTGAAGGAGGTGGAGAGGTTGAAGATGAAAGTGGTGAGTTTGGACAAGCATCAGAGGAAGAGGACGAAGGCGATGATGGAGATGCGGCTAGTGGAAGAACCGACAAGAGTTTGGATGGTGAATCAGTAGAAGATGGTGAAAGAACTGTGCTAATCAGGGGATTCTGTGTTTGAAACACATCATGATATACATCATCATCATCATCAGAACAAAAACCAATATTAGAGTCACAAACAACAGAACAGTGAACAGCTGAAGGGGCGGGTGGACGGCAGCATGGGGAAGAAGCGTTGTCAGGTGTGACATAAGTGACGTCAGAGGTGAGGGGGGAGACACGGGAGAGGGAAGCCCACCACTGGCGATGACGTCGGCCTGCCCGTGTTCCCGTCTGGTTTTGCGGCGATGAATGCCTAATAACCGCTAATAATTGCAGCATCATGCACCCTTTGTGAAGAATCATGTCGCAGTCAAAATATTAACATTATGACGTCGTTACACGCAGCCCCTTGTCATTACATTTCGTAATTTGATCTCTTATTTAGCGATAATCATATGAACATAAACATCAACAAAAAACGGCCAAACAAAATATTCGCCAGCAACACTAGTAGCAGCATTTGTTATAAAAATTAATATAATAACGACAGCATTAATTAAGCTGTTAACAGGTACAATGGACAAACAACAGAAAACACGAGAGTGAGTGAGAGAGAGAGAGAGAGAGAGAGAGAGAGAGAGAGAGAGGAGAGAGAGAGAGAGAGAGACAGACAGACAGACAGACAGACAGGCAGACAGACACAGACAGGTACAAAGACAGACAGACAAATAGACACACAGGCAGACATACATAAAGACGGGGAGAAGGAGACTGGATCATAACTTACATCACATAACAATGTCACATTCTGAAAGCTATTCATCTACATCCTTTCTAACCTGGTAATAAATGTAGTAACGAGGACATCATGTATTTCTTCAAGACACTTAGCACACACACACACATACGCAAAATAAGGATCCTTTCGAGATCAAGATTTATTTTATACCTGAAAAAATATTCCGTCTGCTGCATATTATTAACACAAATATGTTTATGTGATTTATTTTCAGCATTAAGTCGTAACTGAACGAATTAGCGAGGAAAAAAACAAAAACGCCAAGCAAACAGCTTCGAAGTTAAGACAGCATCAAAGCGGTTACAGGTAAATATGGCCAACACAGATGCAGTTTACCCTACATCATCACCTTCTGGATGTCGCGTTCTGGTGACAGGCGTCACATCGTCGGGATTCAGAGCAGCCATGTATTGTCCAACAACTCCACAACTTCAAAATGTCAGCCGCCATCATTAAAATGAACAAAATGTTGGCTCTCCCATTATTTGACACAGTTTTGAAATGTACAGAGGCTCCTGTAGCCAAGGTTCACAACTGTACTTAAACAAGTGCTAAATGTTTTTAACTATGTTATATGTTGGCGTGTACACAGTGTGGGGTTTGGTTTTGTTGTTTGATAGTTGTGACAATTTTTTATGATAATGGTCGAGACAGAGATAGAGATGACGATGATGATGGTGATCAATCTGGTGTTGGTGATGATGACGGTGATGGATTTGTTGATGATGGTTGTGCTAATGGTGGAGATGATGTAGATGATGATAATTATTATGATTATGATGACGGCGGTGATAATACACTTAAGGACGACTAATGAGGCCATGTGTTTACAATCACTATTGCATTGTATTGTACTGTCTTGTATTGCATTGCATTTTAATGTATTATATTGTATTGCATTGTATTGCATTGTATTGTAATGCATTGTATTGCATAGTATTGTGTAAGGTCACGGCAAATTTCTCTGTGTGAAATTCGGGCAGCTCTCCCCGGGGAGAGCGTGTGGCCACAGGAGAACGCCAACCATTGTTTATTTTCTTTTCTCGTGTGCGTCTGTATTTGCTCCCCTATCAGAGTGGCGTTTTTCTACAGAACTTTGTCAGGGACAGTTCCCTTGCTGCTGCAGGCTCTTTAACGTGCGCTACATAGTTATGTGTAACACCTCGGTTTATCGTCTCATCCAAATGATTAGCACCAAGACTACCACTTACGGTTTAGTGGATAGGAGTAAAATTTCTAACCAAAACGGGGATCGAACCACCACACACTTCAAACCCTCACTTTTCGCTTTCTACGCAGGTGCGTTTACCTCTAGACCACCGAGCCATTACTGTAGACATGATAATTCAGGTTAAAAAAAGTGTTGGTTCATAATATTGTTCTATTAAATTTCATTCCAACCTTGTTTTGTGTTGTGGATCTCCGATGTGGGAATACCGGTGTCCTGTCAGAATACATAGCATCCCCATTGTCTGGAGATTCTGGGATAGGAGTTCCCTTTTGTCTATCCCTCTCCTTACTTCTGCCTTGTTCCTTTTTTTCATGAAACCTCCTTCTTGTCTATTCTCTGCCTTCTTGGTCCATTCTCCTAATTTTTTTGTTTTTAAGAAAGACTTAAAATATAACAAATATTTTACACGCCATGTCGGATGCGCTGGGCCTGATAGTTCTGTCTTGTTTCTTTTCTTCCTGGCATCTCCTTCTTGTCTATGTTCTGCCTTATTGGTCCATTCTCTTAATGTTGTTTGTTTGTTTTCATAAAGACTGAAAAGAAAACAATTATTTTTCACGTCTTAGTTGGACGCGCCGGGCCTGATATGCCAGGTGCTTAACGGCAGTGCAACGCATTTGCAAGTATGACAGGCACCAGTGATTGCTGTCTGAGTGTTTGGTGGCGAAGTAGAGGAAGTTCTGTGGACGAAGGCAGATGTACAATACAGTGTTTTCTTGTTCAGTAAGTTCAGTATGCAGTGTTCAGTGTTCAGTATTCTGTCTCTCTCTCTGTCTCTGGATCCTAGCCGGGACAACTGGGTCAGGTGCAAAGGGACTCAGTTCGTAGTAAAGGTAAAGGTAAAGGAGTCCCATAACCTATAAGGTCGTAGGGGAGCGAGGCGTCAGAGACCTCACTTCTCTAGGGCCAGCATATAGAGGGCGGCGCCCATCTCCTCTCCCTCGCTGCTTTACCTTCCCTGACCCTAAAGAGGGCAGGTACCCATTTACAGCTGGGTGAACTGGGGGAACTGTACTGAAGCCAAGGCGCGCAAACGGTCACCCATCCAAATGGTAACCACGCTCGACGCTGCTTAACTTGGCTGGGGGAAAGCGAGTGCTCCGACCACTGAGCTATCCCGTCCCCTGTAGTTCGTAGTAGAGTGTCACAAATTAGTAACATAGTGACGTGTTTAGAAGGGGGAAAGCAAAACTGAAAAAAAACCCTGAAGAAATAAATATTTTCATCAAAGAAGATTTTAAAACATTCGAAACTCCCCCCATCCCTCCCAAAAAGGCCCCAAAGAAACAACCACACACAAAGTTGGAAAAAAAAATTAAGATCGGGTATGACATTTTGTGAAAAGGTCATATCAGCATGTTTATTTGTAGTGCCAGTGGGAGGTTTGCAGAAACATATAGATCTAATGCGTTGTTCATCCCGGGGATTCTCTTCTTCTGCCTCTCTCTCTCTCTCTCTCTCTCTCTCTTCTCTCTCTCATTCTCTCTCTCTTCTCTCTCTCTCTCTCTCTCTCTCTCTCTCTCTCTCTCTTCCCTCTCTCTCCCTCTCTCTCTCTCTCACCCCATCGCTCTCTCTCTCTGTCAAAAAACCCATTGGGCAATGACAATAACATTGGTCAAAGTGTCTCTCTCTCTCACTCTCCTCCTCCTCTCCTTCTCTCTCTCTCTCTGTCTCTCTCTCTCTCTCTCCACTCTCTCTCTCTCTCTCTCCCCCTCTCTCACTCTTACCCCATCGTTCTCTCTGTGTGTCAACAAACCACATTGGCCAATGACAATAAATTGGTCAAAGCGTCTCTCTCTCTCTCTCTCTCTCCTCTCTCTCTCTCTCTCTCTCTCCTCTCTCTCTCTCTTCCTCTCTCTCTCTCTCCTCTCTCTCTCCTCTCTCTCTCTCGATCTATCTATCTATCTCTATCTCTCTATCTATCTCTCTGGGTGTCCCAGTTCTTCTAGGCACATACTTCCAAAACTGCACAGAAAGTGTGGGTGGTGCGAATGTCTTAGGCTCTTCATTATGGTTTAAGCAGAACAAGTTTACGTCAAGGCATTGTAGCTGATATTGCTGCAGTAATGATAGGGGTGCAGCGTAATTTTGGCCAGACGCGGGTCATTGCCTGTTTCGTCATTACAAGGAACTTCACCAGTACTCCCTCCCCCCTCCTCAGAATCGATGCCAATTATCAACCCCCTGTCGCCAGTGCATAGCTATTTGGGGCAAGCAAATGGTAGGCTGATGAAAAGCAAACACTGCCTGTGGGTAGTACAGCTGATAAGATAGAACAGGAAAGATGGTACGTATCATGAAAATGGGTCAACATGTAGGTGTTATGAACGTAACATTGATACTATATTTGATACGGAGAAAAAAACGGTTTGAATAGTATGCAACTTCGTGAAGACCAGCTAGTAGAAATCTAATGTCAAAATCTTGGTCTTTTCTGC
Organism: Rapana venosa; assembly: GCA_028751875.1. Classification (NCBI taxonomy): domain Eukaryota; kingdom Metazoa; phylum Mollusca; class Gastropoda; order Neogastropoda; family Muricidae; genus Rapana; species Rapana venosa. The sequence goes on from CM054151.1 coordinate 43,077,702, forward strand.
AGAAAATTTAAAATCCTTACACAATGTGTAAAGACTAAGCCTGTTTCTGAACTATCAGAGTTTTATGAATGTATCATGAACGAATACGTTATCTCACCAGCTTTAAATTTGTATTCGTAATTGCAATTTTTGTACAAGATCATTGAAATGTCTAAAGACCAAGTTAGTTTTTGAAGCTGGCTACACGAAATGCAGATGTTTTGACAAAAAAAGGCTTTTGATATCTAGTATGGCTTGAACTTTATATCAATAGTGTCTGATTTTGAAAGTAGATGTAGCTGTCATGTATTTTTGTCAATATGTTAACACTGCCAGTTTTGAAATCGACATCAAAACTATCATTTTCATAAGTATCGTCAGATGCTGCCAAACAAACTACCAGTGTGGTAGTTACTAATTTTCAAAATGGCTTTTGCAGATAAATCTGAAATTGATGCTGTTTGATGCGTTATACTCTGACTTTCCAATGTCTTAAGACACATTTTAGCAGACACACGATGCCACTTAATCAGTGTTTCACTCTCTCTCTCTCTCTCTCTCTCTCTCTCTCTCTCTCTCTCTCTCTCTCTCTCTCTCTCTCTCTCTCTCTCTCTCTCTCTCTCTCTCTCTTTTCTCCCCCTCTCTCTCTCTCTCTCTCTCTC
>CM054151.1:43083342-43095842 GCA_028751875.1 Rapana venosa
ATGCTTGCTATAAGCTTTTTCAGTGCACGCTCCTCAACCTGCAGTAGGCAAGCACTACCATATTGACGGAAAAGCCAGAATAGCTTATTGAATGCACAGACGGGGATACTTGTCAAACATGACTCGTGTGTACGAGGAGACACGCGCGCGCGCACACACACACACACAAGTCCTTCGGATGAGACTATAAACCGAGGCCCCGTGTGCGAATGCATGCAGAACATCTTGCGCACACGTTAAATCCTGTTCCGCTTTTCGAAAGAGTAGGCCATTGTGTGCCGGTGGGAACAGATGACAAAATTTACAAAACCGCAGGCACACGGGGACTGGATGTAAAAAAGCACATGAGTGCTTATTCCATTATCCTCGATAAAAAGAATAAATAAATAAATAAACGCACACACACACAACCACACTCACACTAAAACACACACTAAAACACCAGAGAGTAAAATGCTAGCGCACACACATACAAACTCTCTCTCTCTCTCTTCTCTCTCTCTCTCTCTCTCTCTCTCTCTCTCTCTCTCTTCTCTCTCTCCTCTCTCTCCTCTCCCTCTCTCTCTCTATCTCTCTCTCTCTCTCTCTCTCTCACACACACACACACGAACACGCACACATACACACACACACACACGCACACACACACGCACACGCACACACACTCTCTCTCTCTATAAAACCACAAACACACACAGAGTACAGTTATTGCATACACACACACACACAGACAAACACACACACACACACAGGAAACTTGGGTGAAGTTGAGCTAGCCCCAAAAGGCCAACATTGTTACACCCGTCAGTCTTTACCACGCTCTTGCACCACACACCATGGACAGATGATCGTACTGATGCTAGGCTATCTAATCTCTAGCTGGCAATTTTCTGTCCTGTCTGAGTTCAAAGCGTAGGCCGGGTAAATCAGTTTGGTGCACAGCCTTCCTGTCCCGAGTGCCTCAGACAAATGCACAAACACCAATTAGAGTTTAGTTTCAGTTCAACGCTTAGTGCAAAAGCACTAGTTAAACTTCACCTCGTGTATCGACTCGCGATAAATGAATAAACTACCTCGCAGACAGATTAGGCCATGTTTATTTGAACAAAGCGATCATGACTTTGTGATGATGGCGTTTAGGCTACGTGTTCACCTCAAGGGCAATTTAACGATAACGTTCAATCTTGATAAACTGAAGGATCCAAACATAGCAGACCTCTGCAAAGCAATGCTAGGAGGAAACGTGCCCCACTCCTCGTTCTCGACAACGGGGACACCGAAGTATATTATCCGAGCAAAGGATACATAGATTGAAGAATAATGCAAAGGTGCCGAGGTAAACCTGTGGAATAACAACAGCTGAAAAAGCCTCCAGGCTTGTGAAAGTCCTGGCAAGCTCATAACAAGGGAGAACCACTACAATCCAAGACAAAGCAGGGAAATGGCTCATAGGAGAACAAGATATGTTTTTAAAGAAGTGGACAGAGCACTGCGGTGAATTGTACACTCACACAGGACCAGGAGACCTCAAGGTGTTAGATGCTCCTCCACCGGCCATCGCCAGAATCCTCCTGAATGAACTGAAAACTCAAGCTGAGGAGATCATGAAAAATAGGCAGGTTTCCGAGCAGGACAGAGCACAACCAAATATTTTTTCAATCTTATAATGAGATGAGAGGAGCTAATACTTTGTGAGAAATACTTGCAATACCAACAATATCTTTGCCATGTTTTTGTAGACGTTAAGAATGCTTTCGGCAGTCTGGCATGTAATTATGTGGGCAACCACATGATGCTGTATAGCATCAATGCCAATCTGATCAGAATTTTAGAATGCCCCTATATCAAGGCAGCCAGCACTGTCTAGTATGACGGCAATATTGAAAATTGGTTTCGAACAGCAATTGAAGTGTGCAAAGGACTTTTGTTCTTTCCCACCTTTGTCAACATCTTTTGAGAAAGAATAATGACTTGCGCTTTGACAAATCATGAGGGAACAATCAGCATTGGGGGCATGATTCAAGAGCTAGTCAACCTGGTAAATCACCTTGATGAAGCCTCTTCTGGATATGGCATGCAGGTCAACGCAGAGAAAACCCAGCTGCTGACAACTATTGTCGATGGCATCAGCATCAACATATTCATAGACGGCAAAAATAGAGACCATCCATAGCTTCAAACATCTTGGAGCTAAAGTATCAGATGAAGGATCAAAACTGAAATTATCTCCAGGAAAGCCCAGACCACGGCTGCAATGATCAAACTGGAAATCCTCTGGAGAGACAAGAGCATTGTCATCAGCTTCAAGATCAGCCTGATGTGTTCCCTGATCATGGACATATTTTTGTACGTATGTGAAACATGGACCATGACAGCAGACATTGAAATTAAGGATACAGGCAAAGGAGGTGAGATGCTTTTGCAAACTGCTTGGTATCTCGTAGAGAGATCACATCACTAACGACGAAGTGAAAACCAGAATTAAAAACGCCATTTGACGATAGAGGAGCTGCTGACTTCAGGGAAAAAACAAAACAAAAACTAAAGTGATACGGGCATGTCACACAAACATCCGGACTGGCCAAGACTGTCCTGCAGGGAACGGTGCTAAGAGGAAGATGAAGATAGAGTCAGAGAAAACGATGGGAAGACAACATCAGAGAGTGGACTGGCCTTGAGTGGAATGATTTGCTATGGACAACAGAAGCCCGCGGGAAGTGGAAGAAGCTGGTTTTATGAATCGTAAATGGTGCCCCCACGGTCTACAGGGCTATGGGGTAGGTGAAGGTGAAGGATGTGAACGAGTCATGGAACTGGTTTCAGTGACAGAAGCACGAATGTCAAATGTACAGGCGGCCTAAGGTGTGTGACGTTAATAGTGACTTCAGTTGAGTCACTGACGTGTCTGGGAGGAAAAAAAGACACCTCAAAACTGTTCCCTTGGCCAAGGCTAACACCCTTGTGATTCATTGATGCAAACAAAGTGTCAAGATGTGCATGCAATTGATGTAGTGCCTGTTATTCTACTTCCAGGGTGACGGAATGGTCTAGTGGTTAAGAGCATCGCACTCTTGATCTGACGGGCCACGGATCGAACCATCACGGGACCACACGTTTCAGGTGATATTTTCCCATGGTGTGTTTAACATGAGTACTAATTCCACTTCTCAAAGGTTTTCTTTTTAAAGAAGACTATGAACTGAGGCCTCATGTGCGAACGCACGCAGAACATCTTTCTTGTACGTTCAAAACCTGTTCCGCCTTTCTGAAGGGTAGGCCCTTTTATACGGGTAGCAACATGACAAAACTAAAACGAAAGTGTATGCGCACAAGCGTTGTGTTTAGACATATCCCCGAAGTTGAAATACAGCTACCCTAAGGCCGGGTAAAGGTGTTCGCAGACAAAGTCACATAATTGGACATTGGTGTTGTAGCCGATGAACTAAAAAACCCTTTAGGTTCCTCGACTAGATCTGCAAGTTTCAACAATGGTGAGATGCATATGCGACCGCCACCCCCTCCCCCCCCCCCCCTCCCACCTACCCCCAATCTAGGTAGCTGCATTTCAACTCAGGGATTGATTAAAATTGAAAAATCCCCGAATGTATGGAAGTCGCGCATCAGAGGAAAATGGAAGGTACTGAGTACAGCAGTTACAGAAGATCAGGCCGATAAGAGGGACCAAGCTGACAGATACATGTGAACGTTTTGAGCAGTGCTTTATACTCTATTCTACTCTGTACAGGTAGCCAGTGGAGTGAATGAAGTAGAGGAAAGACAGGACTACATTAAAAAAAACAAAAAAACCCCTAAAAACAAATCTATAGCTAAAAGGCAATTCAGAACTTACATCGGGATAGGTTGGCTGTGTAGATATTGTGTTTCTTTAAGGTTTGTACTGACTTATGTCAGCGTTTTGTGTCTACTTATCTAGCATTTTGAAACACACACACTCTCTCTCTCTCTCTCTCTCTCTCTCTCTCTCTCTCTCTCTCTCTCTCCTCTCCTCTCTCTCTCTCTCCTCTCTCTCTCTCTCTCTCTCTCTCTCTCCCTGTGTGTGTGAGTGTGTGTATGTGTGTGTGCGTGTATGTGAGTGTTGTTGTTGTCTTCGATTTTACGTCTGTTCACTCTCAGTGATATTAGACGAGAAAGAAAAATATATATATACAAGGGGTGTATGATAATTGAGGTGGTTGTAGAGCCCTACTGAAAAATGCGAGGGGGAAAAAGTAGTCTAATCATGAAAAGAAACCGTGCAAAGCAAAAGATACAATAAAAAAATATCTTTAAAAACACACCACAGAAACAAAAACATAAAAAGTGATTAACGTTAATGAAACTATAACAAATGTCCTATAGGACTATGCCAGAGACCTTTTGCAATATCAAATGCCAAATTCAAATTATTGAATATGCTTCTAAGGGAGTTTTCAGAAAATTGAGGTAAAAAAGCTTCCGTATTCTTACATTCAAATATTATATGAGTATTAGAAATATTCTCACCACATAGACATTTACTGTTTCTACTGAATTTGGTTACGAATGCATTAAGTTTTATTCTATAAAACAAACTATTCACTCTTCTTGCTGTGGAGATATTTGAGCAAGCCTTAGAATGTTCTGAAATGTTTAATTTGAAAAATGTTTCCTTCATTTCCCATGCCAACATAAAGACTCACTACAACCATTTCAAAGACTCCCTGCATCTAAACACCCATGGGTCCAGCATTCTTGCCAAAAACATCGGCAGGCATGTGCATGCTCTAGTCTGGGAAAAGCCCAAGAGGAAACCAAGACGTCGGGTTTACAACAAAAATGTTTACCAGTCACCCAGATCCACCTATGTCTCTGAAAATTACCAGCTACAGCCAGCCTCCAGCCAGTGGCCATTTCCATACCAAGTGCACCAGTTCCCTTGGTGGAGACAGCAGAGACAGCACAACTACTTTGATGTGCTGAGAAACTGTGACTGGTAGTTTGTACATCAACTTGTAGTGCACTAGCTTAGCTGTGGTGTTGTTTAGTATTTACTCATATCCACAGTAGATCTAGCTGTTTTACTTGACTCAGTGTGCAGTATTTATCTTTTGCATAAAGAGCCAACAATTTGGGTCACATAATTGTTAATTTTAATTTGTTTAATGTTTTGTTTTTTTGCAGTTTAGAGTTGATCGTTGTTGTTTTTTAACCTTTCTTTGTTGATATTTAAAAAAATTGATTCCGTATTTTAAAATGCCTACCCGATCTAGATGTAAAAAGTCCAACATATTGAAACTAATGCAGTGGAACGCTAGATCTATTTCCACTAATTTACATTATCTAATCCAACATCTTTCCAACAATAAATACCAAGTCCTTGTGTTACAATCCCTGAATGTAACCAGGAACAAACTACCTAAGCTGCCTGGTTACTATTATCTACCTGTCCATCAACAGGTGGATGCTGCTACCAAAATCAGTGCAGCTATATACATTGAAGAAGGGGTGGATTACAGCACATGTCCCTCACCAGTGCCTAACCAGGTCCTAGATATACACTCATGTGCAGCACGCGTAAAATTTGGGGAAAATTTAATAATAAATACTGTATCTGTATACCTACCTAGGGGACCTAATGATATGAACACTGAATGGATACACAACCTTAAAGATAATGAAAAATGGTTTATAGCAGGAGATTTTAATGCACATGCTCCTTTTTGGGATAAAGACTGTGAAAAAATATCTCATAATCGCTTTGTAGAAAACATAGTTGATTCCTGCCTGTACTTACTAAATGATGGCAGTGTTACTAGAATCCCCGACATTGCTAGTCACAGAGCATCAGCCTTAGATCTATCGCTTATATCTCCTGCATTAGCTCCAGAATGTGAGTGGTCAACGCACAATGACACCCTTGGCAGCGATCACCTGCCTGTCATTACAACGCTTAGTGGACTAACAGCTTCCTGTGACACCCAGGAAGACAAAATTCCAAAATTTAATTACAAAAAAGCAGACTGGAAAAAGTTTGAAAGCATCCTTGAAACTTACACCACAGACAGCTTTGACACTGACAACATAGACCATTTATATTCCACTTTTACTGAGACAATTATTCATGCTGCCACTTTGTCTATCCCAAAATAAATACCCTAAAAACAAATAAACATCTGGGAAATATCTGGTGGACACCAGCATGTGAGGAAGCAGTAAAAAACAAACGCTTAATGTATAAAATTTATTTAAAAGATAAAACGTCAGAAAATAATGTAAAACAGAAACAAGCAAAAAATTACTGTAACCTTGTTGTAGCTCAGGCTAAGAGAGAATTTTGGACTTCTTTTTGTACCACTGAAATTTCAAATCATAAGGATCTTAAAAAAGTTTGGGATAAATATCATGAAATGAAGAAAGGTGTTAGTTTACCAACTTGTCCAGTGCAATTGGATAATAAAGAATTTCCATCAAACATAGAAAAAGCAGAGGCCTTTGCAGACATTTTTTTCTGAATCAATGCGTCTTGAAGGATTGTCACTAAAACGCAGGAACTACAGAACAGATGAAGAAAGTAGAACAGAACGTACTGACCCAGTCTCTGACAACGGTTCGTGCATTAATGCTCCAATTTCACTTGACGAAGTAAGAGATGCATTACTATCTCTTTCTAACAAGAAAACGTCTGTTGGGTCAGATGCAATTTCTAATGAAATGTTGAAACATTTACCAACAAATTTCATTTATCTTCTCCACAAACTCTTCAATAAATGTTGGATCGAGAGAGGTATGCCAGTAAAGTGGAAGGAGTCCATTGTCATTCCAGTTCATAAACAGGGAAAGCCTAAATCTGACAAAACCAGCTACAGACCAATTGCTTTGACCTCTCACACTGGCAAGCTAATGGAAAGAATTATTCTATAAAGGCTGATGTATTTCTGCCATAAAAATAAAATAATCCCTGTCAATCAAGCAGGTTTTCAAAAAAATAAATCTGCCATAGATAATTTGGTTAAACTATCAACACAAATAAAAATGCAGTTTGCAAGAAGAAAGAATGTTCTTGCAACATTTTTTGATATTAGAAAGGCATATGACCAAGTTTGGCATACTAAATTATTAGGTAAACTAAAGAATATGGGTGTTTCTGGGCACTTGTATTTTTATATCAAAAGTTTTTTAGCAGACAGAAAAATTCAAGTAAGAGTGGCTAAATCATATTCAAGTGTTAGATCGCTTCATATGGGACTACCCCAAGGTTCTGTGATAGCTCCTATCCTATTTAATATCTTGCTGCATGATCTCCCAACGAATTTATCAAAGGATATCATCTTAGTACAATATGCGGATGAAATATGCATGTGGATGAATGTTACTATGAAACGTAATACACCAAAAAGAGCGTTAAATTACATAAAAAGGGTATATCAAAGCCAGCTTGATAACATCGACAAATATATGCTTGAAAATGGATTTACTTTGTCCACAGAAAAAACTCATGTTGTGCTTTTTAATAATGGCAGTAATCCGGAGGAACTACCAAGATTTAAGATTGGGACTGAAATAATTGAATACAAAAATACAATAAAGTTCTTAGGTGTTATTCTAACTTCAAAGCTAACTTGGAATACACATATTGAGCACTTATTAACAAAGGCAAGAAAGTGCATAAACTTACTGAAGATAATTAGTAAACAGTTCTGGGACAAGACTATTCAATCTAAAATGTTTAGCTACATCTCTTGTTCGTTCGAAATTATCATACGGACAAGAAATCTTTTTCAGCGCTCCAAAATCTTTACTTAAAAAGCTACAAAGTGTAGACTGCAAAGCTTACAGGCTTGCGCTTGGAGTTCCGTATCATGCATCAGCCCTGGGAACGTACAATGAAGTTGGTACATTGCCTTTGGATGATTACCGTCAACTGGCATGTGCAAAATATGTTCTTAGAAACAGAAAAACTGATAATTTCATTTCTGAGGAAGTAGAAGTAAAATTTTGAACTACAGTTTCCTAAAAGAGCAAAAGATAATCTTCCTTAATGCCCATTAACACATATGTGTCTGATCTAGTGGAAAATTCTAATGTCAACCAACACAGAATGGACAAACCAGAGGCAATATTACCTTGCCCATCGTGGGAGATGAATAGAGCATACTTCGACATAGAGGTAACTAATGCAAAAAAGAATGAGAATCTGAACATTATGGTTTCTGATGTTCGATCCCACATCCATCATAAGTATTTTCATCATTTACAAATTTATACAGATGGATCACGTCTGGATAATCAAGAAACAGGTTCAGCTTTTGTTATACCATCTTTAAAAATTGAAAAATCATTCTATGTTGGTAAACATCATTCGATTTTTACCGCGGAATTAGTTAGCAGTCTTGATGGCTCTAAATTATGTTCTTGATTTGCCATTGTGTATATTACAAATCCTTATTTGTGTTGATTCTAAGTCGGTATTGTACGCTTTAAAATCCTTGTGGTACAAGAAAACTTCAAACATTGCATTAGAGATTAATCATGTCATACACCTTTTAACCTTAAAGGGCACAAGTGTCACTTTCTGTTGGGTGCCTTCACACAGTGGATTCTTTCCAAATGAGTGGGCTGATAGAGCTGCTAAAAGAGGAGCAAAGCATGAACGGGAATCAGCAACATTGCACGTACCTTTATCATTACAAGAGGGCTACCACTTATTAGAACAAACATCATGGAAAAAGGTCACAGAAACGTATCACCTAAAAGAGAGATTTCTAAACAGATCTGTCATCAAAACTGATAAAGCAAGAGTTGTATGTGAGTGTGTGTGTGTGTGTGTGTGTGTGTGTGTGTGTGTGTGTGTGTGTGTGAATGCGCACGTATGTTTACTGTGATTTTGCATTGTATGCGCGCACGCGAGTGCTCCCGGGCACCCCTGCGCCCAACTGGTCATTGTCTTTTTGGTCTTATTGTTTTTCTTTTCTTTTTTTCTTTTTTTTTTTGGTGGGTAGAGAAGATTTTAGCCCTATCAATCTGCTATTTTGAATGCGCTTTACACTTACTGTCCGCACTCTTCTCTCAGCATGGCAATGTCTCAAGGCATGCATATTCCGCTGTAAGTTCATAGCAGTAAACACACACGAAGAACATGGTAATATATGGGCACTGAGACCGTATAGAGTATTCAAATGTTTCACTTTGTCTGGAAATTAGCATACGCGCGTTCCAGCACAAGAGATAACGGTCAAAGCATGCAGGCTGGCTTCCGTATCCCCAACCCCCACCCCACCACTACCTACTGTCCTGATACCACCTACTACTCCCTTCTCCCCTCCCCCCCTACCACTATAAAAAAGCAAAAAAAATAAATAAAAAGAGAGAGTATTGCAGTAGGGGAGGTAATGGGAAGAAGTTTCAAAGTTTGTAAAAGGTCATGAGGGTGTGCAGATCTGACGTCACAGTAGGAGACTTTGTCAAGAATATTCTCCATTTCTCGTAAATGTTTAATGTGTGCACGTGGGAGGATTTTTTGGTAACTTTTCTTTTTGATACTGAATGTCTTTCTTTTTTTAAGCCGCTGTTCACTTTTTTTCTTTGTCTCCGTATCCTTTTTTTTCTGTCCACAGATTTTGTGTGTGTTTGTGCTTCTACTCTCTCTCTCTCTCTCACTCTCTCTCTTTCTCTCTCTCTCTCTCTCTCTCTCTCCTCTCTCTCTCTCTCTCTCTCTCTCTCTACTCTCTTCTCTCTCTCTCTTCTCTTCTCTGTCTCTGTCTCTGTTCATCTAAATATTAATTTATATATGTGTATATCCATCCAGCCAGCCAGCCAGCCAGCCAGCCAGCTGTCTATCTATCTATCTATCTATCTATCTATCTATCTATCTATCTATCTATCTATCTATCTATCTATCTATCTATCTATCCATTCATCTATCTATCTATCTATCTATCTATCCATCTATCTATCTATCTATCTATCCATCTATCTATCTATCTATCCATCTATCTATCTATATATCTATCTATCTATCTATCCATCTATCTATCCATCTATCTATCTATCTATCCATCTTTCTATCTATCTATCCATCTATCTATATATCTATCTATTTATGTGGCTGGCTGTCTATCTATCTGTCTATCTATCAATCTATCTATTTATTTCTATATCTGTCTGTCTATTTATTTATGTTTCTGTGTACCTATATACATATATATGTATATATCTACCTATCTGTCTGCCTGCCTACCTACCTGTATATCTACCTATCTATCTCCCTATCTATCTATCTATTCTTTCTCTCTCTATATCTCTATATCTATCTAACTAAATATCTATATATTTTAAACTCTTTCTTAACATGTACATATTTTAAACGCGTTCTTAACATGTATATAGTTGTACAGTTTTAATCTGATATGTTACCAAACATTCTCAGTATGACATCCCCGAAATAGCCTTTGTGGTTGGCGGAGTTATATTTTTTAAAAATAATTATTCATTCTTTTATATCGAGTATAATGGAATAAGCACTTATGTGTTTTTTACATCTATATTTTACATTTGTTATAAACAACAAGGTTGAATTGGATTGTATATTTTCATCTATTCCTCGGCCGACCACAAGATTGAATTGGGTTTTATCTTTGTATCTATATATCCACGTTTCGTTCAAATGTCAAACTTATTTGCAAGACTGTTTGAGTTATCATTATGATACTTAATACAACAGGTAGGTTTTTTTCTGGAAATAAAACTATAAACCACCTGGTTTTTTCCCTGCTGTTGCTGTTTTGTTTTTTTCTCCTTGTTAAGAGTACATTGCCAGTAGTGGTGTAAACCGATATCAAAATATCCAGGTGCATTTTCTATCATGTGATTTGGTAATGACAGAAAATGTGTGATATGTAAATTATATAAAAATACAATCTAAATGGCTCTATTGCAATTCAAAACTGATTTTGTTTTACTTTAAAAAGTGAATCTTTCCATAAAACTACGTCTTAGACTGCTAAAAAGATGAAGTTTACCCCTTTTTTTATTGACTGTTGGGATCGTGCAAGATACAGCGCTATATAAATTTCCCTTTTATTATTATTATTTTTAAATTTATTTTTATTATTTTATATTTTTATTATTTCAACGTTATAACGGCCTTACCAAGTCGAAAATTAGTTTTTTTTCGCATACATCAAAATATCCTTTTAAAATAAAGAAAAGTTAATAAAAAACAGGTTTTAAGTGTTTTTTAAGATCTCGGATTACCCAGTCTAAAAAGTATATTTTAGTTTAAAAAACGTTGAACAATTTTTTGTTATTTTTCTCTTTGTTATTATATATGCCATCAGAAAGTATAATATACTGTTCAAAAAATCTACAAAAATACATTCTTTTTTCCCACCCTTCATGCAACAGTGTGTTAGTATTATGTAAAAACTCTGTTTTAAGGTTAACTTGGATCAAAGAAAACAAAAACTTAAAAAAAAACGAATTGATTATGAATAAAAGCGGGTTTTCATAGATGTATTGTCATTATAAACTTTGTTTAAAAGTTCAGCTATATCATTCGGTTTATCTTCTTTTGCCTGATCTTATATTTTCATGTTCACATTAAGGTGATTTAGACATAACCTATAGTTATAATAAGGTTAGCATTGTCCCTCTCTTTATCTTCAGCAAACAAATGGGGCATAAACCCCTTTCTTTTAGGAAAACACTGATATTGACTAAATACTAAATGCAGCCCTGCTATAAAAAAACACGTTCATAATAGCTCAACATGTGACCCAAAAACTAACCATAGCAGCCGTGGCAGTTTGTGTGTGTGAAAAAACAGGGTGAAGGGACGTTTTCTGGTCATCAAGATTCGCGTAGAAATAGTTTATATATTTTGTTCTTTTTTTAAGAGAAGCACATAAACTTGTATCCCAGGTTTTTCTTTTAACAATTGGGCAGTAAAACGAAAGTCACAAAAATATGACATTAACACCGAATGTGTTGTGTTCTTTCAGTTGTCGTTTTTAGTGCTGGCAGCATGGCCTAGAAAAAAATAATAGCTGACATTGCGTTACATTTTGGACACAGGCGTCTGCGTGTGCACGCTCAACAGCGCGCACGCACACACACTCACACACACACACGTGCACAAACACACACACACACACACACACACTCACGCACGAACGCATGCACACTCGCGCGCACACACACACGCACATACACACACATTTTTTCACTTATCGTTTGCTTTTTCTTATTATATTTTTCCCCGTCTAAAATCACTAAATGTGAATAGACGTTAAACTGAAGATATCACACACACACACACACACACACACACACACACACACACACACACACACACACACACACACACCACACACACACACACACACACACACACACACACACACAGGTTTTTATAAAAGATATTTGTTGTTCCTGTTCAAGTTACATTTGATTCCGTTTGATTTCTTAACATAATATAATTCTTTTTTAAACATCACAACTATGTAGGCCTACAGATTCCTAGC
>CM054151.1:43100842-43105842 GCA_028751875.1 Rapana venosa
CAAATACTTTGTGCTTTCGAACACCCAGATTCAAACAAACCACTGTTGGCCATCGCTCCTTCTCTGTTTCTGGTCCATCCACCTGGAATGACCTCCCTCTTTCACTTCGACAAAAGCCTTCACTTGATACCTTCAAATCCAGCCTCAAAATACACTTATTTCCTACCTGAGACTTCCCCCCCAAATATCTGTCCCTAATTTTTCAACAGCATCTTTCACCTTCTAAGTGTTGTTCCGAGTGTGTGTGTGTGTGTGTGTGTGTGTGTGTGTGTGTGTGTGTGTGTGTGTGTGTGTGTGTGTGTGTGTGTGTGTGTGTGTGTGTGTGCGTGCATGCGTGCGCGCGCATGGTTTTGAAATCTGTTGTTCATTATGTTTAAGGAGAGTTGTATGCCTGTAAATGATTGAGTGCAAGCGCTTCGATTTTTTTTACAAGATTCAGCGCTATATAAATTCCATATATTATTATTATTATTATTATTATAGAAGCTGAGGTCTCTGACACCTCGCTTCCCAAGGAACACACAGATTTTGTGAAGGAAAACCTTGCCTTCATGGACCTAGCTTGGCTGCATCACGTCATTTATAAAAGGCTGTACGAGCATGGTTTTAGCACCGACAACCGTTTCATGCAGGTCCATTCTGTTGATAATGCCAAAAACCTATCTAAAAGTGTAATTATCGGTTAAAAAACCCATACATGAACACCTATACAAAAAGAAGTACATACGCACGTAAGCAGGCACACACACACACACACACACACACACACACACACACACATATATATATATATATATATATATATATTATATATATATATATATATATAAATATATATTGTCCAGCAGGTGGAGAAAATACTGGAACAGTCTTAGGTTCAATTCCACCGCAACTCTCTCTTTCTCTAATATATATATATATATATATATATATATATATATATATATATATATATATATATATATATATATATATATATATATATATATATATATAATATATATATATATAATCACTAACGGCGAGGACTGATTGTAAAAAAGCACATGGGTGCTTATTCATTACCCTCGAAATAAAAGAATTTGTCATTGTCATATATTCTCTGTTTATGTCTCTGTCTGTCTGTTGGTCTGTCTCTGGTCTCTGTGACTGTCTCTGTCTCTGTCTGTCTGTCTGTCTGTTTGTCTCTCTTTCCTCTCTCTCTCTCTCTCTCTCTCCTCTCTCTCTCTCTTCTCTCTCTCTCTCTCTCTCTCTCTCTCTCTCTCTCTCTTCTTTTTCTTCTTCTTCTTCGCAATTCTTCTTCTTCGTTCTTCTTCTTCTTCGCAATTCTTCTTCTTCGCAATTCTTCTTCTTCGCAATTCTTCTCTTCTTCGCAATTCTTCTTCGCAATTCTTCTTCGCAATTCTTCTTCTTCGCATTTCTTCTTCTTCTTCTTCTTCTTCTTCTTCTCTTCTTCTTCTTCTTCTTCTTCTTCGCAATTCTTCGCAATTCTTCTTCTTCTTCTTTGCAATTCTTCTTCTTCTTCGCAATTCTTCTTCTTCTTCCATCCACTCTCTCTTTTTATTTGGTGACGTTTTGATCATTCGAAAGCACGCAACTTGGTCGTTAAGAAGATTTGTGTCCTAAGGAATGCAAAGTTCACTGTCTGATTGATGTTTACAGTATTTCTCTGGTATTGGTCATACCAAGTCCAGTTCTAACTTCTTGTTTATGGCCCCGTAGACCGCAGAGACTATCAATGTTATAATATGTCGAGATCTCAGAATAAAGCTGTCCATCTTTAAAGATATCAAAACAGGCTTTGTTGTCCTTCAAAGAACCAGTGCCCTGGTCAGCCATAAATGTCAATCTAGGGCGGTCACTAAGTTATGGTAGAACCACATAGGTAAAGGTAAAGGTGTTCCCTTAACCTAAGTAGTCGTAGGGGAGCAGGGCATCAGAGACCTCAGCTTCTCAAAGGGCCAGCATATTGAGGGTGGCGCCCATCTCCTCTCCCTCGCTGCTTTACCTTTCCTGACCCTAAATAGGGCAGATGCCTCATTCCCCAATGACAGCATAGGTTATGGGCACCTTTACTTGTTTTTTGTTTTTTTACTTTAAGTTGTTGCTCGTTCTTCTAAACGTATACCGATTACACTTCGTTCTTCTCCTGTGTATTGGCCGTCAGGATTGATGTAAGATAGGCTGAACTAAAGCTTATATCTAGGTCTTTTTTGTAAGATAACCATTATAGAACAAAGCATAAAATTCACTGGATTCACAAACACACACACACACACACACTCACGCACGCACTCACGCACCACTTACACACACCCACAGCCACACACAAGCCCCCACCCCTACACACGAATACAAACACACACACACACACACACACACACACACACACACACACACACACACACACACACACACACACACACACACACACACACACACGCTTGTAAGCATTTATTAGCAACGTCTCCTACTCCTTGTGATGTCAAGAAGCTAATCCTGCAGATGCAGGTGTCAAGTTCACATGGTGGGTTTGATAGTTAACACAGAGCTTGGGAAAAAAGTACCACAGAACCTTTCCTTCAACCCTTTCGTTTAAAAAAAATGTTCATAGCTGCTCAAAGATCAAATCTAGCCTTATTAATTTTTTTTAAGTTAAAGGTCTCAAAAAGTTCAACAATAACTTTGGTAGCAAGCTTTTCTTCCCCACATCCTTCTCTATGGGTGACAAGACACTATCTAGACAGATTGTGCATTTTTTTTTAAAGATAATTTTTCCCACCTTGGACAATAACTTTACCATAAACACTGTTGTTATCTGCATCATGATTTTAGTGACAGAGCAATTGATGTGGTCAAAATTGACCACTTAGACAACAGCACATATCTACAACAGACATGGCCGTGACAGCCGTAGCTGTATCATCATGGACTAGACTGATGCTGTTGTGGTTGTTGTTTTTTTCTGACTACCTATGGTTAAAAACACAATTACCGTATGCTTGTTTGTTTGTTTTTGTTTAATGTCCATTCACTACTTGGTGATAAGGAGATTACCTTATGTTGATTAAGTGAATTTGTCATCGTTCGCGCGCCTTGGCTTCAGTACAGTCCCCCAGGTCACCCAGCTGTGTAAACAGGTACCTGCCCTTTTAAGGGTCAGGGAAGGTAAAGCACTGAGGGAGAGGAGAGGAGATAGGCGCCGCCCTCAACATGCTGGCCCCTATACAACTTAATGCCGATAAAACCGAAGCCATGCTTATAGGGACACAACATAAACTTTCCTCTATCGCAAAAACTTCAATAGAATTCGGCAATACCTCAGTTCCTTTGTCCAACTCTGTGAAGTATTTAGGAGTAGTTCTTGACAACACACTCTCTATGAAAAAAATCATCACCCAGAGTCTTGCTCCTATCAATTACGGCGCATAAGCGCGATTCGCAAGTATCTGTCCACTGATGCAACTTCCAAGCTTGTCACATCTCTTATTCTTTCACGTTTAGACTACTGTAATTCTCTTTTGGCTGGCCTACCAGCATCATCTATCCACTCTCTTCAACGCATACAAAACTCTGCAGCTCGACTGGTCCTAAGAAAGAAAAATCTGAACACATCACTCCTCTTCTGCGATCTCTTCACTTGCTGCCTGTCTCACAAAGACTGGAGTATAAAATCAATACCCTCTGTTTCAAATGTCTCCACAAATCTGCATCCCCTTATCTCTGTAGCTGTCTTCATCTGTACACTCCATCCCGTTCCCTTCGTTCAGCCGCAGATACTTTGTGCTTTCGAACACCCAGATTCAAACAAACCACTGTTGGCCGTCGCTCCTTCTCTGTTTCTGGTCCATCCACCTGGAATGACCTCCCTCTTTCACTTCGACAAAAGCCTTCACTTGATACCTTCAAATCCAGCCTCAAAACACACTTATTTCCTACCTGAGACTTCCCCCCCAAATATCTGTCCCTAATTTTTCAACAGCATCTTTCACCTTCTAAGTGTTGTTCCGAGTGTGTGTGTGTGTGTGTGTGTGTGTGTGTGTGTGTGTGTGTGTGTGTGTGTGTGTGTGTGGTGTGTGTGTGTGTGTGTGTGTGTTGTGTGTGTGTGTGTGTGTGTGTGTGTGTGTGTGTGAGTGTGTGTGTGTGTGTGTGTGTGCGTGTGTGTGCGTGCATGCGTGCGCGCGCATGGTTTTGAAATCTGTTGTTCATTATGTTTAAGGAGAGTTGTATGCCTGTAAATGATTGAGTGCAAGCGCTTCGATTTTTTTTACAAGATTCAGCGCTATATAAATTCCATATATTATTATTATTATTATTATTATTATTATTATTATTATTATTATTATTATTATTATTATTATTATTATTATTATTATTATTATCATTATTATTATTATTATTATAGAAGCTGAGGTCTCTGACACCTCGCTTCCCAAGGAACACATAGATTTTGTGAAGGAAAACCTTGCCTTCATGGACCTAGCTTGGCTGCATCACGTCATTTATAAAAGGCTGTACAGCATGGTTTTAGCACCGACAACCGTTTCATGCAGGTCCATTCTGTTGATAATGCCAAAAACCTATCTAAAAGTGTAATTATCGGTTAAAAAACCCATACATGAACACCTATACAAAAAGAAGTACATACGCACGCAAGCAGGCACACATACACGCGCACACACACACACACACACACACACCACACACACACACACACACACACTCACACACACACACACACACACACACACACACACACACACACACACACACACACACACACACACACACACACACACACACACATATTGTCCAGCAGGTGGACAAAATACTCGAACAGTCTTAGGTTCAATTCCACCGCAACTCTCTCTCTCTCTCTCTCTCTCTCTCTCTCTCTCTCTCTCTCTCTCTCTCTCTCTCTCTCTCTCTCTCTAATATATATATATATATATATATATATATATATATATATATATATATATATATATATATATTATATA
>CM054151.1:43133342-43158342 GCA_028751875.1 Rapana venosa
GACTTAAAGTGGTATAAATAAATTAATAAATAAATAAATAATAAATAAATAACTAAATGAATAAATGAAAAAAATAAATCCATCTGGTAACCCCGCTCGATGCTGCTTAACCTTAGCTGGGGGAAAAGAGAGTGCTTTATTTTTTATTTTTTTTTATTTTTTTTTATTTTATACCACTTTAAGTCACGAGATTTCTCTGCGTGAAATTCGGGCTGCTCTCCCCGGGGAGAGCGCGTCGCCACAAGAGCAGCGCCACCCTTTTTTTGTTTCTTTTTTTTCTTTTTGTCTGCAATTGTATTTGTTTCCCTATCAGAGTGGCTTTTTTCTAAGAATTTTGCCAGGGACATCTATCTTGTTACCGTGGGTTCTTTTACGTGCGCTGAAAATTTGTGTAACACACGGGACCTCAGTTTATCGTCTAATCTGAAAGACTAGCGCCCAGACCACCACTCATGGTCTAATGGATGGGGGACAATTTCGGGCCCAAACGGGGTACGAACCACGCACACACCTGACCCGGACTTTTCGCATTCTAGACAGGCGCGTTACCTCTAGACCACCGATCCACTTTGACCACTCAGCTATCCCGTATAGTGTAGAGTGTGTAAAATAGGACAGGTGCTTTAGCTCTTTCAATGCCTAGCAACTACAGCAAAAGACATCCAGTCTTTGGTATCCACGACAATAAGGCAGGACTTACTGGAACGTGGGCATCACTGAAGCATGTACTGATATATAATTATGAGAAACGCGCAAAGGTTCATTTGCGTCTTCTTTCTTCTTTTCATTACGATGTTTTAAATGATTTCAACTTAGTACATGATTGTCCCTTTGCTTTGAGATGGTCACCTCTCGTGCGTATTATATAAGCAAAAAATAGCAAGAATTCACTATACTGGCTCTAGTGGCTTCAAGCACTTTAGATGCTCTGTGTGTATGTTTGTGCGTGCGCGGTGTGTGTGCGTGTGTGTTTGTGTGTGTGTTTGTGTGTTGTTGCTTCGATTTTATGTCTGTTCTGTTAAAGTGATATTAGACGATGGGAAGGGGAGGGGAGGAACATTGATGTTGATGGTTGTGTGCTGTGAAATTGGTATATGTTGCTAAATATCCTTGGCAGTATACAGAAAAAGGCTAAGCAATTAAAACAACAAATAAATACATAAGAAATGCTAATGCGACTTTCAACTATAACAAATGTCCTATAGGACTGTTCATTAAAGATTGTTCATTAAAGTGTGTGTGTGTGTGTGTGTGTTGTGTGTGTGTGTGTGTGTGTGTGTGTGTGTGTGTGTGTGTGTGTGTGTGTGTACGTGTGTGTGTGTGTGTGTGTGTGTCGTGTGTGTGTGTGTGTGTGTGTGTGTGTGAGAGAGAGAGAGACAAAAACAAGAACAAGAACATGTACACCTTTCAATGCCATATAAGACCACGAGGGTTGTACACTTGTAGACACCAGCATAGTTGATGTGTTCGCGCGTGCGTGCGTGCGTGCGTGCGTGCGTGTGTGTGTATGTGTGTGTGCGTGTGTGTATGTGTGTGTGCGTGTGTGTGCGTACTTGCATGCGCGCGTGCGCGCAAACTGAAGTGTATACATATTTGGCCTATTTCTTTTTTGTCCACAAGATCCCTATGTGTGATTTTTTAATATATTTTGTATTCGTCTTTTCCTCCTTAATTCGTCTTTTCTCTCTCTCTCTCTCTCTCTCTCTCTTCTCTCTCTCTCTCTCTCTCTCTCTCTCTCTCTCTCTCTCTCTCTCTCTCTCTCTCTCTCTTCTCTCTCTCTCTCTCTCTCTCTCTCTCTCTCTGCTGTCCTTTCCGCGGTACTTTGTTTCAACTGTTTCCTGTTTAGTTTGTTTTACTTTCCTTCTTTCTTTCTTTCTTAGCAATTCCTTTTCCCTTTTACTTTTTCACCTTGAGTTTTCCTTCCAGTTTTTATTTTCTTTTTTGCCACGTGGCTTTTTTTTCTTTCCTGTAGGTTACAATCTCTTTCTTTCCCCCCTCCCTCTCCTTCTCCCCCTCTGTTTGTCTGTTGGTGCCTGCCTATCTGTCTGTCTGTCTGTCTGGCTATCTGTCTATGTATCTATCTATCTATATATCTATCTATCTCTCTATCTATCTACCTATCTATTATCTATTATTTATCTATTATCTATCTATCCATCTGTCTATCTATCTCTTCCCCTCCCTCTGTCTCAGTGTGTCTGTCTGTCTCTCTCTGTCTCTCTCCCCATCCTACATACACATACCTTCTCTCTCTCTCTCCCGAACACACATACACGCAGTCTCTCTCTCTCTCTCTCTCTCTCTCTCTCTCTCTCTCTCTCTCTCTCTCTCTCTTTCTCTTTATCTCTCTCTCACGCACACACACATACTCTCTCTCTCACACATGCACACACACGCACACATACTCACTGTGCGTCTCTGTCTCTCTCTGTCTCTCTCTGTCTCTCTGTCTCTCTGTCTGTCTGTCTCTCTCTCTCTCTCTCTCTCTCTTCTCTCTCTCTCTCTCTCTCTCTTCTCTCTCTCTCTTCATTTTGTTAATTTTCTTTCTTCTTCTTTTGTGAGGCATTCATTTCCCCCTGTCTTGCACTCTTCTTTGTTGTCTGCATTGCTCCTCAGGATACTGTCAGAGGGATGACAATGGCAACAGGAAGATACTCATCTTCACGGGGAGCGATTGAGTAGAAAGTAATTAATATTCCTGTTTTTTTTTCCCTATCTTCTGCTGTTAGTACCATGCCTTTTTGTTGTTTGGCTTGTTGGTTGCTGTTTGTGTGTTTGGTTCTTGCTTGGTTGGTTGGTTGGTTGGTTGGTTGGTTGGTTGTTTTTGAACAAATCAGGCACTTTACGGTGTGTGTGTGTGTGTGTGTGTGTGTGTGTGTGTGTGTGTGTATGTGTGTGTGTGTGTGAGTGTGAGTGCGCGCACGCGAGCACATGTGTGTGTGTCTATATGTGTGCGTGCATGCATGCTAGTGTGTGTGCGCGCGCGTGTGTATGTGTGCATATGACTGTGTGTGTGTTTGCGTATGTGTGCGTGCGCGCACGCATGTGCTACTGTTGTTGTTGTTATTGTTGCGTTGTTGGTTATTGCCGTTGTTATCGTTGCTGGTTGTGTCTGTTTGTGTTTTGACCCTTGGTCAGCGCTCGAAAGTTCACCAATGTTGAAATATTGCACATGCAGCCGTTTTTCCAACGTTCAGGTTGCCATATTCTGTCTCCCGGGGGATACTGTCAAGGCACAACACCAATATGCATGCATGTACTCTTTGTGTGTCAATGTTGTCATCCTTTCCGAACAGCACGCAATGGCCTACACTCCAGAAAGGCCGAACGGATAATAGTGTGTTCGTGAACGTTTCTACGTGTGTTTCTACACGGGACCACGGTTTATAGTCTATTGCAAAGGACTTTCTAGGAAAGCAAAATTTGGTAACTATAATTATCTCTAGCGGGAAGCCTCACCAACCAATGGCGACCCGGTAGTATTTTGAAAGGGCGCTGCAAGATTGAAGCTTAATGGAGGATTATTGATTGATCGACGTATTGGTTGATTGATTTTTGTTTTGTTTACTTTTTTATTTGTTTATTTTTTTATCTGTTTATTCATTTATTTATCTATTGATCCATCTATCTATTTAGTCATTTGTTTAGCTATTTTTGTTATGAACTTATTATTTATATATGTTCTTTGATTTCAAGGATAATGGCATAAGCACTCAGACTTTGCTCTTTTTTTTAAATTTCGCCCCTGTGTGTATGCATTTTTGTAAATGTCATCCTTTCCTACCGACACACAATAGCCCACTCTTCCAAGAAAGTGAAACAGCGTTTTTAATGAGAGTGTGCGCACAAGATGTTCTGCATGTGTTCACATGGGACCTCGGTTTATTGCTTAATTAGAAATACTTTCGGGGGAAATGGAGTCGGCATTGATATTAAACTGCTAGGGAAAATATCTCCTTGAACGGGATTTGAACACGCGTCAGCAGAATACAACCACAATGCCATACCCACCAGGCTATCCTGTCCATGATATAACCACTAGGCTATCCTGTCTCCAAACATGAGTATAAACAATTAATAAACTGCCAGGACTAGACAGGAAGGAATGAAAAGGAATGAAGAAGGTATTAGAAGGATGGAGTAATGAATAAAGGGTCGTAGTGTGGAGATAGAACCGGGGAAATGCGTGGGAGTCAGACCCATGAGAATGATGATTTGTGTGTGTGTTGGTTTTTTTCTTGGCTGATGTGTGTGTGGGGGTTTGTGGAGGTTGTGTGTGTGTGTGTGTGTGTGTGTGTGTGTGTGCGTGTGTGTGTGTGTGTGTGTGTGTGTGTGTGTGCGGGTGCGTATGTGTGTAGGTGGGTGGGTGGATGTGGGTGTGTGTGTGTGGGAGGTGGGGGGGTGGCGGTTGAGGCATTCATTTCCCCCGTCTTGCAATCCTCTTTGTTGTCTGCATTGCTCCTCAGGATACTGTCAGGGGGATGACAAAGGCAGAAGGAAGATACTCATCTTCACGGGGAGTGATTGAGTAGAAAGTAATTAATATTCCTGTTTTTTTCCATCTCTTCTGCTGTAAGTACCATGCCTTTTTTGTTGTTGGGCTTGTTGGTTCTTGTTTGAGTGTTTGGTTCTTGTTTGGTTGGTTGGTTGGTTGGATGTTTGGCTGAGACTATAAACCGAGGTCCGTGTGTGAACGCAAGCAGAATAGCTTGCGCACACGTTAAATCCTGTTCCGCTTTTCGAAAGAGTAGGCCATTGTGTGCCAGTGGGAACAGATGACAACATTTACAAAATCGCATACACACGGGGACTGGATGTAAAAAAGCGCATTAGTGCGTAATGAGAAAAAAAAATCGACTAGGTTCACTATCGGTGAGGGTTTGTGCACGCAATGGTTTTTGCCCACTATGAAGGTAGCCGCATTCCAACGTCGGGGATGTATGCTGGGTATGTTCGTTTTTCCGTAATCCACCGATCTCTGACATGATCTACAGAATCTTTAACGCCCATATTTTATCTTGTGTGCATATACAAGAAGGGGATGAAGGCACTGGCAGGCATGCACTGGAAATAGATCTGAGTGATTGTAAAGATCCCCACCAATAATTCACCAGACGCCGTTGGGAGTCAAACCCACATTTTCATGGACCCATGGCTTTGAAACTTAATGGTCTTAACCACTCTACTGTATTGTCCGTACATTGTATTGTTCGTATATTGTATTGTCCGTATATTGTATTGTCCGTATATTGTATTGTCCGTATATTGTATTGTCCGTATATTGTATTGTCCGTATATTGTATTGTTCGTATATTGTATTGTCCGTATATTGTATTGTCCGTATATTGTATTGTCCGTATATTGTATTGTCCGTACAATTATTATCAATGTACGAATCGAAAGCTCTTTGTAAAATAGATGTGAAATTGTGTGCTTACAAGAAAACTGGAAACTGGGGATCGAGATGTTGTGCGTCTTTGAACATTTCATTGTATATTTGAGATAGCTTGGAAGGTTTTGTGGCTTATTATTTCACTTGTGTGTTTGTCTTCTTGTTTACCGATTTCTGGTTGGGTTTTTTTCCTGTTGGCAAGTTTTTCAATAACTGCCTGGTCTTGTTTCTATGTGATATCCTTTATTCGAGACGTGATAGAAACTGACAGTGAATACATTCTAAAAAAAATTGACAGGGCAAGGATATCTCTGCTTATTGTCTGTCACTTTTGATCACAATTTAGTTCAATATTTTGAGGGAATTTGTCTCTGGAGTGAATTAATGGGACAAAAGGTTCTGAAGAAAAAAGAAAACTTAAAAGCTGCACTGCCACAAACACTTCAAGGCTTAGAAGCCAGACAAACATGGCCAGCGATACTCAGCATCAGAGAGAAATAGGATCGTGACAAGGTGGGATGACAGAGTAGGACAAAACGGACAAGTAGAGAGCTGACTTGTATGTATGGATTTAATCACACTTTCGTACCCAGTCTTCTGCTAGATAGAAGCATCTTGTCTCTGTGTCTGTTTCTTTGTCTGTCTGTGTCTCTGCCTGTGTTTCTGTGTTTGTCTGTCTGTTTGTCTGAGGCTTGTCTGTTTGTCTATATGTCTGTATGTCATTGTGTCTGTCTGTCTCTGTCTGTCACTCTATCTCTCTGCTATGTAAACAGACAAACACACACAAACACACAAACAAACAAACAAACAAATAAACAAACAAATAAACAAACACACACGTACGCACGCACGCACGCACGCACGTACATACACTCATATACAAACACACACATACACCCCCCTCTCACACACACACAACCTCCATCCCCCCACACCCACACCCACACCCCACTCACACACACACACACACACACACACACACACACACACACACACACACACACACACCACCACAACCTCCAACCCCACTCCACACACACACACTCACACACACACACACACACACACACACACTCCATCCTCCCTCCACCACCACCCCCCCCCCTTCCCACACACACACACACACACACACACACACACACACACACACACACCACACACACATCAGCCAAGAAAGAAAAACAAAACACACACACGAACACAGGATTTTGTTAATCATCATTTTCATGCGTCTGACTCCCACACATTTCTCCTGTTCCATCTCCACACTACGACACTTTATTCATTACTCCATCCTTCTAATATCTTCTTCTTCCCTTTTTCATTCCTTCCTGTCTATTCCTGGCGGTTTAGCACCTGTTTATACTCATGTTGGGAGGCAGGATAGCCTATTGGTTGTATCATGGACAGGATAGCCTGGTGGGTAGGGCATTCTGCTCTTATTCTGCTGACGCGGGTTCGAATCCCGTTCAAGGAGATATTTTTCCTTGCAGTTTAAAATCAATGCTGATTCCATTAACCCCCTCCCCTCCCCAAAATAATTTATAATTAAGCAATAAATCGAGGTCCGTTGTTCCAACGCACGCAGAACATTTTGCGCACACACACTCGTTAAAAATGCTGTTTCACTTTTTTGGAAGAGTGAGCTATCGTGTATGGTAGGAAAGGATGACATTTACAAAAATGCATACACACGGGGGCGAAATGTAAAAAAAAAGAGCAAAATATGAGTGCTTATTCCATTATCCTTGAAATGAAAGAACATATATAAATAAATAGGTTCATAACAAAAATAACTAAACAAATGACTAAATAGATAGATGGATCAATAGATAAATAAATCAATGAACAGATAAATAAATTAACAAATAAAAAAGTAAACAAAACTAAAATAAATCAACCAATACGTCAATCAATCAATGGTCTTCCACGAAGCTTCAATCTTGCAGCGTTTGTTCAAAATACTACCGGGTCGCCATTGGTTGGTGAGGCTTCCCGCTAGAGATAACTATAGTTACCAAATTTTGCTTTCCTAGAAAGTCCTTTGGAAAAGACTATAAACCGTGGTCCCGTGTAGAAACACTCGTAGAAACGCTCGCGCACACACTATTTTCCGTTCGGCCTTTCTGGAGTGTAGGCCATCGCGTGCTGTTAGGAATGGATGACAACACCACCACACGCAAAATGCATGCATGCGTACTGGTGTTGTGCCTTGACAGTATCCCCCGGGAGACAGAATATGGCAACCTGAACGTTGGAAAAACGGCTGCATGTGCAATATTTCAACATTGGTGAACTTTCGAGCTCTGACCAAGGGTCAAAACACAAACAGACACAACCAGCAACAATGACAATAACAGCAATAACTAGCAACACAACAATAACAACAATAACAGTAGCACACGCTCGCGCACACACATACATGCAAACACACACACACACACAGTCATATGCACGCATATACACGCGCGCGCACGCACACACTAGCACGTACACACACACACACACACACGTGCTTGCGCGCGCACTCACACGCGCGCACACGCACACATACGCACGCACGCACGCACGCATGAACGAACGTACACACACAAAACGATCACATAAATAAACAAGTGTGTCAGATTTATGCATTTGTTTAGCTACCAATGTGTTGGTTTTCGATATTAACAACACCCACCCCCTCACCTAAAAGAAGAAACAAAATCCTTAAGCTGAGATACTGCATTAATAAATCAATTACTCGATTAATGAATAGCAAAATCAGAAAAAAGAGATGAATAAATGAACAAATAATCAAAACGAAATACATGAATAAATAAATCAATAACCACACACACACACACACACACATACACACACACAACACACACACACACACACACACACACACACACACACACAAGCAAATATTATCTACAGGGGGGAAGAAACCTGTCAATAATTCACACCTGAAGTCTCTGGGATGAACTCCCTGCATTAAATCAAATCAATCCACACTTGTTGGCAGATTCATGGAAGGGAGTTAATTGGGCGGAGATAACTGGCCAGTCCAAAGCGCTAGGCAGATGTCTTGGAGATGGCAGGCATAGATTCATATTTTAACCCTGCAGAGCAATGACAGTCAGCTGAATTGAACAGCTCAGGTCGCAGTCAGGTCAGCTAATCGAGCGCAGCTAAAGACACCGACGCCATTAATGTTATAGAATGAGTATAGCCACCTGTTGTGTCCCTTCTTTTTCATACACGTGCGCGCGCGCACACGTGTATGTGTGTGTTATGTTTTGTGTTCTTTTTATTTCGAGAATAACAAAATAAGCACTTATGTGTTTGTTTTTATATCCATTCCCGTGTGGATGTAGTTTTGTAAATGTTGTCATCTGTTCTTGATGGCACGCAAGGCCTACTCTTCCAAAACTCCTGGGACTATATATCTATATATATATATTTATTTATTTATTTCTTTATATCTATATCTATATATATTGTGTGTGTGTGTGTGAGAGAGAGAGAGAGAGAGAGAGAGAGAGAGAAGAGAGAGAGAGAGAGAGAGAGAGAGAGAGAGAGATCCAAGCGGACGCTATTTTACTTCAACTTCTGCTGCCTGTGCAAGCACTCAGGGTCTGGAAATGTCTGGGTTATCCTTGTTAACCAGTTAAGACAAGCCCATTGGCTGGGTACAGACTTCAATGATCTCCCTTTCATCTTCTCATATAAAAAGGATCTCTGAACATAAGGAACGAAGATGCATTAGCTATATATATATCTATATATATATATATATATATATATATATATATATATATATATATATATAGTTCATTCTAAACATATTTCCTCTCTTTCTATTTTCATCTTCTGCTGGCAGCAGTGGTAGGCCACAAGAATATCTGCTTAAACCAAGGGCTGCAATAGTCACTTCTAAATAATGAAAAATGCCCTGCTGTTATGTGCCACAAAGGGTGAGTAAGCTTTCTAATCGCCCCCGGGACCTCTGAAAGTACTCAACCAGGAGCCAAAATTCGAGTCAGGTCAGTCCAAAGGTAAAGTCCTTACTCAATAATACCACAAACGCTGCCTTTTACGTTTTTGTGTCTTTTTTATCATGTGGTAATTTTTTGATTTTGTTTCTGATGAATCTTCGACACAAATCATTTTTATGAGAATGAAGTTGTAATTGGCTACCTGACCTAGTTGTTCTCCGATATATATATGTGTGTGTGTGTGTGTGTGTGTGTGTGTGTGTTTCTCGCGCTAACGCGTGTGCACATGTGCCCATCTACTCCAGATCTCTCATACTAACAGTGAAATAAAAGGAAAAAAACAAACGGTGTCACAACATCTGTAAACACATATAAGGCTAAGGTGGGAAAACCCTTGGGTAAATACAAGACGTTCTACAGTTGCATACAGTCGAAACAACAAACAAGACAAAACATTGGATTATAAAACTTCCGATGGAAAAAAAAGAACTACCCATGCCCGAACTTGTTGATCAGTATTTAGACACATCCGTCTCTGTTCTTTACTTTCTAAGACCAAGTCCACGTCAGCACCCAAACCCTAAAAAAACAAACAAATAAAACTTACGTCTAATTTCCTCGGAGTCTTATCACTCCTATGTGTGTGCACGCGTGAGTGTGTGTGTGTGTGTGTGTGTGTGTGTGTGTGTGTGTGTGTGTGTGTGTGTGTGTGTGTGTCTCTCTCTCTCTCTCTCTCTCTCTCTCTCTCTCTCTCTCTCTCTCTCTTTCTCTCTCTCTCAAAAATCATATCCTAATGTTTCTGGTAAGAAGAGATTTCCGGGAAGTACATTTTGAGACATTTACTGCAATTCCTTTAACCTTTTGAAAAGGAAAAGCTGAAAGTGTCCACGGGTTGAGGAGAAAAGATACTGTACCTGATTATCTACCCTTTACAGTTTGGCTCCCAGCAAACAATTTTTGGCATGCTGCTTGAATTGAAAACGGGCTTCCTGTTATAAGTAAGCCTCCTTTAAGTTGTGTTGCATTTCTGCAATCCATTAAAGCTTTTGACAACAAAAATAATCATTATATTCAGTTACAGAAAATCGATATCAACACTGACAGCTTAAAAATCAGTTGCGTTTTTTTGTAAAGAAATATATCTTAAGAGAGATATATGAGAAATACAACAATTTTTCAGAAGAAAAAACACCCTTGAGTTACCTAGGGATCAATTTTATGTCGACTTTTCTTCAGCCTAACCTATAGTGTGTGTGTGTGTGTGTGTGTGTGTAGAGAGAAGAGAGAGAGAAGAGAAGAGAGAGAGAGAGAGAGAGAGAGAGAGAGAAGAGAGAGAGAGAGAGGAACAAAGCATTAGCCAGGGACATCTTAAAGTGATCACACATTGCGACCCCTCCCTCCTTAAAAAGAAACCCCACACTTGCAGAATAGTGCCAACGACGATAGCATTACGCTTATAAACATTGCATGCAGCAATACACTCTACATATTGCTTAAATATGGGTGCATCGCTGCTGGGTAATCATGTAAGGAGACACAATAAGCGGTCATTAACAGACATTCATAAACAATGCCCATGGGGAAATGTGTTGCCTTTGACAGTTTCTCTTTTTCTTGTTTCCATGAACAAGGTGAAACATTACCTTTTGGCGAGCTGAGAGAGAGGTGGTTGGAGGGATAGCTTGTAGCATTAACAATCAATTTACAACAAAACCGACCCAAAAGGGTTTGATATAAAGAGATTTAATCTGCATAGAAAAACAGACAGATAGAGGCTGCACATGCACGCACGCATGCACGCACGCTCGGAAAGACACAAACGAAAGTACGCACGCACGCATACACAAGCACACACGCACACAAGTTGAGACAAAGACTTTGGTGACTGCCATGTTTACGAGTCTGGATATTCTACGCTCATTTTTGTGTCTCTCCCAATCGTGATCTTGTGTCATCATCATCATCATCATCGTCGTCATCATCATCATCATTCCAATCATTATCATCATCACCACCATCATCATCATCATCATCATCATCATCATCATCACAATCATCAATATAATAATCACAATCATCATAATCACCACAATCATCATCGTCGTCAATATCATCATCACCACCATCATGATCACAACCATCATGGTCGTCGTCGTCGTCGTCGTCGTCGTCATCATCATCATCATCATCATCATCATCATCATCATCATCATCATCATCACTTCCACCATCATCACCACCACGACCACCACCACCACCACCATCGCCACCACCACCACCATCATCATCATCATCATCATCACCACTTTCACCACCATCACCGCCATCACCGTCACCATCATCATCATCATCATCTCCCCCCTCCCATCTCCCTATCTCTCGACCCCCTACCACCTCTCTCTCTCTCTCTCTCTCTCTCTCTCTCTCTCTCTCCTCTCTCTCTCTCTCTTCTCTTTCTCTCTGTCTCTCTCTCTCCTCTCTTTCTTGTAACTATTTTCAGCTGATTTGGGACAGTTTCCGACCTACTTCTAGCACTCAGGTTGTCCCCCTGTGCTGTTGTGGGGGCTTCATCTGCTCTGTCGTTGTTTTTCCTGTGCCTGTGCTAGAGAGACGCCTAAAGGCTGGCAAGTATTTCACTACGAGGAACATGATAGTTTAACAGAAAACTGCATAGTTACAAGTGTTATGAATAAGCTTGACATATCATAGGAAAGACATGCAAGTTTGAATAACAACCAACCGGTGACTCGAGGAAAAAAATCATGATGGAGACGAAATTACAATTGTAAGGGAAACAGAAATAAACTGTATAATTATAGAATCATCATCATCATCAGTCCCGTGACCTTGGCGGTCGTGGAGGATACACGAAAGATGATGCCGTGGTAAGCCTCCTTCATCCATCTCGGTCCTCGGCTCTGCGCAGTAGTGCCGAGTCATTCATCATAGAATACATAGTAACATAGATAAAGTCCTTCGGATGAGACTATAAACCGAGGCCCCGTGTGCAAACGCATGAGAACATCTTGCGCACACGTTAAATCCTGTTCCGCTTTTCGAAAGAGTAGGCCATCGTGTGCCGGTGGGAACAGATGACAAAATTTACAAAACCGCATACACACGGGGACTGGATGTAGAAAAAAGCACATGAGTGCTTATTCCATTATCCTCGATTTTAAAAAAAAAGTCATCTGAGCGCTTTGATTTGTTGCTTTACAAGATTCAGCGCTATATAAATTCCATACATTATTATTATTATTATTATTATTATTATTATTATTATTATTATTATTATTATTATTATTATTAATAGTAGTAGTAGTAGTAGTAGTAGTAGTAGTAGTAGTATAATCATTATTATTATTATTATTATTTTTTATTTATTTATTTTTTTTATACTACAGAAAATTAGCTGTCAAGAACTAAAACAGAGAATCGCTGCTTAAATTGACACACAGAAATAGAGCGGAAAACGGTTAACTGAAAACACACAAGGACAAATATTAGCACCGAGATCAACAATAACCCCAAATAAGCCGTATTGTTCACAACGCTTGTTATCCTCACACATTCTCAGTCAAAATAGAATAATATTATCAGGTAAAAAATAAACAAAACAAATACTTCTTGTTTAAAAAAATAAAACTAAATATAGTTGCACACGTTTCCATTCGATTCTGCGTATTTCCTATGCTTTCCTTTAAAAAAAAAAGTCAAGAATTCTAAATGAGACACGAAGACAGACACAGACAGATACAAAGTAGCAGAGGCGAACAAAGACAGAGACAGCCAGGCAGACAAACAAAGACATATACAAAGTGGCAGCGGCGAACAGAGACAGAGACAGCCAGGCAGACAAACAAAGACATATACAAAGTGGCAGCGGCGAACAGAGACAGAGACAGCCAGGCAGACAAACAAAGACAGATACAAAGTGGCAGCGGCGAACAAAGACAGAGACAGCCAGGCAGACAAACAAAGACAGATACAAAGTAGCAGCGGCGAACAAAAACAGAGCCAGACAAACAAAGACAGATACAAAAATGGCAAGGGCGAACAGAGACAAAGACAGACAGACAGACAAAGACAGAGACAGAAAAACTCCGACACAAAATGGCAGAGGGGAACAGAGACAGAGGGAGAAAACCATGCAGTCACACTGGGGTGTCGGCAGACAAAGCAGGCACCAGAGTAGTACCAGGGCCTCACTGGAAAGGAGACCGCTGAACAGTTCCAGCTAACCACAGTGATAAGCGGGTGCTGTAATGAAGCCCACATCGTGGCTGGGGAAAGCGAGAGATTAAGGAGAGTAGCCAGACACATAAAACAGGGTAATTAACTCAAACTAGCGTTGCCTGTGTCTGTCTATCTATCTACCTACCTACCTACCTATCTCTGTCTGTCTGTCTGGCTGTCTGGCTGTCTGCGTTGCCTGTGTCTGTCTATCTATCTACCTACCTACCTACCTATCTCTGTCTGTCTGTCTGGCTGTCTGGCTGTCTGTCTGTCTGTCTCTGTCTTTCTCTGTCTCTGTCTCTCTCTACCTATCTCTGACTGTCTGTCCCTTTCTCTTTCTCTCCGTGTCTCTCTCTACCTATCTCTGACTGTCTGTCTGTCTGTCTGACTGTCTGTCTGTCTCTGTCTCTCTCTCTCCCCCTACCTATCTCTGGCTGTCTCCTTCTCTCTCCCTCTCTGTCTCTCTCTCTGTCTCTCTCTCTGTCTCTGTATCTCTGTCTGTCTTTCTCTCTCTGTCTATGTCTCTCTCTGCCTCTGTCTGTCTGCTGTCTGTCTCCGTCTGTCTGTCTGTCTGTCTACCTGCCTGCCTCTCTCTCTTCTCTCTCTCTCTCTCTCTCTCTCTCTCTCTCTCTCTCATCTCTCTCTCTCTCTCTCTCTCTCCCTCAGTGGCTCCCGTTGCTTGGCTGCCAACAAGACTTCCCGAAGTCGGAATGTGGCTACCTTAATAGTAGATTTTTTTTTAAGGATTGCATATACACAAAACCTCACCATTGGCGAACCTTAGAGCTCTAGTCGAGGAACGTCCAAGTCAAAACAAAAACAAAAACCATGTGCAATCAGGAAGCGGGAAAACAGACTGGCAACTACGCTTTGGACAGAGAAAGGTATGACTTTGAAAGCTGGTGATTTTTTTTTTCTCTAGAAAAAAAAGGATGGTGTTCTTGGGAAGGAAGGGGGTAAAAAGGAAGAAACACATACATTATCTTCAAAATTCGTCTGTCTTTTTAAGTTAGATTGATGATAAAGCTTGAAGATTATCTTTTTTTTTTAAAGATAGAGTTTCTTTTAAAGATATACTACAACAAGGACTACAAACACTCCCTTGTAATTGCGTCAAGCCCTGTAATTGCCCTTCATGGGATAATTAAAGTCTTTTTGACTTGACTTGACTTGACTCCCTTCTCTTAGAAGCAAGTGAGTGATAAATTGCGATTGAATAAAGAAAAAAAGAGCCTCCGACGACAGAATGCGGCTACCTGAATGGTGGGTAAAGAAAACCCAAAACTGTTGCATACTTACAATCTCACCATTGATGAACCCAGGCGGTCTAACCGAGGAACGAAAAAAAAAAGACTGAGAAAAAGCCTCTAATGACAAAAAAAGCAGAAGACAAAGTCTATTTGTGCGATACGATGTGTAGAACTTGTATCATGTTAGGCGGTGGAGAGACGAAGAATAACACTGTTTTAATAATTATGATTTCGAGCTCTACCGACAGGACAAACCATGCAAATCTTAAGGCCTGTCCTGTGACTAATCATGACCTCAGACACCGCTTACAGCATGCTTTACCACCTTTCCTCAAATACTAACAAAACACACACACACACACACAACACACACCTACACACACACAACACACATGCAGAACATCTTGCGCACACGTTAAATCCTGTTCCGCTTTTCGGAAGAGTAGGCCATTGTGTGCCGGTGGAAACAGATGACAAAATTTACAAAATCGCATACACACGGGGACCGGATGTAAAAAAGCACATGAGTGCTTATTCCATTATCCTCGATATATAAGAATAAATAAATAAATAAATAAATAATAAATAAAATAAATAACACACACACACACACAGATTAAAACAAAACAAACCAGAAGTAAAACAAAAAATGACAAAAGATAAAACCTGCTAGCAAAGTATCAGCTTTGTTAGGAAAAAAAATCCCAGCACAGAAGGAGTAGATAATAATCGCATAAACAATGCAAGTAAGAGTAAAAGAAAGAAAAAAAGAACAAAGCAGTGAACCCGAAAACCCCAAATAAAAACATTTCATCCAGACACATACTCGTAAATCAGCATATAAGCACGTTTCTACCTCTCCTTTTTCTCCCCTGAGTCCATATCTCTATCTGCCAGTATTAAAGGGCATTTAGTACCAACGTCCATCTGGGATTACTGCCCTTCCATGTCTGCCTGTCTGTCTATCTGCCTGTCTGTCTGTCTGTCTGTCTGCTGACTGTATGTCTGTCTGTCTGTCTGCTGACTGTATGTCTGTCTCTGTCTGTGTCTGTGTCTGTCTGCTCTCTCTCTCTCTCTCTCTCTCTCTCTCTCTCTCTCTCTCTCTCTCTCTCTCTCTCTCTCTCTCTCTCTGACTCTGACTCTTTCTCTGTCTGTCTCCTTCTCTCTCTCTCTCTCTCTCTCTCTCTCTCTCTCTCTCTCTCTCTCTCTCTCTCTCTCTCTCTCTCTTTGCTTTCCTCTTTGCTTTAAAGCAGTTTTTAGGCTTAGATAGACGTACACCTAATGATTTTGTTTATAGTGAAACTAATAGATACCCTCTCTCTGTTAATGCTGCTGTAAGATGCATTAGATATTGGATTTAAGATTCTGCATAAATGAGAGCAGGCTACCTTTTAAATCCTACAAGATGCTTTATGATCTAGATGTCAAAGGGAAAAAAAAACTGGGCAACGAAAATACGTACCTGTTTGTGGAACTCGGGTTTGGATTTGTTTGGCTCAATCAGGAGTCGGAAATTGTAGAGAGTTTATTAACGCTTCAGGCAAAGATTGATTGACTGCCGATGGCAGCAATGGAGTGATCATATACAAAACAGTAAAAGATTCAAATGTACAGAAAATTTATAAGTTCGCATGATGTCAAAAACCCTTTTCTAAAACTTGATATGGGTATACATTTGAAAAGAATTATGTCTAAGTTTAGACTTGGTGTATCAGATATAAATGTTTCAAAAAATTCAGATACAGAGAACATATATTGACGACCTCAGGCTGCTATGCCCATTTGTAAGCAAGCACCGGAGGATGAAGTACATTTTTTGTGTGCTGTCCAGTTTTGAGGAGTTAGGCAGAACTACATCCCAGTTAAATATAGTAGACAGCCTAATTTATTTAGACTCTTTTTACTCCTGGCATCAAGTCATCCTGAGGTTGTGCGCACCCTCACTTTATATTTGTGTAGAGCTTTCAGAATAAGAGAGATAATTTTTATCCTAAGTGATATTTTTGTAGCTGACTTTTTGTTATACAGTAACATGTTGTCTTTTGTGGGTTTTTTTTTTGGTTTTTTAAACCAAAAACTAAGCAGTTCGGAAACCCCCCTTCGTGTATGGGCCAATGCCTTTTTGTGAATAAATCATTCGAGTTCGAGTTCGAGTTCGAGTTCGAGTTCGAGTTTCTCTCTCCCCTCTCTCTCTCGATCTCCTCTCTCTCCTCATCTCTCTCTCTCTCTCCCCTCTCATCTCTCTCTCTCTCTCTCTCTCTCTCTCCTCTCTCTCCCCTCTTTCTCTCCCCCCTCTTACTCTGACTCTTCCCTGTCTGTCTGTCTCCCTCTCTCTCTCCCCTCTTACTCTGACTCTTTGTCTGTCTGTCTGCCTGCCTGCCTGTCTGTCTCCCCCTCTTTCTCTCACTCACTTCTTACACATTCTAACATATGTGATTCACTGAGTAGAAGCCTTTCCCAATATCAGCAGAATACCACACGAAGCTCAAATTTCCTATTTTAACGCGCTTGTTCTGATAGATACCGTATGAATACTCGATCTATTGTACATGGCCTGTCTTTAAACCGGGCACACACAGCAACTGTTTCCTCTCCCTCCTCGTCTGTTCATTTCGTTAGACTCTTGTTGAGCTCCGAGTCGCTTTTGAGCTCTGATTCCTGTTTCTGTGGCTTCTTCTGGAATTATGATGCGATTGTAACACTGCCCGGACTCATAAACCTCTCTGTGGACGAAAGACCGGGGATGGGATAGCCTAGTGGTCAGAACATTGCGCTCGCAATCTGACGACCCGGGTTCGATTCCCGTTCAAGGGGATAGGCTCCTCTGGAGTTAACATCAGTGCAGACTCCACTCTCCCCCAAAGTCCTTCGGATGATACTATAAACTTAGGTCTCGTGTGCGAACGCACGCAGAACATCTTGCGCATACGTTAAGTCATGTTCCGCTTTTCATAAGAGTAGGCCACTGTGTGCCTGTGGGAACAAATGACAGAATTCACAAATCCGCATACACACGGGACTAGATGTAAAAAAGCACACAAGCGCTTATTCCATTATCCTCGATATACAAGAATTAAAAAAAAGATAAATCAAAAGAGATCAAGAGGCCTTACAGGAGGCGTCAGAAGACGCCTGATTTAAGAGGGTTAAAATCGATCCTACTTCACTCTTATATAATTTTACCAACTGTGCTATCTGTGAAACCAAAAGAAATGAGCCTTACTTCGATGAATCACAGGCCAGAGTTTATTCTTTTTTAAAAAATCTGAATACAAGGATTCGTGCTTACTTTGTTTTATTGAAACCTGGTCTAGTGATGTTATCAATGATGAGAGTGTGGCTTCGAATGGTATAGGGAAGCGGTCTAGAATGGGTAGAGAGCAAGAAGAGAGTGGGGAAAACAAGGTAACTGTGGTGTGTGCCTGCACATGATTGAAAGTTGGTGGGCAAGAGCGAAGGTGAAAGTGAGAGAACGAGTGCGTGGTGTAGATGTTGGTTTGTCAGTATCACTGCGTGCTGGATACCTGCGCTAGGAGTTTGGCCAAGTGTTGGTGACTGCCTTGTGTGTTAGTCTGTCTGTGCTATATTCCCGCTTTGGGGTTTGCTGACACAGCGCGCCAACTGCTGTCATCACCAGCTCCCGACCCATCCTGTTTTGTGCTGGATGATTTTGCCACTGTGAATTAAAATGTCATTTACCTGCTTTCGCGGGACGGGATAGCTCAGTGGTCGGAGCACTCGCTTTCCCCCAGCCAAGTTAAGCAGCGTCGAGTGTGGTTACCAATTGGATGGGTGACCATTTTCGCGCCTTGGCTTCAGTACAGTTCCCCCAGTTCACCCAGCTGTAAATGGGTAGCTGCCTTCTTTATGGTCAGGGAAGGTAAAGCAGCGAGGGAAACGACATGGGCGCCGCCCTAATTACGCTGGCCCTAGAGAAGTGAGGTCTCTGATGCCTCGCTCCCCTACGACCTTAATATAGGTTATGGGACACCTTTACCTGTTTTACCTTTTTTACCTGCTTTCAAACAACACATGACTTTTATTACTCCCCAAACTTGAAGTTTTAGACACATGCTTTGGAAACATTTCAGATGGATTTAAATCTGTTGTTCTCTTACCATCGGCACATCAAAACACAACACAGTTCACACCATGGCTGCATATAAACACACAGTTAGAACTGACCCTATTGTGGAAAAAAACAACAATTGAACGTATGAACAAATGGGAGTGTGGAAGAATTGAAAGGTTGCAGGTGTTTTTTTTCTTTCCTCTCGAGCGCGTAGTATAGATACCCTTATCACAAAACCTATCCTTGAATCCTTGAGACTGGAAAACCGGATTGGGCTAATTACTTCCCTTCGTTCCCATCGCCCAGAACACGGGGATGCTGCTGGTCAGCTTCATCCTGACCACTATCTGCCCCTGACATCCTGACTACCCCCGCCTCTGAGACCCTGAGCCTTTGCCCTATCGTTTATCGATGGTCTGGGTCAAGGTGTGTGAAGAACACAGCCTCCTAGGCCCCTGGAGGGCAGGAGGAAGTAATGAAGGAGTAAGTAGCTTCCTAGCACTAGGGAGTGGTGGAGAGGTCATTAAGACGAAGCTGTTAGCGCGAAACACTAATACCTCGCAGTGTATGTGTTGGGAAATGCGATGTGGACTTTGCTACGAGAGTACAGGATTGTTTCACTTTGTTCCTGAGCAGTGTATACATAGAACGACCAACTTTGTAATAAAAATATTTACACTGCAAAAAAAAATTCACAGGATTTACTTGTTAACATAGCCGCGCAAATACTTGGGACAAATACTGTTAGATTTGAGTGTCATTTCACTTTGAACTAATAACCCTTTAAAAAAAACTATTCTGAAAACTCGGAATGAAGGAAAGTAAAATTGTGTTGCTTTTTTCTGGAACATGGGCATAAAGGGAAGTAGCTACTCATAGAAATGTGCAGACGAAAGAGAGAAGAGTGTGCTGGGTGGACTGTTTCTTGATTGAAATAAAAGCGTTGTTGAAGCGACAGATGTTGTGCATGCATATACTTTTTTGTGTGAAAATCTTGTTACACAGCAAAAACATACATGTGACAATACTCCAAAACAACAAGCACTTGATGATGAAGTCATTAAAACCATATTTTAACGAAAACAATATCGTATTTCGGAGCAGTTATAGAATGATAGGTAGAGAAGCATAAACGAAACTTCAGTAAAAACAAAACTGCGGAGGGCAACAATGTGCACAAGCAAAACATCAACGAACACTTTTGAGGGGTATTTTGGCAGATGCATGGAGGGGTGGAGGTTTTTTCAGGGCAGACAAACTAAACAATTTCAACACAAATAATGACAACAGACCAAGAGAAATGTCTTGTCTAATCAACCCAATACATTATATTGCCGCTTTGAGCGTGGTGGTCTTAAACATGGGTTGAATAATGTCTTTTCAACCTTCAAAAACGTATGTGTTAATGGTATCAATGATAATAGCTGTATTGTTCATGCAAAAGAAGTCATGCTGGTTTAAAAACCCAACAGAAAACCCAAACTGCAATTAAAGAAATGTGTGGGTGTGGATGATATCGGTGGACTGTTGGTGAACACTTGTTCTGAACAATAGTGTCATGGTTTAAGTGCTCTGTTATCTTTTCTTTAAAACAAAATGCTATATACCTAGCCTCTGTTAAAAAAAAGTCAGTTATCTTCCATGTACCCCAAAATAGCCTTCCCAAGTCTACATGATCACCGACATGTGGCTCTCACTCCAGTAATGATGAAATGCTTCCGACGACGTATTCTAAAACGTGTTGTTCTCTGCATTTCTTCTTACCTATACCATCTTTTATTTAAACACATGATGCTACAGTAGCCTGGCTACAGAATGCCTGCTATCACTTGGAACAACCTAGCGTGTTAGCATAACTTTATCAACTTCGCCTCTGTCTTCAATACCTTTGAGCGCCACTTCCTACTGGTATAACTGCTTTCACTGAACATCTGTCATCGGCTTTGTCTTTGGATTATGTACTTTTGACACATCGAGCAAAGTTTGTCCGATTTCAGAGGGCCATATCTACACAAAAATCTACTGGTAATGGAGCTCCTCAAGGCACCGTTTCGTCCCCTATCTTTTTTCACTCTTTACACCACTACTGCACTGGGTCGGATTTTACACCGTTGATGAATTAGTTTAATGACTCTGCTCTTGAGGATCTATCTTACTCACACATCACAAATCTTACATATGTCAAGGAGCTTTGCTCCTGATTTTAAAGTAGTTATCTGGATGTAAATATCAAAAATAATATAAAACAAAAAAACTGTTGTCTGGTTTTCGCAAGAAGGCAAGGTCTACAACAAATCCCCTACATTGATGTTATGAAAATAAAAAGTGCGCATGAATCTAAAACATTAGGAAGTATCATTGCTGACAAACTGGACTTTACTCCCCGTAAATATCTCACAAATAGTGCACGAACACGTGATAACCCGTTCTGATTTTTAGAAGAATCAGCCATTGTGTGCCGGTGGGAACTGTTGACATTTACAAAGTGCATACAAACTGGGACTTGATATAATTAACGCATGAATGCTTATTCCATTAATCTCGAAATAATAGACTAAAACGAAAGTAAAAACAAAAACAGAAATGAAGAATGAATAGAAAATGTCACGTTCGAAACTTTTTTCTCCAGCTCCTAAGTCTTAAAGTAAGCATTA
The DNA here is from genome assembly GCA_028751875.1 of Rapana venosa. NCBI lineage: Eukaryota > Metazoa > Mollusca > Gastropoda > Neogastropoda > Muricidae > Rapana > Rapana venosa. The sequence goes on from CM054151.1 coordinate 43,154,930, forward strand.
AGGGGATTTTGACAGATTGTTTTTCCAAAAAGTTTTGAACTTCATATCATCTTCAAATGAGTGCTGTTTGAGCATGTACGCAACACAAACGCACGCACACACACATCCACACACACACACACACACACACACGATGGATATATTTTCAGGATATTTTTTTATTTATTTGATTTGTATGATTTAACATTGTTCAGGGTTTTTTGTTTGTTTTGTTTTTAATTTTATATATGCATATATTATTGTCTTCTCTTGTCTTATTGTATGTTTTTTCATTGATTAGGTTTTTACTCTATGTCTGCATATATACTATCTTTTTTCTCTTTATTTTTCTTTAGGTAGATGGCTTGATAAAGAAAATGCACTGCTTATTCAATGTACCATCTGAAAATAACAGTTTAACTTTGACTTTGACTTTCACACACACACAAATAATAATAATAATAATAATAATAATAATAATAATAATAATAATAATAATAATAATAATAATAATAATAATAATATAGAAATTAAAAGAATATATTTTTTAAATGAATAAACACACACACACACACACACACACAGACACACACACGCACTGGCATATTGGGCCTTGTCTCACATAGGAAAAAGGAAGGGGGAACCCAGCACACTTAACAAACCGAAACTAACCAAAGACTCTCACACACACACACCACACACACACACACACACACACACACACACACACACACACACACACACACACACACACACACACACACACACCACACACACACACACACACACACACACACACACACACACACACATACACACACACGCACGCGCGCGCACGTACACACACATACAAACAGCAAAAAACCCAAACCGTCAGACAAAAAGACATATCAGACAGGCACATGAAACACACCCTCCTCACTCAAGTCATCATGCCAGAATCAAATCACTGTCCACAGACATTTATTTCCGTGGGAAGAGTGTTGGGGCATAACATACAGACCAAGCCACAAGAATGACCCCATTTCTCTCTGAACACCTCGAGCAGGTGTCGGAGCACGGCACTGAATTGTAAACCAATATGCCTGTGGTCGTGCCATCCACACCAGCATCGGTTCGCAGGTCTCCTCTTTTATATATATAATAACCCCCCCCCCCCCCACCCCCCCCACCCACCTGAGGAAGGCGAAAGCCGAAATATTGGGGAACATTTATTATGCTGGTTGTTATGCTTTCACTTTGTGTGGTATATATATACATACATATATATATATATATATATATATATTCAATACACCATATATAATTGAGATTGACATCATTCCATCACGTCATTATAATACTGCCCCCCCCCCCCCCAATCCCCACGAGGAAGGCGAAAGCCGAAATATCGGGGAACATCTATATATGTAGCTTGTTATGCTTTCACTCTGTGAGAGAGAGAGAGAGAGAGAGAGAGAGAGAGAGAGAGAGAGAGAGATATATATATATATATATATATATATATATATATATTTATATAGATAGATATAGATAGATAGATAGATAGATAGATAGATAGATAGATAGATAGATAGATAGATAGATAGATAGAGATATAGATATATATATATATATATATAGACATATATAGATATATAAAGCCGGGTGGGTGATTTACCGTTTGAGCAGTATGCTGTCCGTGAGTTTGCATACAGGGTCTTGGTTTATAGTATCAGGGAAATGATGTTCAGTGAAATATAGCCTGTGTACATGTTAACCTCAGGGGTTTATCTGTGTTGTTAAATATTAGCACTTAGGGCTGTTTGTTTGTATGTTTGTTTTCAGGGTGGCGAGATGCACGGATTTCTTCTTGGATTACATTATATGATGGCGTTGTGAAAGTGGGTTTAATGTGGGTAGCACCACATACCCACATTTCCTGTTTGTGATATTTCTAAATAGCATGTTCCCTCGGAGGTGGAAGGGGGAGGGGGGTTCTTGAGAAAGTTATGTAAATCTGAAAGTCTTGTATGGTACTTTTCTGCACAGACTCAAACCAGCGCCCTAAGTTATCATGAGATCTGAAGCACAAAGTTATATCCACTAGATTATCTTGCCACGGGTCTCACTTTGTTTTCGTGTCTATGTTTGCTGCTCTTCTTATTATTCCGTGATTTTGACTTTGTCTTGTCTGTGCTGGTCGTAAACTCTTAGGTTCTTAACGGTGGCACAATGCATTTTCGCTCAAATGGCAGACAAAACAGTAGATGCTGTCTGTGAGGTAGGAAGAGAAAGAAGAAGAAGAAGAAGAAGAAGAAGAAGAAGAAGAAGAAGAAGAAGAAAGAAGAAGAAGAAGAAGAAGAAGAAGAAGAAGAAGAAGAAGAAGAAGATGATGATGATAATGGTAATGATGGTGGTGGTAGTGATGATGATGGTAATGATGGTGGTGGTAGTGATGATGATGTTGATGATGATGATGATGATGATGATGATGATGATGATATTCTGTTTAAACCAAGACTTCTAGTTCAAACAGGATCAACTCTGCAACTTTCTGCTTTCCGCTGAAGTGCAGTGCCTCTGAAGCAACAACCCACCATCCTGTGTATCTCTTCTATTGGTTGCAGCAAAGAGTATGGAGGAAGTATTTCATTTCCAACACACGTTGATGACATGTAATGCAAACTTGTCAGGCCAATGCATACAATGTCATTCTAACGTAATTAAGTAACTTACTGAAATTATGTATCACTTCATGGTAGGCAATATCATTACTTTTGAGTTTCATATCTCTCTGTGTGTCTCTCTCTCTGTCTCTGTCATTCTCTGTCTATCTCTGTCTTTCTCGCTTATGATAGAAAGATACAGCCAATATTGGCATATTAGCACACACACACACACACACACACACACACACACACACACACACACACGTGAGTGCACCTGCTCGCACACATGCATTCACCTTCATGCGCTTGATGTAATGCAACTATGAGTACTGATCCAAATTTCCTCTCATATTATTCATTTCCAGCCATCCATAGCTTATGAATCCTGCAACACAATCACAGTTTCTCTTAATCACTTCCTTGATGTCTGCGGGAGAAAGCATCACAACACAGGAAAATATTGATAAAAAAACCCTCACTTTTCATCTTTTGTTGGTGTTTTGGATTATGTTATTTGGATTTTTTTTTGGTAATGTTTCCTAAGGGGTTTTTAGTTGTTCACTATTTTTTTAACATATAGATCAATAGAAGATCTAACTCTTTTATGTCCACCTACATAAAGAAATATGTTTATCCACTGCACTACATGATATTACAAACCAAATATTGTCATTAAACATTGCATGACAGTCCTTTAAACACGTGTACTTCATATTTAAAAATTATGTCCTCCTTTTTTCAGCCCAGCACTATTATATCAGTATTCATTCAAATCTATACAGA
>CM054151.1:43165842-43200842 GCA_028751875.1 Rapana venosa
GAGTTGCTCACCCGAGGTGGCAACCACCACAACGTCCCTCCAACGACCGTCCCCCCCGACCCTCCAACCCCAAGGGCTCTGGCACAAACTCCCCACAGGCACAGAAGTGTATGGGGAAATCGAATCTGAGGTCACCCTGAGACCAGAGCAACTGGAACTACCCAATCAGATGCTATCATTTTTATTGCATGATAATCAATGACAATGAGGGTGAGGTAACGGAGCTGCTGTGGAAGTGCATGTGTATTGAGACTACTTGACAGGGATGTACGATAGGCTTACTATCATAATAGTAACCTCCCTCTCTCTCTTCGCCAAAAGCTTTCTTATGACATGTTTAAATCCAGTCTCAAGACATATTTATTTCAAACCTAAGATTTTCCTCTCCTGCTTCGTCTCATAGCTTTCCCTGCCTTCAACAGCCGAGATTCTATTGCCCTGTGACCTCTGTGTGTGTGTGTGTGTGTGTGTGTGTGTGTGTGTGTGTGTGTGTGTGTGTGTGTGTGTTTGTGTGTGCGTGCGTGCATGCGTGCGTGCGTGCGTGCGTGCGTGTGTGGGTGCGTGCGTGCACATTTGCACTTGTTGGAACTATTAATTGTTACTCGTCGTATGTCCGTGTAAGGATGAGTTGAGTGCAAGCGCTTTGATGTTTTTGCAAGGTATAGTGCTATAGAAATTCCATTTAGTAGTAGTAGTAGTAGTAGTAGTAGTAGTAGTAGTAGTAGTAGTAGTAGTAGTAGTAGTAGTAGAAGTAGTAGTAGTAGTAGTAGTATATCCCGGCGTCAACCGGGCCCGATAAATACAACCACCTGCCGTGTCGGTCAATAAATGTGAGCAACACTCTCAAACTTTCATCCATAAAAATGAATGAAGCTCCACTGTGTGGTCCCAGTCTTCCCACTGAGCCCACAGCACACTCACTCTGGGTAAGAGCCCGCCGAAGTCCGAAAAATCCCTATGACTCTTATGGGATTCGACCCCGCGAAATTTTCAGTCCGAAACCCAAGGCGCTAACCACTACGCCATGGCGGCTGGTACATTTTAGCTGTGACTTCAAATAAACAAGGACATTTTGTTTTTTATTAAATTCTCACAGTACCAACAAAGGGAAATCTAACCAATGTTTGTGCTTGTGCGCATTATTTGAAATATTATTGAACATTGGACAGATTTTGTCTCTAATAATATTTATGAATATGACATATGGCAGATATATCTTGGAACAAAATCCAATTTTCTTTTCCATTATTTCCGCGGTCGCTGCAGGAAGGAACATTCTTTAAGAAGGACATCGTTTGTAAATCAATTACGCAGTACTGATTTCCTTTGTTGTCCATCTTTTCTCTCTGGTTATCGTTCTGAATCTGTCTAATGTATCCTTCCCTGTTTTCTTGTCCCTTTTCTTCATTTGTTTTATATTTCTTTTCTTTCTTACTTTCCTTAATTCTTTCTGTCTTTCTTTCTTTCTTTGTCGCTTGCTTGTTCTCTGACCACCATTCTTTATTTCATTCTCTGAATCGTTTTTTCTCTTTTCTCCTTTTCTTTCTTTCTTTCTTTCATTTTTCTTTCTTTTTTATCTTTCCTTTTTTTTCATTCTTTTTTAGGTTTTCCCTTCTTATTTGTTCTCTTTTTTCCTTCCTTCCTTTCTTTCTTTCTTTCTTTCTGTCTGTCTGTCGGTCTGTCTTTCTTTCTCCCTTTCTTTCATTTCATTTCTTCCTTCCTTCCTTCCTTCCTTCTTTCGTCCCTTCCTTCCTTACTTCCTTTCTTTCTTTTTTTTTCAATTTGTCCGCCTTTCTTTTTTATCTGTTTCTTTTTTCTTTCTTTCTTTCTTTGTCTCTTTCTTTCTTTTTTTCTTTCGTTTCTTTCTTACTGTGTATTGTCCTTTTCATCCTCCTCACTTGCCTTCTACTTCATATAAAAAATGGTCATGCTGACCTGCGGAAAAATACTCAACTCTTCCACAAGCAGTCTATTTTTTTTAAGGCTCGAAGTCTGACCCATCAACCTGTGCATGTATGTGCTGTCAAGAATGAAGATTTATTTCAAGAAAACACTAAGGAGAACATGAAATCCATCCAACAAAGCCACAACTTGCGGACGTGGGCGTGCGAAAAACACTCACAACACAAACTCACCCACAAATGGAAAGCAGAAAGGAAAGCACAAATTATAGACATGAAAAGCGAAAGACCAATCACAATACAGGAAGGGCACAGCAAATTAACACAATGCCTGAATGCATTACCAGCAATCAACTGTATATCTCTCTCTCTCTCTCTCTCTCTCTCTCTCTCTCTCTCTCTCTCTCTCTCTCTCTCTCTCTCTCTCTCTCTCTCTCCCCTGCACATCACGCGCAACGCAAAGACATCCACACACACACACACACACACACACACGCGCGTGCTCACACATAATATAGGACAATTCGCTCGCGATCTGCAGACCCTGGTTCGAATCCCATTCAAAGGGATATTTTCCCCTGGAGTTAGCATCAACGCTGACTCCGACACCCCCCCACCCCCCCAAAAAAAAACCCCAACCAAACAAAACAAACAAAAACACACACACAACAAAAACAACAAACCAGCAACAACACCCCCCAACAAACAACAACAACAAACAAACAAAAAACCACACACACAAAACAACAACAACAACAACAAAACAAAAAACCAAAACAAAAAAAATAACTTCCGTCAGATGAAACTATAAACTGAGGTCATGTATGCAAATGTGGGGACCGATGACAATATTTACAAAACTGCATACACACACACACACACACACACACACACACACACACACACGATTGTTATTTCCATTATCCTCGAGATATAAAATAAAAGAAGAAATAAAACATTATTATTATTATTATTATTATTATTATTCTTATTGTTGTTGTTGTTGTTGCTATTGTTATAACAACAATTATAATATAATAATAATTATTGTAATTATTATTATTTTTATTATTATTATTATTATAGTAATAACAACAATGATGATAATACTACTACTAATAATAATGATAACAATAATAATAATTATTATAAGTAGTAAGTAGTAAGTAGTAGTAATAGTAGTAATAGTAGTAGAAGTAGTAGTAGTAGTAGTAGTGGTCTAAATACATGAATAGGTGCATAAATAAATGAACAAGTCAAATCATTCAATGCGACTCAGAGTCGTAAAAAAAAGAAGACAGAGACAAGGCAGACATGTCCCTGTGGAGACTACACTGCTCTCTTCAGAGGGCTCATCTGGAGTCACCAGACGTTTTCAGGCTCAAGTATGCCTGCGCACTTCCGACGGAAATGAGTTGGTCTGAGGAAGTGGTTTTTGGTTGGGTGCTGTATTGCTTGTGACATGCTGTCACTGGCTTTCTTTCTTATGAGTCTCAGTTGCATAAATAAAATCGGGGAACAGAGACAGAGAGAGAAGAGAGAGAGAGAGAGAGAGAGAGAGAGAGAGGAGAGAGAGATAACGATAACGATAACGATAACGATTACGATAACGAAGATTTATTCCATAAGGCCATAACCCCATTTGGAAGGGGGGCAATTACAGATCATCATGTGCAACATAATAATTCATTACACCCACCCAATCACACATATACACACAGCATGATTATAATCAAACATAATGTGGGTCTCATCTGTTTGCTTTACCCAGTTAAACAACTTCGTCTTTTGAAAGATTTATACAGAAACATTGCAATATTATGCATAAAAGTGATTTGATGATGTCAAAAGCAAAACTAACCGATGAAACATAGGTCTTATATAACATTTCAAAGGAATGTATTTATCTCTCAGATCATCTAATACTGAAAAGAGAGAAAGTGAGAGCGAGAGAGAGAAGAGAGAGAGAGAGAGAGAGAGAGAGAGAGAGAGAGAGAGAGAGAGAGAGAGAGAGAGAGAGAGAGAGAGAGAGAGAGAGAGAGAGAGAGAGAGAGACGGGCAGACAGTGAGAGATAAATGGAGAAGACAGAGATTGTGAGAAGAAAACATTCAAGAGGGTGCAAGTACACACACCACACACACACACACACACACACAACACACACACTCACTCTCTCTCTCTCTCTCTCTCTCTCTCTCTCTCTCTCTCTTCTCTCTCTCTCTCTCTCTCTCTCTCTCTCTCTCTCTCTCTCTCTTTCTGACTCTCCGACTAAATTATGCAAGATTTCGACTAAGAACACTTGGTTTAGATGCAAACAAAAGATGGTTTCAACCTGAGACGTCCACACAGTTCCTACGCCCTATGTGTGGTCATGTTCTTGATGATGAATCGCATTTCCTGTTTCATTGCCAATCATATGTTTCCATACGTGAAAACTGTGGTGTTCTCAGTCTAGAAGCTTTCCGAAGGCAAGATGTTTTTTCTGTCTTATCGTCTGATGATGATATTGTGATCAAATCGGTTGCAAAGTTTATTGCTGAAGCACTGAAATTACGACAATTACAGCTAAGTTCCAATTAGTTTAACATTTGTGACTAAACTAAAGTAAAATTATATTAAAATGTAAACTCCAGCATTTTGTGACACACCTAAAGAAACATTTATAATTACGCTGTAATCTCCAGCAAGAATATTTATTGAAAATGTCACATACAATTTCATTGGATGGTCTAATATAGCATTCTAGAATGTTCTTTTTATTCTTTTAGTTATTGCTTATTGGTTCCTGTTGTTCATCATTGCTATTACTTTGTGTTCAGTTTGAAACTGAGTTCATGTCAGAGCTTAAAGTCGTATCCGTTTATAGAGAGCTCTTTTGGATTTGTTTGATTTTTTGTTTTCATTACGTTAAATGCGTCATGTGATTTTTCTTGTATTTATTTGTATTTACAAAAGAAAGTCGTGTATAACCCCCCTTGTCAATAAGCCACATTGGGCGATGACAATAAATTGGTCAAAGCGTCAAAGCGTCTCTCTTTCTGGAGTTAACATCAGTGCAGACTCCACTCGCCCCAAAAGTCTTTCGGATGAGACTATTAACCGAGGTCCCTATGCGAATGCACGCAGAACATCTTGTGCACACGTTAAATCCTGTTCGGCTTATCGAAAGAGTAGGCCATTCTGTGCCGGTGGGAACAGATGACAAAATTTACAAAACTGCATACACAGGAGGACTAGAAGTAAAAAAGCACATGAGTGCCTATTCCATCATCTTCGATAAGAAAAAAGTTAATCTCTCTCTCTCTCTCTCTCTCTCTCTCTCTCTCTCTCTCTCTCTCTCTCTCTCTCTCTCCTCTCTCTCTCTCTCTCTCTCTCTCCTCTCTCCTCCATATATATATATGCAGATGCTGCTCGCCCTCTTGAGCACACGTAAAAACCCATTCCGCTTTTCGGAAGAGTAGGCCATTGCGTGCCGGTGGGAACTGATGACAAAATTTCCACAAGTGCATACACACGGGGACTAGATGAAAAAAGCACATGGTAGCTTAATCAATTACCCTCGAAATAAAATAATATCTTGTCTGTCTGTCTGTATGTCCCTCTCTCTCTCTCTCACTCTCTCTCTCTCTCTCTGTCTCTGTCTCTCTATCTCTGTCTCTCTGTCTCTGTCTCTCTATCTCTCTCTGTCTCTCTGTCTCTCTGTCTCTGTCTCTGTCTCTCTGTCTCTGTCTCTGTCTCCCTGTCTCTGTCTCTCTATCTCTGTCTCTCTCTCACTCTCTCTCTCTATCTCTCTCTGTCTCTCTCTGTGTCTCTCTCTCTCTCTCTCTCTCTCTCTCTCTGTGCCACGGACAGTTACAGAGCACGGCACTCCAGCAGATAATGACAATGAAGGATGAGAACTCCCTCCACTGCTCTCCAGGGGTCTGTTAAGGAACGGAGAGATGTATGAACCAGTGTCCCCTTAGAGGTCAGTCTGTACTTGGATGTTTGGGGTTCAGGGTCATCACTCAACAGCATCGGGACATGCCTAGTGTAAAATGGTTTGGAGTACTAAAATAAATGAAATCTGTAAACTGATTGATTGCCGACTGAATAAACGGACGCAAATAATATAGTAGCATAGGTCAATTTAGTGTGATTTTTCATTGGTTGTTTTTCTTTCTTTTTCCTTTTATTTTGATTATTCTTTTCTTCCTTGTTCGTTGTCTGCATCCGGGATTACTTGAGCACTGTGCTAAAATGTTTTACTTAGTGTGCGCTATGGAAGCGCATGTGTATACACACACCCAAGATTCAAGATTGAGGATTTAATCCACACACGCACGCACGCACACACACATACACACACACACGTGTGCGCACGCGATACAAACTCCACTCTCCCCAAAAGTTCTTCAGATGAGATTTGTGCGATCGCACGCAGAACTTCTTACACCCACTTTAAAACCCGTTCTGCTTTGCGGAAGAGCAGGCCATTGTGTGCCGGTGGGAACTGGTGACAAAATTTACAAAACATCATACACACAGGGACATGATGAATAAAAGAAACACATGAGACTTTATTCCATCATCCTCGAAATAAAAGAATAACAGAAAGAAAAAGAAAAGAAACACACACACACACACACGCGCGCGTGCACACATCTGCCTGGAATGGCCATTCCCACTTTTGGGAGAGTTAATTAGCTCGTCGGTGAATCTGTCCATAAACAACACAGTGATCGAGTTTCTGCCCATTAATGGAAACCTGTCTGCAACGCAGGAAGACAGTTCGGGCTCAATACCAAAATAAAAAAAGAAGACAATGGCAAACCCGATAATATAATTTTCTTCTGAGGACCAATCTCGGAAGCACAGAAGCGCTCACCTGCCAAAATATCGGAGCCCATTTGCAGGGTAAATAAGCCTGTGTGAGGAAGTGATTAGGGTTTGATGATACATTGTCCTGTGACATAATAGTATGTACTTTATCTGTCAGTGTCTCCCTTTCTGGCTGGTCTCAGCTGCATGCAAATTACGGGCAGTAAAACGGAAGAGAGTGGAACACAGGAATAGGAACAGATGAACAAAGAGAGTGGGAGGCTGACAATCGGAAAAAGAGAGAGAGATAAATCACGAAAAAGAGATGAGATAGCACACACCACACAAACACACACAAACACACACACACACACACACACACCACATGCACACACATGCACGCACTCATGCTCACACATACACACACGTGCACGCACGTGTACACACGCATGCATCCACGCACACAAAGGCACAGACAGAGACACACACACACACACTCATGCACACCACACACACACACATACACCACACACACACACACACACACACACACACACACATACACGTGCATGAGTCCATGTACTCTTTCACATGATCTGCAACATTTCTAAACATTGGACCTCTTTGCCTCTATTTTAATTCTATGATAGCCACACATGGCAGGTGCATATGGGCACCAAATCCATATCTCTCCTGATCATGTCTCGGTGATTTCTGCTGGAGCAGCACTCTCAAAACAGAGACGTGTCGATGTCCCCCTCCTGCCAGCTTTGCTTCTTTCTTTGCTTTGTTTCTCTATCCAGTCTTTTTTTGTAATTTCTAAACTGTCCTGTTTCAGTTCTTGGTCTCTTTCTGTATCCGTTTTGCAGTCTTTTTTTTAATTCATCTTATCTTGTCTCCTATTTGGTTCATACTTTTTTGAAGAAGGAAGGTAGCACGACGGTTAAAATGTCCCCCCGCCTGGTTAGAAAACTGCCAGATTGTGTGTTCAATTTCCGGCCTTGCACTTTCTTCCCCTTTTGACAAAAGTAAATGTCGAAGACCTTCAGATAAAACTATAAACCGAGGGCCTGTGTCAGATTGCACGCAGAGCATCCTGCGCCCACGTTAAAGGTGCCGTGTTAAGGCACTATCCCCCGAGTTGGAATGCGTGTATTTAAGTGGGGTGGGGGTGGGGGGAGTCTCATAGGAAGAAATCTCACCATTGGTGTACTTCGGAATTCTAGTCGAGGAACCAATAACATAATCATTTTTTCTGTCTCATTTTCTTGGACGTTTCAGTCCTGCTATTCCCACACGGCTCATATTAATCTCTCCACCCAACCATACCCAAATTCTTTTTGTTTTCCATCCTCAGGACCGGAAGTCTACAGGGAGCCATCAATTAGATGCCGCTGTGGAGCCACCAGCCAGAAGAGGCCCTTCACTGCTGCTGAGTCTCTTTTGTTGTGTTCACTGCTTGCGTTTCCTGAATCAACATACGCGGGACGCCACGAACTAAGTTAAGTCCCCTACTAACATCAATAATAGCTAAGTTTTGAGGCAGACTGGGCGTGAGAGGTACAAACAGCCGTAGTGTTGTTCTGGTGATTTGAGTACCTATCTGAAAACTGCCCCCGGAAAGAGAATGAAACTTCACTGTATGGCCCCAGCCTTACAGTTGAACCCAAGTAAAACCTATTCATTGCAAGGAGCTGACAAGGGAGCGATAAGTTCCTATGGATCTTACAAGACTCGAACCCGCGACCCCCCAGTGTATAATCCTAACCCACGGCACTATCACCGCGCCAAGTTGACTGGTTTCTGACTCCACTTCAAAATAATGGTCATCCTGATCCTCAACAACATAGTCACATCTTCATTCAGCTAGCAAATAAACACAAAATAAAACCCCAAAAATAGAGTGAGGTTTTCTTTATCTTCTACAAGTGCGTGTATGGACCATCTCAGTGAGAATTTAAGATCCACAGTTATGTATGATAAGAAAGAAAAATAACTAGAAAAGTATTTCTGCGCGGAAGTGGTATGGCTTTCTTCAGAGAGGGTTGGCCTTGGCTCAGCCATACTCTTGTGATCCAAATATCCCTGCACTCTTCCGACGGAAATGAGTTTGTCTGAAAAACGTGGTTTTGGGGGTTGTAACTTGTATGGTGTGTTACTTGTGACATGCTGACAGTGTCTCTCTATCTGAAGAGCTTCAGTTGCACGCCAAGCAGATATGGTATGGGAAGGGAGAGAGGGGAGAGAGAGAGAGAGAGAGAGAGAGAGAGAGAGAGAGAGAGAAGAGAGAGGAGAGAGAGAGAAGAGAGGAGAGGGGAGAAGAGAGAGAGAGAGAGGATAGAGAGAGAGAGAGGGAGACAATGACAAATTCTTTTATTTCGAGGATAATGAATAAGCACCCATGTGCTTTTTTACATCCAGTCCCCGCCCTTAAGGATATATTTATGATAATAAAATAAATTAAAGCCCATAGTAATAGAGAGACAGACAGACAGACAAACAGACAGACAGTAAGACAGAGAGAGATGGATACAGAGAGACAGAGAGACATAGACAAACATACGAGACAAGACAGACAGAGACAGAGACAGAGGGACAGACAGAGACCAAATAGATGAGACAGAGAGAGAGACAGAGAGATAGATAGATAGAGAAAAAATTAGACACAGGCATCTAGAGAATTTTAAACATAACAAAAACAAAACTGAAGGAAACTTTAAAAGGAAAGAGATGATTGAGCTTGCGCACATGCCGGGACACGCGCGCGCGCTCACAAACATACACACGCACACACACACATACACACACATGCCGCACACGCACGCACGTACAAACACACACACTTCTCTCTCTCTCCTCTCTCTCTCTCCTCTCTCTCCTCTCTCTCTCTCTCTCTCTCTCTCTCTCTCTTCCTCTCTCTCTCTCCCCCTCTATTTTTTCTTATCTATCTCTCTCCCCTCGATCTCGATCTCTCCTCTCCCTCTCCCACCTCTTTCCCCCCTGTTACATGAAATATAGCGCACCAAAACTTCAGCAGATAGTGACAATAACGGATGAGAGGTCCCTCCACTGCTCTTCAGGGAGTGGGTTTGGAAACAGAGAGGAACGGGATAAATGGCCCCTTAGAGAAAGCAGCTGTCACCCGATGGCTTGAGACTAGCGTTCAAGGGAGTGAGACATGTCCAGCATGCCATGTGTGGAACCAAAGATGTCCAGATGTATAGCCAGTGATAAGACAGCGACTAACGGTCGATGCCAACACAGCAACAGTGATCATGCTGATCTTTTTATCAGGGTTCTTCTGGGTTTTGTTAGTTTTGTTCTCCTTTCTTTGTCAAACTGGCACACATAGAATGCATACACAAACAGCTTGGGGGTTTCACATGACAATCTCCGATGAAAAAGGACACAGATATAAGGCTACATTCACAAACAGTTTGTGAATTTTATTTGCCAATTTCCAAAGAAAAGGGCGCAGACAGAATAAATTAGCAGTAAAAGAAAGTGTCTTACCCCCCTCCATCCCCCAAAACACCAAAAATATATGTAAAAAACTCTCCATCCCCCAAAAAAACCCATTATCGCCCTACTTTTCAACTTCATTTCGATGCTAGATGTATAGAACAAAAATAGCAAATTATACAGTAACAATATCCCATGGCAGACTTACAGCTGGCGAGACTGTATGTTTTGTTTACCGGTTCCATCCTCCCAGTGGGAATGCCAGGTTGTCTTTCAGTATGAATAGTATACCCACCATCGGGAACCTCTGTGCTAGAAATGTCCCCTTTTCTATCATTTCCGTTGTTTCTATATTTGTTTTTACCTCTCTAACCTCACTGTGGGGACGGGATAGCTCGGTGGTCGGGACACTCGCTTTCCTCCAGCCAAGTTAAGCAGCGTCGAGTTTAGTTACCAGACGGATGGGTGACCGTTTGCACGCCTTGGCTTCAGTACAGTCCCCCAGTTCACCCAGCTGTAAATGGGTACCTGCCCTCTTTATGGTCAGGGAAGTTATTGCAGCGAGGTAGAGGAGATGGGCGCCGCCCTCAATATGCTGGGCTCTAGAGAAATGAGGTCTCTGATGCCTTGCTCACCTACGACCTTATATGTTATGAGACACCTTTACCCTTACGTTTGAACCTCTCTCTCCCATGCCTATGTTCTGCCCACCTACCCCATTTTTTAAAAAACAATGTTTTCGGGAAACTTTGTGCTAAAAAGTCCCCTTTTCTATCAATCCCTTTATTTATATATATTTTTAAAAATCTCTATATCCTCTATCTACTATGCTTATTTTCTGCCTAGCTACCCCATTCTTCTTTATTGTGTTCATAAAAATGTTGATTTTTTTTCGTGCAGACTTCCTGATGTTCTGTCCTGAAGTCGGGTAGACTGTGTCAGCTGAGGCCAGCGGGAAGCCCTCTAGCAGGGTTGTCATCACAGAAGAAGATCTTATTTATTTATTTATTTATTCATTTATTTATATCACTTTAAGTCACGATATTTCTCTACGTGAAATTCGGGCTGCTCTCCCCGGGGAGAGCGCGTCGCCACAAGAGCAGCGCCACCTTTTTTGTTGTTGTCTGCAACTGTATTTGTTTCCCTATCAGAGTGGCTTTTTCTTAGAATTTTGCCATGGATATCTCCCTTGTTGCCGTGGGTTCATTTACGTGCGCTGAATAATTTTGTGTAACACACGGGACCTCTAAACCACCGATCCTCCAGGTATTGAGCTGTCCATCCTATATGGCCATGCAAACATCGACTCTGGCTTGTGTGTATTCGAAATTGAATTCCGCCTATTGATTTGTGTGCATCCCCGTGCAATTCTATATTGTCCAAGCGTGTTGTCAAAGAACAACGTGTTGCCGAAGTGGTTGCTCTGGGTTTTTTTTTAAATTTGGGGAGGTGAGGAAGAAAGAGACAGACGGGATTGCGAGAGAGAGAGAGAGAGAGAGAGAGAGGAGAGAGAGAGAGAGAGAGAGAGAGAGAGAGAGAGACAGACAGACAGACAGACAGACAGACAGACTGACAGGCAGACAGACAAACAGACAGAAACAGAGACAGAGAGGCATACATACATACATACATACAAATATATAGAGAGAGAGAGTGAGAGAGAGAGAGACACACACACACACACACACACACACACAGAGGCACACAGAGGGTCAGACACAGAGACAGGTAGACGAACAGACACATAAATGGAATAAAGAGAGACAGGTAAAGTGAGACTTTGAAACAGAGATAAAGAGAGAACAGGTTTTTGTTAAAAAAAAACATTTACGGAGATACACAGACAGACGAATGAAACACAAATTTGCCACAGAAGCAGCAGATAAACTAAACCACAGACTATAATGATGGCAAAGATACAAGACAGAAGACAGAAAAAATAGAACATGCCGTGTGGTGCCTCCCCCTCCCCCCCCCCCCCCCAAAAAAAAAAAAAGTCAGATAATATCTGGCAATGCAGGCAGTGACAGACCTGGACCCCTTAATACCAATAATCTAGCTGTCATTGCTGTTCACCAGATCTCAGAGTTGTGTGTGGGGGGAAAAAAGGCTTCGATACTAGCTAACTTAAGATTGACAGTTTGCGAAGTCGCTCTGTCGTCTGTGAAATCTGTGATGTTATAGTATGAGGGAGAAAACTTATGATTATTATGAAGCATGGCAGCATTTGACAGGATCGATGCAAAGAAACAGAAAGAAAGAAAGACAGACAGACAGACAGACAGACAGAAAGACAGGAAGAAAGAAAGAAAGAAAGATAACAAGAAAAAAGGAAAAAAGAGAGAAAATGAAAAAAAGAGAAACAAAGAAAAGAAAAAAACAAAGAAAAAACAAAGAAAGACGGAAAGAAAAACTGAATGAAAGAAAGCAAGAAATACAGGAAGAAATAAATAAGAAAAAAGAAAGAAAGAAAGAAAGAAAGAAGAAAGAAAGAAGAAAGAAAGAAAGAAAAGAAAGAAAGAAAGAAAGAAAGAAAGAAAGAAAGAAAGAAAGAAAGAAAGAAGAAAAGAAAACAAAGGACAGACAGACAAAAAAAAGATCTACCACATTTCTTGTTGCTGCTTTGTTCTGCTTTTTGTTTTCGTGCTTTTATGTATACTTTTACTGATACACTCATAACAATATATAAACATGTTATGTTCTCACTCTAACCTCTTTAAATATGATATGATGATAATAAAATGTGAGCCTGTTTTATAAAACATGTATCTTCAAGTGTGTGTGTGTGTGTGTGTGTGTGTGTGTGTGTGTGTGTGTGTGTGTGTGTGTGTGTGTGTGTGTGTGTGTGTAAGTGTGAGTGTGTGTGTGTGTGTGTGTGTGTGTGTGTGTGTGTGTGTGTGTGTGTTGTGTGTGTTTGTGTTGTTTGTGTTTTTGTGTGTTTGTTTGCTTTATATAAGCCAGTATTCGCTGTATAAACTTCGTGTGTTACTGCTATACTAGTTTGACGTCACACAACAATTGTGTTTTAATCAAACAAAATAAACTAAATACTATACAGAGACATGTTATGAGAAACAGACAGATAACGGTCAGGTTTTGAATGTTTTTTCTTTCGGTTTTCATTCTTTGGCTATAGCTCTGAAGTTCGCCATTGATCAGATTTTACTTATGCGAGCGTTATAGTCCACCATGAAGGTAGCCATATTCTTAGTTAGGAGATCGTCACGTCTATATCGAAACAGACAGACACTCAGAAAGGCAAGAAACGGACAGACACTCAGAAAGGCAAGAAACAGACAGACACTCAGAAAGGCAAGAAACGGACAGACACCTATAAAGGCAAGAGGCAGACAGACACTCAGAAAGGCAAGAAACAGATAGACACACAGGAAGGCAAGAAACAGGCAGACACTCAGAAAGGCAAGAAACAGACAGACACTCAGAAAGGCAAGAAACGGTCAGACAAAGTAAGAAGCAGACACACACTCAGAAAGTCAAGAGACAGACAGACTCTCAGAAAGTCAAGAAACAGACAGACAGACAGAAAGGCAAGACACGGACAGACCAGCAAGCAGAGAGCACCTAAGCATGAACACAAAAAACGCACCGAATATATAATATCAGAGAAATGTGTTTATTTTTAAAACCAGTCAGACACATTGGTCAATAACGGCAGTAACAGGAGCCACAGCGAAGTGGTTAAGACAGTTTCACTTCAATACATCAAGTAGTGGATTCAAATCCCTGGCGAATTCTGTTGAATTAAGGGTGGGGATTTGTTTTACGATATACCACCTCAATTGTGTTGTTTGCATGTATGCAATTGTGTTGGTCCCATGCATAGCAGGTTATAATATTTATTCTCTCATAAAACATGTACATCTCCATCAATACAAACTGTTCAATTCATGTGCAGTATGTAGCATGTTGACATCGTGATGTTTTTACACATCTCAAAGGTCAATTTCAAAACATCAAGAACATAACAGCCCCTAATATATATCTTCTGAGGTCGGCCGGGCTATATACAACAAGACTGTATTGGATCGAAGTGCAGACGTGCCAGTGCCTTAATTCCCTTCCTGTATATACATATGTAGAAGATCAACTTCACACGTTAAACCTCCACGTAAATCATGTCGGAGTTCAATGGAATCAAGAAAAACACGAACATACCCAGCATAAAGGTAAAGGAAAGGTAAAGGAGTCCCATAACCTATAAGGTCGTAGGGGGGCGAGGCGTCAGAGACCTCACTTCTCTAGGGCCAGCATATTGAGTGCGGCGCCCATCTCCTCTTCCTCGCTGCTTTACCTTCCCTGACCCTAAAGAGGGCAGGTACCCATTTACAGCTGGGTGAACTGGGGGAACTGTACTGAAGCCAAGGTGCGCAAACGGTCACCCATCCAACTGGTAACCACGCTTGACGCTGCTTAACTTGGCTGGGGGAAAGCGAATGCTCCGACCACTGAGCTATCCCGTCGCAGCGAGCTTTATGATATGACACTATAAACCGAGGTCCCGTGTGCGAGGGAGAGAGAGAGAGAGGGAGAGAGAGAGAGAAAGAGAGAGAGAGGAGAGAGAGAGAGAAACTGGCAGCTGCGGTAAAGCAATATATGAAATGAAGAGAAAAAGAGAACAAAATTACAATAAATATAAAGATAAAAGAAAGAAGGACAGAAAGAACCACAAAGACACACATACACACACATGCACACACGCAAACACACACACGCACAACACACACACACACACACACACACACGCACGCACGTACACACACACGCACGCACACCCACAAATACTCACGCGCACACACACACAGATGAGACTATAAACCTAGACCCCATGTGCGAACGCATGCAGAACATCTTGCGCATACGTTAAATCCTGTTCTACTTTTCGTAAGAGTAGGCCATTGTGTGCCGGTAGGAACAGATGACAGAATTTACAAAACCACATACACACGGGAACTTGATGTAAACTGAAAGCACATAAGTGCTTATTCCATTATCCTCGATATGAAATAATAAAATAAATCAAAATAAATAGACAAAAACGGGCCACGTACGCAAAATCTCACCACTGGCGAATATCGGAGTTTTAGCTGAGGAACACAATTTCAGAAAAAAAGAAGAACACCGGCAGTATGAGATCTTGCTCCCTAACATCTAGCTGTCATCTCTGTTCTCTGAGGCAAACAGTTATGGAAAATGCCACAATGCTCAGCCACACACGCAAGACCGGCTGCTTATGGGATTGCCATCTCGTCTGTATGTCTTTCTGTCAGTTGTATCTAGGAGAAAGGGGCTGATCTGAAAGAATGCGAAGGAGAGAGATGAAGAAAGAGAGAGAGAGAGGGGGGAAGAGAGAGACAAACAGACAGACAGACAGACAGAGACAGAGAGAGAAGAGACAGACAGACAAACAGACAAACAGACAGACAGACAGAGCGAGAGAGAGAGAGAGAGAGAGAGAGAGAGAGAGAGAGAGAGAGAGAGAGAGAGAGAGAGAGAGAGAGAGAGAGAGAGAGAGAGAGAGAGAGAGAGAGAGAGAGAGAGAGAAGAGAGAGAGAGAGAGAAACCGGCAGCTACGGTAAAACAATATATGAAATGAAAAGAAAAAAGGAACACAATTACAATAAGCATAAAGAGAAAGAAATAAGGACAGAAAGAAACGCAAAGACACACATACACACACATGCACACACACACACACACACACACACACACGCACGCACGTACACACGCACGCACACACACACAAATACTCACGCGCGCACACGCACACACACACAAACACACACACAGACATACACACACACACGTAACAGACAACCAGGCACACACACACACACACACACACACACACACACACACACACACACACACACACACACACACAGACCCAAGCAGGCACACAATCAGACTGCAAGGCGCATAGCGAACGTACCGGCAGAAACGAAACCCCAAAGCAATATTTGAAGCATGTATGCCAGTTCCATAAACTGAAAGCAGGATCAGATTTTAACCCCTTACATCCCGGCTCTATTCTTGTGCATCACTCAGCACACTAGTGGAGAAATGCATACACGAGCCTAGCAGTTTGTGGGATTGCTATCTTGGTCTTATCTGTAAAATTGTGTTGTGTGAATTTTTTTTTCGGGGAGGGAGGGGGGGGAGCAGATGACTTGAAACATTGTAACCGAACCAAAATTGCAACATAAGAGAGAAAGACAGAAATAAAGAAAGAAAAGAAAAGAAAGAAGGAAAAGACAAGAAAGAAGGAGAAGAAAAGAGAGAAAGAAAACGAATAAGAAAGAAAAGAAATAATAAAGAAAAGAAATAAGAAAGAAAGGAAGAATGAACTGAAGAATGAACACAAGAAAGAACAAACGAACGAACTAAAGAAAGAAAGGAAGAAAGAAAGAAAGAAGCAAACAAACAAACAAAGAAAGAACAAAAAAAAAGAACGAAAGAAAGAGCAGAGAAAGGAAAGGACGGAAGAAAGAAAGAAAGCAAGAATTAACGAATGAATGAATGAAGGAAGGGAGGAACAAAAAAAACGAATGACCGAATGAAAAAAAAACAAAATGAAAGAAAGGACGAGAGAAAGAAGAAAGAGACAAAGAAAGAAGCACACCAAAAAGCTACCACGAAAACATAACAGTAAAAAGACACTTAAAGACACACATACACGCAAACAGATAAATCAACAACCAACAAATGCTGACTAGCCAACAGACAAACACAAAAACTAACAAATTATAAAACAAACAACAAAGAAAAAATCAAATAAAAGCAACAATAGCGAAAGACATGAACAGACAGAAAATACAATAATACATCAATAATAGCAAAGACAGGAGAAATAACAGGGGACACACAAGACCACCTCCACCATCAAAGACAACAACAACAACAACATCAACAGCAACGACGACTACAACAACAACACTAGCAACACCAGTAAAGCAGGAAAAAAAAA
The DNA here is from genome assembly GCA_028751875.1 of Rapana venosa. Classification (NCBI taxonomy): domain Eukaryota; kingdom Metazoa; phylum Mollusca; class Gastropoda; order Neogastropoda; family Muricidae; genus Rapana; species Rapana venosa. The sequence goes on from CM054151.1 coordinate 43,182,992, forward strand.
AAGAAATCCTGATCTGTAAAATCTAGTTGCCATCCCTATTCTCTGGAGGAGTCAGTCATGGAAACTGATCCAGGATTTAAAGTCAGACTCCTGGTCGCTCACAGGATTGTCACCACATTTCTGAAATCTCTTGGAGTTCTATCTAGCGATGCGCAGACGATCTAAACCATAGCATCAAACAACACTGACGAAAGTCATAGGAAAAGGAAGAAAGAATAAAAAAGAAAGAAAGAAAGATAGATAGATAGAAAGAAAGAAAGAAAAAAGAAAGAAAAGTGATAGAGAGACAAAGACAGAAAGAAAGGAAGACAGAAAGAAAGGAAGGAAGGAAGGAAGAAAGGAAGAAAGAAAGAAGGAACAAATCAAAAGGATAACGAGCAAATAAGCTAGAAAGGCAGAAGAAGAAGAGAATGAGTGAACGAAAGGGATAAACACACACACACACAGACATATATATATATATATATATATATATATATATATATATATATATATATTATATATATATATATATATATATATATATTTTATATTATATATTTATATATATATATATATATATATAGATATAGATAGATATATAGATATATATAGATAGATATATACATATATATATATATATATATATATATACATATATATATATATATATATATATATATTATATATATATTATATATATATATATATATATATATATATATGTCTGTGTGTGTGTGTGTGTTTATCCCTTTCTAGATATAGATATATATATATATATATATATATATATATATATATATATATATATATATATTATATATATGATAGATAATATATATATATATATATATTATACATATATATATATATATATATATATATATATATATATATATATATATATATATATATATATATATATATATATATATATATATATATATATATATATATATATATATATATATATATATGTCTGTGTGTGTGTGTGTTTATCCTTTCGTTCACTCATTCTCTTCTTCTTTCTGCCTTTCTAGCTTATTTGCTCGTTATCCTTTTGATTTGTTCCTTCTTCCTTTCTTCCTTTCTTCCTTCCTTCCTTCCTTCCTTTCTTTCTGTCTTTGTCTCTTTATCACTTTTCTTTCTTTTTTCTTTCTTTCTATATATATATATATACATATATATATATATAATATATTATATATATATATATATATTATATATATATATATATATATATATATTTATATTATATTATATATATATATTATATATATTTATATATATATTTATATGAGACGATAAACCGAGGTCCCGTGTGTTACACGTAATTATTTAGCGCACGTAAAAAAACCCACGGCAACAAGAGAGTTGTCCCTGGCAAAATTCTTAGAAAAAAGCCACTCTGATAGGGAAACAAATACAGCTGCAAAAAAAAAAAAAAAAAAAAAAAAAAAAAGTGAAAGGGTGGCGCAGCGCTAAGTGGCGACGCGTTCTCCCGCTCTCCCCGGGGAGAGCAGCCCGAATTTCACGGAGAGAAATCTGCCATGACTTAAAGTGGTATGAAATAAAATCTGAGCGCTTTGATTTGTTGCTTTACAAGATTCAGCGCTATATAAATTCCATACATTATTATTATTATTATTATTATATATACACACACAGAGAAAAGTATCTCATAACAATGAACACAGAGCAGAATAAACTAATTAACAGAAAACGATTAGGCATTAAATAATAATAAATAGCACAAAAAGAAATGAAAAGACACAGATGTAGATAAACAATCAAGAAAAGAAACACCAACAAATGCAAAAAATACCCCCGACCCTTCCCCCAACAAAAAACCAAAACAACCCCCCACCCCCCCCCAAAAAAAAGCAACAAAAAACCCAAACAAAAAGCAAAGATCAATAACAAACCAAACAGACAAACAAAACAAAACCAAAAAATCACACCAAACATCAAACAGATACCCAAAAACAAAGAAAACAGACACTCTGACAGCCATGCAAGAGACAGATAGACAGGCACACATCGCAAACAGTCTATAAGGGATAAACCCTCTGAAGTTTACTGAGAGACATGCAATTTCTGCAGCAGGCTTGTCAGTCGCAGGAAATACAGGCAGTAAGAGGAGGGCCCTTGACCCCTGCAACACCCAGCTGCCATTTCAGCACACTGGACCCCAAAGTGGCGTGGAATGCAGCCACACTGACCGATTCACGACAAGTCTGGTGTGTGTGTGTGTGATGTAGGCACGCGTCTGTATGTTCTTTTGTGTTATAATTATTTAGAAGAGTAGAATGGAAATAGGAAAACATTGTGTTTTTTTTAAAGTAAAAGAACAGAGTATTAGAAGAAAATCTTACAAAGATAATGAAATATACGCATGCATACATACATTAAACACACACGCATACGCACGTACACGAACGCGCACACGTACGCACGCATACACATGCACACGTACATACACATATGCATTCATACACATTCTTCTTTAATTTAACGTCTTTTCACATTACGTGATATTAGACATGCATGCACACATATGTACGCACACGAACGCATACACACACGCACACACATATACTCATGCACACACACACACACACACACACACACACACACACACACACACACACACACACACACATACACACACACCCAAGCAGGAACACAATCAGACTGCAAGGAACATAGCGAACGTACTAGCAGAAACGAAACCCCAAAGCAATATTTGAAGCATATCTGCCAGTTCCATAAACTGAAGGCAGGATCGGATTCTAACCCCTAACATCCAGGCTCTATTCTTGCGCATCAGTCAGCACACTAGTAGAAGAAAAACACATACACGAGCCTAGCAGTGTGTGGGATTGCTATCTTATCTGTAAAATGGTGTTTTGTGAAATTTTGGGGGAGAAAGCAGATGCCTTGAAACATTGTAACCGAACCAAAATTGCAACATAAGAGAGAAAGACAGAAATAAAGAAAGAAAAGAAAAGAAAGAAAGAAACGACAAGAAAGAAGGAAAAGAAAAGAAAGAAAGAAAACGAACAAAGAAAGAAAAGAAACAAACAAAGAAAGAAAAAAAAAGAAAAAATGAATGAACTGAAGAACGAACAATAGAAAGAACAAACGAACGAACGAACTAAATAAAGGAAGAAGAATAGAAAAGAAGCAAACAAACAAACAAAAGAAAGAACGAAAAAATAAAAGAACAAAATAAAGAGCAGAGGAAGGAAAGGACGGAAGAAAGAAAGAAAGCAAGAATGAACGAATGAATGATAATGAATGAATAAATGAATGAATGTATGGATGAATGAATGAATGGATAATTGAAGGAAGGAACAAAGAAACGAATAAACGAATAAAAAGAAACACAGAAAGAAAGAAAGATGAGATAAAGAAATAAAGAGACAAAGAAAGAAGCAAAACAAAAACCCACCGAAAAAAACCGTTATCAAGATAACATAACAGGACAAAAAATTACAGACACTTAAAGACGCACATACAGGCAAACAGATAAACCAACAGCTAACAAATGCTGATAGCCAACAGACAAAAACAAATAAAACCTAACAAGCCATAAAACAAAAACAAAAAAAATCAAATAAAAGCAACAATAGCGAAAGACATCTAATAACACATCAATAATAGCAAAGACAGGAGACATAACAGGGGACACACAAGACCACCACCTTCATCAACAACAACACCATCAACAGCAACGACGACGACAACAACGACGACAACAACAACAACACCAGCAAAGCAGACAACAAGAAATCCTGATCTGTAAAATCTAGTTGCCATCCCTAGACCCTATTCACTGGAGGAGTCAGTCATGGAAACTGATCCAGGATTTAAATCCAGACTGCTGATGGCGCACGGGATTGTCACCACATTTATGAAATCTCTTGGAGTTCTATCTAGTGGTGAGCAGACGATCTAAACCATAGCATCAGACAACTCTGACAAAAGTCATAAGAAAAGGAAAAAAGAATAAAGAAAGAAAGAAAAAGAAAGAAAAATGATAAAGAGACAAAGAAAGAAAGGAATGAATGAAAACAGAAAGAAGGAACAAATCAAAAGGATAACGAGCAAATGAGATAGAAAGGCAGAAAGAAGAAGAGAATGAGTGAACGAAAGGGATAAACACACACACACACACGCATATATATATATATATATATATATATATATATATATATATATATATATATATATATATATATATATATATATATATATATATATATATATATATATATATATATATATATATATGTGTATGTATATAATATTATATATATATATTATACAGAGCAAAGTATCTCATAACAATGAACACAGGAAGCAGAAACTAATTAACAGAAAACGATTAAGCAAAACAACAAAATAATAAATAGCACAAAAGAAATGAACAGACACAGATGTAGAGGACCATTTATGAAAAGAAACACCAACAGATGCCAAAAATACCCCCACACCTCCCCAAAAAACCCAAAACAAACATACACACCCCCCACCAAAGAAAGCAACAAAAACGCCAACAAAAAGCAAAGATCAATAACAATTAACAGACAAACAACCCCCCCACCCCCCAAAAAACCCCCACGAAAACCCCTAAAAACATAACGAAACAAAACACACACCAAACATCAAACAACACATACTCAAAAACAGACAAAGAAAACAGACACTCTGACAGCCATGCAAGAGACAGATAGACAGGCACACATCGCAAACAGTCTATAAGGGAAACCCTCTGAAGTTTACTGAGAGACATGCAATTTCTGCAGCAGGCTTGTCAGTCGCAGGAAATACAGGCAGTAAGAGGAGGGCCCTTGACCCCTGCAACACCCAGCTGCCATTTCAGCGCACTGGACCCCAAAGTGGCGTGGAATGCAGCCACACTGACCGATTCACGACAAGTCTGGTGTGTGTGTGTGTGTCGTGTAGGCACCGCGTCTGTATGTTCTCTTGTGTTATATTTAGAAGAGTAGAACAAAACTAGGAAAACGTTGTTTTTTTAAAAGTGAAAAGAACAGAGCATTAGAAGAAAATATAACAAAGAGAATGAAATGCACGTAAGCATACACACATTAAACACACACATACATGCGCACACACACGAACGCACACACGTAAGCATGCATACACATACACACGTACACACACATATGCATTCACACACATGCACGCATATATATGTATACACATGAGCGCATACACACACGCACACGCATACGCACACACACACACTCACACTCACACACACACACACACACACTCACACACATACACACACATACACTCCACGCGCACACACACAACACTCACACACAACACACACATACACCACACCATAACACACACACACTTACACACAAACACACACGCACGCGCGCGCGCTCAAACGAACATGCACATGTACTGTGACTGATATCTGTTTTTAAAGGTTACTAAAGAACAATATATTGCAGATCTAATTGCTTATAAAAAAAAAACTGAGTTAAGAACAAAAAAACCCCACATTTAATATAGCCACATGTTCAAAACACGTCGCTATGATGCAGGATATAGCATACTGCACGATGCAATAGTTTTCCGACTTACAGTATCATCCTATGGCAAGTACTACCCATCAGAGAGGGATTTTCTCCTCTACCAATAAAACTCCGGGACTGGGAAGATTTAGAAGAGCAGGGGATGTAGCTCTCTAACCACAGGGGCAAGCACCCCCTATCTGAGAAACGCAGACGACATTAAGAGAGGCTAGGGACAATACGCCCACGAAATATCCATACTTAGTAACTTACTTACTTACACTGCTTTAACGGTAAACATAAACACAAATTGTATACGGAATATTTAGGAAAGATGGAGGTGGGGTGGGGGTAGGGGGAGCTTAAAAGAGTAACGTTTGGGAAAGAAAATATATCTTAGGAAGACCACCGGTACTAAATAATGCATGGCAATGTTTAACAATAGTTATTGTTCGTAAAAAAACAACAAAATATCAAGCAAACAAAAAGCCAGCACACACACACACACACACACACACACACACACACACACACACACACACACACACACACACACACACACACACAATGTAAAATGAGAAAGAGCAGGTAAAAAGGGGTTTAATTTTCAAAATTAGAAAATGGTTGGGTTTTTTGGTACAGTTTGGTCCTAAAAAAAAAAGAGTAATTACTTCAAACACGTTGATCAAAGACAATGCACGTCTGCTGTTAACTCAGTCATACACTTTGCCAAAATGTAAGTCATGCTATGCGTACAATAGAGACGATAGATGGATACGCGCGCGCGCGCGCGTGTATGAGTGTGTGTGTGTGTGTGTGTGTGTGTGTGTGTGTGTGTGTGTGTGTGTGTGTGTGTGTGTGTGTGCTGTGTGTGGCTGTGTGTATGTGACTGTGTGTGCATGTGTGTGTCCATGCTATTGTCTGCGCGAGCGCGCGCACCCGTGTGTGTGTGTATGTGTGTGTGTGTCTGTGTGTGTGTCTGTGTTTGTTTGTGTGTGTCGGTGTGTGTAGTTCATATATCGTTTTTAACCTGCTTCTCCCCCCTTCCCTATGCCTTTGAAATGTTCGTCTTGATGAGTAATGCGAAAGCACCTACAAGTATAGAAGCCAATTTGCGTTATGTGAATACTAGACTCAATCCGTCATACGTTCATTCATTCATTCATTTATTCATTCATTCATTCATTCATTCATTTACACACCCACACATTCACCCCAGCCATCCCAGCAAACTTAGAATATCTTAGTGTGTTATTCTTGGTAGGCGCTTTATCAATTCAAGGCTACGGGTATCAGAGGCTTTTGATCATACCTAGACCATCCAAAATGCCATAGAAAACTACTGGGCATATCCTGGGGAGAACGAAAAGACCAATGAATTTGTCAAGAGTCAAATAACACGCCTGGCAGGTCCACAGGAACCCCTTCTCACCATCGTCAAGAAGAAAAGCTGACATGGTTCGGCCACGTCACCCGCCACAACACTCTGCCAAAAACAGTACTGCAGGGAACACTCGAAGGTGGCAGAAAGAGGGAAGACAGAACAAGTCATGGATGGACAACATCAGAGAATGGACCAGGATGAATGACTCGGCACTACTGCGCAGAGCCGAGGACCGAGATGGATGGAGGAGGCTTACCACGGCATGTCTTTCGTGTCTCCCCCACGACCGCCAAGGTCACGGGTCTGATGATGATGATGAGACCATCCAATGTGCCCGCTGAAATAATCATTGTAATTATTCATACATTCCCATAGAGGCGTTGGGAGTCTCTGGTCAAGACTACCAAATGCACTTGATTTGTATGAAAGCCTGCAGGAAATCCAAAGCCATACTTCTCTATCTACTGTACCATTATTTCACGCAGTATGCCACTTTGCATGCTGTGTGACTTGTTCAGTCATCATTATTCCATTGCGGTGAGTAAGTCATTGAGCGACAGAAAGTAGTAGTCGTAGTAGTAGTCGTAGTCGTAGTAGTAGTAGTAGTAGTAGTAGTAGTAGTAGTAGTAGTAGTAGTAGTAGTAGTAGTAGTAGCACAGCAGCAGCAGCAGCAGCAGCAGCAGGAGCAGTAGTAGTAGTAGTAGTTAGTAGTAGTAGTAGTAGTAGTAGTAGTAGTAGTAGTAGTAGTAGTAGTAGTAGTAGTAGTAAGTAGTATAGTAGTCGTAGTAGTATTAGTAATAGTAGTAGTAGTAGTAGTAGTAGTAGTAGTAGTAGTAGTAGTAGTAGTAGTAGTAGTAGTAGTAGTAGTAGTAGTTTGTTTGACGTCGGATGTTGTATACGGGTTTTCCAATTACCTCACTGTAGAGGCAGCCACATTCTCACTTCAGAGAGGGCTTTTAATTCCCCTTTATAGGAGAGAACAGGTCATTATTAGTGGGAGCTTTGCTATGGGAGAAAAAAACCCGCTCTATTTTTCTTCGCAATTCTTCTTCTTCGCGATTCTTCTTCTTCGCAATTCTTCTTCGCTTTGATTTGTCTTTGCAAGATACAGCGCTATTAAGTTTCATTTATTTTTATTATTTTTTAAAATTATTATTATTATTATTATTTGCATTTCTTCTTCGCAATTCTTCTTTTGCGAGTTTTCTTCGCAATTCTTCGTCGCAATTCTTCTTCATAATTCTTCTTTGCAAGTATTCTTGTTCATCATCATCATCATCATCATCATCATCATCATCATCATCATCATCATCTTCTTCTTCTTCTTCTTCTTCTTCTTCTTCTACGCAATGTATTCTTCGCATATCTTCTTGGAAATTCTTCTTTGCAGTTCTCCTTCACAATTCATCTTCAGCTCAATTCTTTTTCTTTGCAAATTTTTACAGGTTGTTGCAGATTTTTTGCAATTTTTCTTTTCATGTTTTCTTCAATGTTCTTGTTAAGTGTATATATTTTTACATTTATTCTGAATTATTGTTGTTCTACACAATTTTTTTTTTTATTTACTTCTTTCATATTTTTGTTGCAATTTTTCTTTTGTCCTTCTACGCAATTCGTCATTTTCATCATCGAATTAAGTTGCTATGCAATTATTCCTTCTGCTTCTACTTTTTATTAAACTGAAATTTTATTTGTCTTTGCAATTCTTCTTCTTAGCAAGTCTTTGCAGTTCTTCTTCTTAGCAAGTCTTTGCAATTCTTTTTCTTAGCCAGTTTTTTGCAATTCTTTTCCACGTTTCCTTTTTAAACAATTGGGTTTTTTCCAAATTCTCTCTCTCTCTCTCTCTCTCTTCGTCTCTCTCTGCTCTGTCTCTCTCTCTCTCTCTCTTTCTCTCTCTCTCCTCTCTCTCTCTTCTCTCTCTCTGTTCTCTGTCTCTCTCTCTCTCTTCTCTCCTCTCATCTCTCTCTCTCTCTCTCTCTCTCTCTCTCCTCTCTCTCTCTCTCTCTCTCTCTCTCTCTCTCTCTCTCTCTCTCTCTCTCTGTGCAGCTCTTCATTGCAGTCCTTCAGTACATCTACACAACTCTGCTGCTTCCATTCACGTACACAGCCAATCAAGTACTAGTCTTGTTGAATACATTGCAGGGCCCTGCTTGTTGAACTCTTTGTTCTCATGGATGTTCGAGCAAACAGATCAGGTACGCAATGGAAATGATGCGATAAGGACAGAATGACAGCAATCACAGAGAGAGAGAGAGAGAGAGAGAGAGAGAGAGAAGAGAGAGAAGAGAGAGAGAGACAGACAGACAGACAGACAGACAGACAGACAAAAAGTGAGATAAGGAGACAGAGAGACAGATTCATGAACACAAGGAGGAGAGAGAGAGAGAGAGAGAGGAGAGAGAGAGAGAGAGAGAGAGGAGAGAGAGAGAGAGAACAATGAACAAAGTTTATTCTTCAGGCCACCAGCCCCTAGAATGGGGTCAAACCAAGCATATCAAAACGGAGCCAAAATTAAAACATGACATATAGGGCATCTGCAAAAACATAACAATTTAGCATAAGACTCTTAAACAAATGAGACCAAATTATCTACTTTAAGCAGTTGCGTACATTAAACAGTTATTCAATATCCATTCTCCAAATTGTCAACATGTTCCTGCCCTACTATCAAAGCATTGAAAGGATACAAGCTGAGATTGCCAATGGAAGAAACTGAACCATGCTTTAGCAAACTCACGTATGGCTGGTTACTAGAGTCAAAATATGTATTTCTTAAATCAGTATAAAAAATGAAGCTCTTAAGAAAATGATCCTCATCTTCCAATACATTACACACCTTACACATGTGGTCAATATTTTTCTTTAAAATTCTTTTAAAAGATCATCCATTAATTGGTAGTGAGCCAAGACGAAGTTTTATTAAACAGTCTCTGAAACATTTTTTATATCTAAGTAGTCACAATATGGTTCACATTAAAGTTAGCTTTAAACAGTCTATATGTTTGATATATGTCTTTGACATGGCAGATCCATTCCACTCTTGTAAATACACATTTTTCATTCTCTGTTTAAATAATGACATAAAAGTTCATTCGCAACCAACTCCTTGACCAGCCATGCATATCCAAAACCATGATTAAACAGAGTATTCTTTAGTAGCATTATCCAACATGTTTAGCCATGCTCATTCATTCTAATCATCATTAGATATGCTTGCTTGGGTAGTCTATTCACGTCCATTTTTAACAGTTTAAATCCAGCAACGAGAGATACAGATAGACAGACAGACAGGGAGACAGAGACGGAGAGACAGGGAGATACAGGGAGAGAGAGACAGAGAGAGAGAAACAAACAGATAGACAGGCAGAGACAGACAGACATACATACAAGCATATCAATCACACACACACACACACACACACGCACGCACGCACCGAGACATCCAGGCAGACAGCCAACCAGCCAGCCAGACAGCCAGACAGACAGACAAACCTTTTACAGTGACAGAGAGACAGAAGGAACATGGAATACAGAGCTTCAGCATTACAGAGGTGGAGGCAGAACACAACACAGTGTTGGCAGCACTCAGCAAGACATTGAGAAGAGGTGAGCTTTCTTCAAAGAGTGGCATCAAACATGCCGCCTGCCCTTTACTTTAAATGCTCAACCCCACCCAAGAACACACCCCCATCCACGAACACATACTACGCATGCATGCACACACACACACACACACACACACACACACGCACGCACACCCATGCGTGCACATACAAACACATAATTATACACACACACTTTACATACACACACACATAAACACACATGTGTACACACACACACACACACACACACACACACTGAGACAGACATACAGACAGACAAGCAGACACACCTACACAACAACAGAGAGGCATTTCATTTTATCATTTATTTCGAGGATAATGGGATAAGCACTCATTTGCTTTTTCATCCAGTCCCCGTGTTTATGCAGTTTTGTAAATTTTGTCATCAGTTCCTTCCAGCACACATTGGCCTACTCTTCCGGAAATCGAAAAGGTTTTTAACGTGTGCGCAAGATGTTCTGCGTGCGTTCGCACACGGGACCTCGGTTTATAGTCTCATCGAAAGAAAGAAGGAACATGGAATAAAGAGCTTCAGCATTACAGAGGTGGAGATAGAACACAGTATTGGAGGCACTGAGCAAGACATTTAGAAGAGGTGAGCTTTCTTCAAAGAGTGGCATCACACATGCCGCCTGCCCTTTACTTTAAATGCGCCTACCTCACCCACGAACACATACATACGCACGCATGCACACACACGCACGCACGCACACACACACACACACACACACACACACACACACACCCAGACAAACATTGAGAGAGAGAACCTAGAAATAAAGAAAGAGACAGAGAGAAAGTGTGAGAGAGAGGTAGGGAAAGAGGGAGAGAGACTGAGACAGACAGATTGACATACATACACCCACACAGACACACACCCGCACACACACACACACACGCACGCACGCACGCACACTCGCACGCACACACACACGTTTACACATACGATATTAATTGTTTCTATTCTGGAGAGGAAATACAAGGTTTGGTACGTGCATGAACTCTATTATTCCCTATTGTTTGCTGCTGGTCACGTTCTGTTAAAGGCAATTCATGTTTGTGACAGCCCCCACCACAAACATGAGTCGAACACCTGTCCGTGAGAAGCCGGTTTAGGCAGGTGGGAGTCGAACTCTGAATGTCTCAGGATTACCAACCTTGTACTCTTCCCACCTTCTTGTCACGTTGTCTACTTTGAGATTTCTATAGACCAGTAAACTATACGCTTTCTTCCAGCTAACACCTAGCATACCTTTGTTTCCCCTTTGCTTTAAAATTTATGTTGAATCACCCAACTCCTCTTTCTGACCATTTTGTGGGTTATACTATGCAACGTTCCTCAACTTCTCACTATAGTTGAGAGAGAGAGAGAGAAAGAGAGAGAGAGAGAGAGAGAGAGAGAGAGAGAGAGAGAGAGAGAGAGAGAGAGAGAGAGAGAGAGAGAGTGACAGACAGAAACAGATAGAGACAGAGTCAGAGAGATGGAGAGACAGAGACAAAGAGAGAGAGAGAGCAGGAGAGTGACACAAAGAGACAGAGACAACGAGAGAGAAGGAAAGAGAGACAGAGAAAGAGACAGAGAGAGAAATAGTCTATACGCAGAATCGTTAGCTCTTCTGGATTTTTTTCCCCCATTAAAATGTCATTGCACTGCATATCAATAACATGCTGAAAGTCAAACATAAAAAGTCTTCTGGTGCAGTGTGATTCATAATGTGGTAGAAGTCCACATTTGTGTTTCGTTTAGCTGCAACAAAATCGCATCTCTCCGGCTCCTTCCCTTCGTTCCACGTTGTTTGTCCGTCATACAGGAAGATGGGACAGAACAAGATAGGAGATTCCCAAGACATTGTCGGTCTCTGACAAAGTTCTGATGACATAGCAATCAGAGCAGAACGCGTTCTACTGTGTAAACTTGATGTCGGCACTGGAAGGCAAGGTTCTTAGAAACCACATGGGGACTCATTCTCTCTCTCTCTCTCTCTCTCTCTCTCTCTCTCTCTCTTATATTGACTAGTGGTTTGGGGTTTTTTTTGCTGTAAGATTGCTTGCTTTGCTGTTGGTTTTATTCTATAATATTTTTCTTAGGAAAATGGGGAGTAGAGTAGGGCATGGTGCAAAGAAACTTTGTACTTATTCATTTCCCTGTAACATAGTGCATTTGTAATTTTCTGTTTATCTGTCGGTCTCTGTCTCTAGCTCTGTCTATATCTCTATCTCTGCCTTTCTGTTGTCTGTCTGTCTGTCTGCCTCTCTCTCCCTCTCTTTCTCTCTCTCTCCCCCCCCCCCCTCTCTTTCTCTCCCTATCTCTCATATTGTCTCTTTGATTTTCATCTAATTTAGTCGTAGTCGTAGTCATTATGATGCTCATTTGAATCTTCATAGGAGCGTATCTTAAAGTGATGACTCTTACTGTTTACATACGATTGATTGTTTGAAGTTTTTTTGCATTGGTGTGTGTTTTGTCTGTTTGTTGATGTTAGGTTTAGTTTTGGATCTTCTGTTTTGATTAGTGTGTGTGTGTAGTTTTGTTTTTATTTTATTCTTCTTTTTTTTTTTTTTTTTTTGTTGTTGTCTTTTTTGTGAGAGCATGGTGTAAAGAAGCACTGTGCTTATCCATTTACTCTCAATAAACATTTATAGTTTGAGTTCGAGTTCTCTCCCTCTGCTGCAACGTCCATCTGTCCTTACTATGTTATCTAAGTATCTATCTGTTTTTTTCTGTCTGTGTACATGTGTGTGAGTGTGTGTATGTGTGTGAGTGCGTTCGTGTGTGTGTGTGTGTGTGTGTGTGTGTGTGTGTGTGTGTGTGTGTGTGTGTGTGTGTGTGTGTGTGTGTGTGTGTGTGTGTGTGTGTGTGTGTTTGTGCTGTTGTTGCTTCGATTTACGTCTGTTCACTGAAAGTGCTATTAGAACGATGGGAAGAAGAAAGAAAGAAAGAGAGAGAGAGAGAGAGAGAGAGAGAGAGAGAGAGAGAGAGAGAGAGAGAGAGAGAGAGAGAGAGAGTGAGCGAGATAGACAGAGAGAGACAGAGACAGAGACAAATTCAGAGACAGAGACAGAGACAGAGAGACAAAGAGAGGCCGAGACAAGATAGGGACAGGGACAGTGACAGGGACAGAGACAGACAGAGAATGAAGCAGACAGACAAGCAGACAGACATAGAGACCAACAGACAGAAACAGTGAGACAGAAACAGATAAACAGAAACATAGACAGACACAGAGACCAAGCCAGGGAGACTGCCACAGATACTGACCGACAAAAGAACAACAACAAAAGAACAAAGATTTGTAATTTCCCTAATTATCATCACCAGTCATATAAGTATGAACGCACCCTCCCCCCCCTCCCTCACCCCCACCCTCCCCCCCCCCCTTCCCCACTCCTAACATCAGCTCAAGTTCTGTGCATGTACTCTCTCGAAGAGTGCTGTTTGATACACAGCAGTAGAGATAGAAGTTCCTGTCATTACCCCCCCCCCCCCCCACCCCCCCACCCACCCCCTCCCAACAAAATCAAGGTGCCTTACACAGATTGCTCTCTGATACTCCAAGTGAAGGAAGATTAATTTCCTCTGAAGTAGGAAGTAATTATAGGCTAGCATACTCAAAACTACCGTGTCAGTTCATTCGCCTTTGATATACCGTTCATTTCCTCCATTTACTGCCAAGCTGGGCATGACTGACAGAGCTTGGGTGGAGTTTGTGGGTGTGTGGTGTGTGTGTGTGGTGGGTGGTTGTTGCGTGGGGTGGGTTGGTGTTGGTAGGTAGGGTGTGTGGGCTGGTGTGGTGTGGTGGGGTGGGTGTGGTGTGGGTGGTGTGGTGATGGATGTGGTGGTGTGGTGGTGTGGTGTGGTGTGGTGGTTGGTAGGTTGGGTGTGGTGGGTCTGGGTGTGTTGTGTAGTGCGGTGTGGGTGTGGTCTGGCGTGGTGTGGTGAAGTTGGTCCGGTGTGGTGTAGTGTAGTGCGTGTAGTGTAGTGTACCGTGGTGCAATGTAGTGTATTATTTGGGTGTGGTGTGGTGTGGTGTGGTGTGGTGTGTGTGTGTGTAGTGGTGTGGTGTAGTTGTGTGTGGTGGTAGTGTAGGTGTGTAGTGTAGTGTACAGTGGTGCAATGTAGTGTATTATTTTTGGGTGTGGTGTGGTGTGGTGTGGTGTAGTGTAGAGTAGTGTAGTGAGGTGTAGTGTAGTGTAGTGTAGTGTAGGTGTAGTGTATGTAGTGTATGTAGTGTGTGGTAGTGTAGTGTAGTGTAGTGTAGTGTAGTGTGGCGTAGTGGAGTGGAGTGGAGTGGAGTAGGATTTGCTATGAGGGACATACCTTTAAAAATGTGTTGGTGTCAAAGGTTTGTTTACGACAATGTAGTAAATGCTTTGTGTCAAGTTGTGTTGTGTGTATGTGGTGTGTGTGTGTGGTTTGTGTGTGTGTGTTGTGTGTTGGTGTGTGTGTGTGTGTGTGTGTGTGTGTATGTGGGGTGTGTGGAAGATTGGTTTGTGTGGTATGTGTGCGTCCGTGCGTGTGTGTGTATGTGTGTGTTTGTATGTGTGTGTTTGTGATTGTGTGTGTGTGTGTGGAGGATAGGTTTGTGTGTATGTGTGTGCGTCCGCGCGCGCACGTGTGTGTGTGTGTGTAAGAAGTTTGTATGTGTGGGAGAAAGAAAGAGAGAAAGAAAGAAAGAGAGAGAGTGAGAGAGAGAGAAAGATAGAGAGAGATAGAGACGGACATTCAAAAACTAAGGCAGGCAGACATAGACATGCGTTTAGACTGACACAGAAACAAAAGCCCCCAAAATACACAAAAAAGACAAACTGACAAGCTGTCAGACAGAACATTGAAACAGACAGGCTACAAAGACACATGGACAAACAGACAGGCAGACAGACAGACAAACAAACAAAGGAGCAGACGAACACAGACGTATCGGACTCTGTCTTAATAGTGGCCCTGAGCCAAACTGCAGCTCAGACTTCAGACTCTTACACCCTCTAGAGAACTGATACACCGAATCAATCAGGATGCGGCTGTCATTAAAACGCATTATTTTAAAAGTCGCAATATTTCTTAGAACTCAAAAATAGAAAAACACACCAAAAAAAAACAACAATGTTCGATAGAGGGCAGAAAGCAGTTACAGTACAAGATACATGATCGCAGTGTGTTCAATGTCATTCGCCTTTGGTAGATATACTTTTTAATCGTTGTTGGATTTTGTTGGGTTTTTTTACTTGTACGATTTGTGAGTGACAGTTGCGATATAATGTTATAAGGTTTACTGTCAAGGCCGTCAGCTATATTTTTATTTATTTTATATTTTATTCTTTTATATCGAGGATAATGGAATAAGCGCTTATGTGCTTTTTTTTACATTCAATCCCCGTGTGTATGCAGTTTTGTAAATTCTGTCATCTATTCCCACAGGCACGCAATGGCCTACTCTTACGAAAAGCGGAACATGATTTAACGTGTGCGTAATATGTTCTGCGTGCGTTCCCACATGGGGCCTCGGTTTATAGTCTCATCCGAAGGACTTTTGGGGAGAGTGGAGTCTGCACTGATGTTAACTCCAGGGGAAAATATCCCCTTGAACGGGAATCGAACCCGGGTCGTCAGATTGCCAGCGCAGTGTTCTAGCCACTAGGCTATCCCGTTCCCCCCTATATAGAGACTTGTATAAAGGCGGTAAAGGCGTGTATTGGAGGATAGTATTTCTGTGTTTGCCTTGATTGTGTGGTTCTTTTCTTATTTTTATAGTTGTTGCTATGTTATTGTTGTTGTTGGTGGGTGTTTTTTTCTTCAATGGCAAAGAGAGCCACAGAGAGAGTAAACTATGAGTGTGTGTGTGTGTGTGTGTGTGTGTGTGTGTGTGTGTGTGTGTGTGTGTGTGTGTGTGTGTGTGTGTGTGTGTGTGTGTGTGTGCTTGCTGTGTGTTTTGTGTGTGTGTAAGTAAGTAAGTAAGTCTTCAATTTTAACGTCTTTCCACTTAAAGTGATACCAGACGATCCTTAAATAGGAGACTGAATATGTGAGATAAGAAGAAGAGAGAGAGAGAGAGAGAGAGAGGAGAGAGAGAGAGAGAGAGAGAGAAGAGAGAGAGAGAGAGAGAGAGATCTACTCTTTGTGTGTGAGTGTGCGTGGGCGTCCCTACATGCATGCGCGCTCGTGTGTGTAATAAATAGTAATAACAAAGGAAATAGTATTCTTAACATGAACAAATCAAGAACAGAAATTTAAAAAAAAATTGAAATTAAAAAATAACTACAATAACTACAATAAATGCCCTATAGGACTTAACAATAAACCTGTAGCAATATCAATTGTTAACTTAACATTGTTCAAAATTTCTTCAATGGAATTCTCAGAAAAGGCAGGGAGATGAGGTTTTAGCTAAAGGAAATAGTATTCTTAACATGAACAAATCAAGAACAGAAATTTAAAAAAAATTGAAATTAAAAAATAACTACAATAACTACAATAAATGCCCTATAGGACTTAACAATAAACCTGTAGCAATATCAATTGTTAACTTAACATTGTTCAAAATTTCTTCAATGGAATTCTCAGAAAAGGCAGGGAGATGAGGTTTTAGCTTCTCACATTCAAGTATGATATGAGTATTTGAAATATATTCACCACATAAGCATTTAACATCCTTGCTGAATTTTGTTGTAAATGCATTTAATCTTATCCTAAAAAATAATGCCTTGAGTTGTCTTTCTTTTACAGCATTTGTATGAATCTCTAAGTCTTCAATGTATTCAACTACACTATTCACACTCAGAGTTGAATGTGAAAGCCGATTGTTTTGCTGATACGTTTCTATATTTTTTTTAAAGGATGCTTCTTCTAACAACCGATAACCCTCTGCAATGGATAGAGGGACATGCAGTACTATAGACCCCTTTTCATTACGTGCACTTTTCTTTGCAGCCCTATCAGCCCACTCATTAGAAAACAATCCTATATGTGAAGGAATCCAGCAAAAGGAAACATGAATTCCTCTTAAACGCAGAAGATTTATGAAGTATTTGACGTCAAGTATAAGTTAAGCTGATTGCTTATAAGTTATAGACTTTAAGGCATATAATACTGATTTTGAATCCACACAAAATAATATATGAAAGAAAGAGTATGGATGATCTAAAATGAAATTCAAAGCCATGAGAATAGCGATCAGTTCAGCTGTAAAAACAGATCGATTTTTACCAACATGATATGACTTTTCTATTTTTAGTGCCGGTATGACGAATGCTGAACCTGCTTGATGGTTATATAAAAGTGAGCCATCTGTATAAATTTTAAGACAATG
>CM054151.1:43205842-43210842 GCA_028751875.1 Rapana venosa
GAGAGAGAGAGAGAGAGAGAGAGAGAGAGAGAGAGAGAGAGAGAGAGAGAGAGAGAGAGAGAGAGAGAGAGAGAGAGAGAGAAACAAAGAAAGAAAGAAACAAAGAAACAAAGAAAGAAAAAAAGACAGAAAGAAAAGTCTTAGGAATGCTTCTTCTGTTCTCTCTGTTTCACTATGGCAATGTCTTTGTTGTTGAAGTTGTCGGTCTGTCTGGATTTTTTGGTCTGTCTGTATGTCAATCAGAATGTCTCTCTGTATGTCAGTCAGTATCTCTGCCTGTATGTCAGTGAGTCAGTCAGTCTGAGTCAGTGATTCAGTGAGTCTCAGTGAGTTGTCTGTCTGTCTATATGTATGTATGTATGTATGTATGTTGATGTATGTATGTATATAGTTATTTGTGTATGTATTTGTGTGTGTATGTATGTATGTATGTGTGTATGTATCATGTATGTATGTATTGTATGTATTATTATCTGTTGTGTAATGTATTATTATTATGCATGCAGTATGTGTATTATATGTATGTATGTATGTATGTACTATGTATGTATGTATGTATGCATGTATGTATGTGTATGTATGTATGTATGTATGTATGTAGTATGCATTTGTGATATATATATACATATATATATATATAGATAATATATATATATATATAGATAATATATATATATATATATATATATATATATATATATATATATATAATATAATATATATAGTATATGATAGTATGTATGTATGTATGTATGTATGTATGAATATAGTATGTATGATGCATGCATGTATGTGTGTATGTATGTATGTATGTATGTATGTATGTATGTATGCATGTGTGTATGTATGTATATATTTATATATGTGTATGTATGTATGTATGTATGTATGTATGTATGCATGTAAGCATGTATGCATGTATGCATGTATGCATGTATTTATGCATGCATTATGTCTATCCCTGTTTGTCTGACTTTCAGTCTACTTTGGACCTCTTTCACTGCCTCTGTGTCTTCATTCTCTCTATCACTGTCTATCATCCTGTCTCCGTCAATCTGCCTGTCTCTGTCTCTGTCTCTGTCTCTCTCTCTCTCTCGCTCTCTCTTCTCTCTCGCTCTCTCTTTCTGTCTCTCTCTGCCTTCCTTCTCCATCTTCTCCTTTTCCTCATCCTCTTTTATTTTTATTCCAAAGACTGCTTGCCTTCAGCAAGCTGAATACTACACCACAGTGTGAGGGTTGAGCTAAAGACACAAGTGTAGGTTGCCAATGCCCCCCCATCAAGTGAGGGCCGCGGGCAGCTAGTGGTTAGGCCTTCACGATACCACTCAGGATCATGCTGGATAAGCAATATGACTTAGCCATCACTCTCTGCCACCTAGCTCCGCAATTTGGAGGGAAAGGAAATAGAGACAGGATCCGAGGTAAAGTAGACAAACTTGACCACTATGGTGTCTTTGTCGACATGACTCGTGAACGAGTTCAAGTTTATGGCTGATAGAACATGTTTCTATTATTGGGTGGTGGTTGTTCTCGTCGTTGTTGTTGTCTTTGTTAATGTTGCTGGTGTGTTTTGCTTTTTATGTGGGTTTTTTTTCTTTCTTAAGATTGTGTTTGTAACCCAGAGTATATCAAAATCATCATTGGAGGCCGGATGTGAGATAAAAGCTTGTGTTATTCTTATCTTATATCAGATCATATCAGATAGGCTCTCCGAGTCCATACTGCAAGGAACAGTGCAGGGAAAGAGAAGGCGAGGCAGACCGAAGAGGAAATGGGCAGACAACATCAATGAATGGACCGGGAAGAGCTTCTCCACAATCCAGGCACTTGCCCACACCCGCCGCAAATAGAGCTAACTGGCGCAACGTTCGTCACTGCAGTTCCCCTACAACCTCGGAGGGTGGTTATGGGAGCGGATGAGATGATATCCAATAGCCCTCAATACATTAAATAGATTGATGTGTTCCCCACATCCCAGAATCATTGTGAGGCTGTAATCCCATACCAGACAAAACGTTGGCAGGCGTGATTGTTTTCAGGGAGTCTAGCTTATTGTGCTAAGATCGTGTCACGTTTGAAGACACTATATAGGTTATGGTGCAAAGATCATGACACGTTTGAAGACAATGCCTAGGTCGTCATGCTAAGATCATATCAATTCTGAAGAACATATCTAGGATAGCATGATAAAACCACGTCACGTTCGAAGACAATCTCAACATCACATTACAGAGCAAAACAACACGTTCAAAGTAATTAACTCCCCGCGCATGGATTACAAGAATACAAACGTTCGACTTGCCTAGGCAAATTTTGAGTTTGTTTGAGGCAGTTTTCGTTATCTGTCTGCCTTTCTGTCTTTCTGTTGGTCTGTCTTTATGTCTGTCTCTTCATGTACGTCTCTCCGTCTCTGCCTCCGCAAAAGGCCTCTGCCTCTGTCTGTTTGTTTGTGTGTGTCTGTCTGCCTATGTCTGTCTTTGTCTTTGTCTCTGTCTATCTCTCTCTGGCTCTCTGTCTGTCTCTGTCTGTCTCTCTGTCGCTGTCTGTCTGTCTATCTGCCTGTGTGTGTGTGGTGTGTGTTGTGTGTGTGTGTGTGTGTGTGTGTGTGCGCCCGTGTGCGTGTGTGTGTTGTGCTGCGTGCGTGCGTTGTGTGTGTCTTTCTGTCTGCTGTCTGTCTGTCTCTCCTTTCTCTCTCTCTTCTCTGTCTCTGTCTCTCTCTCCCCCTCTCTCTCATCTCTCCTCTCTTCTCTCCCTCTCTCTCTATCTCTCTCTCTCTCTCTCTCCTCTCTCTCTCTTCTCTTCTGAATCTCTCTCTCTCTCCTCTGCTCTCTCTCTCTCTCTCTCTCTCTCTCTCTCTCTCTCTCTCTCTCTCGTCTCTCTCTCTCTCTGTTTGCCTGTCTGTCTGCCTCTCTCTCTCTCTCTCTCTTCTCTTCTGGAATCTCTCCTCTCTCTCTCTCTCTCTCCTCTCTCTCTCCTCTCTCTCTCTCTCTCTCTCTCTCTCTCTCTTCTCTCTCTCTCTCTCTCTCTCTCTCTCTCTCTCTCTCTTCTGCTCTCTCTCTCTCTCTCTCTCTCCTCTCTCTCTCTCTCTCTCTCTCTCTCTCTCTCTCTCTCTTCCTCTCGCCTCCTCTCTCTCTCCTCTCTCTCTCTCTCTCTCCCTTTTTCTTCTGATGTTATGGGAGATGATAGGGAGTGAATATTGTGTAGGACTTTTCACTACAGTCATGCGTTTGTAATTTTGCTTCCCTATGATAGATCGATTGTCGTCCAGTCATTTGCTTTTTTGATCATATATATTGCTGGTTTTGATGAATTTGTGTACACTGTTTATTTTCGAGCTTACTGTTAATTTGTGTTCATGCATGTCTATCAGTAACATAGACTTAGATTTGTCAATGTGTCGGAAATAGTCGTTATTATTACTTATGCATGTATTTGTCTTTGCAAGATATAGCGCTATATAAGTCCCATTTATTGTTATTATTATTATTATTATTATTATTATTATTATTATTATTATTACTATTATTATTATTGTTATTATTAATATTTCTGTAAGTAGTTATTATATATTCATTGATTTGCTTGTTTCTTTATTTGTTTATTTAAACTCTTTTTATGAAGGTCTGGTGTGAAGAAGCCCCTGCCTTATCCAAGTACCCTCATTAAAACATTCGAGTTCTTATGACATAACGTAATACAGTATTCGCTTACAACACTTTGTTTTACTTGCATTACGATCAGCGTGACATAACTATATTCAACGGGCACAGTTTGTGAGTATGGTGGTTGTTTTGAAAATGCGGAAGTGTGTAACTATGAATTAGTTTAACTATCATAATGTGTGATGCACGTGATGGTTGTATTTTGTCTGTGATCAAGTGTTGAAATTGTCAAGTAGAATTCCATCATTAATTTTGTGCCCGGGCCTGTTGCATCCGCGTATTGCCCTACAGAGTAAGGCTGATGAATTAATGACAACTTTGCACTGTGTTTTGTTTACATTGTGTTGATCTAAATCGGCACTTTATTCATGGATTTGGAATATGTATAATCACATGTAGAGTTTTGGTTACATGCCAAAGTGCATATGCCAAGGTATGATCAAAGCATGCGATAACTTATATTTCATCTTTTATATATTTCTATGTATACCCTTTGAAAGGTAGTGTGGCCAATATATAATTATTAAATCATTTCAAACTTCAGAGTTCTCTGTCTCTGTCTCTCTCTTACTCTCTCTCTCTATTCATCGATCTATCTATCCATCTAACTATATATATATATTTTTATATCTCTCTCTCTATGGCTTGTGACCCACCGAAATGTATCTGTCTCTGAGATAATGAAGATGTTGAATTAAATTGAATCGAATCTATCTACCTATCTACCTACCTACCTATCTATCTATCTATCTATCTTTCTATATATCTATCTATCTATCTACATATCAATCTATCTGTCTGTCTTTTTGTCTATCTGTCTGTCTGTCTTTCTATCTAGCTAGCTATCTAGCTATCTCCATCTCTCTCTCTCTTCTCTCTCTCTCTCCGTCTCTCATCTCTCTCTCTCTCTCTCTCTCTCTCTCTCTCCCATCTCTTGCTATTCATCTCTCTCTCTCTTCTCTCTCTCTTCTCTCTCTCTCTCCTCTCTCTCATCTCTCTCTCTCTATATATATATATATATATATATATATATATATATATATATATATATATAATATATATATATATATATATATATCTTCTTTTCTCTATGTATGTCTTTCTTTCTGTCTGTCTGTCTGTCTATCTGTTCTCTCTCTTTCTTTCTTGCTATTCTATATTCTTGTTCCCCTACAGATTTCTAAGCCCCCCCTTTTTTTGTCCCAACAGCAATTCTTTAGCAGCAACCACAAGCAGCATCAGCAGCAGTCTAGGAATGAATCTCGGTAAAGTCGTTTAAAACTCTTCCTTCTCTCCCAAGGGATGCTGAAAAAAAAGGACTAGCGAGACCAAAGGTGC
>CM054151.1:43215842-43228342 GCA_028751875.1 Rapana venosa
AACGTTGTCATCAGCACTTGAATGCTGGACATCTTTGGCCTTTAAAAGCAGGCCAGCACTGTTCTTAGCCAGAGGTTATTTCTTGACAACTAGTGCGGCCATTGCGTTGTGTTGTGTTGTGTTGTATTGTATTGTATTGTATTGTATTGTATTGTATTGTATTGGTCTGTGCTGTATATCACTTTAAGTCACAGCAGAATTCAATGTGTGAAAATCCGGCTGCTCTTCCTTGGGAGAACGCGTCACAACCCCTCCCCTCACCTTATTTTTCTTTTTTTCTTTTCCTGTCTGTCTGTAGAATTGATTCCCTATTAGATTGGCTATTTTCTTTTCTACCCAATTTTGCCAAGGACAACTCTTGTGTTGCTGTGGGTTCTTCTACGTGTGCTAAAGAAGACTGCTTATGAATAGTGCGAAGCTGGGTTATTTATTGTTCGTTTGTTTTTGTGTTGTTGATTTTTTTGTTTGTTTTACAAATCTTAACACTATTCGATGAAAGGCGTTCTGTACCTTTGATACCGAAAGTACCGCGGATTTTTTACCGAAGGTTCTCGGTACGTTTAGTGATTGAAGAATACTCAGTGGTTCTTGCTGCTTGAAAGTAGTTTTAGAAACTACACTTACGACACATTATTCCAAGGGAAAAACAGTTAGCACACGGTGGTCATCATTTCATAATATATCTAAGCTTTTTTTTCAAAAATAAGGTGATTAGCTGGGACCAGGAAGATATTGCACAAGGCGAACCAATATCTCGGATCCTTTTCTTGCATGATAAAATAAAACAATTGTGAAGGAAAAAAATCATTGCGCGTTTAATTGTATTGGATTCATGGAATCAAGGTCTCTGTTTCTATGTATGTCCCTCTGTCTCTTTCTCTCTCTGTCTCTCGCTTCCTCTCTGTCTGTCTGTCTGTCTGTCTGTCTGTCTGTCTGTCTGTCTCTCTCTCTCTCTCTCTCTCTCTCTCTCTCTCTCTCTCTCTCTCTCTCTTTCAAACACACACACACACACACACACACACACACACACAGACACACACGCACACACACGCACACATACACGCACATGCAAACACACACACAACATACACACACACTCCCAGCCCCCCTCTCTCTCTCTCTCACCCTCTCTCTCTCTCTCTCCTCTCTCTCTCTCTCTCTCTCTCTCCTCTCTCTCTCTCTCTCTCTCTCTCTCTTTCAAACACACACACACGCACACACAGACACACACGCACACACACGCACACATACACGCACATGCAAACACACACACACATACACACACACTCCCAGCCCCTCTCTCTCTCTCTCTCACCCTCTCTCTCTCTCTCTCTCTCTCTCTCTCTCTCTCTCTCTCTCTCTCTCTCTCTCTCTCTCTCTCTCTCTCTCTTTCTCTCTCTCCACCTAATTTCAGAATGTCAGGCAGAAATATATGACTAAAAAGGAAGAAAAATGTATGTTGTCATTGTAGATTTCGAAAAGGTATTTGACGCAATTGAACATGACAGGTTTTTGGGTTATAATTATCAAAGATCAAGGTGTGAATGGTAAATGTTTTGCATCACTTAGGGCTATGTATAAGTCATTATCAGCATATGTACGAGCAAATTCTGAATAAACTAATATGTTTCAATCCCCATGGGAGTGAGACAGGGATGAGTTCTAAACCCTACATTGTTTTCTATGTTCATTAATCAGTTAGCAAACGTTATGAATGAAAAAGGTAAGCATTGTGCACAAATGCTTCCAGATATATTTGAGTTGTTTTTTCCCATTATTTGCTGATGGCGTTGCATTAATGTCAAGTACACCTACTGGTTTAAAAAATCAGTTAAAGGTCTTAGAAATTTGTGATGATATGACTTAAAGTGTAACATAGGCAAACTAAGACTAATGTATTCAGGAAAGGGAGATACTTAGGAAAACGCGAAAATGTGGTTCTTTGATAATAAGACATATAAGTAGTTAACAGCTATTACTATTTGGGAATTAATTTTACATCTATGATTAGTGAAAAGAGAGGTGCATCACATTTGGTTACTAAAGGCAAAAAAGCAGTTACTCAGCTTAACAAAGTTTTTCAGGAGTGTAAAGAAACGACAGTAAATACATTAAAAAAATGATACCCAAATCCAACCAATACGGCTATACTCAGCTGAAATGTGGGGACTGCATAGACTAGAGCATCTAGAAAAAGTGCATTTAATCGCTTGTAAAAGATTCTTAGGTGTGCCTGCCAAGACACCAAATAAAATGGTGTATTGAGATCTGGGCAGGTACCCATTGAATGTAAATACATATGTTGCATGCGTAAGATTTTGGTTTAAATTATCACACATGGACTCTGAAAGATTGCACATAAAGCCTATTGTATGGTGTTAGATTTAGAAAAAACGGGCAAACGATGCTGGGTATCTAAAATCAGGGGAAATACTGTGCATAACTGGGTATAATATCGTTTGGTTAAACCAAGGAGTAGGAGACATAAAATAGTGTTTTTAGGTGCCTTTAAACAGAGACTTGCAGATTGGTTTGTCCAGAAATGTACTGGCACTATTAAGATCGTAATAGATATGATGGTTATAGAATTGTTAAGACTGTTTTTGAAAATAGAACTACATTAGTGAAATGGATACATATTGTTTTCGCGTTGCAGTTACTCAAGTACGATTGGATGTGCTACCACTAAACTATGCTACACATCGCTATAGTAATTCAAACGAAGATAAGCAATGCCCTGTTTGTAAAGACCAAATAGCGAATGAAAAAAACTTTTTATTTAATTGTCTTCTCTATGAAGATACTATAAACAAGTTTCTTAAAGATCCGAGGAGACTTCCTTTGCATGTGCTACTCAAAGGTACAGATATATATAATTTATCACGATTTAATTTTCATGGAACCAACAGAAGAAATAAGATAACTTTCTAGAAATTGATCCTTACATTGATGAATACTATATTCAAAACATACTCGATTATGATGCACGTGAACTGATTCGTGTTGAATATTTAGGAAATGGCTGACATAGTTTTCTTGTGTTGTTATTGCTGATACATTATTTCATATTTATATACGTTGATAGTAATATTTGTATAACTTATGTCATATTCCCATCCCGTATGCCCACCACTCTCGTATTGTGGCCTAAGGCCAATGTACAGTAAAAGTCTGAAGCCCGAAGTCTCTCTCTTCTTCTCTCTCACTCTCTCTCTCTCTCTTACTCTCTCTCTCTCCTCTCAACCCCCCTCCCTCCTGTCTGTCTCTGTCTCGTTTGCATGCTTGCTCTCTATCAGAGAGCTCCAGACATATTGTAGATGAGGGCTTCAGAACACTCCGCACCAGACATGTAAATTGATATTGTTTGAGTGTAATCCCAGCTTCTCTGTTCCCCCCCAAAAAGAGAAAAGACATACTTTTTTCTCTTGGTCCAGTTAAGAAATAGAGAGAGAGAGAGAGTGAGAGAGAGAGAGAGACAGACAGACATGAAAGAGTAGACAGACAGAGAAACAGAGACAGAGACACACATGACAGAGACAGATACAAGACAGACAGACAGAGGCAGAGACAATAGAGGAAGACAGAGGGAGGTAGGGGCAGGCAGACAGGCAGGCAGGCACAGCAGAAACAGGCAAACATGCTCTGGAGACACACTGAGAGAGAAGAGAAGAGGATGAGAGAGAGAGAGAGAGAGAGAGAGAGAGAGAGAGAGAATAGAGAGAAGAGTGAGAGAGAGAGAGACAAGAGACAGAGCAGAGACAAAGACACAATATACAATGAGGCAGAGACAGAGAGACATACATACATACAGAGGAAGCATACATACGGACAGACAGACAAAGAGACAGATAGACAGACAAGCAGAACACAGACAGACAGGCAAACAGACACACAGACACACACGCAGATGAACAGACAGACAGACAGACAGGCAAACAGGCAGCAGCGACAACATAGACGTTTGGACGGAGGAAGACATTGGAAGGAACATCAATACTTTTAGTCATCTCCTTCATCGCCACCATACCTACCTACCATTCCCTCACCTTGTTTACATAATTCCCTATATAATTCCTATCATCTCATCCTCTACCTTTACTCATATTTTACCTTATCCTTTTACTTTACCATCCATACCTACCTACCTCCACCTACCTACCTACCTACCTCCCTACCTCCCTACCTACCTACCTACCTACCCATTGCCTATCCCTAGTGTATCTTTCCACAAGGACTGTCCACATTCTCATTCTAAGTGTATCTTTCCACAGAGACTGTCCGCATTCTCATTCTAATCTAATCAAGACGCTGTCTGGTACACCATACCATGGGAGCCATCCTATTTAGGGTCATTTCCATCTAAACTAGTTGGGTAACATCTTTTGAACTTGGGCATTAATGCTTGTATCTCAGCAAGAAGGCTTTAAGTGAAACGTACTTCTAGTAGACTGTGTGTTTGTTTGGTTTTTTCCCCCAAGCAGTTTCAGGATTTCATTCTGTCTCCTGATGGTTCTTAGTCTAATGTTTAGAGGTATCATACTGTGAAGTGTGTAGGGCCTGTGTGTGTGTGTGTTGTGTGTGTGTGTGTTTTATGTGTGGGTGTGCGGGGAGGAGTGTATGTGTGTGTGGTATGTGTATGGGGGTAGGGGTGTGGGTAGATGGGTGGGGGTGGGGGGTTGTAATGTGCGTGTGTATAGTGTGTGCGTGTAGTGTGTGCGTGTGCGTGTGTGTATGTGTGTGTGTGGGCGCGCGCGCGTGTGTGTGTTTGTATGCGCGCGCACTCACACATATACATAAGCACGCGCGCACACACTCATACACACGGCATAAAATTCTTCAGCCTCTCTGTCTCTGTCTGTCTGTCTGTCTGCTGTCTGTCTCTTCTCTCTCTCTCTCTCTCTCTCTCTCTCTCTCTCTCTCTCTCTCTTTCTCTCTCTCTCTCTCTCTCTCTCCTCTCTCTCTCTCTCCTTTCTCTGGCTTTTACTGGGAAAAGTATGAAGAAATTATTGATTATATTGGAAAAGTGTCGAGTAACTGGGGGTTTAACAAATGCATGAGGCCATGGACTTTGTGATTAATCTGTAAACGCTTTTATAACTATTTTAAGCATCAATGGACCACTTTTTTCTAGTCTGTCTCCAAAGATCCAAGATATATGCACATTTTGTGGAGGATTCTAGAATAACCTACCTACCCATAAGACAAGTCTTAAGAGTATGTCTGTCTTTCTGTCTGTCTGTCTGTCTTTCTGTTTGTCTGTCTGTCTGTCTGCCTGCCTGCCTGCCTGCCTGCCTGCCTGCCTGTCTGTCTGTCTTTCTGTTTGTCTGTCTGCCTGGCTGGCTGGCTAGCTGTCTCTCACTCTCTATCTCTATCTATCTATCTATCTATCTATGTATCTATCTATCTATCAACTATCTATCTATGATCTAATCTATCTATCTATCTGTCTATCTATCTATCTACGTATCTATCTGTCTCTGTCTCTCTTTCTTTCTTCCTCTTCCCCCTCTCTCTCTTTTCTCTCTCTCTCTCTCTCTCTCTCTCTCTCTCGCTCTCTCTCTCTCTTCTCTCTCTCTCTCTCTCTCCTCTCTCTCTTCTCTCTCTATCTCTTTCTCTCTCTCTGTCTCTCTCTGTAGCTGGCTGCCGTCCAACCTTTTCCATCTGCCTTCTTTCTGTCTTGGTTGATTTTCGTTTTTCTTCTTCTTTTTTTCTTTCATTGACCTCCCCACTCTCTTTCTCATTTGCTGTTCACTTTTAGCCTTTTCAGGTCTCCTGTGCCTGCATTCACCACTGTCTTTGTGTCTGAAATGAAAATCTAATCAAGTATGTATAGAGTGCAGAGACTAAGAATATCAAAGCAGTGGACAATTTGTGCGGAGTAACGGCAAGTGTTCTTTGAACAAGTTTTCAGCCAGAAGTTTGGCTCACTGCAGCGACCTCCATAAAGCTCGGGGTCTTTCCTTACTAGGACTAGATCTCGTTCCTAGACGTGTGTTTCTGTTCGTCAAAAGGTAAGAAGCCAAAAAATGCCTTTCAGCAAAAGGTTACTTCTTTACAACATAGTGTATTCATTGGAGAGAAGACTGTTTTATGGATCTGTGTGGAAGTGTTTCCACATCTGGACACTCTTGTAGAGGGAAAAGTTTTGATCCTTCACCTGGTACTATATACCGCAGCTATTTAAACCTATTGACAAGCAACTCTTCTTGTTGACTATAATGATGTCAGTACTGATGCTTTTGGCACTATATGTCATCAAAAGGGTTTTCTCTACACTGATATGCATGCCATATGCCAAAAAAGTTTCATCAAGCCGATTTACCAAGTTGACCAAAACTTGATCTTTTAAAGGCCGTCGATGTTGTCGGCAAAATATTAACTTTGTAACAGCCTTGCCTCCAATGCTGACTAGTCCTTCATGGCTTCCAAGTGTGTCAGTTATTAATCTCTCTAAGAAGATGTTGAAGACGGTGGGAAAGACCAGACATCTTTGGCGTACTCCAATTGTGGTTCGAAACCATTCTCCCCTATTGTTGTCACAGAAAAATGGGCTGGGTGCTTGTCATAGAGGCATTGTGTAATTCTGCTCAGGTTGGCATTGCTGTTATATCGCCTGAAACAGCCAGCGATATCCTTAGCAAACATCGACCAACAAAGACGCCTTGGGTCACAGAAGACATACTCAAGCTCTGCGACAAATGCAGAGAACTGAAGCAAAAGAAGAATGTGGCTGAAGATACAACACTATACAGAGAAGCCAGTAAACAGGTTAAAAACACAAGGGCAACAAAGAAGACATGTATTGAAGAATAATGCAAATGTATTAAAGGAATTCTGCAGAACGTGACAGCAAGAAAGCCTAACAGCGTGTGAAAAGCTCACAAGCTCGAAACAAGTGAGGACCACTTCCACCCAAGACAAAGAAGGGGCGTGTCTCACAGAAAAACAACAACCAACACATGACATTCTGAGGAAGTGGACAGAGTACTGTTTTGAGCACACAGTGGTAGGAGATCCCCAGGTGTTGTATGTCCGTATACCAGCCAACATCGACAGCTACCCCCATCTTACGGGGAGAAGTTGCAAGTGCAGAAAAGAAGTCACGGAAGAAAGGGAAGTCAGCATACCGGACAACAGGTCCGAGTCCACACCCAGGAATTCTTTCAGATAAGACGATTAAACAATGCCCTGCACGTGAAGACTCTCAGAACATCGTGTGCCTACATTAATATACAGTGTGCGCGTTTTGAGGAAGAGTAAGCCAGATATTGAAGGTGAGATGGACGATTTAAATACACTCAGCATGCACCATGTTTTACCTGGAAAGGAATAGGCTCCACCAGTTTCAGTTTGGCCACTACATACCACCTGAAAAAAATGGCAATGCCTTGATGACTTCACAAGGAGTTGAGAGGGATGTTAAGTCAAGCGAAGGTTATGGGAGTCTGTTTATTGTCTGTGTTGCTCATAAGGAATTTGGGTTAATCAAGTGAAGGTATACACATATTTTCAGTCTTCGGCAGAAGTTATTTTACAGCCTGACCCTAACTGATGTCTTAACTGATTTTTCGAAGGCTTATTATGTGTCATTGTATCCGAAGATAGAAATGAATATTCATAATTGTAAGATAATGGTGGGTTCTACTAAGAAACTGTATTTTACACGGAAAGCTATTCTGTGACTAGGAACACATACATGCTCAATCAGTAACACGCACAAAGACAGTCCTATTAATTTGTATCCACCTTGTCCATCACACACACACACACACACACACACACACACACACACACACACACACACACACACACACACACACACACACACAATACACACGCACGCACACAGAGAGAGGATAATATGGAGATAAAGAAGGAGCTATTGACGTTGCAAAGAAACTATGTTCTAGTGGTATACCCGTAAACTGATCATAAGCACTTCTAGCGAAGATACTTTTTCTTATAACGTGAACTTTGAAAACTTAAAAAGAGATCAGGGAGATCCCCAGATATCTAATGGAAGAGACTTCCACACCATGGGAGCTGACATAGAAAAGCTCTTTGGCTGTACTGTACAACTATGTAATATCTTTGGGGACAGAGACATACGCAAGGTTTCTCTGTACACATCTGATAGAGTTAAAAGGGCTGTACATGTCCAGAATGGAAGATGTACTGGATGGAAGCGAACCATCAAGCCCACATTTAGACTCGTTGGGGCATTTTACACTCTGTAGACGTTTAAATTGATATGAGCAAAGTGTTACAAGATCTGTTTGGTTATAGTGTTAAAAGATTTATGAGTAACTGAAAGTGTCGAGGAATTATTTTCTTTCCAAGAACTGGGCTTGACAAAGAGGATTACAGTGATCAATAATTTACTTGTTATAGAACCAGCAAAGAGAGCACATTAGATAAACAACAACAACAACAGCAACAAAAACGCAGGAACATTTTATTTTGGGTGATCAACGTGTACTAGAGTACGCAGTCAATTGATAGAACAATGTTACCTAAAAGTGGTTGTGGGGTATTAAAAAATAAAATAAAACACTAGGTCTGTACGTCCATCAATCTTAGTCCCATGAGAATTCCTGGCTCTCCTTCTTTCACCTTCACTTACCTCGTAGCCCTGTAGACCTTGAGAGACCACTGGAGATTTTGCTACCAGCTTACTCCACTTCCTGCGGTCCTCTGCCTCACCCCCGAGACTCAGCAAACCTTTATTACGCCTATCGCCTTGTGTTTTCCTTCTCTCCGCCTGCAGCCTGTCTTGTCTTGATATGTTTCCTCTTCGCTCTGCTTTACAAAAACTATGGTCTTTGACAGGTGCCGACTGAGTTCTGTCTGCAGACTGGGGGCGGGATAGCCTAGTAGTCCAAGTGTTGCTCATGTAACCTGAAGAATCGGGCTCGAGCCAGCACAGAGACACACCTGCTTAAGGGAGCTTTTCCACTGGGGTTAATCTTGGTACCGTTTCCACTTCCCCGACAGGCCTTTGAATGAGACTATAAACTAAAGTATCGCGAGTGAATGCACACGCTGGAGCATCTTGCGCACACGTTTAACCTATTCCACCTTTTGGAAGAATGTTCCATTTCGTGCCGGTAGAAACAGATGGCGGCATTTTAAACAAACAAAAAACGGGTGCACACAGGCGCCTTGTTTAGACACCATCTCCGAAGTCAGAATGCAGCTACCTTCATGGTGGCCAAAAACATGTTACATACGCTAAGTTTCACTAATGGTGAACCTTGTACTACCTGCCGAGGAACGAAACACCAAAAAAATACACAAAGGTTAATATGTTTTGAAATGCTGCGCTAAAACACGTTTTACCCAATGACAAGCTCTCAGACTAGCGACCTTCGCTGTCCCTTAAAGGAGAACACTTTCTCTAAAGCTGGAATACAGCTACCCAGTTACGGCGAGGTAATGGAAAAGTCATGTGCCAAAACCTCACGCTCACACTGTCAGCAAGGTCTTGCAGCGATATATTTCGAGTGTTTGCTATGGTTTAGACCACATCCAGTCATAAAATTTCTTTATTGAAATGATCAGTCATTGACTTGTAATCCCACGTTGTTTTTCTTCCTTTCGCTTATTTAGTTATAAAAGAGCCATGCTTGCTTACTCATTTCAACTTGAAATAGTGCAGTTATTTTCAAGTCAAGCAAGGCTTTTATCACTTTTCTCAAAATTAATGTCTGAGGATATTTGTTTTGTGATTAAAATGTTGATGTATTGAATTTATGTAATCGATATTGTTTTTATCTGTGTCTTCTTGACATCGTTACTGTTGTTGCAGTTTTGTTAGTGTTGTTGTTATTCCTGCTGTTGCTGTTGTTGTTGCTGTTGTCTGTGTGGTTGTTTTCTGATTCCTCTAATTTGGTTGTAGTGTAATTTCACCGCCCAAAGGCAACGGGGATGATTGATCATTGTGTTCTTCCCACCCTGTTTGGCTTTGTGGTCAGTGCGATTGCACTTAGCGTTGATTGAAGTGTGTGTGTGTGTGTGTGTGTGTGTGTGTGTGTGTGTGTGTGTGTGTGTGTGTTTGTGTGTGTGTGTGTGTGTGTGTGTTGTTTGTCTTCAATTTAACGTCTGTTCGCTCTCAGTGATATTAGACGAGGGATGTGGAAAATGTAGTGGAAGTTAAAACAGAGAACTAGAAGGGAATGGACAGAGAAAAGACTGATTAGGTAACAAGTGTGTTGGTATTTTCATGCAATTTAAAGTGGGGAAATCTTGAACATGAGTAAAAATTTAAATTCAACAAATTGTTAACATGAAACAACTATAAAGTAACTACAACAAATACTCTAATGGGCTGTGCAATAGACATTTAACAATGGCAAAGGCTAATTTTTGACTTGTAAATGCAGTTTCCACAGACTGCTCACAAAATGTGGATAAAAAAAGGTTTTACAATTGGACACTCAAATATGATGTGAGTATTGGAAATATGTTCCCCACAGAGGCACATGACATTTTTGTAAAAAATGTGTTATAAATGCATTTAATTTTATTCTAAAATATAGTGTATTAACTCTTCTCGTGGTAGCGATACTTAAATGTGTTTAATAAGGAGTCCTGTAACATGAAATAAGGCCATTAGTCAGGCAACTCTTTAAAGATCGTTCCTTAAATTGATCTGGTTCTCTCCACTTACTCCACGACATTTGTTCTAATAAACGGTATCCCTCCTGTAGAAATAATGGAACATGCAGTTCTATCGATTCCAAATGATGTCTTGCCCCCCTTTTTGCAGCTCTGTCAGCCCACTCATTTGAAAAAACTCCAACGTGCGAAGGTACCCAACAAAAGGAGACAGGACTACCCCTTAAGCTTAAAAGGTGTATGACATATTTAATTTCAAAAATGATTCTGGATACTTTCTTTGAATTTGGGGATTTGATAGCATATAGTACTGACTTAGAGTCTACACAAAGTAAGATAGGAATGATGGGGAATACAAAATCAAGAATATAGTTAAGAGCCATAAGAATTGCAACAAGTTCAGCTGTAAATATTGAATGATGTTTACTAAGATAGCATGATTTCCCTGTTTTTAGAGCTGGTATGACGAATGCTGAACCGGCTTCATTATTTTCTAAAACTGACCCATCTTTATATATTTTTAAGTTGTCAGTATACTTATTTTCAATATGTGATTGGATATCTGCAACCATGATGCTTTGGTTTTCGTTCTTTTTCTCACTAGTACATTCTATATCAAATTGTACTTTATTTATTTCTCACGAAGGGCATGGCAAAGCTTCTTTCTGCATGTCTAATTCATAATGATTAAGTTCAGACTTTTGAAAAAGGTCTGATACATACGTACCAATAGGCGTTAAACACGAAATATGTCTAGCTCTTTTAGGATAATTTGTTTTTGCTTCGACTTCTATTTCACTAGAAACAAAGTTTTCATTTGTTGTGCTGCGTAAAACATATTTGGCACATGCAAGTTGTCGGTATTCAGCTAGGGGAAGTTCCCCAATTTTGTTATAAGTTCCTATTGTGGAGGTGTGGAATGATAAACCAAGTACAAGTTTTTATGCTTTACAGTCTACACTTGGAGTTTTTTCAGTAAATAATTAGGAGCACTAAAAATGACTTATTGTCCATAAGACAGCTTGGACCGTACAAGTGACGTAGCTAAGCATTTCAGAGTGACCATATCTTGTCCACAAGACTGCCTGGTAACCATTTTAAGAAAATTAATACATGTTCTTGCTTTTGTTAAAATGTATCGAATATGAGCATTCCAATTCAATTTTGATGTAAGTAAGATGCCTAAAAATTGGACAGTATTTGTTTACTGAATTAGCTCCCCTCCAATCCTAAACTGTGGTAGTGTATCTGGATCACTGCCATTGTTAAAAAGCATAATGTGCGTTTTTTCTGCGGAAAATGTCAGGCTATTTTCAATAATATATTTATATTAATAATTTAACTCTTTTTGATAGATCTTTCTGGCATAATTAATCAACCTCTTTGTTGTACTGCGCTTCATAGTGACATTCATCCACATACATATATCATCAGCATATTGTACTAGGATGATATCTTTGGACATTTTTGTGGGTAGATCATATAACAGTATATTAAACAGAAAAGGGGCTACAACAGAACCTTGTGGTAAACCCATATGGAGTGACCTAGAGTGTGAATATGTATTCCCTACTCTCACTTGTATACTTCTGTTACATAAAAAGCTTTTGATCTACTAATAAGCATGCCCAGATAATCCAAAAGTCTTCAATTTATGCATGCCAGACTTGGTCGTAGACTTTTCTGACATCAAAAAATATTGCAAGTAATTTTTTTCTTCTTGCAAACTTTTGTTTGACTTGTGTTGTTAGTTTAAATAGATTATCAATTGCAGATCTGCCTTTTTGAAAGCCTGCATGATTGATTGGAACTAGCTTATTTGTCTGACAATAATACACAATCCTTCTTAGAATGATTCGCTCCATTAGCTTACCTGTGTTAGA
>CM054151.1:43238342-43268342 GCA_028751875.1 Rapana venosa
TTTGTATGTTGGTGATTTATTAGTTTGTGTGATTATTTTGTTAGCGGCGCGCATGCGTGCGTGCGTGGGTGCGCGTGAGCGTGCGCACGCGCATGTGTGTAACACATTTTGCATGTGTGTGTATGACCTTTTGCGTATGTGTGTATGTATACATATATAAAGCATATACAGAGCATGTTTGTACGATGAAGAAGAGAACAGTACAGTTGAACACAAAAAAGAAACAGAGAAACAAACATTAAAAAAAATGATATAGAAAAAAGCTGTAGAAATTGGACAGAGCCATGACTACTTGTTATTTGCTTAGCCAACACCGAAGACATGAACTATATATCGCCTAAAAACAGTCAGGGCTACTATAAATAGCTTTTATTAACAACATGATAACTTTACAACATATACACAAACCGACAAACCTATGTGGTTGTCGGGGAGAGAGGCGTCAGGGACCTCAGCTTCTCTAGGGCCAGCATATTGAGGGCGGCGGCGCCCATCTCCTCTCCCTCGCTGCTTTACCTTCCCTGACCCTAAAGAGGGCAGGTACCCATTTACAGCTGGGTGAACTGGGGGAACTGTACTGAAGCCAAGGCGCGCAAACGGTCACCCATCCAACTGGTAACCACGCTCGACGCTGCTTAACTTGGCTGGGGGAAAGCGAGTGCTCCGACCACTGAGCTATCCCGTCCCCTTTAGGGTCAGGGAAGGTAAAGCAGCGAGGGAGAGGAGATGGGCGCCGCCCTCAATATGCTGGCCCTAGAGAAGTGAGGTCTCTGACGCCTCGCTCCCCTACGACCTTATAGGTTATGGGACTCCTTTACCTCCTCCTTTACCCTAAAGAGGACAGGTACCCATTTACAACTGGGAGAGCTGAGGGAACTGTTCCAAAGCCAAAGCGCGGAAACGGTCACCCATCCCAGTGGTAACGAGTACAGTGACAGTACCCCTTGATTTATACTGTCTGCCCAAGGCTTCGCAAGGATAATCATGCGCTGGGAAGTACTGTCACAACGGAGAAAATAATTTCCTTCATACCGATATTCTGACAGCGATGCAAACCTTTGCCCTTGACTTCGGATCACATGTACAATGTTTTAACCGTTAGGCAAATCTGACCCCCTTGTCATCTCATGTCCACTGGCGGTTATCGATGTAGTTTACATGGATTTTACAGAGAAAAGATGAAGAGCAAAGTACAAAATACATTGATTATCTAGTGGTCAGCTTAAAAATGGTGTCACCCTAATTTTTTCCTCATCCGTATCTCATCCTCCTTCTACTCCTGCTCCTCCTGCTCCTGCTCCTTCTTCTTCGTCTTTTCTTCTTCTTCTGCTTCCCCTTCTTCTCCTTCTTCTTCTTCGCATTTCTTCTTCTTTGCAATTATTGTTCTTCTTCTTGTTCTTGTTGTTGTTGTTGTTGTTCTTCTTCTTCTTCTTCTTCTACTACTTCTTTGCATTAATCTTTATTATTTGTTGGCATATTCTTCTTCTTTGCATTCTTCTTTGCATTCTCCATATTCTTTGCATTCTCCTTTTTTCCACCTTTATTCTTCTTTGCATTCTTCTCTGCATTCTCCTTATTCTTTGTATTCTCCTTCTTTGTACCTTTCTTCTTCATTGCCTTTTTCTTCTTCTGTACATTCTTCTTTGCGTTTTTCTTGTCTTCTTCTTGTTCTTGTTTTTATTTGTATTGTCCTACTTTGAAACTTTCTTCTTCTGTACATTTTTATGTTCATCTTCTTTTGCATGCTTCTTTTTTCCATATTTTCCATTTGCATTCTTCTTCCTCTTTGCAATCTTCTTTTTCACAGTCTTCTTTGTTTGCAATTGTCTTTTTTCGTATTCTTTGCATTATTTTTTGCATTTTATTTGCATTTTTCTTTGCAGTATTTGCATTCTTCCTAGTCTGCTACTTTTGCTTTTTCTTCTTCCTCTTATCATTTTCAGACTGGTGGTCTAGAGGTCACACACCTGCCTAGAAAGCAAAAAGTCCGGGTTCAAAGTGGGTGGTCGAACAAACATGGGTTGCGCCCGAAACTTTTTCCCTTCCATAAAACCTTGAGTTGCGCCTAGGTGCTAGTCTTTCTGATGAGACAATAAATCGAGGTATCGTGTGCAGCATGCATTAACCGCATGTGAAAGACCCCACGGCAACAGGAGAGCTTTCCTTGTCATAATTTTTGTGTAAAAAAGAAGCCAGTGTGATGGGAAAACAAATAACCATGTAGACAAGAAAAAAAAGGGTAAAACTACGTTCGTGGTGACACGCTGTACTTGGGAAGAGCAGCCCGATTTCCATACAGGGCAATCTGCGTGACTTAAAGTGGTATACAGCACATCACGATACACACAACTTTCTTTGCATGCTTCTTATTCTTTGCCTGCTTCGAAGTCTGCTTTTTCTTTGCATTATTCTTCTGTCTGTCTGTCTTGCGCTCTTTTTCTCTTTCTTCTTGTTTTCTATCGTCTTGTTTCCTTCTATCGGATTTTCTTTTTCTTACCTCTCTTTCGTTCTTTTATGTTTTTCTTTATTTTTTCTTTCTTTCTTCTTTCTTTCTTTTTCTTTCCTTCCTTCTTTCTTTTTCTCCCCCTGTGATTGCAAGCCTTAATCAATTCTTCTACGGCTTTAATCTTCTTGCACTGCGAGATCTGGGTATATGTGTGGTCATACAGGGACAGACCTCCATACACAGATTTAAATGAGTTTTTTGGACGGGGGGGGGGGGGGGGGAGGAGGGCTTCGTGTTACGCATTTGGCATATTTTTGGTTTGTTCGTCAATAATTAATATAGTGATCAGGCTGAAAGGAATCTTTGTGGCCAGCTTGACAGTAACCAATCATGAATGGTATGATGCATGCACGTATCTGGAGTCCACTCCGGACATTCACTAGCCATCTCCAGCCCGCGGAGGGCAGCACCCTAAGTTCACGTACATACATTTGCAGGGACTTGAAGTGGTATACAATGCAATACAATACAGTACAACACAATGCCGTGACTTGAAGTGGTATACAGTTCAATACAACGCAATGCCGTGACTTGAAGTGGTATACAGTTCAATGCAATGCAATACAATGCCGTGACTTGAAGCGGTATACAGTACCATACAATGCAATGCAATACAATGCCGTGACTTGAAGTGGTATTCAGTTCAATGCAATGCAACACAATACAATGCCGTGACTTGAAGTGGTATACAGTTCAATGCAATGCAATACAATGCAATGCCGTGACTTGAAGTGGTATACAATGCAATACAATAGAGTACAATGCAATGCCGTGACTTGAAGTGGTATACAGTTTGATACAATGCAATACAATGCAATGTCGTGACTTGAAGTGGTATACAGTACAGTGCAATGCAATGCAATACAACACAATACAGTAAAATGCCGTGACTTGAAGTGGTATGCAATCTAATCTAATCCAATGCAACGCAACACAATACAATACAACAAACACAACACAACACAACACAACACAATACAATACAATGCAATACAACAGAGTACAATGATTGATCCATTACTGAATGTAATTGGTATGAGATGAATAATAATAAATAATAATAATAAATAATAATAATAATAATGTATGGAATTTATATAGCGCTGAATCTTGTAAAGCAACAAATCAAAGCGCTCAGATGATTTTTTAATGCGTGTGTATGCGTTGTTTTTAAATGTTGTCATCTGTTCCGACCGGCACACAATCACCTACTCTTTCGAACAGCGGAACAGGATTTAACGTGTGCGTAAGATGTTCTGCATGCGTTCGCACACGGGGCCTCGGTTTATAGTCTCATCCGAAGGACTTAAGATAACAGCACTGTAAAAATCAGTTAGTGGTTCTTATGTTGGATAAGAATGCTGTGTCGTAAGTAATTATTCTATGATGAAATCAATAAGCAGTACTGATCATAGTTCTGCATTTATATTTAACTAAAAAATCAGTTTCTGGGTTGCTTGTTTATACACCCGACCCACCGTTGTCGTGTCAAAGGACTTATGTCCCGCTCGCAATTTACCCTTCGGCAATCGCAATAATTGCATCTGCATTCACAAATCTCTCACTGCCTGCCTGCCTGTCTGCCTATTTTCCTGCCTGTCTGCCTGCATGTCTGCCTGCCTGTCGGTTTGTTCCAAAATAATTTCCGATAGGATGTTTTCTCCTCTACCTCTAGCTGTAGTCGCCTTTCTTGTAATGACTGTGATATAAAAGCATGACTGGCAGTGCCTGCAGGAACGCATGTCAAAGCCTGTTTGCTATCACCGAATGCCGGCCTGTTCATGTGGTCTGTCTTGGAGGGGTCACTAAATGTCTCATAAATGGCCAATCGATTCAACACTGGAACTCGGTCACAGAGGTGAAGGTCGTTGGCTGTGTGCCTGTGTTATTAAGAGGGTAATCAAACCACTGATTGCAATTGTCGACACAATTGTGTGATGCTTGTGACGGGAGGGAGGTGCTTAAATAGTCGTGTCATTTAACAGGTGTGATATCAGAACGAAATTGATTTACGTGCTGCAATGTCATAATTGACCTTAACACACTGGATAAGCACGGACAGGTAGGAACAAGATGGTTGGTATGTATACAAAGATCAATGGTAAGAAAAACCCTTTCTCTCTCCCTTTGTCATCCCATGGACACAAAACAACAGTTCTACGTATTAACGCCTGAGCCATGCCATACAACATATTGGACGAAGTAAACACACGTCTCTGTGTATGGATAGGAGTATTTCGGAAATTAATAAATTTAATGCAGGAAGGAGACTGCCATGAAAATCACAAAAACATGTAGTTTTCAATTAGCTGTACTTACAGAAAAGAGCCTACTAGATATTATAAACATCATTGTTTGCTTTGCTCGTTAATATACTTAAGAATTGCTCACAGTTTGGCTGAAAAATCTTCCTCAACAATGCAACATTCATGGAAATTTAATGTACACATTTGTAACTGCTATAATCACTTCAACTCTTATCACTCTCTTGTTTAAAATTTGTCACGTCTACAACAACGTGTTTTCATAAACTGGACGTGTCTTTATTTATAAACTACCAAGTATTCCTTGACAATATCATCCAGCATGAAAGTTGAATCCCATTTCCATTGCATGCAGATTGAAGATGGCTGGTACTATTCATATTAATTTATAGTTATGTACAACGGCTTGCCTATTCCTCAACTTCTCGCATGCAGTCTTCCAATCTGACAAGGTTCTGTATAACATTCATAACACCAGAATATTCCAAACTTGTCCCAACACCAGAATATTCCAAGCTCGCTAACTGTCACATGATACAAACTGTTATAACAATCATGGCTGTTCATCACCATCTCCCTCACCATCAATGACACGGCCACAATCAGCGTGTTTATGGTCTACTCCACAGCACAGGTAGAATTGCAGTGCCCTGACCTGTGCCACCCAGTTTTTATCCTGTGTATCGATTGGCTGTTAGTGAGACACCTGATGCCAGCAGAACAAGAACAGTCCTTGCCAAGGTGGAACACTGGTAACAATAGGCATAAAAGCGAGGGCGTAGGTATGCGAGGGCGTAGGCACCCGAGGATACATGCCAGTAACGATGGTGCTTACGCCATGGCTATTCTATGTCAGGTGATCTTATTGGTGATGCATAACTTGTTTCTGGCTGGTTGTAAGTGTTTTGCCAAACAAAAAACAGAAGATGATTGTGAAAGAGAGAGAGAGAGAGAGAGAGAGAGAGAGAGAGAGAATGAGAGAGAGTATGTGTGTGTGCGTTTTGGTGTGGTGTGTGTGTGTGTGTGTGTGTGTGTGTGTTTATGGGAGTGTTCGTAATTAAACTTAGGTCAACATTGAAAATATATTATTGACATTTACAATTAAGCTTTTTTAATAATAATAATAATAATAATGTATGGAATTTATATAGCGCTGAATCTTGTAAAGTTACAAATCAAAGCGCTCAGATGATTTTTAAAAAATTGTTATGCGTGTGTATGTGGTTTTGTAAATTTTCCCACCCGCACACAATGGCCTAATCTTTCGAACAGCGGAACAGGATAAAACGTGTGCGCAAGATGTTCTGCATGCGTTCGCACAGGGGCAATGGATACAACACACAAGCGCGCGCACAAGCACACACACAAAAACCTGAATGTCGTGCAATACGATTTATTTGACAACCGATGCCATGGCACACCATCTTTATTGTCATAATGATTTCAGGAACGATGGGGAAACAGCATGCAGACCTTGTTAATGCAAAGTTGGGAGACTGAGGGATTGATTGATTGATTCAATTGTCTTTTCAGAACTTGAAGGAATATGCATGACATTTTGTATACATCCAGCCTTCTTTAGCAATACAGAGTAGCAAAGCAAAGTAATAACACAGAAAATGGAAAAAATCTACAAGCACAATTATGTTTGTTATAATCAATTTTGAGACCCAATACGTCTATACTGTGAGGAGAAAGAGATAGGGAGAGAAAAAGAGAGAGACAGAGAGAGAGACAGAGACAGACAGACAGACAAAAGGACAGAGAACAATGTACCATATTTAAAACTAGTTGCCCCCATTTGTTTCCCAGCACTGTGTTTTCAGTCATGTAGCTTTGCCAACTGTTTGCAAGAAATTCCTGTAGCTGTTATCAACGTTTTCTGTGGATCACAATAGTAAATTGTTTATCTCTGGGTTTATTTTCTTTTCCTTTTTAATCTTTAGACATGATTCCCGCAGTGACAACGGAGTTGTAATTGGTCACTCACATTGTTATCTTCCCCTACTCTTTGTCGTTCCTATAGATGAAGATAGAAATAGAGAGCGAAGGAGGAGTACCCAGACATAGATACACAAAGACTAAGATTGTCAGACAGAGACATAAAAAACCCAACCTCTGTGATCCAAAGACAAAAAACCAAGTAGAACAAGAAAGAAAGCAGCAGAGAAAGTGTTAATTATTGGGTGACAAAAACAAACAAAGATAGAGGCAAAACGAAATCAGGAGACAAACACTCCCCCAAATTGGGAAAGGGGCTATTTTCAAGGCGGCGAAAAACGGTCGCATACGCAATATCTCACCCTTTATGATCTTCTCAGCTCTAGCCGAAAACAAGATAAAGAAACGACCAAAAACGAAAACAAAAACCCAACCAAACAAAACAAAGCCAAACCAAAGAATCGGATACAAGAAAGGAGATACAAAGAAAGACAATGAAGAAACAACTCATTAAAGGCTTTGCCTGAAAAGAAAAAACAAACAAATACTTAAGCGTATACAGCAGAAAGGTTAATCAGGCGCCATTCAATGACACGGAAATATATAGCAATATCTTCGTTCTCCTGTTGTCGTTGATTGTTCTTTTTTGTTGATCATTCAATCATTAGCAGCTTCATAAACTGTCCATGCCCAAAGCACCTTTCATCTTTAGCTATCACAAAGTCTAGTAGACCGTTGGGGCACCACTGAAGAATTTGCAAACCAGCTTCCTCTATTCTTTACAGAGAAGAGAGCACAAAGAAGTTTTGAAATGACCAACTTTTGCACTCTTGTGAAATAGGTGATTCATTTATTGCTTCAGTAAATAGAGGGTATGTTTGTGACTATGAA
This sequence comes from Rapana venosa, assembly GCA_028751875.1. Taxonomy (NCBI): domain Eukaryota; kingdom Metazoa; phylum Mollusca; class Gastropoda; order Neogastropoda; family Muricidae; genus Rapana; species Rapana venosa. The sequence goes on from CM054151.1 coordinate 43,245,945, forward strand.
TTTAGCATTGAGTATGGTGTGTGTGTGTGTGTGCGTGTGTGTGTGTGTGAGAGAGAGAGAGATAGAGAGAGAGACATAAAGACAGATAGACAGACAGACAGACGGACAGACAGGCAGACAGACAGACAGAAAGGAAAACAGAGACAGAAACAAAAAGGCAGAGAGACAGGGAGAGGGACAGAGACAAAAAGATGGAGAGCCGGAGAGACAGACAGGGAAAGACAGACGGGGGCACAGAGACAGAACAAATACAGACATGCATATAGAGAGAGACAGAGACAGAAAGACAGAGATATAGAGTCAGACAGACAGGCAAACAGACAGTGAGAGACCACTATATTGGCCCCATGGTCACAAAATGCAATTATGCTCTTGATCCTAACGTATTGTGAAGGCGAGCTCAAGGACCTAATTCAGGCAAAAGATCTGGAGTCTAAAAGAGACGCCAATTGTGCACCCAATATCTAGACCTATTCTCTTTTATCTTGCTTCAGAAAAAAAATGTCGATTGGTTCATCACCCATTTCAGCAGGTCCTATTGTGCGTAGAGGTGAACGAGGGAGGATTGAGTGGGAGTGTAAAGAAAGAGAAGAAACATGAAAAGAAGGAGAAGATTGCAAAGTAGAAGAACACGAAGAAGAAGAATTGAGAAAGAGAAGAAAAATTGCGAAGATGAAGAATTGCAAAGAAGACGAGGAAGGAAAAGTAGATTTGCGAAGAGGGATTGCGAAGGAAGAGGAGGAGGAGGAGGAGGAGGAGAGGAGGAGGGAGGAGGAGGAGGAGGAGGAGGAGAAGAAGAAGAAGAAGAAGAAGAAGAGACAATGACTCATGATGGTGCCAGAGGAAGGGACAAGAAGGCCGTCAGTGCTGACACTGGGCCACAGTACAATAGTCAGGTAATGTAGAAAGCAGGTGCTGCAGTAGACACTGCTAGCCAAGGTTTCCAGCCACCCTATGACTGTATTGTACATGGCTGACTGTCATTAGTGGTTTGGAGGATGTGGTTTTTTTTTAACACAACAAGAGAGAGAGGGGGATAGACAGACAGACAGAGAGAGAGAGAGAGAGAGGAGAGAGAGAGAGAGAGAGAGAGAGAGAGAGAGAGGAGAGAGAGAGAGAGAGAGAGAGAGACCGAGACCGAGACCGAGACCGAGACCAAACAGACAGACAGAAAGACAGATAGAGAGAGAGAAAGAGAGACATAAAGAGAGAGAGAGAAGAGAAAGAGAGAGAGAGAAAGAGAGACAGACAGACAGACAGACAGAGACAGAGTCAAAGGCAGGCAGACAGAGAGAGAGAACCAGAGGAAATCACAGAGAGGTAAAAAAATTGACACAAAAACGCAAGTAGAGAAAGAGAGATGATAACATCCTGATGTTGACACAGAAACATAAAATGCAGGGTTAGATATACAAGTTTAACGTATGAACAAAAGAACAAACAACCCAATTAAACACCAAACAACAAAAACAAAACACAAATCCTAGAACACGAAGAAACAGACAGAGCGAGATTTACATACCGAAAACAAATACACCAAAAACAAACAACTATCAAACAAACAAATCACAATGAAACACACAGAGTGAAATTTAGAGACAGAGACTAATGTAACAAGCAGACGCTGGGAGCAATAACGCCCACTGTAATAAAGAACTATACTGACCCTCGGACACGTACGTGATTTCACACTCGGCCATGGCTTATTTAAAGCTAGGTGCAAAGACCCTATTCTGGCCAAACAAATGTTTTTTTTCTCACCAAGAAATAAGCCAATGCTCAAACAAAAGCAGAAGCAATTTCTTCTAATCTTGCTTCCGAAATGTGTTGATATCTGACCGCTGATTTTCAGCGGGACTTACGGTGCATAGAGGTGAACTCGTAGAAAGGTTGATTAGGCCATTATTCTCTCTTTTAAAAAAAAGATGCTGAAAAGGGTGGGAGAGAGAGAGAGAGAGAGAGAGAGAGAGAGAGAGAGAGAGAGAGAGAGAGAGAGAGAGAGAGAGAGAGAGAGAGAGAGAGAGAGAGAGAGCAGAAGTTCTTGGCCTATTCCAATTGTGGCTCAGGACCAATCTCCTATGTCGCCGTTGTGGTAGACTACTTTGGTTGCCTTGTTATAGGCTACGCCTAGATACCAACTCTATAAATTCAATTATGAACATATGACTATCATGTTCAAATCCCTTTTCCATCTTTTGTTCCCCCCAAAAAAGCGCAAGCAGAACATATTGGTAGAAGTGGCATAAACAGCCTAGCATGCAATATATGACCAGGAGAGGAATGGGCTCCGCCACGTTAAATTTGATTGAGACACACGGCATCAGACTTAGCGCAAAGCCCAAACGACTCGTTAGAGGTTGGAGTGGCAAGCCTGATCAGTATCGGTATCCATTAAGACCAGCATCAAGACCACAGATCTGATGTGTTCTCCCCAATCCTGTATACAGCCTGTCTGATAAACACGGAAGACCGGCATTCGTTTCCGTGTGCAATTGAGCAGCAGAAAGATTGTGAATGATCTCTCTCTCTCTCTCTCTCTCTCTCTCTCTCTCCTCTCTCTCTCTCTCTCTCTCTCTCTCTCTCTCTCTCTCTCTCTCTCTCTCTCCTCCTCTATCTCTCTCTCTCTCTCTCTCTCTCTCTCTCTCTCTCTCTCTTCTCTCTCTCTCTCCTCTCTCTCTCTCTCTCTCTCTCTCTCTTTCTGTTTTCCTTTCTTTGTTTCTTCCTTTCTTTCTTTAAGTTGTTTGTTATTGTCCTTTCTTTCCCCTTTTCTGTTTTTTTTTCCATTTCCTATTGATTTCTTCTTTTGGTTTTTTTCTTCCCTTTCTTTCAACCATTTTATTCCTGTTATTGCGATAACTTTTTTGTTCCCAAAGTACTACAGCCCGTAAGGAAAATTTTAATGTCAGTGTGACCTCTTCCAACACGAAATGTTATTTCCTCAAAATACCAAGAACAAACAAAAAAAAGAAAAACGCCAGAACTACTCACATATCGATTTTCTCCTGCATGGTATATCTGAGTCTAAGGTAATTACTTCTTTGGTATTTCTGGTAACAGGTTTTTATATGTGAGGTTAAAAAGACTGTCTTGATGTCACTGCCACATCTTTTGGGTTTTTTTTAAAGAAAGATGACATTTTAATTTCAAACTGATCTTTGTTGCGGTTTGCCATAAGAGTAAACATTATTTTTTACAGTAAGTAGATAGCATTGTATTTCTTCTCCTGTTCATACTAACGGAAACACATATACAGTGCTTTTTTCATGATTTTTGTTCCATTTCCATTTTTTTGGCATTGAAATATAATGGCCTATAATTATTCACACAATAGAATAGACTCTTTGCTAAATCAAAAAGTGCCCCCTTTTTCATTGGTTCTTTGGGATATATTTGTTTCTCCTTTTTTGTGATGCCAACAATATTTTTTTTCAAATATACAACTCATGTATTTCAAAGGATACTTCCCGAAAGTCTGAAATTTATTATTTTCATATTAGCAAAACAAAACTGAGGGAAGAGATTGACCAAAAAAAAAACAACTTTTGAAAACGACTGTGGCATTTTCTTTTTTCTTTAAAAAACAACAACACTCTGGCAACACCTCGTCAGTTTCGTCTTTTTGTAACCGAAAAAGATTTAACTCAGCCTTGGCGATTAAATTCTGGTTAAACAAGCTGGGTGTTGAAATTCAGCCTAAAACATGGCTCACAGCCAGTAAAACTACCACTGAAACTAGACTGCGGTTACTCCATTGGAAAATATTACACAATATATATCCTACTAACATACTGCTTAACAAGTTAGGCATAGCTAATAGTAAACACTGCACATTTTGCACTGAAGAGATAGACTACATTGAACATTTCTTCTATGAGTGTAAAAAAAAAGAAGAGATTTGTAAATACATTGAACACAAAATACTACATAAATTTAACATAGCCATTAAATTAACACTACAGAATGTACTATTTGATTTTGATGAATATGAAAGAAATAAGCTTGTAAACAGTTACATCAACTTACTAATCCTGATTGCTAAAATGTGTATTGGAATAGTTAGGTACAGCACACCATTTGACATTATCATTATCTTTGACCGTGAGCTTCGTTACAGAGAGACAGATTACAAAAAATATGTAAATAAAAACATAATAGCAATAATAACAGTAATAATAATTCATCAGTACAAAACTTTTTTCCCCTCTTTTTTGTGTTTTCGCTGTGTTTTGTCTGTATTCTGTTGTTCCAAAACTGTGAGCCCGTAGTCCACTAATAATGAGGTTGTTTGTGTATATTGACCTTTCTTGCCCATTATTTGGTAGCTGCACTCCGGCTTCGGAGATGAACTATTATATATTTTTGATTGACCATCAGTTTGACATATTGATTTGATTCATTTTCAGTTGATTGTTCTATTCGGCACCTTTGTTTACTTTGTTGCATTGTATAGATTTTCTTACTGTAATGAGAGAGAGAGAGATACAGACAGGCGACAGACGGACTGACAGACAGACACACAGACACACATAATGACAGACAGACATACACAGGCACAGAGATAGACACAGACAGAAAGACAGACCCTTCCGACCCCAACACACATACCCACACACGCACGCATGCACACACACACATGCACGCACACACAAACACACATGCACACACATACACTCTCTCTCGCTCTCAGTGATTATTATGATTCACTTTGATTATATTTTGTCTGTTTACCTTCTTTCTTTCTTTCTTTTCGAGGGATTGATGTAAAAAAAAGTATTGTACTTATTCTATTACCCTCAGAAAATAAAATGTCGTTATCGTTATCTCTCTCTTTCTCTCTCTCTCTCTCTCCTCTCTCTCTCTCTCTCTCTCTCTCTCTCTCTCTCTCTCTCTCTCTCTCTCTCTCTCTCTCTCTCTCTCTCTCTCTCTCAGAGAGATTGACGAACAGAAATGGAAGGGAACAAACATAATTATAGACACACAGACACTTTGACAGACATAAAGACAGGCAGGGAGACAGACATACAACCAGACAAACAGGCAAATAGACAGACAGTCAGACAGGCTGGTAGACAGACACTTAGACAAACAGACAGAAAGGCAGGCAGGTGGACAGACAGACAACCAGACAAACAGGCAAATAGACAGACAGCCGGGCAGAAAAGAAGACAGACAGGCAGACATACAGACAGACAGACAGGCACAGCTGAAAAATGTGCGCACACACACCCTCTCTCTCCTCTCTCTCTCTCTCTCTCTCTCTCTCTCTCTCTCTCTCTCTCTCTCTCTCCTTCTCTCTCTCTCACTCCTCTCCACTCCTCCTCTCTCTCTCTCTCTCTCTCTCTCTCCTCTCTCTCTCTCTCTCTCTCTCTCTCTCTCTCTCTCTCTCTTCTCTCCTCTCTCCTCTCTCTCTCTCTCTCTCTCTCTCTCTCTCTCTCTCTCTCTTCTCTCTCTCAACACACACACACATCACTACACTACACTCACACACACACACACACACACACACACACACACACCACACACAAACACACACACACACACACACAACACACACACACACACACACACACGCACCACTGCAGGGAGGACGAAATAAAAGTCTGTAAGGAAATGCAAACAAATGCAGTTGCCTCGGTCAATTTCCTAAGGGGATGAAGGCAATTGTTTTTCCTCGCTGAATACTCCAGTCCGCATTCTTCTTTTACGATATTACTGAATACACATTGATATTGATGCGTTACTGGCAACCGATAATCGGCAGGCACGCACTGATGTCGTTAAGAAAGGCCGAATGAGTCTTTTACGGTGAAATAAATAAATAAATAAAGAAGCATTAGATGAATTATTGATGAATATATATATATATATATATAATATATATATATTTCCCTCCATCGATCCGTCCATTTATACATACAGCCAAGTATGCATTCAGACATTAATTAATAAACAATTAAGTAAATAGGTTCAAATCTTTGAAGAAAAGGAAATACAAAAAAACGTTTAAAAAAAGAATACATTGCAGATATATAATAAAATAAACTTCACATTTGTTTACTCTAATATTCGGTTGTGTGTTTTTTTGTTTATTTCAAAATTGGTATAGAAATAAAATGTTTCGGCCGGTGTCTATAGTCAAAATGTTTGAGGCTGTTTGGTTTATGGTTGTTTTTCTTTTGCGCTTTAAAGCCATCAGAACGAAAACGATTTAGCTGAATGTCAGCAGAACAACTGTGGATGTTTTCTCATTAATTTTGAATATCGCTGACAAAATGTTGTTATCACTGGAGATATGTATTGTTCATAAGCATGCGAGATGACGCCATCACTTTATTCAAACATACACGTGCATACACGCCAGGACACACACACACGCACACACACACACGCACGCACGCACGCACACACACACACCTACACGCGCGCGCGCGCGCGCACACACACACATACACACACAGAGTAGCGAAAAACAAGTAACCAAATTTCAACGTCTTCATTATCATGCAATGATTTTTGTCATCGATTCAAATAGAACCAACCAAAATATAGTTCCTACAGGATAAAATCTTTCAAACATATACATTTGGGGCATTTTATAAGTTAAGAACCGTGTCTCACCCAAGCTTGATCTGATTCTAGTTTCAATTCCTGGTTAATCGCTCTGCAGAAGTTCCGGCAATAAGTGGAACTTCACCCTCTATAGTGCCTTACATGGAAACACTTTGTTCATAATTTGGAAGCGTTTCTCGCATTCCCTCCCCAAATTATTATTGTGACCTACCAAAGTAGCCCTTACAGCATGAAAAACAGAAAACAAGGAGAAACACATGATTAGAATAAGGGTTGTAGAAGGAAAACCAAATATCGAAGACAAAAAACCACCCCAAAACCCACGCTGGTGCATTTGCGCTTTATGTTCGGACATCCGTTTAAAAAGCGATATATAATAGCCAGGCTGACTGAGTATTTTCTACGCTACATTGTTCTTCAGCCCCCAATGCTTGTAACCCATTTGCAGGTAGAATTTCTGCATCAGCACACACACACACCTCTCTCTCTCTCTCTCTCTCTCTCTCTCTCTCTCTCTCTCTCTCTCTCTCTCTCTCTCTCTCTCTCTCTCTCTCTCTCTCTCTCTCTCTCTCTCTCTGTGCGCGTGCGTTCGTGCGCGCGCGTGCGTGCGTGTGTGTGTGTGTGTGTGTGTGTGAGCGTGCGTTCGTGTGCGTGTGTGTGTGTGAGAGAGAGAGAGACTGTATTATATATATATATATATATATATATATATTTTTATATTTATATATATATATTATATATATAATTATACAAACGTGTACATGCGTGTTTGCGCACTGCGCATATAAATAACAATAATAATAATAATTATAATAATAATAATAATAATAATAATAATAATGATAAATGGAATTTAATTTGCACGCACATACACGCACACTCTCGCACACACATAAAGGTTGTACACTCCGGCAGGGTGATGAGGTTTGGGCTGTTGAGGGCAGGGACAAAAATGAAATGGAACAAGATGGGAGAATCTTAGCTTTTAAATAAATAAGTCTTGAGGCCGGATTTAAAAGCGTCATAAGAAGGGTTTTGGCGAAAGGAGAGAGGGATTTCATTTCAGATCGATTGACCAGAAACAGAGAAAGAGCGACGGCCAACGGTGGACTGGTTGAATCTAGGTATTCTTAAGCACAAGGTATCTGCAGCAGAGCGAGAGAACGAGAAGGAGTGTACAGGTGAAGACATTCATAGATGTAAGAGGGTGCTGTTTTGTGGAGACATTTGTAACAGACGGTACTGATCTTATAGTTTAATCTCTGTGGCACAGGCAACCCGTGGAGAGATCGCAAGAGATGAGTAATGTGCTCAGATTTTTTTTTCTTTTCTGAGGACTAGGCGAGATGCAGAGTTTTATATACGTTGAAGGGAGTGGATTGATGATGCTGGCAGACCAGCCAGAAGAGAATTGAAATAGTGCAGATGTGAGAGAATGAGAGACGTGACTAGTTTGGATGTTGCATCAGTGGACAGATACATTCGAAATGCACTGATGCACCGCAATTGATAGTAGCACGACTGGCAGGTCTGGGTGATGAATTTTTGCATAGAGAGTGTGTTGTCTATAACGAACACTAGATATTTCACAGCAGTAGATAGAGGGACAGACGTATTGCCGAATTCTATTGAAGCTGTTGTGAATGAAGAGAGTTTGCGTTTGGTCCCTACAAGCATGGCTTCGGTCTTATCTGCATTTAGCTGTAACTTGTTCTGTATCATCCAATTTTGGATATTTTGAAAGCAGTAGGACATATTATTCAAGAGAAAAGGCAGATTTTCAGGAGTATCACTGTTAAGAATTTGAGAGTCATCTGCATAGAAATGATGGTTGATCTGATGATGATGTATTATGTGTGATAGAGGAGAAGTGTAGAGTGTGAAAAGAACAGGGCTGAGAACTGATCCCTGTGGGACTCCACATTCCAGTTTGGCAGGTGTTGATTGAATCTTGTTTACTGCAACTGTATGGAATCGATATGTAAGATATGAACTGAACCACGAGAGCACTGTGCCTCTAATACCAAAAGTTCTTTGGAGAAGGGAGAGAAGAATTGAGTAGTCTATAGTGTGGAAGGCTGCAGATAAAACGCGAAGAGTGAGAATGGAGATTTTTCCTGATTCAGACGCGTGTAGAAGCGTGTTTAAGGTGTGGACTAGGTTGGTTTCGGTGCTGAGGTTGGCGCGATAAGCAGTCTGAAAAGGGGGAAGGAGACTATTTGAATGAAGATGGCTGTTGAATTGTCTCAGAAAAACTCTTTCAAGGACTTTAGAGATGAACGGTAGGTTGGATACGGGTCTATTATTCTTCACAGTGTTAGGATTGAGGTCGTGCTTTTTTTAGTAGAGGTGTAACTGCAGCAGTTTTGAAAGCTGTTGGAAAAAGTCCTGAAAGAAGTAATGAGTTTACAACTGTTTGTGTGATAGTGGGTATAAGCTGTGGAAGGCACTGAGTGAAAAAAAAAGAAGGTATAGGATCAAGATCACATGATTTTATTGTCATTTCTTTCAGAATTTCTTTCTCGCTTGCTGGATGAAAGAAAAGGAGAGGAGTGCCAGAAAACTAGGGGCCAGAAATTGCAGGCGGAAAAGGAGTCTGGTCCAAACTAGAGCGAATGTTGTGGCATATTATACGCGCAACGCACAGCCATACGCACGATAGCACACACACACACATACACACACAGAAACACACACATATGCATTTAGGAAATGTAATCAGTCCACTGTAATGGTCAGTGGGGTCAGCGAGAGCTGTCCTGGCGAGAGCCAAGGCAGTTTGTTCTTGTGCCGAGCCTCACGGCAAAGCTTGTCTGCTCCCATCCCTCTCCCTTGTTTGCCTGTCCACCTTTCTGCTTGTCGACTGGACCACAGAGGACTGGTGTGTCATTGACGGTCAGCTCTGGACATCCTCTCACAGCCCGCCCTCTTCATGTCAGGCTCCCTGACCGGTGGAGTGACAGGTCAAAGGGGACTGGACGGTCCAGTGTATACCGTTTTCGGTCTCCGCGCATATTTTCTCTCTCTCTCTCTCTCTCTCTCTCTCTTCTCTCTCTCTCTCTCCTCTCTCTCTCTCTCTCTCTCTCTCTCTCTCTCTCTCTCTCTCTCTCTCTCTCTCTCTCTCTCTCTCTCTCTTTCTCTCTTTGCGTGCGTGCGTGCGTGTATGTGTGTGCGTGCGTTGGTCTGTGTGTGTGTGTGCGTGTGTGTGTGTTTCGATCACTATCCCAACGTCTTGTGCACTTCGGTGCTAAGTTTATCTCTACCGATGTTCGACGTTTACAGCCTTCCTGCTATACTTGTGTAGTCATAATCTAACCATAGCCAATGTCCTATACAATTATTGCTATAATTGTGTAGTCATGATCTAGCCATAGCCAACGTCCTATAGAGTTATTGCTGTAATTGTGTAGTCAATATCTAGCCATAGCCAACATCCTCTAGAGTTATTGCTATAACTGTGTAGTCATGATCTAACCATAGCCAACGTCCTCTAGAGTTATTGCTATAACTGTGTACTCATGATCTAACCATAGCCAACGTCCTCTAGAGTTAGTGCTGTAATTGTGTAGTCATGATCTAGCCATAGCCAACGTCCTATAGCGTTATTGCTATAATTATGCAGTCACTGTGTAAAAATACCCAGTATTTCCATAGCCACGCTGATAATTATATACCTAGATAGATTGTGTGCGTGCTGTTGTTGTTGACTTCAATTTTACGTCTGTTCACTTCTAGTGATATTAGACGATTGTGTGCGTGCGTGCGTGCGTGCGTGCGTGTGTGTGTGCGTGCGTGTGTGTGTGTGTGTGTGCGCGCGCTTGCATGCCTGTCTGTCTGTATGTATGTATTATGTCTGTCTGTCTATATGTCTGTATGTGTGTATGTATTTATGTACGTATGTATATCTATGTATTTATGCATGTATGTATGTATGTATGTATGTATGTATGTATATACGTATGTATGTTTGCATGTATGGATGCTTTTAAGAATGTATGTATGTATGTACATATTCCCGATCTAAGTGGTTAGAGCGTTCGCTTCCCCCAGCCAAGGATAAGCAGCATCGAGCGAGGTTACCACTTGGATGGGTGACTGTTTGCGCGTCTACACTTCAGTATAGTTCCCCCAGTTTATCCAGCTGTAAATGGGTACCTGCCTCTTCAGGGTCAGGGAAGGTAAAGCAGCGAGGGAGAGGAGATGGGTGCAACCCTCAATATGCTGGCTCCAAGAGAAGCTGAGGTCTCTGACGCCTCGCTCCTCTACGACCACATAGGTTATGGGACACCTTTAGCTTTCACCTGCTATGAAGTCATCCACTGTCTACATCTGACGTCCTACCTCTGCAGCTGTATGTAGTCGGGCTGTAACTGCACCTGATGGGAGGGCAAGCTCTCGCCACACTGAATTTGGATCAGCGAGTCTAGACAAAAACAAGCAAGAAATATTATACTGGTTTATTTCCCATTGGAGCCCTAAATTACCCCCCACCCCTCTCCCGTCTCCACTAGAACAACAACAATAACAACATATAATGGACTGGGTGTGGGGTTTTACTGTTCCTGACTGAGACAATACTCCGAGATCCCCCGTGTGTAATAGCTGTTCAGCGCACCCAAAAGAGCCTGCTTCGTGAACAATAAATTAGTTATTCCTGGCAACAATATGTAGCACCCGCCCCCCCTCACCCCCCCTTACCTCCAAAAATCCCCCAGCAAAAATAAACTCCACTATACATGCAGACAGTACTTCGTTTTTGTTCTTTTGGTGAGAGAGAGAGAGAGAGAGAGAAGAGAGAGAGAGAGAGAGAGAGAGAGAGAGAGAGAGAGAGAGAGAGAGAGAGAGAGAGAGAGAGAGAGAGAGAGAGGCAAACACACGAGAGGCAGAGACAGAGTTTGTTAATGGATACGTGTGTGCGTGCTTGTGTGCATGACTGTATGTGTGTGCACGCGTGCATGCGTGAATGTGTGTGCGTGTGTGTGTGTGTGTGTGTGTGTGTGTGTGTGTGGTGTGTGTGTGTGTGTGCGTCTGAGTGTGTGATTTATTCTATTTTATTCTTTTATATCGAGGATAATGGAATAAGCACTTATGTGCTTTTTTACATCCAGTCCCCGTGTGTATGCGGTTTGCAAATGTTGTCATCTGTTCCCACCGGAACACAATGGGCTACTCTTACGAAAAGCGGAACAGGATTTAACATGTGCGCAAGATGTTCTGCGTGCGTTCACACACGGGGCCTTGGTTTATAGTCTCATCCGAAGGACTTTGGGGAGAGTGGAGTCTGCACTGATGTTAACTCCAGGGAAATATATCCCCTTGAACGGGAATCGAACTCGGGTCGTCAGGTTGCGAGCGCAATGTTCTAACCACTAGGCTACCCCGTCCCCCGTATGTGTGTGTGTGTGTGTGTGTGTGTGTGTGTGTGTGTGTGTGTGTGTGTGTGTGTGTGTGTGTGTGTGTGTGTGTGTGTGCGTGTGTGTGTGTGTGTGTGTGTGTGTGTGTGTGTGTGTGCAAAGCGCCAGCTTTACACGGGTGTAAAATGAATACACCAAAAGACGCAAGCACCATTTATATACATGCTGCAGGGAAGTTTCATCTCCTGTTTTCCCATCAAATTGTGGGGAGGATTGGCGCGCAAAAGACATGGGGGTGTGGGCCAAAAGGTCCCCCTATGATCATCCATCCTTAGAAAAAAAAGACTCTTTTGCAGTAAAGCATCAGCAACACTTAAGGATGTTAGCTTTACGTAAATGTATCTGAAAAGAAAAAGATGCTTTAGATTTTTTTGTTTGTTGGTTATAGTATTTATTTGTTTTAGTTTACATTGAAGAAACAAAAAGGATCCTAGACATCTTTAAGTACTAAATAAAATGTGTGGTTATGTTCTACAAAAAAAGGGTGTCCGTAATTACAAGTCAATGTCCATCCTTTAATATCGTCGCATTATTATGCTAATCATTATAGTATTGCTATTATCCCCAACATCATTCAAGAGACTACTAGACAAACCATTCTTATCCGTCGTGTAATAATCATATAATGCACCTTTTTTCTCAAAATGCACCAGTGTTTTGGAAAAAAAAAATCGTTTTTTTTCCAAACTGTTGTTCTGCTAGCTCTTGAGAATTGTTATTCGATACTTAACTCTCTCTCTTTTTACTGTTCAGCGTTCTTGAAATGCAAAATACACAAAGACGTTTTAGCCAGCACTTAGTAATGGCACAAAACCAGACACTTGTGATAACTTCTGTATGGCATTATCAGGGAGAATGCGTGGTGCTAGGTCTTCTCTTCTCCAAGAGCTTTGCCGGCTGGCCTCGGCTGACACATTCCGACTTCAGGGCAGTTCGGTAAAAGTTTCATTAGAAAAAGAAAAGACTTTCAGATTTCTTTGCAAAATAAACGGTAGGAGAATGAGCTGGATAAGAAGAAAATAAGAAAGAAAGAGAGGGCAGGGGGTGTAAAGAGGTCTCTGAAAAGGCAGAAATATTGGAAATAAAAGAAAAAAAGGAAATTTTCTAGGATACAATTTTCAGAACATGAGAGATGTAGAAAGAGCCACGGGAGATTATTTTATAGCTTCCGGATTTGTCCTATAAAGGAGATGTATGCTGGTTTTTGTCAGAGCCCCTAGCCAATGCCTTGGCCATCTATCGGTAGTCATTAGCACACAATTCATGTTTAATGCGGTTTAATTCTTCACGTCTCTTTGTTGTTATTGTTTTGTTTTTTGTCCGTTTCCCTGTTGATCTATCTCTGTCCTCACACTGTCCATAACTCTGTAAGCCACTCCCAACCCCCCCCCCCCCCTCACTCTCTATGTCCTTTGCTGTTTTGCCGCTGTCTGTATGTTCGTCTGCCTGTCTGTCTCTTTGTCTCTTTCTGTCTCTCTCTGTCTGTCTGTCTGTCTCTCTCCCTGTAATGTGGTTTCTGAGTCGGTGTATTTGTTTTTGGGTTTTTTGTTTTCTTTTTTAAATATATACTTGTTTGTTTGTTTGCTTTTCTCTCCTTCTCCATTGTTTCCCTTGTATGACATTCATCGTCATTGTATCTAGTTTTCATTTATAGTGTTTGATTATAATAATCAATTTTGAATTTTCATTTTGGTGTCTTTAAAACTGTTGATAATGATTGTTTGCGGGTTTGTTTGGGGGGGGGGGTGTTGTGGTTTTTTGTGTTGTTTTGTTGTTGTTATTTGTTTGTTTGTTTGTGGGGTTTTTTAAGAGCATGGTGTAAAAAAAGCCCTGAGCTTATCCATTTACTCTCAATAAAAAGTTCGAGTTCGAGTTCGGCACGGTCTGTACACAAAGACACACGCTGAAGGGGCTTGTTTTTGTTGTTCTTGTTGGTTTTGTTTCCACAGTCATTTTGTTTATTCAGTTGGCACGATAAACAGCTGTGTGACCGTCCTGGAAAGCCCTTTCCTAGTAATTGCCGGTTTATTGTCTTGCCACAGAGCTGGCGGTAATTTGCACGTCAATCATTTTTTTAACAACGTGTTACTTATTCCGTTGGCGCGCGAAACAGGTGAGCGGGCTGTTTAGAATGCAGTTTCATAATAAGTGTTGGTCTGCACAATCTACAATGCTAGCAGGAACATAAATTTTTTAATAAGAAAGAAGACAAAAACACGTTATACACAGAGCTACAATAAAGGAAGCAACTGAAAACAGCTACCTAAGCATTGATTTTAATATCTACATCGGCTGATTAGAACAGGAATAGTTCCTCTGCGTATGTCTTTTAAAAGCATTGTACCTAAAGACAGAAGCAAACCCAAACAGGCAAGTACTTGGATCTAGGGGTCTAACACCAGTACAATGGCCCGGACTGCGAGAAGCATGGGTTCCACCCCTGTTTGTTCCTGGACTGTCCCCCTTCCACTAGACTCTGGGTGCATTCTTGTGGGCGAAACAACACACGGAGGTCAGGTGTGCGGCACGCATTCAGCACACGTGCAAAGAATCTTTGGCAACAAGAACGTTAGTCTCGAACATGTTCTGTAGGTAAAAACCAGCCAGATACACACGTAGACATTTTTTTCTCTCTTTTTTTTTTTATATAGAAAATGGGTGGCGCTGCTCTTGTAGCAACGCGCTCTCACTGACTTCTATGAATAGAAATATGCCGTGACTGGAAGTACAGTATAGTATAATAAAATCCAATACAATGCAGTACAATATAATAAAGTACAATACACAACACTACACTAAACTACAATGCAATAAAATTCAAAGCAATGAAACATAATTCAATACAATGCAGTGCAGCAGAGTGCGATAGAATATGATACAATACGCTACATATTTCCTCAGTAAAATAAATCATAAAGAGAAACACTATATCTAAGTCGGTAAAATACAATAAAAAAATTCAGTCACATGTTACTGTATTTTACTGTGTTTAGAATAAAATGAATGATGTAGCAACTTCGAAACTTGTATTTCGAAACAAACATCGCTGCTCTCCCTTTACACAGGCAGTTTATTTCCCCCCGCTATTTTGTAGCTTTTCAATGGCTGAGTAGCTTTTCGTGTTTCACTGCAAAAATCAACAGACGTTTAGAACATTTATTCAGATGATATTTTGTTTGAAAGCAACCGACTGTGGTATTTGTAGCATGCTACAATCAACAACAAACAGGAAAGCAGCAACAATAACGAACAGCTAAACATACATGCAAGTAATCATAACAAAATGGCAACGCATGAGGACAGACAGAAGGACAGATTTAGCAAATAAAAGACACAAGACAAAACAAACGATAGAAAAAAGAAGGAAGAAAAGAAGAAAGAAAACACACACGCACACACGCATGCACGATCACACACACATACACACACAGACGCGCGCACGCACAAAAACACACACAACACAACGCCCACAAAACACACACACACACACACACACACACACACACACACACACACACACACACACACCAAACAGAAAATAACAAACGAGAAAGACAGAAAACGACTGATACTGAAAATGCTGTATTCTTTGCGCGCGAAAAAATAAAAGTGAAAATTTGAATGTTAGTGAAGACGAACACTGACGGGAAAAATGCTACAGTCATTTTGAAAAGTCATACCTTGCTGTACCTATAATCTTTTGCTACGTTTCTTGTCGTTGAGATCATTGGTAGCTGCACTTCCTCGTTCCCAAAGTTGTAAGATCTTAAAACTTCTAGAAATCACCCTCTGTCTGTCTCTCTCTGCCTCTCTTTCCTTAAGGATAAAAACCATCATTTGGAAACACACAAAACAGACACTCACACAAACACACATACTAACACACACACATGCACTCACAAACACACACGCAAACACACACACGCACGCACACACACGCACATACACACTCACAAACACACACGCAAACACACACACAACACACACACACACACCAACGCCCTTTCATTATTTCCAACTCACCTGTTCTGCCTCCGACCGCGACTCATTCATTAAAAAAACCAACTCACGCACATTCAAAAAGAAATCCCGCATCAACCAAAAAAAATCCCAAACAACCCCAATAACAATTCAACTCATCTTTAACAATCATCAAAAAAGAGAAAAAAAAGTATCACACCACAACAGATGCAATTTCAACATCAAGGAAGAAGAAGAAGGAAAAAAAACAACCGAAAAAAAACCCGAACAGTCCAAAAACCAACCAACCCCAGTTTGGTAGGGTACCAGAGATTTGCAGACACCACTGGCACTTGTGTGAAGGACAAACCAGACAGCACTGTGTTTTAGACACAAACACGCACACGAACACAAGCACACGTCGGTCGCTCAGCTGACAGCTTGTTGCCTAGCATGGTACGTGGATGGCACTAGGCTAACCATCTCAGAGCCACGCGCGGGATAGGCCAGCATTCTGTGACCACACACACACACACACACACACACAGAGGATTGGCGCTAGCGCTGGTTAGGACCTTGTAGTGTAGTGTAGTGTAGTGTAGTGTAGTGTAGTGAAGTGCAGTGTAGTGTGGTGTAGTGTGGTGTAGTGTGGTGTAGCGCAGTGTAGTGTAGTGTAGTATAGCGCAGTGTAGTGTAGAGTAGTGTAATGCAGTGTAGTGTAGTGTAGTGTAGTGGAGTGGAGCGTAGTGTAGTGTAGTGCAGTGTAGTGCAGTGCAGTGTAGTGCAATGTAGTGTAGTGCAGTGTAGTGTGGTGTAGTGTAGTGCAGTGTAGTGCAATGTAGTGTAGTGCAGTGTAGTGTGGTGTAGTGTAGTGCAGTGTAGTGAAGTGTAGTGTAGCGCAGTGTAGTGTAACGCAGTGTAGTGTAGTGTAACGCAGTGTATGTGTGAGTGCAGTGTAGTGCAGAGCAGTGTAGTGTAGTGCAGTGTAGTGTCATGTTAGTGTCAGTGTGTGCAGTGCAGTGTAAGTGTGGTGTAGTGCAGTGTAAGCAGTGTAGGGTCAGTGCAAGGCAGTGAAGTGCAGTGTAGTGTAGTGCAGTGTAGTGTAGTGTAGTGCAGTGTAGTGTAGTGCAGTGCAGTGCAGTGCAGTGTAGTGTAGTGTAGTGTAGTGCAGTGTAGTGTAGTGTAGTGCAGTGTAGTGTAGTGTATGTATTGTAGTGCATTGCAGTGTAGTGCAGTGTAGTGCAGTGTAGTGTAGTGTAGTGTAGTGTAGTGTAGTGTAGTGCAGTGTAGTGTAGTTGTAGTGTAGTGTAGTGTAGTGTAAGTGCAGTGGTAGTGTAGTGTAGTGTAGTGCACAGCCTCAGTCGAATCGTTTTGTCATTTCCTGAGGATGTTTGCTTTCTCCTAGTCACTCTTAGAGCATGTGTGTGTGTGTGTGTGTGTGTGTTGTGTGTGTGTGTGTGTGTGTGTGTGTGTGTGTGTGTGTGTGTGTGTGTGTGTATGTGTGTTGTGTGTTGTGTGTATGCGCGTGTGGTGTTGTGTGTGTGTGGTTGTGTGTATGTGTGGTGAAGGGGGTGGGTGTGGGGAAGGGGTGGTGGTGGTGGTAGTGGTGGGGGTGGGGGGTGTGTGGTGTGTGCGTGTTTGGTGTGTGTGTGGGAGGGGAGGGGGGAGGGGAGGCATTCCATGTTAACTTTGAAGAAAGGAAAACGCCTACAACCTTTACTTGGTGCTTATATTCAAGTATTTCATTATCTGTTTTGAACACAGGTAACTTGTCTGGATTGCCACTGTTGTAAAAAGCATCATATGCGGGTTTTTTCTGTAGATAAGTTTAGGCCATTTTCAATTATGTAGTTATTTAAATTATCAAGGTCTTTTTTGGTACAGTTTTTTAAAAATGTAGTTTGAAGACCTTTTCGGTGTGTTTTGTTTCATAGTAACATTCATCCACACGCATAATGCCATCTGCATATTGTACGAAAACGACGTTCTGAGGCAAATGTTTAGGAAGATCATGTAACAGGGTATCTAAGAAAACTGTTGCTATAACGGAACCTTGTGGTAAGCCCACATCAAGATATCTAGGATCTGAATAGTGGTTTCCTACCTTTACTTGAATGGATCTATTGCTAAGAAAACTCTTGATGTAAAGATAAACGTTACCGGAATGGCCAATTTTCATCAACTTACTTAATAACTTTGCATGCCAAACTTTATCATAGGATTTATTCATGTCAAAAAACGCTGCAAGAACATTTTTCTACTTGCGAATTGTTGCTTTATATGTGTTATAAGTTTAACTAAGTTATCTATAGCAAATCTACCTCACTGAAAGCCCGCTTGGTTGCTTGCAATAATGGATGTTTTAAAAATATTTGTTGACAGTAGTATAATAACCTTCCAAGAACAACTCTCTCCATAAGCTTACCAGCACGTTAAGTCAATGCTCCTGGACTGTAACTGGCTTTATCTGTCTTGGGCTTTCCTTGTTTATGGATTGGTACCACAATGGACTGTTTCTATTAGACTGAAATGACACCCTGGGCCCAGCATTGATAAAATAGTTTATGAAGTAGTATAATGACATGTTCTGATGTGTTATCATATCATTGGAAATTGCATCAGCTCGAACAGATGTTTTCTTACCTGGAAGTGGCAGAATAGCATATCTTACTTCCAGAGGTTTAAGTGAAGCATTATATACAGACTGGTACCAGACACTAGGTCTGCATAGTTATTCATTTTGACTTCTTCACTTCTGTGTTTAGCCGATAGACCCTCCTTACGCATGGTATTTGGAAATTTAGAGGCAAACGCCTCAGCCCTTTTCTGCACTAGACGGAAACTTGTTGTTTTCTAGAATGATTAGACATGCTGGCAAGTTTACACCTTCTGTCATTTCATTAAATGCTGTCCATACTTTCCTTATGTCTTTATGATTTGTAATTTTACTTCCACAAAAAGAGGACCCATTCTGTTTTCTTTGCTTAGGCTATAACCATATCAAAGTAGTTGTTGGCCTTTTTCTGCTCATCATGGTTACTAGACGATTTGTTTTCTTAGAAAATGATTTAAACATTAAAAGTGGGTTTTTTGTTTTTATGTACAGCTGACTCACACGCTTGTGTCCACCAGACCTTTCCTAAATGTTTGATAGGTTTTCCTGAATGACATCTGGGAATAGGCATGTTGGCAGCTTGTGGTATATTTGTTAAGTCAGAATACATTTTATCTATATCGTGCGTATTATGCATTCTGTATTGTAAGAAGCAATACTACGTTTAAATCATCCGCCATGGCGCAGTGGTTAGCGCCTTCAATTCCGGACTGGAAGGTCGCAGGTTTGATTCCCATAAGAGTGATAGGGATTT
Organism: Rapana venosa; assembly: GCA_028751875.1. Taxonomy (NCBI): domain Eukaryota; kingdom Metazoa; phylum Mollusca; class Gastropoda; order Neogastropoda; family Muricidae; genus Rapana; species Rapana venosa. The sequence goes on from CM054151.1 coordinate 43,265,257, forward strand.
TTCGGACTCCGGCCGGCTCCATCCCAGAGTGTGCTGTGGGCTCAGTGGGAAGACTGGGACCACACAGTCGAGCTTCATCCATTTAACCGATGCGAGCTTGGAGTGTTGTTCAAATTACCTGACCAACACTGCAGGTGTCGGTATCTCTCGAGCCTGGTTGACGCCGAGATATATTATGATAGTAAGCGTAGAGTACAACCCTGTCAAGTAGTCTCAAATCATAAGCACTTCCATAGCAGCATCATTACGCCATCCTCATTGATAATCATGCAATACAAACAACAACAACATTTGCCTCTGATCCGGTGGTCCCCGCTGCTCTGGTCTCATGGTGACCTCAGATTCGGTTTGCCTATACACTTCTGTGCCTATGGTGAGTTTGTGTCAAAAGCCTTTGGGGTTGGAGGTTCACAGGTGACGATCGTTGGAGGAACGTTGTGGTGGTTGCCACTTCGGGTGGGCAACTCACTCAATCTGACTCCATGACTGAGCTAATACTGTTTGTTCGTAATGGGCTGATTAGGTGGTACTGCGTATTTTAGCTCAGAACAGGCACCACTGAACACGGAAGTGACCCAGAATCAGTGCAGAGCTCCTTTGCTGGTGGCCCCACGGCGGCCTGATATTGATGGAATCCCGGTGGACTTCTGACCCTGGGGATGAGACACAACAGATCTGGGTACGCTGTGGCGGGGAGATTGAGATGAGCGGCGTGGGAAAAGCAGGACGGGGACGTCATAGAAGATGAGACAGTAAACACAAAAAGATCACGTTGTTTTTCCCAGTCAGTACGCTTATAATTATAATTTGGAAATTTGTCCTTTGTAATATCCCACTGACATAATTGGTTATTAAAATGTATGTTATAACGATAGGTAAATGATCACTGCCTAGAGTATCTTTATGCGTTGACTAATCACAATCAGGAACAAGTGTCGGTGATTCTGAAGTTAGATGTATTGCTGGCGCTCTGTGACTTGAGACATCAGGAATTCTAGTGACGCTGCCGTCATTCAATAAACATAAAGAATCAACCACGTTTTCTACAAACTTGTCGCTGGTAACTGAAATGCATTCTGTATCCCACAGTGGTGCATGTAAACATAAAGAATCAACCACGTTTTCTACAAACTTGTCGCTGGTAACTGAAATGCATTCTGTATCCCACAGTGGTGCATGTGTGTAGACAATCTCCTCCGATCAGCCATTTATCGTTGTCTTGGATATTATGGATCCAATCTGTGTTAAGATCGTTAGGTCATTTTGGTAAATATATAGAAACAATATTTAAGATTAAGTGATAATTAAACTTGACACGTGCTGCACATGAGTGTAGATCTGGGATGTTACCAGGCATTTTGAGATTTCACACTATACTCTATTCCTTCTGTAGTGTAAATTGCTGCACTGGTCTTTGTTAGACCGTCTAGGTTCTAATGTACAGGTGGATAATAGCACCCGGGCACTCTGGGTATCTTATATTATTTTTTTTTTGGTTACATTTAGGGACTGTAAAACAAGGAACTGATAATCTTTTTTGAAAGGTGGTGGATCAAATACGCCATATTAGAACAAAGGAAAAAGCTTGATTAGATCTCTGGAAGTTAAAGGGCTGATTCTAATAGCAATATCAGCATACACCAAAGCAAACTCACACAGGATAAGATAAAAATGTGCGTCCTCAAATGAAACAGGGTTTTTCTGTTACATTGACAAGCTAATAGCTTGAAAACCCCCCAGAGTTTATGCAGTTTATACACTAACATAACGCTTTAAGTGACTGAAGAACTGGATATAATAAGATAAATACCTTATTCTACTATTGTAGGCTTAATGACTGAAATAGTGCAGCATCTAAATAGTCAGTAATAGTTATACAACTGCTCGTACAATAAGATAAACCATACGATTGTACTATTGTAGGCTTAATGACTGAAATAGTATAACATCTAAACAGTCAGCAATAGTTATACAACTGTTCGTAACTGTTCCACCATCGGTTCATTCTTCCTGCCTGGTGTCCGCTGTGGTAGAGATAAGGTGGCTGTCTCTGTGTAGGCAGTGCATGTTGTCGTCTGATTGGTCTTCGTGGTAACTCCCAAAACAAGTTACGAACGTGCCTGCCGATTTTTGAGGAGAGGACAAAGGCTCCTTTCGGAGTTTGTCCTTCCGGATGAAGTCCACACAGGTCCTCAAGTTATCGTGGGGTACGGTGGGTATTCGTGAACTATCATACAAAGGGTTGGAAAGATTTCTTTTGATTTCCAGTTGATCATCTGCAGTTGGCGCTGCTTTGCTGATGATCATCTTTGTTGGGGAAATCTTGTGTGGTGTTTCTGACTCTGGCCAAAAGGGATTTACTAACATTGGGTGCATCTTTCAACTTCAGATAATTGATTCCGCAGTGAATCAGGATGGTATCTGGGGGCTGGCTCAGTCTGGAACAGGTGAAATGCACGGCATCCTGGATCTTGTCTGTGGTGTAACACTTGTTGGTAAAGGCCGTGATGCCGGATAAACGGCCAAGTCTTCTGTCCACGCCCGACCGCACGAAATCTTAAATAAGGACACACACACACACACACACACAGAGGCAGATCCTGGTGTTATTTGTGTGTACACATTCTTGGTGGGCGGAAGGCTTTACGTCATTTGCTTTGGTGATGTCATTTTGACTGGCTGATGTGACGTTCCTCTTTTTCTTCTTTTTCTCTGACTATGATTGTCTTTTTCTTTGGAATTGTTTTCACTAAAACTGGATTTTGCCGTTGATAAGTGTTTTGGTTAAAGAGCATCAGCATATGTAGTCATCTTGTCTTGCGCGTTCCTTTGTATACACACATCCCGACTGACCTTTCTGGATGTAGGTGCCCTATCAGTTTGGTCGGTTCTCTGACTCATCTGGTCACGGATTGTTGCTTCCAGTGATGAGATCCGTGCACACAACGATATGATAATTCCACTGAGCTCTTCCATTTTTGCACTGACCTCTGTCATTGTGGAAATTTTAGGAAGAGGAGGGTTAGGAGTAGCCGATGCAAGACTGTTCTTGTTACCCTGTAGATCTGGATCTGTGGTGTGGCTTC
>CM054151.1:43273342-43305842 GCA_028751875.1 Rapana venosa
TCCCTCGCTGCTTTACCTTCCCTGACCCTAAAGAAGCAGGTACCCATTTACAGCTGGGGGACTGTTCTTAAGCGCAAACGGTCACCCATCCAACTGGTAACTACGCTCAGTGCTGCTTAACTTGGCTGAAGGAAAGCGAATGTTCCGACCACCGAGCTATCCCGTCTCCGTTAGGCTAAAAGATAGATACTGAAACATGCGGGGACAACGTGCAGCCCTGACGTCCTCCTATTTTTATTACGAAAAACCCACCTTCCAGCACTCGCTATGTCACCGTAGGGTTGTGTTCTGATCTGATTCTAAACTTGTTATGAGTTAGGCTAGATGTCTTGGAAATCCTATTTCTAAGATTGTGATAAGCAGATGGTTGATGCATGACATTGTTGAAAGCCTTACTACCGTCTGTAAAGAAATTAGAAATGCCTCCTCATCACTATTTCACATTTTCTCTGACAGTGTTTGAAGTACAAAATATATGATTAGCAATTAGATGACTCTCTTACTTTAATTTGCAATCTGTTGAGGATAGCTACCAGTGTAGTTTTGCCTATGCGGCTTATCAAAGAGATTGGGTTTTTTTTAACTGCCACCGTCCTTAGTATCGCACCTCTTGTGCTCTTGTACTTTTGTATCCTTGTATTGCCACCCTTTTTTATTTCATTTTTTTCCATTTATACCACTTTAAGTCACGACAGATTTCTCCGCGCGAAATTCGGGCTGCTCTCCCCAGGGAGAGCGCGTCGCCACAAAAGCAGCGCCACCCATTTGTTTTTCTTTATTTTCCGTCCGCAACTGTATCTGTTTCCCCCTCACAGTGACTTTTTTTCTACAGAATTTTGCCAGGGACAACTCTCTTGTTGCCGTGGATTCTTTTACGTGCGCTAAACAATGATGTGTAACACACGGGACCTCGGTTTATCGTCTCATTCGAAAGACTAGCTCCCAGACCGCCACTCATGGTCTAATGGATTGGGGGAAAAGTTTCGGGTCCAAACGGGATTCGAACCACCACACACTTCCGACCCGGACTTTCCGCTTTCTTGATAGGCGCGTTACCTCTAGAACACTGATCTTGTGGAACAGAACAATGTCTTTTTTTTGGTTTTTACTCACTGGGTCATTAGCAAGTATTTCACATGTTTCTGCTTACATAGTTTGAGCTGTAAACCTTGCTCAACTGGGTTTCCAAAAGTTAACATGGAATGTTATCCAGTCCAGGGCTTTTGCCTTCTTTTGTTGCTTAATGGCAGTAGCGACTTTTATCTCTGTTGTTTGGGTTTTTTTAGCGGCAAAGGCTCCAGTTCTTGCAGATCTACAATCAAGATTCAGTCACCAGCAGCTCTCCTGTTGGTGTGAAATTTAGCACCTGACCAACGTAACTGCACAAAACTGGTAAGCAAACTTTCTGTTTGACATTCCAGGGACTCTCATGATCTTTGAAACGATGAGGAAGAAAACAGACCGAGGGGAATATGAGAAAAAAGAAGGAGAAGAAGGAGAAGAAGAAGAAGAAGAAAGAAGAAGAAGAAGAAGAAGAAGAAGAAGAAGAAAGAAGAAGAAGAAGAAGAAGAAGAAGAAGAAGAAGAAGAAGGGTACGGAGAAGAAGAAGGAGAAGAAGAGGGAAAAGGAGAAGAACAAGAAGAAGAAGAAGAAGAAGGGGAAGAACAAGAACAAGAAGGAGGAGGAGAAGGAGAAGAAGAAGAAGAAGAAGAAGAAGAAGAAGAAGAAGAAGAAGAAGAAAAAGAAGAAGAAGAAGAGAGAAGAAGAAGAAGAAGAAGAAGAAGAAGAAGAAGAAGAAGAAGAAGAAGAAGAAGAAGAACAACAACAACAACAACAACAACAACAACAAGGAGGAGAAGAAGGAGGAGGAGAAGAAGGAGGAGACGGAGGAGGAGAAGGAGGGGGAGGAGGAGAAGAATAAGAATAACTGCGAAGAAGAAATGCGAAGAAGAAGAATTGCGAAGAAGAAGAATTGCGAAGAAGAATTGCGAAGAAGAAGAATTGCGAAGAAGAAGAATTGCGAAGAAGAAGAAAGAAGAAGAAGAAGAAGAAGAAGAAGAAGAAGAAGAACAAGAACAAGAACAAGAAGAAGAAGAAGAAGAAGAAGAAGAAGAAGAAGAAAAAGAAGAAGAAGACGACGACGACGAAGAAGAAGAAGAAAGAAGAAGAAGAAGAAGAAGAAGAAGAAGAAGAAGAAGAAGAAGAAGAAGAAGAAAAAGGAGAAGGATACGAATAAGAACAACAACAGCAAGAAAAAGAAAATCGACAAGAACGAGAAGAACCAGAACAAGAAGAAAAAAAAGAACAAGAGGAGCAACAAGAAGCACAAGTACAACAACACAAAATGCCTTTTACAGGACTTATTACAATTTCGAGCATATTCATGGTATGGGTGTCCATTTTCTAAACGAATATATAAGAAAAAAGCAATAGCAAAACAAAAAACAAAAACATCGATAATAGCATTGACATATCCCAACATACCTTGCAACGAATGTGCATGTCCTTAAGGTCGCTATATACAATGTCTAAGGACTTTATTTTTCAGCTGTGACACTCCCTGGACATTTGGTTTTAGCCTGCACTTAGCCCATTTCATGTTATGCCTTTAAAATTGCAGAGAAGAATTGGATTGCACTATACACATACAGAGTAACAGCTGGACTGACTCTGTTTACTTGCGGTGTAGCATATGTTGATGAATAAGCAACAATAAAGAGTTATGCACAAACAGGAAAAAAACCGGAAGGAAAAAAAACAAACAAAAAATGACAGCTACAGACACAAAGATAGACACATATTGAGAAAACGCATGTGCTGATGCGCGCACACACACACACACACACTTACCACGCTCCCTCACCCCCACCCTCACCCCCCCCCACACACACACCACCACCATTCCACCCTCCACACACACATACCCCCCCCCCCCCGCCCACCTACCCCCCCCCCCCCACACACACACACCACAACCACCACTTCCTTCACCACACCAACCCCCACTATTCCCCCCTACACACACACACACACACACACACACACACACACACACACACACACACACACACACAACACACACACACACACACACACACACACACAACACACTTACACACACACACACACACACACACACTTACACACACACACACACACACACCACACACACACACACACACACACACACACACACACACACACAAACATAAGCAGAGAATAATTGCACATTACCCAACACTAAAGCTCATGCTATAAGGTTTCGGAAACCTGGTGGGTAGCATACAAATGTCTGTCTGCAGACTCCTAAAACAGGATCAAGCCGTCGATATATTGACTAGGCAACGCCCCAGGATGGACAACTGCGGACCCTGCAGAATCCAGAACAGCTCGGGTTTTCTGTGATTGACAGCTGCGATGCCCCACCTCCCTCCCTTCCTCTGCAGAATGTTCCCCATCATGGCTTTTTCGGCATTCTCTTTCCACGGAAGGAATGCGGGTTTCTTGTTGAACTGTTTTGTAGGCTTTGAGAAACAACAGTCCTGTTGTGGCTGCTGCTTATTATTATTATTATTATTATTAGTAGTAGTAGTAGTAGTAGTAGTAGAAGTAGTAGTAGTAGTAGTAGTAGTAGTAGTAGTAGTAGTAGTAGTAGTAGTAGTAGTAGTAGTAGTATTATTATTATTATTATTATTATTATGTATTATTATATATATATCATCATATCATCATCATCATCATCTCATCTCTATTCATTCTTCTTCATTTTCTTCTTCCTTCTTCATTCTTCTCTTTTCTTCTTTTCCTTCTTCTTCATTCTTCTTCATTCTTTCTTCTCTCATTCTTCATTCTTCTTCTTCTTCTTCATTCTTCTTCTTCTTCTTCTTCTTCTTGCAATTCTTCTTCTTCTTCTTCTTCTTTCTTCTTCTTCTTCTTTCTTCTTCTTCTTCTTCTTCTTCTCTTCTTCTTCTTCATTCTTCTTCTTCTTCTTCTTCTCTTCTTGCATTCTTCTTCTTCTTCTTCTTCTTCTTCTTCTTTGCAATCCTCTTCTTCTCTTCTTCTTTCTTCTTCTTGCATTTTCTTCTTCTTCTTCTTCTTCTTCTTCTTCTTCTTTTTCTTGCAATTCTTCTTCTTCTTCTTGCAATTCTTCTTCTTCTTCTTCTTCTTCTTCTTCTTCTCTTCTTCTTCTTCTTCTTCTTGGCAATTCTTCTTCTTCTTCTTCTTCTTCTTGCATTCTTCTTCTTCTTCTTCTTCTTCTTCTTCTTCTTCTTCTTCTTCTTCTTCTTCTTCTTCTTCTTCTCTTCTTCTTCTTTCTTCTTCTTCTTCTTCTCTCTTCTTCTTCTTCTTTCTTCTTCTTTCTTTTATTTCGAGGATAATGGAATAAGCATCCATGTGCTTTTCTTCATCCAGCGTATGCAGTTTTGTAAATTGTGTCATCCGTTCCCACCGGCCCTCAGTGACCTACTCTTTTGAAAAGCGGAAGATGATGTGCGTGCGTTCGCACAAGGAAATTCGGTTTATAGTCTCATCAGAAGGACTTTTTGGGAGAGTGGAGTCAGCACTGATGTTAACTCCAGAGGAAAAACCCTCTTGAACCAGGTTGGGTTTGCAGACTGTGGAGCACTGATGTGATGGTGACTGCCTGGGTACCATCAGTCAATGCACATAAGCCCGAATATTACCAGTATGGTGACACAGTTGTTATAGGGGGTATGCTAGTTTAAATAAAAGTGAATTTGTCTGGTTGTTATTGTTGATGTTGTTGTTGGTGGTTGTTTTCTTCACATTCTTCTTCTTCTGTCTTTCTTCTTCTTTGTATTCTTCTTTGCAATCCTTTGAAAACAAACTTTTTTTTATTCAAATTTGTTTTTCTCTACATTGCACAGTTATAAAGATACAAAATATATAGATATATTTTCTTGGCATTCTTCTTCTTCTTTGCCCTCTTCTTCTTGGACTATGCTATCCACATCGGTTGTTAAAAATCCATGTTTCATCAGCATAGAACGAAGATGAACTATACTTTCATAAGCAAAACCCAACGTTATGTTTTATGAGATGTACCTGCCACTTCCACACAGGTCTTTAGTATGGACAAGGCTGCTGTAGCTATTGCTGCCCTTTTGGATGATTTCCAGTCTGTGATCCTCACTGCAGAATGGTTTCTAGTTTATTGCCGCTGATGTAGAGTTAGGTGGTAATGGTGATGCAGTTGGGGGCTAGCTTCTAGCTGCTGGTTTTCCCATCATGTCTTCATGATGTGCTGCTCCTTCTCTTGCTAGGCTTGGCTATTTGCTGTTTGTTGCTCGCGTGTCGTCAATGGCACCTGCAATGAAGATTTTTCTTCTCCTACATGACGGTGGAATAAAAGAAAAAAACATAAATCTATGCCTTCTAATCATAGAGGATCTAATCAGTGTAAAAAAGACAGTTTTCTTGCTCTTTCTCTGTGTATATCTGCCTGTATGCCTGTCGGTCAGTCTGTCTGTCTGTCTGCCTACCTGCCTATCCATCCATCCATTCATTCATCCATCCAACCATCCATTCTTCTATTTATCTATCTATCTATCGATCTGTCTATCTACCTATCTATTTATCTATCTATCTATCTATTTATTTATCTATCTACCAACCTATTTATCTATCAATCTATCTTCCTATCTATCTGTCTATCTATCTATCTATCTATCTATCTATCTATCTATCTATCTATTTTCTTTGAATAAAGCAAGTACATAATTGACAACATATTGGAATGCATTTACAACATGTCAATAGAGTTAATGTAAGTGTATGTTCATGAGTGAGTGAGTGAGTGAGCTTGTAGGTGCGTGTATGTGTTCGTGCGTGCATGCCTGCGTGGGTGAATGCGTGTGTGGGGGGAAGAGGTACAAGAATAGACCTACATGTAAAAGCACCACCAGCGTATACACCTCTACCACCGTGTCAAAACACACAAAAGAACCCCCAGGAAGCAGACTGGAATAAAACAGAACAGTGCACATCTTTCAATACTTATGCTGCGTGCGTGTACATTGGGCAGGGAAGTCTTCACATCTTGCTGCATACAAATTTTTCCTTCAGACACCTAAATTTGAGAGAGAGCCATCGATGTACTGATCAGACGGCACTTCAGAAAAGAGAAATGCAAAATGGCTTGCGGATTGCAAGTAACTTTACTCTAATGCGGCTGACGACTGTAATCCACCGTCTGTCAGTCTCCTTGGAGTTTTCCCAGAAGATCCTACACCGTTCTTTAAAACTACACGGAATACCTGTTTGTGTTTCTGTACTTTAAAGAATGTCCATTATACTATGTGCATACACATTTTAATACAATACGCATCGAGATTTTATCTAGCTACTACGAAAGCATACGAATCTTTTTTTGTTGGTCAATGTTGTCTTTTTGGAATTGCTACAATTAAAAAGAAAATAAAAACCAACAAAATACACACACACACACACACACACACACACACACACACTGGGACTTGGAATTGGAAAAAACACATTCTTTACAGAAAACTAACTTTTTTTGTATACCTGTATTTCATATCCAGATCCAGACAAGGAAAAAAAAGCTATGTCATAAACACACAATCAAGCAAGCAAACTAGACAATCCAACCGGCAAGAGAAAACAAAAGTTGCTGACCATTTTCCACTAGAAAACTGCACAGATTATAAGAACACCTTTACCTTTACCTTATCCTTACAGGCATTACAAACTGTGGAGATGGGTGTGATTTATAAACAAAAAGGAACCCCACTACCAACAAAGAAAGAAAACAAAACAGCGTCCTCGTTTGTCCAGTGAAGTCTTCACCTCAAACAGGGCAACGGCCTTTTCAAACCTCTGTCTGTCAAGGAAAGTCTTCACACAGGGCAATGGCCTTTCCAAAATACATCTTCTGCACCTACATCTGTTCTTCTCTCTAGATATTTTTATGGTGTGTTCTGTTCACTCCCTTCCTTATTTCTGAAGTAAGCAGAAACACAAATCAAACTTGTCCTAGCGAGGCGGAGAGAGCTGCAGGTGCATGTCTTTTGAAATGATTAAAAAATAAATCTTGTGTCCACTTTAAAAATGATAAGAACGCACTTATCAACATGTTGAGGTATATGATTGTGTTTTCAGAGAGGAAGCTGAAAATGCAAGTAGAAATATTGCTGTTGGCTTAGGTGTTTGTCATCCCTTATGTTTATAATTACCTATGTTCATTTTACATTTATTCCCTGCATCTATCTCTCTGTTGTCAATTTATGTGTGCGCCCACAGGCGTGTGTGTATATTCTTCTATATATAATTATATATGTGTATATCTGTTTGTGAATTAGTTCAGACAGGCAAACAGACAGAAAGACAGACAGACAGACAGACAGACAGACAGACACACAGACAGACAGACAGACAGACAGGCAGACAGAAAGAGACACAAAGATAATACAAAATTGTTAAGCATGTGTATGCCCACACCAGTACAAAGAGATAACAACTTGGAAACTAAAGAAATGTAAGTAGGCCTAGTGCTATTCCTCCTGTGTACAATTAGCCATAGACAACAAACAGGACACTGCTGCTCCCAACCTGTTTCACACGCCATACAGCAATCGTGAGCACTGTGATAAGAAGCAGCAGCAACCTACCAATGTACTCCCAAAGCAGCTTCAATTAATGGCATTTAGATCTAGCTCATCCCCCTTAAAAAAAATGGACACTTGAAAGTTGTTTTCTGATAGTATGTGTGGGCTAGGGGACGGGATAGGTCGGTGGTCGGAGCACTCGCTTTCCCCTAGACAAGTTAAGCAGTATCGAGCGTGGTTACCGCTTGGATGGGTGACTATTTGCGCGCATCGGCTTCAGTACAGTTCCCCCCAGTTCACCCAGCTGTAAATGGGCGCCTGCCCTCTTTAGGGTCAGGGGAAGGTAAAGCAGTGGGGGAGAGGAGATGGGCGCCACCCTCAATATGCTGGTCCCTTGAGAAGTGAGGTATCTGACACCTCGCTTCCCTACGACCACATAGGTTATGGGAACACCTGTACCTTTATGTGTGGGCTAATAACCTGGAGTTCATAGTTTCAATCAGAGCATGGGCTTGTTAGTTGTAGCTACCCCATGCATGCTAAACCATGACAGGAGGGCACAAGGTGGCCTAGTGGTTTGAGCTTGATGCTTGCATTGTGACGGCCCAGACTGGAGCCACCACCAAGACGCCTGTTCCGGAGTCAACATCAGGACTAATTCCACCATCCCCAAACTGGTTAGGATAGGACTATTAACCAAGCCTCTGTGCGCGAACACACACAGAACTTCTTGTGGAGACGTTAAAGCCCGTTCTGCCTTTCGGAAGAGTAGGTTATTCTTGCCATACAAACTTATGTCTACACAAGAAAACAAACAACCAAAACAAAACAAAAAACCCAGTACAGCACACTAGGCAGGCGTATAGACAGCATCCTGGACATTAGAATGAGGCCACCTTCATTGCAGACAAAACAGCTGCATACGCAAAAATATGACCTTTGGTGAACCTCGGGGCTCTAGCCGAGGAACAAAATACCCCGAACAAACCCACAGACAAACAAAAACATGACAAACAACTGATCACTTTGAAGGTTACCTAGAAACACCATTCACAGTAATGGTACCCGGGCTCATGTGGTCGTTGTTTTTGATGCAGTTTTTGTTGTTGTTTTATTTTTTCTGACGTTCCTGATCAACACCGCTCAATCCAATCCAATATCTCCACTCTTGTTATGTTACATTTAAAGATCCAAAGTGTGTAGGAAGCTTGTTGTTCCCTAATGCTAGGCTGCTGTGTGGCCACCAGCCAGAAGAGCTCTGCACTGCCGCTGGGTCACTTTGACAGTGCACTTTGTGCCTGTTCAGAGCCAACATATACCTACCTACTAGCCCTGCTACTGATGAAGATTGATAGCTGAGTCACTGAGTGAGAGTGATGGAGACAACTACTAGGGTGGCTACATCCCCAACATCCATGTAACCAGCTCCTTGCAAGAAACTAGGATCCCTTCGACCCCGAACAACAACTCAAGGCCGCCACAGAAGTGTGCGGGAAACTGAAACTGATATCACCTTGAGATCACAGCAACAGGGCCAAACAATGATGGTTTATTTTGTTAAAGCATGATATAAGGAATGACAGGTGTAATGGGGTTAGATACTATGGAAGCGCGCCAGCTTTGAGACTACTATACAAGGTCATACTCTACGTTTCCTGACATTACATAATATCCTAGCGTCAACCGGGCCTGAGAGATACAAATGTATATAGTGCTGGTTAAGGGGCTTTATTTTTTAACAGCCTCCCTCCTCCCGCCCAGCAAGTTTAATCGGTAATATGGATGGTGCTTGATTATGTTGTCCAGATGTTTCCTGCTAAGCCCATAGCAAACTGGCACTGGGCAGGAACAAAGCTTTCTAGCCAGGGATTGCCATGTGCCATGGTGCCAGGATAAGCTTGTACTCTGAAAGACTTCAGTAGTGGTCAACTTTAGACAAATAGATAATTATGATTTTTCTCTTTTTAAGTAGAGAATTAAAGATAGGCACTTGAAGGCTTAACGACACGAGGATTTAGCCTCTTCGCTTTCAGCTGCACACACACACACACATGCACGCTTGCACGCACGCACACACACACACACACACACACGCACGTACGCACACACGCACACACGAACGCACACAACCAGAGATTTATGATCCGTCCTCTACGAAAACAACCGTTGGTGGACAGGATGTATCACATTTGTCTAGATGTAGATAATTCTATGGGGCTGTGACCCAGAATTTCATGCAGATAGGAAGACCCGTGCTTCTTCTGTTAATACAGACCACTATGCATAAGAATGATGCCGCGACCATTATGCTGGTGTTATCTAGTTCTTTGCTTCGTTATTTTATTGTTTTAATGTTCTTCTTTTATATCTAGGATAATGGAATAAGCACGTATGTGGGTTTATTACATCCAGTCTCCGTGTGTATGCAGTTTTGTAAATTCGGTCATCTGTTCCCACCGTCACGCAATGGCCTACTCTTACGAAAGCGGAACATGATTTAACGTGTGCGCATGCTTTACAAGAGTCAGCGCTATATAAATACCATGCATTATTATTTGTCCTTATCCACTAGACATAGGACACGTTTCTATGCTTTTTTTTTTCTTTCTCGAATAATGGAATAAGCAAGTATGTGCTTTTTCATCCCGTCCCTGTGTGTATGCATTTTTGTAAATATTGTCATCGTTCCCACCAGCACACAATGGCCTGTGTGTGTGTGTGTGTGTGTGTGTGTGTGGTGTGTGTGTGTGTGTGTGTGTGTGTGTGTGTGTGTGTGTGTGTGTGTGTGTGTGTGTGTGTGTGTGTGACATCAAGTGATGTCAACTTTTAAGATGTGTGTTATAGTTTATGTATATATTGTTTAAACCATGTTGTGTAATATGAAAATACCACGTAATATTTCTCTATTGACATGATAAAGTTTTTTTAAGTCTTGAGTCGCCTGTGCAAGCTTGTGTGTGTGTGTGTGTGTGTGTGTGTGTGTGTGTGTGTGTGTGTGTATGTGCGCGCGTTCGCGTGCGTGTGTGTGTGGGAGTGCGGGCGGGTTGGGGGTAGTTGAATGTGTGTATGTATGTGTAAATGTGCGTACATTTGTGTGTAGATGCGCGTGTGTGCGGTCACGCGCGAGCGCGCGTGTGTGTGTGTGTGTGTGCACATGTGTGTGTATGTTTGTGTTTGTGAGGGTATGTGTGAGGGTATGTGTGTAGGTGTGTGTGTATGTGTGTGTGTGTGTTTGTGAGGGCATCTGTGAGGGTATCTGTGAAGGAGCGCGCGCGCGCGTGCGTATGTGTGTGTATGTGTGTGTGTTTGTGTGTGTGATCCATCACTAAGAAACACTGTATTTCAGACGCAGTAACAGCACAGAATCAGCGGCACAGCTCTGCCAGATTGCAGTGCCTGGATATCATCCACCTGCCTTGTGTGCAGTGACCAGGCTTGTTTACCGAAAACTAGCGATATTGTCCCAGTCATACCAGACGCAGGTGTGAACACGCGTTAGCGCACGCAAGCAGGCATACACACAAACACACACACACGCACACACACACACACACACACACACACAGGTACACGCGCTCTCGCTCACCCCCCCCCCCCCCACACACACACACACACACAGACACACGCACGCACGAACACACGCACGCATGCACACATTCACACACACACACACACACACACACACACACACGCCACACGCGCACAGGTGCACGCCTCCTCGCTCACACACACACACACACACACACACACACTCACACACACACACACACACACACACACACACACACACACACACATAAATACCAACACACACAGATTTATGATGTCTTCAAGGAAAATACCTGTTGGTGGACAGGATTCATCCCGTTTTTCTAGATGTACAGAATGGTATGGAGCTGTGTCCAAGAAATGCATGCGTGCTTCTCCGTGTTAATACAGACCATTATGCATATATAAGATTGAGCCACCATTATGATGGTGTGAACTAGAGCAGCCCGGATCTGGGGGCACAAAGGCCACGATGATTTTTATTTATTAGATGGTGATCCATTGTTTTTTCATGTTATTCTTTTATATCGAGGATAATGGAATAAGCACTTATGTACTTTTTTACATCCAGTCCCCGTGTGTATGTTGTTTTGTAAATTCAGTGATCTCTTCCCACTGGCACACAATGGCCTACTTTTACGAAAAGCGGAACAGGATTTAACGTGTGTCAATGGCGATGAGGAGGATGAAATGATGCTGCTATGGAAGTGCATGTGCTTTGAGAGGGCTCCTCGGGGCTGTACTCTACGCTCCTTCTAAGGATGTAGTTCGCCATCAACCAGCCGCGAGAGACAGAAACACATGCAGTGTGGGTCAGGCAATTTGAGCAACCCTCTCAAATTTGCGTCTGAAGAGTGGGTCAAGCTCGATTGTGTAGCTCCAGTCTTCTCGGTGAACTAGTAGCAAACTTAGTGTGGGTGGGATCCGGCCAGAGCATGAAAGAATATCTATGAGAGATTATGAGACTGGAACCCGTGACATGAAGTCTTAACTCAAGGAGCTAACCACTGCACCAGAGCCGCTCTTCCAAATGTATTCGTTTGAAAAAGGGAAGGAAAGCGTTGATACCAGGCAGGGCAAGGCAGAATGGTGTCACTGATAGACACTGTTCTGTACATCGCCGTGGGCGCTTCGTGGATATTTTGCCATTGCTGGTTGTCTGCCAAAATGGTATACTAATATGCACAAACTCAGCTTTAATTCTTTTGTCAAATAGTCAAATGGCAACTGGTGCTATTCATAACAATGATATAACAATGAACTGAAAGCATCAAATGCAGCAAAACCAAACAAATTTCAACGCTTTAAACGAAACGGATTTTTAAAAAGTACAAAAACAAAACCTCATGCAAATGGAAATAAACCAAACCTTTAACGTTTCTGAAAGCAATTTAACAGAACCATACTAAACATATCTGATGTAAAGCCACATTTAGATAGCAACACGTTTAAGAAACTAGAGGCCAGCTTTTAGAATGCTTATAGCAAAATCAAAAAATGGCTGTGTATAATTTACGAGCCATTGCCATGCAAGAAAACATAAGTGCAAAACATTTCCCCCCCAAATAACCGAGGACCAGACCTTGTCATGAAAACTTGAAACTGGACAGTATAAAGCAGAGGTGTCTTCGTGAGCGAACATACATTGCTAACATACCATATAACATATCACATGCAATATAACATATACGTGCCAACATCGACAGAAAGTTTGTAACATGCATCACCAAAGTGGATAAGGGCGTATCAAAGAGTAGGCAGAGCCGTGCAGCCTGGAAAACAAGCAGATGCTAGAGGCGGTGTACAGTAGACAGATGTGACACTCCAGCACACCGTGAGTCACGTTGCATCATAGATCAATTATAGTTATTTTTTACATGTTAATAAGTTGCAAAAGAAAGCTTTGCAATACAAAAAAGTGAAAATCGGATAATTCTATCAAAAGTTATTTCAAATTGAAACTATAAATTGCAGCACGTGACAAAATAAGAAACTGCCAAGTTTAGCATTGGAATAGGTGGTCAGAATGAGGACTTGGATTTTTTTGTTAAAACACGTTTAAAAGCAAAAGGAAACACAATTACGCCTTGATATTTCATTAAAAGGTAGGGTGATGGCTATAGTTTTATATCCAATCAAAATCTTAAAATCGACAACGTGACCCCCACCTGCCTAAAATGGCTCCTAGCGGAAAAGTGGGTCAGGTGCTAAACAACTCATTTCGTGGTGGAGCGTCACAAAGAAACTCCATTGACATGACTTGGACCTGGTGAGAACCACCATTCATCCGTAACTTGGCAACATAATTGTAATTATGGCAGCAAAAAGATATCAAATGTTAGCGCATTAAACCTGTATTGTATGTATATGTGTGTGTGTGCGTGCGTGCGTGCGTGCGTGCGTGTGCGTGCGTGCGTGTGTGCATGTGTGTGCGCGTGCGTATGCGCGCGCACGAGCATGCGCGCGTGTATGTCACATTGTGTTGTTTGCTTTTTGTTTATTTGTTTGCTTTTTCAGTTTCTTTCTTCAAGAATGGTTAAAGATTATGCAGCATGCCCTTTAATATATGGTTTTAATGTATCTACACACAAAGTAAGGTTTAGTCCCCCTCACCCCCACCCTCCATCTCCCGCCCCCGATCGAAAAAAAACACAAAAACAAACAAAAAATCCCAAAAACCTAAGCATGGATTTCTTAAATTTGAACGCTTCAGCTTTGAATACAAAATCCTGCATCTTTTTATGCCTTTTCTTTCATTCTCACTATTTTTCTCTTCTCATCTTCGTTGTTATTTTGTCCTTTGCCTACACGAAAACTGGACTCTAAAGACATTCGTCAAAAGAAAGGAATATCCAAGAGCTTTGCTCTGACAACATTTAAAAAAAAATCTTTTTTGTCGATTTTAAACAAGATCCAATTCCCCAGGGTTATGTCGGTGCCTGTCTGCATAAATAGCATCCACACATTCTGTACATTCTCAGCTAGAAATTCCCTCTTTTCTATCATAAACTTTGTCTCTATCTTGTTGCTTTTCTTCCTGCCACCTCCTTCTTGTCTATTGTCTGCGTCTTGGTCTACTCTCCTATTCCCCCCCTCCTTTTTTCCAGAAATACTTAACATATAACAATTCTCTCCCTGCTGAAGTCGGATGCGCTGGGCCTGGTTTGTTAGGCGCTTAACGGCAGTGTGACGCATGTTGGCTCATATAACAGACAGTAATTGTTGTTTGAACGTAGGACGAAGAAGAAACAGGATCAAGTTGATCGTCGCTTTAACAGGGGCCTGTTTCAAAGTAAGAAGTGCATAAAGCAGAAATGATGCCGTCAGTGCTCTCAATGTCAGTACTCAGCGACCTCTATGTCACATAGTCGTTATATTGTCTATTCCAACACCGTACTCTCACACACACACAATCTCTCTCTCTCTCTCTCTCTCTCTCTCTCTCTCTCTCTCTCTCTCTCTCTCTCTCTCTCTCTCTCTCTCTCTCTCTCTCTCTCTCTATCTATCTATCTATCTATCTATCTATCTGTCCCGTAGTCTGACGACCGTGGTGGCACCCTCAAAGACTCAACAACCAGTTCCCTCCATTCCACTCTCTGTTCTGCCTTTCTCAGGGTTTTGTTGAGTTCTAGGCCTGTCCATTCGCTGATGTTATCCTCCCAGCTCTTCCTTGGTCTGCCTCTTCTTCGTCCTCCTTGGACAGTGCCTTGTAAAACTGTCTTAGCAAGTCCTTTGGATCTTGTGACATGCCCATACCATTTAAGTTTACGCTTTTTCACGATCGTTAGAAGGTTCTCATAGGGTTCAATGGTTTGCTGGATTCTGTTATGCACGCTTTGGTTGCTTATGTGGTCTTTGTAGGAGATGCCAAGGAGTCTCCGAAAGCATCTCATCTCCACCGCCTGTACTCTTCTCTCCAAATCTGCAGTCAGGGTCCATGATTCACAGGCATATATATTCACCGGTGGATCGGTGGTCTAGAGGTAACGCGCCTGTCTAGAAAGCGAAAAGTCCGGGTCTGAAGTGTGCGGCGGTTCGTACCCCGTTTGGACCGGAAATTTTTCCCCCATCCATTAGACCATGAGTGGTGGTCTGGGCGCTAGTCTTTCGGATGAGACGATAAACCGAGGTCCCGTGTGTTACACGTAATTATTTAGGCACGTAAAAAACCCACGGGAACAGAGGTTGTCCCTGGCAAAATTCTTAGAAAAAAGCCACTCTGATAGGGAAACAAATACAGCTGCAGGAAAAAAAAAAAAAAAAAAAAAAGGGTGAAAGGGTGGCGCAGCGCTAAGTAGCGACGCGTTCTCCCGCTCTCCCCGGGGAGAGCAGCCCGAATTTCAACTTAAAGTGGTATGAAATAAAATCTGAGCGCTTTGATTTGTTGCTTTACAAGATTCAGCGCTATATAAATTCCATACATTATTATTATTATTATTATTATATAGAAATATGGATATGACAAGGGAGCGCATTAGTCTGATCTTGGAGATAAGTGAGATATTTTTATCTCTCCAGATGGTGTTTAGTTTTGACAAAGCTGTTATTGTCTGTGCAGTCCTACATACTACTTCTGGCTTAGATCCCTGGTCTGGTACAATGGCTCCTGGGTACTTGAAGCTTTGAACTGTTTCCAGCTTCTGGTCATTAACCCTGATATCAGTGCTAATGCCGTTGGTGTTATTAGTCATCAGTTTGGTCTTCTCTGCACTGATTTCCATGCCGTATGTTTTGGAGGCCTTATTCAAGTGTTCTGTTAGGCTGGCAAGCTCTCTTTTCTGATCCTGCTATTCCATCAATGTCATCTGCGAAGCGGAGGTTTGTGATCGTTCTGCCACCAATGCTGACTGATCCTTCATGATGTTCCAGTGCATCAGCCATGATTCTCTCAAGGAAGACGTTGAAAAGAGTGGGTGAGAGTAGACAGCCCTGCCTTACTCCAACTGTTGTTCGAAACCATTCTCCAATGTTGTTGTTGTAGTACACTGCACTGGTGGCCTCGCTGTACAGCTGTTTGATGACTCTGATCAGGTTTGCATTGATGCTGTACAAATTCATGAGTGCCCACAAAGCTACATGCCACACCCTGTTAAATGCCTTCTTAAAATCGATAAATACGTGGTAACGGTCTTGTTGATGTTGAAGGTACCGCTCAGATAGTATTCTGAGGTTGAATATCTGTTCTGTTGTGCTGCGCCCTGCTCTGAAACCTGCTTGTTCCTCAGCAATGATGGTCTCTGCTTGTGGCTTCAGTCTATTCAATATTATCTGCAGAATGACCTTGCTTGGGTGGCATATGAGGCTGATTGTGCGGTAATTATGGCATTGTTGTAGATTTCCTTTCTTGAGGAGGGTGATGATGAGTGACTGTGTCCATGGTGTTGGCCATTTTCCTGTCTGCCAGATCTTGTTGCAGATTCTTAGTAGGGCGCTGATCATGGCTTCCCCTCCAGCTTGAACCAACTCAGCTGGAATGTTGTCAGCCCCTGCTGACTTCCCCTTTTTCAGCGATCTGACTGCTGTTTCCACTTCTTCTCGGAGGATAGGGTGACTGTCTGTGTCTTTGCTTGCCGGTACATTAAGGACTTCTGGATCTCCTGCGGTTCTATAGTTATACAGGTCGGAGCAGTATTCTGTCCATCTGTTCAGAATATCCTGGTCGTCAGTGAGACACTTCCCATTTTTGTCTTGGATTGTTAAACCTTTTCCCTGTTTTGTGCTAGTCAGGTCTTTCACCAGCTGATATGCTTTCTTGCTATTGTTTTTCTTGATATTCTCTTCAATGTCTTGGCACTGTTCACCGATCCATTTCTCTTTTGCCTCCGTCATGGACTTCCTGATTCTTTTGTTGACTGCCCTATATTGTTCTGCTCTTTCTTTTGATTCATTTTTCTTTTTCTTCAACTCTCTACGCTTGTCGCATAGTTGTAGGATGTTAGGTGTGACCAATGGTTTTTTGACTGGTCGGTGTTTGCCAAGAAGCTCGCTTGCTGTTTCAGTCACTGCTGTATTAAAACTATTCGTCAGTGTATCTATGTCTGAGTCTATCACAGTGAGTGCTGCAAACTTTCTACCTATCCTTGCTTGAAAAATTTCTAATACCTCTGGGTCCTTCAGCTTCTCGAGGTCAAATTTGATCCTGATGTTGTTCCGCTTGTGGATTTTCTTTAGACGTAGTCGGAAAGTCATCATCACAAGATCATGATCACTCCCTATGTCTGCTCCTGGAAAACTTCGTGTCTGTGCGATGTTAACGCTAGACTGAAACCGTCTTTTCACCATGATGTAATCTATTTGGTTGTGGTGTTCTCCATTTGGGCTATGCCATGTCCATTTTCTGGATTTCTTGTGTGGGCCAAGTGTATACACTAGTTGGAGGTGGTTGTTACTGGCAAACTCCAGAAGTCTCAAGCCTCTTTCATTTGATTGGCTATTGCAATGTGGCCCACAAACGCCCTCCCAATCTTTCCATGCATCTTCTCCTACCTTGGCGTTCCAGTCACCAGTCTATCTAGCTATCTGCCTGTACTTCCGTCTGTCTGACTGTCTCTCTGTCTCTCTGTCTGTCTCTCTCTGTGTTATGTTATGATTGGAATTTCCTTTTTGTGCTCGAAATCCTGATCTCTAGTAGTCATTAGCACACAATTCATGTTTAATTATATGTAGTAGTCATTAGCACACAATTCATGTTTAATGCGATTTCATTCTTCACGTCTCTTTGCTGTTGTTGTTTTGTTTTGTTTTGTTTATTGTCCGTTTCCCTGTTGATCTATCTCTGTCCTCACACTGTTCATAACTCTGTAAGCCATCCCCCCCCCCTCTCCTCACTCTCTATGTCCTTTGCTGTTTTGCCGCTGTCTGTATGTCCGTCTGCCTGTCTGTCTCTTTGTCTCTTTCTGTCTCTCTCTGTAATGTGGTTTTTGAGTCGGTGTTTTTTTGGTTTGTTTTTAAAAAAAATATATACTTGTTTGTCTGTGTTTGTTTGTTTGTTTGCTTTTCTTTCCTTCTCCATTGTTTCCCTTGTATGACATTCATCGTCATTGTATCTTGTTCTCATTTATAGTGTTTGATTATAATAATCAATTTTGAATTTTCATTTTGGTGTCTTTAAAACTGTTGATAATGATTGTGTGCGGGTTTGTTTGGGGGGGGGGGGGGTGTTGTTGTTGGGTTGTTGTTGTTTTTTGGTGGTTTGTTCTTGTTCTTGGTTTTTTGTTTTTGTTTTTTTGGTTTTTTTGAGAGCATGGTGTAAAAAAGCCCTGAGCTTATCCATTTACTCTCAATAAAAAGTTCGAGTTCGAGTTCGAGTTCTCTCAGTTTCCCTTCCTGTATGCCTGCCAGACTGCTACCCACCCCCTCTTCCTCTCTACTCTCTCCTCTCTCTTCCTCTCTCTCTCTCTTCTCTCTCTCTCTCTCTCCCGCCAATGTCTCTCTGCATGCATTTTCCGTCTGTCTGTCTGTCTGTCTGTCTGTCTGCCTGCCTGCCTGCCAGCTGTTCCACCCCAACCCCCCTCTCTCTATGTCTCTGTCTCTCTGCATGTATTTTTCCGTCTGTCTGTCCTGTCTCTCTGCTGCCTGCCTGCCTACACCCCCCCCCCCCCCACCTCCTCTCTCTCTCTCTCTCTCTCTGCTCTCTCCTCCTGTATTTCCCTCTCTCTGTCTACTGTATGTCTGTCTGCCTGCCTACCTGCACCTCTCTCTCTCTCTCTCTCTCTGCCTGCCTGCCTGCCTGCCTGTATTTCCATCTACCTGTCTACTGTCTGTCTGCCTGCCTGTCTGACGGGCTGTTCCACCCCCAACCCCCACCTCTCTCTCTCTTTCTCTGCCTGCCTGCCTGTATTTCCATCTGCCTGTCTACTGTCTGTCTGTCTGCCTGTCTGCCTGCCAGGCTGTTCCACCCCCATCCCCAACCTCTCTCTCTTTGTGTCTGTATTTTCGTCTGTATGTATGTCTGCCTGCCTGTCTGTCTGTCTGTCTGTCTGTCTGTCTGCCAGCCAGCCCGATCTCTCTCTCTCTCTCTCACTTTTTGTCTCTCTCTCTCTGTCTCTGTCTCTCCTCTCTCTCTCTCACGCTTTTACCCCATTGGCACATTGTATTTTTTACATGCTATTCTGTTATTCTCTTTAACATTTATTTCCAGAAACGCATGTAGGTGGAGGCGTCATTTTATATATTGCTGTATAAAAGCAGCGGGTTTATAAATGCAGAGTTTTCTTTTTTTCGATTTTTGGAGGGGAAAAATCGACACCCAAAAAATAATGTGTCTGTATGAGAGCACTTACAAGAACATGTCTTGTCAATACATAACAGAGGATGTGTGTTCAAAAGAAGGAGAAACAGAAGATGCAGGCCAGTTTTGAGCATGCATGCGCGCGTATGTGTGTGTGTGTGTGTGTGTGTGTGTGTGTGTGCACGCGCACACGCATATAGGCTACAACTCAGCAAGTGCGCACAAAAGTGAAGAATTTTGATTTTTATCTGATCAATGTGTTTACTTGTGTCTAGAAATCTTTTAGTCGATTACATAAGCGATGCTATGTTTTGTTCTGATTTGTTCGCGGAAAACTACACATCCTCAGCTTCGGTTCATATGCATGGGAAACCCCAAAACTACGCCCAAATGTTGATCTGCAGGGCACTTAGATACCTGAAGCTATTGATGTAGTAGCGTATTGACCAGGTGGCCTTTGAGGAGCAAGGCCGATTGCTGGGGAAATCAGAGACAGCATTTGCTTTCTAATAGCACTTATTATTCTAATCAATCGTCCCTTTTCTCGCCTTTTCTGAAATGTTCTTAAAATAATCGAACTCTAAATTTTATTTTAGTTAAAAACAATATAATTATCCTTGAAGTTCATTATCACACAGGCAGACAGACAGGTAGAAAGCCATAAAGACATAAAAAGACAGAAAGCCAGAGAGACACACCGACTCACACACAGAATGATGTAAAAATGAGAACTCAATGCAGAACATCCAACCAAAGTGCAAATAGGTAAGACTTTAGGTAATGAAAGAAAGGGAAAAAAGAACTGTCTAGAATGCTTCCTCCTGTGTACTACTGAATACAGATACAAATGTCCAGAGTTTGAAAACTCTACTGCCGTTCCTTGTATCAATGCTCTGGCCAGTCTTAAGGGTCAACCTAGCAGTTTGCCGTGTTGTGGAAGAAGTCAAATGACAAAAATAAAACCGAAATCAGGTGCCTGAAAAATACCTTCACTCTGACTATGAAGCTATGGTGATATCTTTACTCATAGCTGTCGGTGACAGACATCTCAATACATCTGATAGTCGTTTGTGTGTATCTGATGGACTGAGTGCGTTTGCATGGGGGAGAAGAGAGAGAGAGAGAGAGAGAGAGAGAGAGAGAGAGAGAGAGAGAGAGAGAGAGAGAGAGAGAGAGAGAGAGAGAGACAAACATACAGACACAGAGATAGAATTTCAAATGAAATGTGAATAAGTATCCAGATCATGTGCACATACTCTACGTACAGTCAGTCATACATACAACTCTGAACAAAGACCATGGTCAAGTTTGTGTTTTATTCACTGCCTTATGTTTTTAGAGCTATCTGCATTTATTTTCATCAAGTGTTGACAATGTTAAATAATTCTGATGTTTCCTTTATTTCCTTTTTTACATATTTCAGCTGCGAGCCGGCTACCCAACCCTAACTCCAGCTTGGCTGAAGGGGGAGGTAGGCTTTTCCCAATGCTCTGACCAGCAGTGACACAATGACCCACCCACTGACCTTGAGTTCGCCCTAGAATGTTCACACCATCATTTGAAATCTGAAACCACAATAGCGTACTCATTTCTGATATGCTTTTAAACACAAATGTGACACGAAACTTAACTACAGCCATGTTTTCTTCACAGCCAGAAAGCAAAACGATTTGAACAGGTTAATGCAAAACATCGGCTTGTAAGTTTCACAAAAGCAGGATTTGTAAAAAGCTTGCATTTTTCTCAGTCGGGTGGTCAAGTGTCAGTGGTGTGTGCTCACCATTATACGGAAAAAATGGAAACATTCTGGTTACAGGAAACATTGTGTTGATCTTTCAAAGTAACTTTTTCTCAGTTCATTCAAAACAGTCAAGCTAGGGTATAGGTAATTAACATGAATTATGAAAGTATCCACACCTTTGTGCATTTTAGATGGGATTGTAGAACTTTTTTACAGAAGAAGTGTACTAGCAGAGCAACAAATTAACACATTTGCAACACAAAAGCAATTTTTTAAAAACCTTAAAATTCTACTGGCAAATGACGTTTCCGATACAGCTTTGCATGCGATAAAAACCAAGATGAAAACAGCTTCAAATACATTTCAACAATGCACCTAAAACTTAACATTAGAATTGGAAAGGCTGGGGGAGTGGGGGGCAGCAAAAAGTGGAGGGCATTAACTGCATAACTTAAGCCTGTGTACTAACACCACAGAGCCATTTGTCTAAGAATTTCACATAAAATAGGTCAAACACGATTTGAACAGTGTCTCTTGGGTCGTTATGATTACAAATTGATACAGACAACAAGCTACACACATAATAATTTGCTACAGTTCATTTGAATGTGAAAGCATTGATGTGGGCCTAGTTGAAATTGATGCATGCAACTGAATACATTGATTGCCCAGATAAAGCTGAGAAAGTTCTAGACTCTGAAGTTGTGACTCTTAAATGCAAATAACCCACATTAGTGAACATAAAGTTAAAAGCATCGTGAAATTTCTTTTTAAAAAAAGAGCAATATGTTTTGGAAGAAATATATTACACGAGAAAGTGTCATTGGATCGCCCGTTGTGTATGTAGAAGAATAAAAATAAAACGAAAACCCTAGCCAAGAACCCCAATGGCAGAAAAGCAAGCTCACAACACCACAATAACGACCCTCACAGCTGAAGGATACAGCCCAAGGCAGGCAAAGGCTGCATGAGTTAAACCCTGAGGTCAGTACTGACTTAACAATATCAGGCTGTTTTGGAGTCATGGTCTATAGGTTTAACGGGTAACCCAGCAGCCAATATAACAGCATTTTACAATGGATATAATAAAGGGGATCACCTTGTGTCCAGAACTGTAAATTGTGTACGTAGTAAAATAAAAGGAACATTAGCTTTAGGTAATCAAGTCTATCAACAAATACTAAAAATTGTCAATACAAAATGTCAAAGATAACTGACAAGATAAAAAGTGAAAAAGGCCAGAACTTTTAAACAAGACTAGTTTTCTATCAGTATTTTTCACCGAAATGCACATTTTGCTTTTATTTTAACAAAGTGATTTAAAGCAAAAAATTGGCATACATCCAATTGTTTCAGACATCTGCTTGTAAACAAACATACATCCACTATACCCCATGCACATGCTTAACCAATTTCATTTAGTTTTACACAAATCCAGGTTTCACAAACGCACAAGAGTCAAAAGACAGGCTGAACAAAAACCGCAACCCGCACCCCGCTGTAGTATTACAGTGTTCTGCTAGGACATTATTTCACAATATTTGGCACAATAATTTTAGAACACGCACAATCCAAGTAAAGTTACAGAAAATTAGCTCAACTGCACATACCAGATACAATACATAGGTTGGGAAAGGCTTAAGAAAGCACAGGAGAAATGATGCAGCAATGGCACTGCTTGATGTCAGTTCTTTCACTTCAATCCTGCCATAAAGCTACACCTTTTGTGGAGGGCCTCCAACATGTTCATCTACCTTGTTTCATCTTTAAAAAGTATGTCCATCTATGAAAACTTACATTGTGGGACCTCTAATCTCTCACTCCCTTCACACTTTCAGATTTAAAACAAAGCCAAAAAACCCCAAAACAAAAGACTGACAGTACATCTGTGCTTATGATACCACAGACTGCTGGGAGAAACACAGATGGAGCTATGACCTGGGTAATGGACATGTTCCTGACCTATGGCAAAGCAATAGGCAAGAAGAAAAGGTAAGAACACTTATAGATTCAAGATGCCTCCAACCTTGTACACATAGACAGATTTGTCTTGTACCAAATTTGTAATATACCATTAAAGAATTTGTTTTCTAAAGGTTGTCAAAAACGCATTTCAGAAATGAAAAAACCCCAAGACATTGCTAATTTAAATCATACACAGAAACAAACGGGGATATGCAGCTTTTGTGCAGCACACTGGGGATGACAAATACCCCTAGTATACCATTGCATAGATTTGCCTGTAGCACAAATCCGTCAATCACCCACGCACGCACGCACACACGCACACACGCTCACAAACAAAAAACCACGCGCGCACGCACACACACACTCAACCTTAAACTTTCTACTCCTACTTTGACAGCACCTCTTTTGTTCAATGTATCTTTAGTATCTCCGAGCACCCTCTCCTAATGATCAATACTGCATTAAAAATAAGCAAGCTGTAATTCTGTTTTGAAATAAACTTTTTTTAAATGCATCTGCCCCTTTGGATGACTATTGAATCGTCAACTATAAAACACCCTCTACTTTTGAAATACAAGTTTACTCAAATGCTCCATGCCCCCACCCTCCCTTTATCCTAATGAAGCGACTGCCTCACACCTCTCCCTATATATCACATTTGAGCCCCCACCCCCCACATCCCCCTCCTCCTTAACATCCATTTACCCTGAAGTTTTAGCATCTGTCTTATCAATCCTAGCAGTAGAATCTGATATCTTACTATCAACAATGGTATTTGCTTATATTCATTTCGAAATTTCATTGCAAATGATTTTTCATTGTTTATTTTAGAGTATGGTATAAAAGAAGCTTTGTACTTGTCAAAAACCGAAAACAAAATTAATTCAAAGTCAAAAGAAAAATTGTAGCCATTATGTCAGCATATACCGGGAAGTTTACGTGCTTTTTGTGTCTACGTGTGGGGCCAGGGTTAGGGTTGAGGTTAGTGTCAGGGTTAGTGTTAACAGTTAGTAGCGGGGCTGGGTTGTCTGTCAGCTGGTTGGTCTGAATGGTAGAAGGCATGTGGACACAACAGCACGGACCCACGGTATGTAGCTATAGACAAATGGTACGTAGCTCGCTATAGCGTGGAGTTTTTAATCAATCTGTGGTCCTATCAATAGCTACGGTGGTGCAATGGACTTTTAGTGTCCACACATATTTTGAGTATTGATATCAAAGCAATTTCGGGCTTTTGAAGAACTTGCATTTTTTATTTTTTACCAGCAACTTTGGGCCTAAGATATTTTTGAAGAAGTAAAATATCTTATTTGTTACCAGTTGCATTTATTAAAAACAGTTTCCAAAATAGGCCATATCGTGAAAAACAAAATCAGCCAGGCGTCCTTTGCTCCTCTGCTCTAGATGTGCATCCATATCCCTCTAAAACACTTTCCCTCCCTTCCCTCTACATCCAGCCTGATGTCTCCTCCCCATATCTCTTTCACATACACACACACACACACACGCGCGCGCGCGCGCGCGCACACACGCACGCACGCACGTGTGCGAATGCACGCAGAACATCTTGCGCACAGACTAAAACATGTTCCGATGTATTGGGTGCTGATGGGAACGCATGACACTACAAAACTGCATATACATAGGGACACACTTTCTAAGTAAAAAAACCAAACACTTATGGTTTGTGAATTCTGATTTTTGAGCACATATTTTCTAGTTCAGCCAAAATAAATGGCTGATTAACTATTTGATAGTTTTGTATTTTTGAGGTCTCTGATACTTCGCTATACATCAACCTCACAGGTAACGGAACAGATTTACCTACTTTCCAATGCGAGAACATTTGGATTTTTTTTATCTCAAAAAGATACAAAGCATTGCCAGGCATACAAGCATGACCAGAACAAAACACATTTCGAAAGCATCTCACCTCACGCACACAAAATCCAAGATGCTTTTCAAGGTCAAAGTGCAACCAAACACGACATACAAAAAAAACAACACACCTTGAAAAAAAATTCACACAATATCTTTCCTTCAAATTCAAAATATAGCAGGCATGTAAATGAGAGTGCAAGCCAGTCTGCCTTTTTTTAAAAAAAGCTGACAATACATAAAAGAAAAATTCTCAATCTGTAAGCAAATTCTTCGTTTGTACTTCACCTAAACAGGCATTTGGCCCTTCATTCCATCATGATTGCGTTTACTACATTGCCTCATTTCACAAACTTATAAAAGAGCCATGTTTCTTTTCTATCTTGCGATTTGTGTGAGGCTTTCAAAAAACATTTTATTTGGGCGGTATTTTTCTGTAAACTTTGTTTTCTTCTTTTATGGTTGTTTTCCACTTATTTTACTTTAACTCTTTCTCTCACCCCCCTTCACCCGCCCTTTTTTCGGTAACCCAATTCCCCCTTTTGATCTAAATAGTATGTGCTTAGAACAGGTCATCAAAGACAACAACAGCAGAACGAACGCATAAAAGACTTTGTTCTGCGTTTATGCCTGTCGTCTACAGCAATAACTGCCGTAGTGCGAGATGCATACTGTGGAACAATGACTACTAACCACACTTATCTGGAATAAGTGCTGCTCTAGTGTGTAGTTATGCACACGGTCTACCGTGAGATTTCATTTCCCTGGGTTCATTATTGCACTAGTGTTACATGCCATTTCTATATGCATTCTGTCTGTCTGTCATATAATTATAACTGATGGCATCCTTCCTCTCTCCCTCTCTCTCCCTCCCTCCCTCCCTCTCCCACTCCTCTCTTTACCCCCGTCGCTCTCTCCTCTCCTCTCCTCTCTCTCTCTCTCTCCTCTCTCTCTCTCTCTCTCTCTCTCTCTCTCTCCCCGTCGCCTCTCTCCTTCTCTTCCCCTCTCTCTCTGTCTTGGACTGTTCTTTCGTTGAGGGCTGGCTACCTTGTAGATGCTGGAGCTCCACACCAGATGTCTTCTTCGTGGGCTGGTGTTCCATAGTGATGAGATCTGCTGAAGATTCAAAGACATTTTGTTAGGACATTAGTATGACTGTACATTTTATAATCATCTCAACTGCAACTCACTCACCCAATCATTTTATCACAATAGCAGTAAAAAATCAATGCCATTTAGGTCAATCAATCAATGAGTTCAAATAAAGGTTTTAGCTATGATCGTTGTTTTTTCCTAATAACTTGTTTCGACCCACATTTTAATTGTCTTTTATGGGCAGGATATAATACGACTCCCGACTTTTAACATATGTTATATTTTATTTAACATAGAGCGACATGAAAGTGGTCCGTTTCCCGATTTTTTCCCTTTTCCCTGACGTGGCTGAGCCCTGCATTTTGCAACATTAAGCTTTCTTTAAAACTCGTTTTGTTTCTAAATACACTAACATCAACTGAAAATAAACCAAAGGATAAAAAAGTATTAAAAAAAAAACTATCACTGGTAAAGGCGAGTTTGATCTAATCTGGCGTTGCTTCACCTCCTTGCTAAAGGCTGAGATACTGTATTTCATTTTTCAGGCAGAGTTGTGGGGCATGTTTAACCCAGTGGGGCCAGTATCACTCCCTATCCAGAGAGTAGGCTGCATGTCAGGTGGTGTGTGTGTGTGTGTGTGTGTGTGTGTGTGGTGTGTGTGTGTGTATGCGTGGTGTGTGTGTGGTGTGTGTGTGTGTGTGTGCGTGCTTGCGTGCGTGCGCACGTGTGTGTGTATGTGTGTGATCCATGCCAACAGCCGTAACTGTCCTACTCCTCTCTGAAAGAGGAAGGGGTGGTTAATGTGTGGGCATTCATAATATTGAAGGTAATCTGAAGTCAATAGTTCTGTGATAATTTTGCATGATTAAAGAAGACGCAATTTGTTGAAGTGTGCTTCTAGTGTGAAGTTTATCAGGATTCTGCAAGACCAATATACAGGTAGTGTATTCGTTAAAATGTTTTATACTTGATCTTGGGTCATACATTTCTAATGAGTCAGCTTGAGTTGATGTATGACAAACTTTTTTTAATGTGTCTATTTTTCAAATTTTTTGTTGTGCCTGATTGTTTTTCAAATACTTGTTGTGTCTATTTTTTTCGAATATACATTATGTTACAAAATATTTCCAAATAATATAATAAAAATAACGCAGGGTTCTCAGGGGCCTGTCTGCACAGCCCAATGAAAATGACAGGGAGAAATCGATCACACATGAAATAATCTCCCTATATTGATGTACCTCACAGCTCAAACCAAACATCAAAACCAGCACCCACTCCCCCAAAAAACAACAACAAAACCCAAAACTAAACCAAAACTCTAAGCCCCCCCCCCCCCCCCCGCCCAACCAAACATAGCCCGCAACAAATTCTAAGTCAAAATGACAGACATATACACCAGTACAGACCAAAGCAGAAAAAGCAAGTAGATATACACGCAAGAACAGACAAAAACAAAAGGCAAGCACGGATTCACACGGACAGACAAACAGAAAAAACCCACAAAGGGACAAACAAGAAATCCAAATCCCGAAAAATCTCAGACATATACACACAGAAAGACAAAAACAGAAAAAAGCAAACATATGCATATACAAGGGCAGAGAAAAACAAAACGCAAACATATACACACAGAAAAAACCAAAAGAGCAAACACACGTACATAAGGCAGAGAAAAACAAAAAGTAAACACACACACATGCACACACACACGCACACACACACGCACACGCCACACACACATATATATTTATATATAAATATATATATACATATATATATATATATATATATACACACATATATATATATATATAATAAATATATAATATATATATATATAATATATATATATATATATATATATATATATATATAATATATATGCACACAATGGCATAGAAAAACAAAAAGCAAACAGCCATACACAAGGGCAGATATAGCCAGAACAATCAAGCAGACATATAAGCTACACATAGACAAAAAGGGAAAGAGCCGACAGACGAACACAATTACAGATATAATCAAAAAGACCAAACGCACATGTACAGACAAAAAGCAAAACAGACATACACCAGTACAGACGAAAAGTAACACTGACATATGCACCAGTGCAGACAAAACAGGGGGGAAACATACAGACATAATAAAACAATGCAAACACAGACACACATGTAGACAGACGAAAACAGAAAAAAATCCAGACATATGCACATGAATAACTACAGAGAAAAAACAAACATGCATAAGGACAGACAAAACAGGAAAAATAAACCCAGACCTACAGTGAGAGATGAAGCAAACACAGACATGTACACAAGGTCAAACAAAGCCAAAATAAAAGCACAATAACACACACATGGACAGACAAACCAAACAGTCAAGCAGACAACACGATAGACATGCAGACAAAGCATAACACAAACACACCGATTTAACACAGACAGAATGATGGCATGGTGTTCTCACCTGCTCGGTGACATGTAGCGGGTCTGACAAAGACTTCACTGCTGCTGTCTGCGTTCGTGTCAGCAGTCCAACTGGTTCTTGAAGATGCCTGGGATGCTTTGGTCGAGATTCTCAATGCTGGTCCATCTTCAGTGTTTCAGAGTAGCATTGTCATGTCCAGGTCGGTCTACTCTTTGATATTCTCTGTCTAGTTCGGGTCGTTAAAGATGCCCGAGATGCTTCGGTCGAATTTTCTTCAGGCTGGTCCATTTTCTATGTTTCGTAGTAGCATTGCCATGTCCAGGTCGGTTGATTCTTTGATGTTTCGTATCTGTCTATTTTGGGTCGTTGATTATGCCTGGGGTGCTTCGGACCCGTCATCTCCAGGCTAGTCATCTTCAGTGTTTTGGAGTAGCATTGTCATGTCCAAGTCGGTCGATTCTTCGATATTCTCTCTTTGGTTCGGGTCGTTGAAGATATCTGGGATGCTTCAGTGTTGTTTTCTCAAGGCTGGTCCGTCTCCGCTGTTTTGGAGTACCACTGCAATGTCCAGGTGGGTCTATTCTTTGAAGTTATGCAGCTGTCTATTTTAGGTCGTTGGAGATGCCTGGGCTGCTTTGGTCAAGTTTATCTCCAGGCTGGTCATCTTCAGTGTTCTGGAGTGTCACTGCTATGTCCAGGTTTGTCCATTCCTCGATGTTCTTTAGCTCTTTCGCCTGTATCTTGGAGTCCTCCCTCCAGTGTCCCCTGCAGGGCAGGCTTGGCAAGGCAGCCGCAGTGTGTGAGATGGAGACAGAGCCAAGCCACCTTCCTCCTCTCTACAACAGGCAGGTGGGCTTCCTGGGGTGCAGCTTTCTGGACAGTGTTCCGGAATCTGATGGCACCTGGTAACCAGACAATGCGTAATCTATAAACAATGTGGGTCTGCGTGTGACATCAATGTTCTTAGCACTTGATTCCAGTGCAACAATCAGCGACAAGAACTGCTGACTCGGCGTGATGAAAGTTGCATGACTTAGCTGTTAAAACTGTGTGATCTCAACACTCTGCACTGGCTTATCTATGTTAAATGCAAATCCACAGTAAATTATGATTTTTCTAGAACATTTTTGATAAAAGTGCTGGACGATGATTGTTGTTTTTAATGCATTCAAAATAACGCTACATTAACACAACGCCCCTATATATTCAAATCAAAGGCCTATTGACATTTTCTTTGTCGCGTTTTCATTGCCTTAGGCCTGCATCAATTGAAGAATAAGCTACCGTATATAGCACCCCCTCACAAGGTGCTCAATAAACTTAATAGGTTACCGTCTTTGAAATATACCCAACAAACCCCAAGGCAAACATCTCAACACACCATGCGCACGCGTGCAAATCACACAAGTTATTGGTCTTGTCTTTAAGTCAGCTGAATATAGTGGTATGAATCTCTAATCATATACTTACTAGTTAGTTTTGATGACAGGAGGACAGTTCTCGAAAGCGACGCCTTGATTTTGGAAGAAGGTTCTTGGAGGTGACATGGTGGTGGAAAAATAGTTCTCTGAGGTGATGATATATCAGGAAAGATCCCGGCATCAGACACCAGTACCGGAGAAACAGCCGCCGTAGAACTGCCTTGTGATAAGCATTCTCACTAGCTCTAATGTTAGGAACGCCACAGCCTAAGGCGTTCAACAGAAGAACTGATGGAAAACGTCTGCAGTGTGAGGGAGTAACAGTGTTTCTGGTCCCCCTATGAAGAAGAGAGCTACACACAAAGCCTGAGCTACCTGAACTCCCACAACAGGGCCTGGATCAGACTGACAATCCACCTCCACACCTTCTGACCAGATTTGAACCCCAATCCAATCTTGCTTATAGCCCTGCCAACCATGGAGGCACACCCGGGATGAAACCTCGTCACTGCTCAAGGATTAGTACGGTGGAACTATGTACAAATAAAACAGGGTTTCAAACCAACTCTACTGTCGTACCTCATCTCAATATCTGAGCCAACTACAAAGGTTAGCCCAGGATGATCACCACATTGTGAGAGAGCCTCATAAATGACAAACTGGTAAAACTTGAGGCAGATTCCTCAGAAGCAATTTTTTTTAAAAACTGACCAATTATGGAGCCTTTAATCCCAACTGAAAAAATACCTGTGCCTAAGATACTGAAATATCGCCATGTCTATCCGCGTTTCTGTTTTGTCCCTTTTCTTTTTGTCACCCTCTTTACTCTCTGCCATCTTGGTCAACTATGCCTTTTACGACTTGAAATATAAAATTATCACCAATGAATAGACAAGGTCTGACGTGTCAGACATTTAATGGCAGCGAGATGCATGTTCGTTCATAATTATAACAGTAGTTGCTTCCTGAGCATTTTACAAAGAAGCCAATGCCCCGGACAATTATATAAGGGTCAAGCCAGGACAGTCACCACGTTGTGGGAGAACCACACACACGAAATACTTAAAAGCAACCTAATGAAACTGGCAAACTATGAATCGTCACTCGTATTCACCGTACAATGCCTGCAGTAATACGCCTGTGCCTAACACCCTGAACATCCGGACAACGCAGGAGCAGATGATGGTCATTTGCACATCACTAGTCACACACTGTGAGGCTCACTCGCCTTGGACAACTGAACGCACGATAAATGAGACAAAGTCAGTGTAAACGTCACTATGGAAGGCCAGGAAATAATTCTACCCAGAATTCTCAGCGCCTTCAAAGATGGTGTTCTATCCGGAACACCAGGATCACTGTCACCAAGACTGCTTTTTCATCCCTTACTAAGTAGTTTTACTATTTGTTTAGGGGTCTTCTATGTATCTAAGGGGGAAGATTTAGGTTAGTTGTTAGTGGGGTTTATTTGCTCTTTTAGGGGGACCGTTTACTTCGTTCCTATTTTAGTTTTGGGGGATTTGGGGGGTTCTTTATTGCCTATTCAGTTTAGTTTGCTTCTAATTGGTTTGCTGATTTTATTTGGTTTTAATCCCCATATTTTTTGTATACTAAAGACCCCTTTTAGTTTGTTTTCTAACTTACTCTGAATCTCACTTTACTTCACGTCAGTGAGGTTTTTGTCTGCTTAGTTTAGTTTAGTTCACTTCTTTAGCTACTATTTAACTTTAGTGTTTTATTTTTCTCTAAGAAGGGATGTCAAAGCAGTCAGGAATTGTGGTGTCCAGCGATCTAAAGGCAACTGATAGGATATACGGCCATGAAACATTCCCCAAGATGAAACATTGACCAGAACAGAATAACATAAAGTGGCATAATTACTTCCCTCTGCCGCCGTATTCTCAGCTACTTTCTGAAGTCATCCCCAAGGCAATGGCTGGTCTGCAAGTTTGCATCTCTACTTCATGTAGTCAACTTTACATTCAGCTGTAACTTTTGACAATCAACTGACGCCCTTAGCTCAAACACTAATCAATAAAGAAGACTACTAACTGGAAATATTAAAAACACTGGGTCCGTAGAATATTTTCAACCCAAAGACGAGTGAATACAGATTTTCATCTAGAACTATTAGGAAGATGCCACCCCATTGACTGATATGACAAATCGAACCCTATTAATTACGACACTGACCACTGGAGCTGTAGAATATCCTCACTTCAAAGACAAATGAACATACGTTTACAACTCAGAACTATCAGTAAAAGACACCCAAGGGACTGGCCTGACACAGAGCTTAGACCTTTTTCATAACATAAGCCTACTAACTCGAAAACGGAGCACTGGGACTGTAAAATACCTTCACCCCCAAGACGACTGATTATATGGCTGTATCTCATAACTTTTATAAGAGGCCACCCAAAGGACTTTCTTGACACAGAGCTCCAACACTATGTTCAACAAAACCTACTGACTGGAAACAGTGTTGAAAACAGTACTGGGACTGTAGAATATCTTCACCCCAAAACGAACGTATGATTATAATAACCAGTGAACACTATTTTCAACAAAACGTACTCACTGGAAACAGTATTGAAAACAG
>CM054151.1:43318342-43320842 GCA_028751875.1 Rapana venosa
TTCCATCATTTCCAGCCGGCCAACCTTGTTCTTCCATGCAACATAGATGAGATGTTCTTACGCGTGCAAGGAACATTACATCATATCATTGTTTATTATATTATGTTATATTGCATTGCACTGTACTATATTGCATTTCATAGCACTATAGGTCACAGCATATTTCTTCTGCGTAAAAATCAGGCTCCTCTCCCTTTGGAGAGCGCGTCGCCACAAGAGCAGCGCCACGCTTTATTCTCTGTGTGATGATGCGGAGAGGCAAACAGGGATTTTGTGGATCCCACAAGACTTAGCTAACAATTCATAGCAACTAGACAACAAAAAAACTCAGGATAAGACAGCAGCTGGAAATTCGTCTTTTATTCCATCTTAACGGTGCCAGGATCGTTCCAACAACACCAATGAATATCCCTAACACTAGTTAACTATTACTACTTAAAAACACACAATGCCACACAATTCACAGCTGTGTCCTGATTTAGAAACATGACGCTATGATAGCATGGAATATAATATAATTACCTCCCTGTCACTCTAGATCTAACGTACAAACAATAATAAGGGAAATAATTCAAATCGTATCTCTGTAAGCCAGTGCACATACAAAGTGCACCTGGCTACATCTGTCTGCAACTGCATTTGTTTTCCTATCAGAGTGGCATTTGTTCTACAGAATTTTGCCAAGGGCAACGCTCTTGCTGCCGTGGGTTGTTTTATGTGCGCTAAATGTGTGCAACGCACGGGCATCGGTTTATCGCCTCATCCGAAATACTAGGACCCAGACCACCACTCACGGTCTTGTGGATGGGGTGAAAGTTTCGACTCGAAACGGGTATCGAACCACCACACATTTTAAACCCAGCTTGTTTGCTTTCTAGACAGGTGCGATACCTCTCGGCCACCGATCCACTGCAGCCCCCTTCTGTTCTGCTGAGCAGTGCTGCTTCTCAAAGTGATGTCAAACCAACGGAATATGTTGCCAGCTGTATCAGTTCTATGTTTGTTTGTTTCTTTGTCTTCTTTGTCTTGTCCTGTTTCGTGTTTATGTGAATATCTGCCTGAGGGTCTTCTTCACGAAGTGCACAACAACCCGCAAGTCTAGCTCAAGACTAGATGGTATAAGTTTGATTACACCGTCAAAATCATAAACAAGTCTTGTTGGTTACTAGAATATAAAAAAGGACTAACCGAAAATACAATAAAAAATAGCATTAATCAGCATAAGAAATCCACGCAAACAATGTTGTATACTTAGCGAAAAATAGCATATTAAACATCACTGAAATGCATCCATTGTTGTCTGGTGCCAGTTAATAGTTAAGAACAAAACACCTTAGCTGTGGACTCTGTTAATCATATTTCAGCTGGATACTCGACTGCTGGGCAGCAGGGCATTCTAGGTGGTCTCCATCGTAGTTGGAAGTCCAGTTACCGGTTTTGGACAGGTAAATAACGATTTTTCTTGCAGCTTACAAAGAAACATAATTATGCTGTCGCTTTGTCCCACCTCACGTGGCCTTTGTATAAGGCAAACAGAGAATGATTGATTGGACAAGTAAATGAATGAATAGCATGTAACAGCAAGGTACCCCAAACCTAGTGTGACAACTAAAAAAAATGAGACAGAGAGAGTCCGTACACTCATGCATACATACATGCATACATACACACATACATACATACATACATACATACATACATACATACATACATACATACATACATACATACATACATACATACATACATACATACACATATACATATATATATATATATATACATACATACATACATGTATACTACGAACTCATTATATAACAAAAAAAGCCGTTTCGTCTACCTCTTTGAATCAATCATACAATATGTAAATCAATAACAGATGAAGGGTAAACACAAAACAGAAACCAAAGAAACAACAGAAAAAATACCTAAAAGATAGAAAAGTACGTATCAGAAGATTTTGTTCGAAATGACAGAGAAAGACCCAAAATTTAGAACATGTGGTAAACAATTTGGGCGGGGGTGAGGCTGTAAAAACAACCACAATCAAAATAGGTAAAACGTAAAAATTAGGGCACAGAACTGACCAAAAGTAGCTGGGGATGTATACAATGAAGTGCCATAAGAAAGAGAAAAATACCCTGTGGACTACATGCTATGACAACACCGGAAACACGACTCCAATGACGTCAATTACTGACCGGAAACTTAGTTCTGTTTGAGGTCCTCCTCAACAAATAAGGGTGGTGTCCAGTTTCGCTAACGTTATTTCCTTCTCCATCGCGGAAAATAGTCTGCAGAAAAGGAAATCGGATAAAAGGGAACGACAATGCAAGGGAGAAAGTTAGAGGCATCTAGAAAAAGTGAGCTCTCTTTTTCTCTGTCTCTGTTTCAATCTCTGTCTCTCACTCTCTCTCTCTGTCTATGTGTGTCTTTCTCTCTGTCTCTCTTTCTGTCTCTCTCTTTGTCACTGTCTCTCTGTCTCTCTCTGACTATG
>CM054151.1:43325842-43340842 GCA_028751875.1 Rapana venosa
TCTGTCTCTGTGTCTTAACTGTCTCTCTGCCATGTCTGTTTGCCTGTCTGTCTTGCTGTCTATTTCTGTCTCCCTGTTCTTATGTTTCTATGCGTCCTTGTCTGTCTGTCTGTTTGTACTCTCTATGTCTCCCTGCCTCTGTCTTTCTTTGTCTCTCTGTCTCTCTGCTTCTGTCCGTTTTCCTGAGACAGCCACACAAACGCAAATTCATGTCTGGGCAAATGTTTTGTCATAACATGATATAACAAAATCAATTATACCCTCCTTTACTTTGTACCAAATCTGTCTCTGTCTGTCTGTCTGTCTGTCTTTTCTCTGTCATGCTGTATGTCTGTTTATTTATCTCTCTCTTCTCTCTCTCCTCTCTCTTCTCTCTTCTCTCTCTCTCTCCTCTCTTCTCTCCCCCTTCTTCTCTCTCTCTCTTCTCTCTCTCCTCCTTCTCTCCTCTTCCTCCTCTCTCTCTCTTCATTTTCTCTTGTTCATCTTCCTCTCTCTCCCCCTCTGTCTGTCTGTCTGTCTGCCTGTCCGTCTGTCTCTCTCTCCTCGCTCCATCTGTCTCCCTCCCTCTCTATCCCTCTCTCTCCCTCTTCTCCCACTCTCTCCCTCCCTCTCTATTCCTCTCTCTCCCTCTCCCTCCCTCTCTCTCTCCTCTCCTCTCTCTCCGTTTTCTCTCTCCCTTCCCTCCCTCCCTCTCTCTCCCCCCTCTCTCTCAGCCTCTCTCTGTGTGTCTCTCTCTGTCTCTGTATATCCTTCTCCCTCCTTCCATCCTCTCTCTCTCTCTCTCTCTCTCTCCTCCTCTCTCTCTCTTCTCTCTCTCTCTCTCTCTCTCTCTCTCTCTCTCTCTCTCTCTCTCTTCCCCTCTCTGTGATTGCATCCTGTGGCTGACAAAGTACAAACAGACCCTAGAGGTGTGGCAGTGACAGGCCTTTACCTCTAGTACAAAAGTTGGGGCGAGTTGGGGATGGGGTGGGGAGCAGTATGTGGGAAAATACTGACAGGCAGACAGACAGACAGACAGACAGGCAGGCAGACAGCAGTGTCACACAGCACACAGCAGCGCTTTGCCATCATCACTGTCACTGACTGCTGTTCCCTTCACCTCTAGGGTCCTCTGGTCTCCAGCACCTCTCTGGGCATTGACAGTAACAGCGCTGCTTATGGCATTGTTGTTGATGTTGCTGTTGTGTTGTTGTTGTTGTTGTTGTTTTTGTGTTGTTGTTGCCGTTGTTGTTGTTTTGTTTTGCTTTGGTTTGTAGATTGGCTGTTTTATGTTTTTGCTTTTTGTGGAGTTATTTTTAGAGTCGCGATGGTGGGAGGTCGGAGGTCAGTGATAAGTTGGGTTTTTTTCATTCTGAAGGGGTAAAATGTACAATGCATTGTAAGAACAAAAAATTAACTACTGGCTAGATTTAACAAAGTTATGTGTGTGGTATGTGAGTGTGCGTGTGCGTGTGTGTGTGTGTGCGTGTGTGTATGTGTGTGCGTGTGTGAGTGTTCGTTCTTCAATGTAAAGTTGTTTCACTTTAAGTGACACTTGACTAATGGGGAAGAGGTAGGTAGGGAGGGAGGGAGG
The DNA here is from genome assembly GCA_028751875.1 of Rapana venosa. Lineage (NCBI taxonomy): Eukaryota > Metazoa > Mollusca > Gastropoda > Neogastropoda > Muricidae > Rapana > Rapana venosa. The sequence goes on from CM054151.1 coordinate 43,327,416, forward strand.
GAGCGAGAGAGAGAGATAGAGAGAGAGAGCATGTGTGCATATTTGTGTGTCTGTGTCCGTGTGTATGACATTTTTGTTTCTGTCCATTTCTCTCCTGGATATAAACTGTGAGTGAATTGGAAAGCAGAAAGTACATCTTTTTTCTCTTCTGTTGAATAACAGCGCTAACAATTTAACCTGATATATCATTTTCCCCCTTCTTATTTGTCTGTCAACCTCCGTCGCTTGTTTCTGTCTCTCTCTCTGTTTACCTTACTGTCTGTCTCTCTTTTTCTGTTTTATATTTCTCTGTCTGTCTGTGTATGTCTGTCTGTCTGTCTTGACTTGTATGTCTTGGGAGGGAGTGGAGAGGAGATGGAAGCAGCCCTTAAGATGCTGGCCCCTAGAGAAGTTGATGTCTCTGACACCTTGCTCCCCACCGACTGTATAGTATATTGACCTACCCCCCTCTCCCTCCCTCAGTCCCTCCCTCCATCTCTTTCTGTCTCTGCCCATGTCTGCCTGCCTGTCTGTCTGTCTATCTATCTGTCTGTCTGTATCTGTCTGTCTTTTTGTCTGTTTGTCTCTCTCTTTCTCTCTTTCTCTCCCTCTCTCTCTCTCTCCCCCCCCCCTCTCTCCTCTCTCTCTCTCTCTCTCTCTCTCTGTTTGTGCCTTCATCTTTTTCTCTGAGTGCATGTCTGTTTATCTGCTTATTATTTATTGTTTTTATTTTATTTATTCTTTTATTTCGAGAATAATAATAATAATAATAATAATAATAATGTATGGAATTTATATAGCGCTGAATCTTGTAAAGCAAACAAATCAAAGCGCTTAATAGTGGAATAAGCACTCGAGTTTTACATCCACTCCCTGTGTGAATGCAGTTTTGTAATATTTGTCATCCGTTCCCACCAGCACACAACGGCCAACTATTCCGAAAACATTGAACGGGTTTTAACGTGTGCGCAAGATATGCTGCGTGCGGTCGCACATGGGACTTCGGCTTATTGTCCCATTGAAGGACTTTTAGGCGGGAGTGGGGTGGGGTGGAGTCGGCACTAGTGTTAACTCCAGAGGAAAAATCATCTTGCCAGTTTCCTTCTATTTGTTTATAATTATGCCATGGTCTGTTTGTCTTTCTGATTGTGTGTGTCTACCTCTGAGCAAGATGAAGAAGATGGACAGTCCCCCCGAGATGCTGGCGCCTAGAGAAAACAAGGCCTCCGACATCTTGCTGCCAAAGGACCTAATAGGTTAATGAACACCTCTCTCTCTCTCTCTCTCTCTCTCTCTCCTCTCTCTCTCTCTCTCTCTCTCTCTCTCTCTTTGTGTCTCTGTCTCTGTCTCTGTCTACGTCTCTCTCTCTCTTTCTCTGTCTGTCTGTGTGCCTGCCTGCCTCTCTATCTCTGTCTCATTGTCTCTCTGTCTCTTTGTCTTCTGTCTGTCTGTCTGTCTGTCTGTCTGTCTGTCTGTCTTCTCTCTCTCTCTCTCTCTCTCTCTCTCTCTCTCTCTCTCTCTCCTTCTCTCTCTCTCCTCTCTCTCTCTCTCTGTACAGACAGCCGGGTCAGAGGCTAATCTTCCCTTTACAACCAGTTTCATAATAATTACATTCCTCGATTACTGATACTTAACGAATTTTCGTTCATTGCTACTATTTATATTAGAGTTATCATCACTGTCATCGTCATCAACACTGTTGTTGTTACTGCTGCTACAGTCCTTCAATGAGACTATAAACTGAGGCCCCATATGCAAACGCACGCAGAATAATCAGAACATCTTGCGCACACGTTAAATCCTGTTTCGTGTTTCGTTAGAGTAGGCCATTGTGTGCCGGTGGAAACAGATGACCAAATTTGCACAACCGCATACACACGAGGACTGGATGTAAAAAAGCACATAAGTGCTTATTCCATTATCTTCGATACAAAAGAATAAAATAAAACACACAAAAATAATAATAAAACAGCTGCTTTGTTTATGTTGGCGGTTGTGTTGACATTTTTGTTCTTGTCCTTGTCGTCATTGTCATCGTCATTGTTGTTGTTAATGTTGTTGCTGCTGCTGATGCCACTGCTGTTACTCTGAGAACTATAGCATCCCGCCCGCAATCTCCACATGCATTCCAGTGTTAAGACTGATGAAGATTTCTCCCTGCTTCAGAACTGCATTGTGCTGCCCTGCACAAGAAGGCCAGACTGAATAGGAGGCAGGGAAGAATCAGAGGGGGCCGAGCACAGAAGAAACAGCAGTGAAACTGAAGCTGGTGGATCGGTGGTCTAGAGGTAACGCGCCTGTCTAGAAAGCGAAAAGTCCGGGTCTGAAGTGTGCGTGGTTCGTATCCCGTTTGGACCGGAAACTTTTTCCCCATCCATTAGATCATGAGTGGTGGTCTGGGCGCTAGTCTTTCGGATGAGACGATAAACCGAGGTCCCGTGTGTTCAACAAAATTATTCAGCGCACGTAAAAGAACCCACGGCAACAAGAGAGTTGTCCCTGGCTAAATTCTTAGAAAAAAGCCACTCTGATAGGGAAACAAATACTGTTGCAGACAGGAAAAAAAAGGGGTGGCGCTGCTCTTGTGGCGACGCGCTCTCCCCGGGGAGAGCAGCCCGAATTTCACGCAGAGAAATCTGCCGTGACTTAAAGTGGTATAAAAAATAAATAAATAAATAAATGAGCTCCTTGCTTTCCAGAGTTAGTTTGGGGTAGGATTCGGGGGTAGGAAGGGATGGTGGCGGTGGGGGTGGTGGGTGTAGGTGATGGTGGTGGTGGTTATTTGGTGGGTTCTTTAGATATTTTGATGTTGTTGTTGTGTTGTTGTTGATTTTTGGTCCTAGCATGGAGTTGTCCTTGTCTGGATCTGCGGTTTCTTTTTCATTTTGTCTGTCTTGTTGTATGTATGTGTGTGTGTGTGTTGTATGTGTTTTGTGTGTGTGTGTGTGTGTCTGTCTGTCTGCTTATCTCTGTCTCTGTCTGTCTGTCAGTCTCTCTCTCTTGTCTCTCTCTCTCTATCTTTCTTCTTTCTCTTTCTGTCTCTGTATGTCTTTGTCTGTCTATTTGTCTTTCTCTCTCTGTTTCTTTCTGTCTCTGTCTGTATGTCTGTGTGTGCATCTGTCTCTCTGTCTATCCCCCCCCCCCTCTCTCTCTCTCTTTCTGTCTCTCTCTATATATTTATCCTTCTCTTTCTGTCTCTGTCTGTCTCTGTCTGTCTATATGTCTGTCTGTCTCTCCCTGCCCCCCTCTCTCTCACTCTCTCTCTCCTTCCCTCACTCTTTCTGTCTGTCTGTATCTTTCACTCTCCTCTCTCTCTCTCTCCTCTCTCTCTCTCTCTCTCTCTCTCTCTCTCTCTCTCTCTCTCTCTCTCTCTCTCCTCTCTCTCTCTCTCTCTCTTCCTCTCTCTCTCCCTCTCTTTCTCTCTGTATACAGACAGTTGTTTTCAGAGGCCAATTTTTATTTCACTGTTAGTGTCATAATAATTCACTTCACCCCTAGTGTTACTCAACAAATGTTCATTCATTTCTATTCTTTGTATTAGAGTTATCATCACTGTCATCGTCATCATCGTTGTTTTTGTTGTTACTGTTGCTACAGCTGCTTTGTTGCTGTTGGTGGCTGTGTTGACGTTTTTTTCTTATCCTTGTCATCATTGTCATCGTCATTGTTGTCGTTATTGTTGTTGCTGTTGTTGCTGCAGGTGCTGTTGCTCTGAGAACTATAGTATCCCGCCCGCAATCTCCACATGCATTCCAGTTTTAAGACTGATGAAGATTTCTCCCTGCTTCAGAACTGCATTGTGCTGCCCTGCACAAGAAGGCCAGACTGAATAGGAGGCAGGGAAGAATCAGAGGGGGCCGAACACAGAAGAAACAGCAGTGAAGCTGAGCTCCTTGCTTTCCAGACTTCTGTTTGGGGGTAGGGTTGGTGGGTAGGAAGGATGGTGATGGTGGTGGTGGATTTTTGGGTGGTGATGGTGGTGGCTGTGGATGGGTGAGGTAGTGATTATTTGCTAGGTTCTTAGGATATTTTGATGTTGTCGTTGTTGTTGATGATGAATTTTGGTCCTAGCATGAAGTTATCCTTGTCTGGATCTGCGGGTATTTTTTCTTTCAAATGTGTCTGTCTCGTTGTGTGTGTGTGTGTGTGTGGATGTGGATGTGTATGTGTATCTCTGTTTCTCTCTGTCTCTGTCTGTCTGTATGTTTGTGTGTGTGTGTGTGTGTGTGTGTGGTTATCTGTCTGTCTGTCCGTCTGTCTCTCTCCCTCTCTGTCTCTCTGTATAAGCGCTTCGATTTGTTTGTTTTTTTACAAGAGACAGCGCTATATTAATTCATATAATTAATTATTATTATTATTATATTAATTTATATTATATTATTATTAATTATTATTATTATTATTATTATGTCTTCGTGTCTATTATTTTTCTATTTGTACTCTGACTTATGTTCTTCGTCTCTTTCTCTCAGTCTCTCTCTACTCTTCCTCTCTCTCTCTCTCACTCTCCTCTCTCTCTCTCTCTCTCTCTCTCTCTCTCTCTCTCTCCTCTCTCTTCCTTCTCTCTTACTGTCTGTCTCTCTCTCTCCCCCTCTCTCTCTCACTCTCTCTGTACATACAGTAGGATTCAGAGGCCTTATCTGCCTTCACAACTAGTGTCATAATAGTTAAATGCCTCCCCTACTGGTACTTAACGAAATGCCATTCATTTCTACTGTTTGTATTGGTGTTTTCATCATTGTCGTTATCAGCGTCGTTGTTGTTGCTGTTACTGCTGCTACAATTACTTTGTTGCTGTTGATGGTTGTATTGAAGGTTTTGTTCTTGTATTTGTCCTCATTGGTGTTGTCGTCGTTGTCGTTGCTGTTGTTGCTGTTTTTGCTCCTGCTGCTTTTGCTGCTGCTGTTGCTCTGAGAACTATAGTATCCCGCCTGCAATCTCAACATGCATTCCAGTTTTAAGACTGATTAAGGTTTCTCCCTGCTTCAGAACTGCATTGTGCTGCCATGCACAAGAAGGCCAGACTGAATAGGAGGCAGGGAAGAATCAGAGGGGGCCGAACACAGAAGAAACAGCAGTGAAGCTGAGCTCCTTGCTTTCCAGACTTCTGTTTGGGCGTAGGGTTGGGTGTAGGAAGGGGGGTAGGTGGTGGTGGTGGTAGTTATTTGTTGAGTTATTTGGTTATTTTGATTTTTTGGGGGGTGTGGATTCGGTTTTCTGTTTATCCTGGCAAGAGGTTATCTCTGTCTGGATTTGCAACAGTTTTAATTTGTCGGTGTAATCGTGTGTGTGACAATGACGATGACAATGACAGATTCTTTTATTTCGAGGATAATGAATAAGCACCCATGTGCTTTTCTACATGCAGTCCCCGCCCTTAGGGATATATATACACACACATATATATATATATATATATATATATATATATATATATATATTATATTATATATATATATTATATTTTATATAATATATATTATCATTACATTATTTTATCATTTTATCACACATCATTAGGTTATCCATTCAGCCTGAGGAAGCTTCAGAGGGAAGCGAAAATTTGCTGAAAAAATAAAAGGTGAAATGAAGCTGAACACAGTTGTGCTTTTATTTACATTTTATATATAATAATATATATATATTATATATATATATATATATATAATATATATATATATAAGAGAGACAGAGACAGAGACAGAGAAAGAGTGTGTGTGTGTGTGTGTGTGTGTGTTGGGGTGGAATTTAACCTAAGACTGTTCGTGGTTTTTGTTTACCTGCTAGACACACACCTGTTGTGTGTATGTGTGTGTGTGTTGTGTGTGTTTTGTGTGTATGTTTGTCTGTCTTTGTTTCTGTCTCTGTCTCTGTCTCTCTCTGTCTGTATATCTGATCTCTTTGTCTTTGACTCTCTTTCTTTCTCTCTGTCTCTCTCTCTTGCTCTCGCTCTCTCTCTCTCTCTCTCTCTCTCTCTCTCTCTCTCTCTCTCCTCTCTCTCTCTCTCTCTCTCTCCTCTCTCTCCTCTCTCTCTCTCTCTCTGTGCTTCAAAACGATAGTGATGAATAGTGGCAACTGTAACAAGCTAAGGTTAAAACCCTATTAAAACAGCATTATATTCACTCCACTCCACCCCACTCCACTCCTCTTCAGTCCACCCCACTCTGCTCCCATCCACTCCACTCCCATCCACTCCACTCCACTTCGTTTCATTCCCTTGTATTGCACAGCACTGTACTACACTACGATACGATACAATGCAATGCAGGTAACACAATCCAAAACTAATCAAGACAAGGCAGCAAGTAGTGATGCAATGCACTCTGCAACAAGGCATTGCTATACATGATTATAAAGGTTTACTATATACATTGACACATATTGCCCCTAAACAAACATTCTGCTGTTTAATACATTGGACAGAAGCACAAAACAAAACAATATTGTTGAGTTGGAAAAAAACAGTGTTGTGATTTTTACTTTTTTATTTATTTATTCTTTTATTTCAAGGTTACTGGAATAAGCACTTATTTGCTTTAGTTTCATCCAGTCCCGTGTGTATGCAGTTTTGTAAATTTTGTCATCCGTCCCACCAGGGCACAATGGCCTACTCTTCCGAATGATTAGTATAGAAAGTTAGTACTTCAGTTTAACGTCCTTCCACGTATTAGTATAGAAATAAATCTCCCATATACTCCTTCTTATTCTACCACAGCTACTAGTGTATGAGCCCACATAGCCATTTTCTTCACGATGCATGACAAAAAAGCGATGCCCTAGAGACAAAAAGCACGAACCAATGTTGACAGCAAAGTACTACAAACAACGACAGAGGGGAATCTTTTGAAACGAAAGTTCATTCAGGTGAACAGTTCAAACCCAAATTCGTGACCACAACGACTCAAAGCATCGTTGATTAACTCCGTCTAGACAAAATCTGTGTGCAGAGGCGAGGCCATTGCTCTGAAATCCAAACCCAGTCTGGCTTTGTCATCAATGACAAACATTGCTGTACGGCACATCACCACATTGTACGCCAGCATAATTTCAACATAATCAAGCCACGGTAATCTGATGCTTGGATAAGACCTTGGGCATGTTGTTATCATCCTGAGTAAACGGTAATCTGATGCTTGGATAAAACCCTGGACATGTTGTTATCAGCATGTTAACAACAACAGTTACACTTCAGCATAACGTCTGAGTTAGCAAGTCAATCCACAAGGACTATGTCTGTATATGTGTTGTATGTATATTATCACAAGGTATTCAACCAATGGAGTTGCTGCTTAGTCTCGGTAACAAATTAGTGCCAATGGCGGAGGGTGGAGGGTGATTCGACTGGAATTTTGTTTTTAATCCCAATGAGAGTATTCTGACTTTGGTGGTTAGGTCTTATTACCACAACACTGTGCATGTGGATTTCTTTTTCATATTTTGTCATCCGTTCTTACTTACTCTTCCGAAAAGCCCAACAGGTTTTATTGTGTGTGCTGCATGCTCTGCGTCCATTTGCACATGGGGTCACGGTAGACAGTCTGATCCGAAGGACTCTTACACACACACATACATGCCCACACGCACGCGCGCACGCACACACACACACACACACACACACACACACACACACACACCACACACACACACACACACACACACACACACACACACACACACACACACACACACACACACATTAATACTTTTCCATTTCATAGGGATACAGGAATTTTCACAGAATTAATTTTCTATTTCGCAACAGAGGTGTTGCACTTTGTTAAGTGAAACAAACTTTACGAAATGAAAATGTCCCTCAGTTTGTTCTGAAGAAAACAACATCCAAATATATTTATTAAATCTTATTTCGCTTCAGCAATTTTTTCTACGAAGAATATCTTACAGAAGCATAATACCCAGGAAAAATATATTTTCTAAAAAAATTTTATATATTTTTTTCATCACAAATTTAGAGTGATGACCTCAAGTTTAGAGTGAACACGCGCTCCATATTATATTTACTTTTTTCCTCTAACTTCGGTTATGTCTACAAGAAGCCACACACGTACTCATACTAGTGTAGGTGACTTCAACCAGTCAGGAAGGAAGGTGATAGATGGATTCAGATATCACAGGATTTGTTTATTCATGATCATAGAAACGGGGTGATGAACCAGAAATTCATCCTAGAAACGAGAACTGTGGTGTTTTTTGCTTTTTTAAAGAACAGAAAAATACACCTAACAATGGTTTGAGGTGTTTTGAAAGATTCTGCTTGATTATACGTCTCACATTTTGGGAAATAAGCCCTATAAGAGTAGGGGCTTATACGTCCAAACTGAGCATTACATATTGTTTAACCCTGTCCTTGTCTGTCTCTGTCTGACTCTCTTCTTCTTCTTCTTTCATTTTTTAATATTCTTTGCATTCATCGTCTTTGCATCCTTCTTCTTCTTTGCAATTTTCATCGATTCAGCACAAATAATTTACTTAGCTGCCAAAACATGAAGGTTCTACGTAATGTTTACACACACACACACACACACACACACCACATACTTCAAATTACCACCCCAACCCCCTCCCCTTTCCATCATCTGATATCACTTCGAGTGAACAGACCTAAATCGAAGCAACAGCAACAACAACAACACACATACACACACTCACACACACTCACACACACGCACTCACACACACACACACACACACACGCACTCATACACGCACTCACACACACACTCACACACGCACTCACACACACACACACACCCAAAATTCCATGACAGTTATACACACTAGTACACCACAGGCATATTGTTTTATGCCCACAGAAACTACCTCATCAAAGGGGGAGCTGTATTGGTGAAGATCTGGAAATAAGGATAGAAAACGGACACTCTGCTCAATCCGATGACAGCCCTAAAGAATGAAGGGTGTGAAGACGCTGTGAGTCATGTTGATCCTTTATTCCTTACAGGAAGCCAGGGATAGAGGATGCCACAGGGATGAGCTGTCAGTGGGGATACTCAGGGGACTTGTGCACTGAGTTTTCCCCTGCCTGTGTCCGTGGAAAATCTATTAAATCATAGCGCGTCCTTGACCAACGTTATATCAAATCAAACTTATTTCATGGTGACATTCATTATGCGGGGAATTCGATCAGTGTCATCGTCAGGAAGATTGATGCCGACACCATTGTAACATTTAAGGAAGAAAGCAGATAACTCAGCTGTGGTGGGTAGGAGGGGATACGTCATTTAAGGGACGACCCTGTCACCCACCTTTGACCTCTCTGTTTGGATTTTATCGCACCGATCACTGTTTTCGGCTTGAAATGTCAATGTTCGACAAACCCAAAGTCGTATTCCGAGGTAGGTATTGCTGCTATTCTTCTTTTGAATTGGGAAAGGAATGTGTTTGTTGTATGAATAGACGCTGTGCAGTACTACACAAACGAAAACCGCACATGAATGCATTGAATGAGATGTAATGCAATACTGTTTTACTTATCGAATCAATGAACTGTTTTTAAATTAATGTTTGAGTCAGTTGGAATTATTGCTTACTTAATTGAAGGGTATTCTTTTTGTAAAATAATCATAATCAGAAAATTGTTGTCATAATAATGTTCAGTCACTTGGATTACGTCAATTGTTGAATACACATTATTATTCTTTACTTCAAGGTTGATCATTGCTGTTATGGTGTGCAGATAGTTTTTGAGTATTGTTTCATGTTATTTGTTTGTTTTATTTGACAGTTACCTAATAGTTGCACACCAACTAAAGATAACTATTGCATGTGATGTGGAATAGTTTCTGTGAGATTGTTCTCTTGTTCATCTCTTCTTGTCTCTTCTTTGACTCCTCATCCTCCCAAAAAACTATCATCTTACTCTCTCATTCACTCATCTCCTCTCTCTCTTCTCTCTCTCTTTCCTCTCTCTCTCTCTCTCTCTCTCTCTCCTCTCTCTCTCTCTCTCTCTCTCTCTCTCTCTCTCTCTCTCTCTCTCTCTCTCTCTCTCTCTCTCTCTCTCTCTCTCTCCTCTCTTCTCCTCTCTCTCTAACTGCGTTACTATCTAACTATTATATATATATATATATATATATATATATATATATATATATATATATATATATATATATATATATTATAATATATATAAATATATATATATATATAAAACCATCTAATTTTTTCCAGGCATAACACATTTCCCAGGCATAACACTTTTCCCAGCATAATGATATGCACTTTAGTGAATTGCATTGGAGTGGAGGTTTTTGTCTTGTTTTTGTTGGTGTGTTTCTATTTGCAAAAGTGTATAGCAACGTCCATGCTGATAAGACATCACAGACATGAAGATTTTATGACCAGAAAAAAATGGCATCATTAGGAAACCATGCCCACGAAGTTCTGAAATCATAGCAGGGAATGGGGATGCTGCTGCTTTTGAAGATGTGAGAACAGTGAGGTGCGATGCGAACTGAATAATCCCGTTCTTTTGCAAGTTTCTAATACCTGAGGACAATGTGGTTTCGAAGAGACGATGTGACTGTGGAGGTGTGTTTCACATACACACAGACACACAGAAACCGTCACACAGACACAGAAACACACACACATGCACATGTATGCACGTGCAAACAAACACACATACATGCAACACACACACACACACACACGCGCGCGCACGCACACGCGCGCACATGCACACACGCGCACGTGAGTGCACACGTAAACACTCACAAACACAAACATGCATGGACACACCACCCCCCCCCCCCCACCATACACACACACATACACACATACACACACACACACACACACAACTATACACACACACAAAGACAACACACACAACATCCCCCCCTACCCCCCACCCCCCCTTCCCACCCCACACACATTACATTACAGTTTAATAGGGCGCTACGCAAACATAAAAAGCCCACCACCATAAGACAAATCATAGAGACCTCACTGAGCAGCCACAGGGCACTAAACTTCATGGAGTCATTTCTGTCCTGATGTTTGAGGCCAGGGAAGGAGCACTGCATTCAGAAGGAAACCAGGTCTGCTATTCTGACAGCCGTTTTTCTCAATCACCACCCAGTTCCTGTAGCACAGGAAAGCAGACGAAAGACAGGTGGAGCAAGCGAGCGAAAGAGAGAGAGAGGGTAGAGGGTGCGGGAGAGGGGGAGAGAGAGATGGGGGGAGGAGACAGAGAGAGGTAGAGAGATAGAGGGGAGAGAGAGGAGTAGGGAGCGGGAAGAGAGAGAAATCGAGAGAGGGAGGGAGGGAGAGAGAGGGAAGGAGGGGAAGAAAGAGAGGGAGCGGGAGAATGAGAGAGAGAGAGAGGTAGAGAGAGAGTGAAAGAATGAGAGAGAGAGACATTTTGATCGATTTTTTTTCAGATGGTGATACATTAAGCTTCCCATGCTTTGTTTATATCCAGCTCTCGAACGAGAGAGAGAGATAGAGAGAGAGAGAGAGAGAGAGAGAGAGAGAGAGAGAGAGAGAGAGAGAGAGAGAGAGAGAGAGACAGACAGACAGACAGACAGACAGACAGACAGACAGACAGACAGATACAGAGACAGAGAAAGAGAGAGAGAGAGAGAGAGGGGGGGGGGGGGGTTGGGGGGTTGGGTGGAGGGACGGAGGGAGAGAGAGAAAAAGAAATTGATCGATTTTTTTATCATGATAGATTAAGCTTCACATACTTTGTTACATCCAGCCCTCAAATGACAGAGAGAGAGAGAGAGAGAGAGAGAGAGAGAGAGAGAGAGAGAGAGAGAGAGAGAGAGAGAGAGAGAGAGAGAGAGAGAGAGATTGAGATTTTTATTTATTTATGTATTCTTTTATTTCGAGGATAATGGAATAAGCATTCATGTGCTTTTTTCATAGAGTCCCCTTGTGTATGGGGACGGGATAGCTCAGCAGTCAGAGCACTCGCTTTCCCCAGCCAAGTTAAGCAGCTTCGAGCGTGGTTACCAGTTGGATGGGTGACCGTTTGCGCGCCTTGGCTTCAGTACAGTTCCCCCAGTTCACCCAGCTGTAAATGGGTACCTGTCCTCTTTAGGGTCAGGGAAGGTAATGCAGCGAGGAAGAGGAGATGGGCGCCGCCCTCAATATGCTGGCCCCAGAGAAGTGAGGTGTCTGACGCCTCGCTCCCCTACGACCTTATAGGTTATGGGACTCCTTTACCTTTACCTTACCTTGTGTATGGATTTTTTGTAAATTTGGTTATCCGTTCCCACTGGCACGCATTAGCGTACTCTTCCAAAAACAGAACGACAGATAGAGAGAGAAGGACAGACAGACAGACAGACGGACGGACGGACGGACGGACAGACGGATGGACGGACGGACAGACATTAGTGAGAGACAAAAGAAAGACAGACTGGCTGGTCTGTTTGGAATAATAAAATAAATAAAAAACTGACAAAATGTTCCTTTCTCTTTGTTGCTCTTTAACTGCACAACCTATAATTATTCTACACCGATATACACACTGTGAAAAACTAATAGTTTAAACTGTTTAAAGCATCCTCGTGCCATAACATTGTCTTTTGACTGTTTACGTTTATATAAGGGTTTTTATTTTTCGATTATATACTGTATCCCAGAACTGTTTCTAAGTATTTTCAGAAGTGTCGACAAAGTATCACATTTTCTTTTTTAATGGGAGACAGGATAGCCTAGTGGTTAGAACATTGCGCTTGCAATCTGACGACCCGGATTTGATTCCCGTTCATATTGACTTTTCCTCTGGCGTTGACATCAGTGCAGACTCCGCTCTCCCCAAAAGTCCTTTGGATGAGACTATAAACCGAGGCCGCTTGTGCGAACACATGCAGTACATCTTGCGCACATGTTAAAACCTGTTCTGCTTCTCGAAAGAGTACGCCATTGTGTGCCAGTGGAAACAGATGACAATTTTTTTAAAACCGCATACACACATGGATTGGATGTAAAAATCACATGAGTGCTTGTTCCATTATTCTCAATACAAAAAAATGAATACATACATATAATTCCTCCTCAATAAGCACTCTTTGAGTCTCTCTCTCTCTATCTCTCTCTCTCTCTCCCTCTCTCCCCCCCCCCCTCTCCTCTCTCTCTCTCTCCTCTCTCTCTCTCTTCTCTCTCTCTCTCTCTCTCTCTCTCTCTCTCTCTCTCCTTCTCTCTCACGTATGCACACGCACGTACGCACGCAACCAACAAAAAGGCCTAGCAACTATAAATTTGATTCTTGATTGTTATTGCCTACGAAAATACATAGATCTCTGTCTATCTGTCTGTCTGCCTGCCTGTCTGTCTGTGTTTATGTCGGCCTGTCTGTCTGTCTGTCTGCATGTATATATGTATATGTATGTATGTATGTATGTATGCATGCACGCATGCATGCATGCATGTATGTATGTATGTATATAAATTATGTATGA
>CM054151.1:43343342-43355842 GCA_028751875.1 Rapana venosa
GTGTGAGTATGTGTGTGTGTGTGTGTGTGTGTTCACGCACGCGCCCGCGTATTTGTACCACATATCATTCCAAACTCAGCAGCCCTACTGTACTGTAGTGTAGAATACACCCACACAGCATTTAAAATATGACAGCCTGTGGTTCCAGTCTGTCTACACCAGGAATGACTAGAAGTACACTGACCCTAGCTGGCGTCACATACACCAGACTAACACTACAGCTCTCAACAGACAATGAAGATGATATAGGACACATTTTGATTTGGGCTTTGCTTGTCATTGCAAGATATAGCGCTATATAAATTCCTTTTAATCATTATTATTATTATTATTACTAATTTTTTGGCTGCCTTATCTTCTGTGACGTCCCCCGTCCTGCTGTTCCCACACCGCTCATTCCAATCTCCACGCCACAGCCATACCCAGGATTGTTATGTCTCATCCTCAGGGTCGGAAGTCCACAGAGAGCCCATCACTATCAGGCCGCCGTGCGGCCACCAGCCAGAAGGGCCCTGCACTGCTGCTGGATCACTTTGGTGGTGTTCAGAGGTGCCTGTTCTGAGCTAACATACGCAGGACACCACCTACTAAGCCCCCTACTAACGACAGTATTAGCTCATTCGCGGAGCCAGACTGAGTGAGTTGCCCACCCGAGGTGGCAACCATCACAACGTCCCTCCAACGACCGTCGCCCGCAAACCTCCAACCCCAAAGGCTTTGACACAAACTCACCACAGGCACAGAAGTGTATGGGGAAACCGAATCTGAGGTCATCATGAGACCAGAGCAACTGAGACCACCGAATCAGAGGCATTGTTTGTTTTTTATTGCATGATGACCAATGACAATGAGGATGACGTAATGCTGCTGCTGTGGAGGTGCATATGCTTTCAGGCTACTTGACGGGGTTGTACTCTTCGCTTACTATAATAATATATCCCGGCGACAACCGGGCCCGAGAGATACAGCCACCTGCAGTGTGGTCAGGAAATTTGAGCAACACTCTCAAACTCGCATCCGCAAAGTAGATAAAGCTCGACTGTGTGGTCCCAGTCTTCCCACTTATCCCACAGCACACTCACTCTAGGTAGGAGCCGGCTGGCGTCCAAAAAAACCCTATGACTCTTATGGGATTCAAACTCGGGACCTCCAGTTCGAAATCCAAGGCGTTAACCACTGCGACATGGTGGCTGGTGATATTTTTTCTTTAGTCCAAGTGGCAAATTCAAGATGACCTAGTGTTAACCGAGATGTCTAAAATAGCCAGACATGTTGCTTATAACTGGGGAGCGGTATTAGCTTAAGCACGTGAGGGTCACGCTCTCTATGCTCTCTACTATCTCTAGCCCTATCTGGAAATCACTGGAATACACACACTGGGTAAGAATATCGAATGCATGAATGACCAGATTGAATATGGTGCCACTTAGGCAGCTGGACTCTGACTTCAGATGATTGTATATCTCCTTTGACAGCATATATATATATATATATATATATATATATATTTTTTTTTTTTTAATGCAGTAACAAAGAGGCAGTCGCTGTGGTGATGGTTATGGCATTTCCAAGTGTAATTGTTTTTGTTGGACTGCGTTCACCCAGATTGTTACAGGCACATTAGTAGCCCGTATGACACACTGACACCACACTGGCGTCAGCTGTGGTCACTAAAATGATTTTTTTTTGTTTTTTTTTTTGCTGCCTCATCTTCAGTGACGTCCTCCGTCCTGCTGTTCCCACGCCGCTCATTCCTATCCCCCAACCACAGCCATATCCAGATTTGTTATGTCTCATCCCCAGAGTCGGAGGTCCACAGGGAGCCAATCACTATCAGGCCGCCGTGGGGCCACCAGCCAGAGGGGCCCTGCACTGCTGCTGGGTCCCTTTGGCGGTGTTCAGTGGTGCCTGTTCTGAGCTAACATACGCAGGACACCACCTACTAAGCCCCCTACTAACGACAGTATTAGCTCAGTCGCGGAGCCAGACTGAGTGAGTTGGCCACCCGAGGTGGCAACCATCACAACGTCCCTCCAACGACCGTCCCCCGCGAACCCCCAACCCCAAAGGCTTTGACACAAACTCACCACAGGCACAGAAGTGTATGGGCAAACCGAATCTGAGGCCACCATGAGACCAGAGAAACTGGGACCACCAAATCAGAGGCAATTTTTTTTTTTAATTGCATGATAATCAATGACAATGAGGATGACGTAATGATGCTGCTGTGGAAGTGCATATGCTTTGAGACTACTTGACAGGGTTGTACTCTACGCTTACTATCATAATATATCCCGGCGTCAACCGGGCCCGAGAGATACAGACACCTGCAGTGTTGGTCAGGTAATTTGAGCAACACTCTCAAACTCGCATCCGTTAAGTGGATGAAGCTCGACTGTGTGGTCCCAGTCTTCCCACTGAGCCCACAGCACACTCACTCTGGGTAGGAGCCGGCCGGAGTCCGAAAAATCCCTATGACTCTTATGGGAATCGAACCCGCGACCTTCCAGTCCGTAACCCAAGGCGCTAACCACTGCGCCATGGCGGCTGGTCACTAAAATGATATTTTGGAGGAGTCGCACCTGGAGTTCCAGGTTCCATCCCCATGGAAACCATCAATCCACATTTTCTCTTCATATTGGACCTTGAGTGATCACCTGCGTGTTAGCTTTTGTTCATAGTGGAAGGAGGATTAAGTGCGATCCTCTAGGGCAAGATACATTTTCTGCACCTAAGACAACTCACGACAACTAAAGGAATTCTCTTTTACTAAAGAAAACCTCTGTAAAAAAATTAGCAATTGCGTATAGAGAAACAGAAAACACAACAGACGAGAAATGGTATATATTGGGGTGGCACTACTTTTTCTGTAACACGTTCTCCCTGGGGAAAGTAACCAAAATGGAACACAAAATTATATATATATATATATATATATATATATATATATATATATATATATATATAATATATATATATATATATATATATATATATATATATAATGCAAAAGAGACAGCCGAGATATGTGGGCAACTATGACATTCTGCTAACTGTAATTGAACCTGAGGCAGTTTTTCTTGAGTCTATCTAGCTTGAAAATTCGAGTTCATCACCAAAATGCACGTACAAGGGAAAATAAAACAACTCTCAATATCAGGGTAAGAATATGAAGCTAGTCACAAAGAATTGCGAGTCGAAAACAGTCTAAAACAACTATCAATATCAGTGTAAGTATAGATATGGCACCTTTTCCACAAACATACGGTTCCTAGAGGATGGTATGTTTTATGACAGGTGTCAACATTACTTTCTAGAGATGAAAGCTAGTCCGAGGTATTGAAGCATAGTGTCGTTCTGCCTCAAAGGAGTTCTCTCTTTTTGTTCTACTTCCCTTGTGTCCTTTAGTGAGCTAGCTGAGAACGCCATTAGCAAGGCAGACAGCAGAATGTACCTTGTCTAACCCATATATCCTTTCACTTTTATAGCACAACCTTGTATACACAATGCCTCGAGTGGAAAAGCAAGTTTTTGGTAGCAGAATGAACAGTGTAAGTACAGAGTGATCTTTATTTACAAGTTTATTTTCCCATTTTCTGTTTCTGACTGCATTTTCTTGTCTACATTAGATTTTTCATGTAACAAAAGGCAGAAACGTATGTAATGAAACCGTATCCACTATCACTTTGTGAGTTGTGGTTTTTTCCCTACAACTTTCGAATATCTTAGAAAGTTAGTCAGAATGTATTCTGTCTACACACACACGGCAAAGGATAAAGAAAAAAAATCATTTAAAAAGGACAGCTGTAACACTGGTGGTTATTAGTGCATAAAGTAAACCCTGTGATTGGTGTTAGCGAAGGATAGGCAGACCCTGATGGAATGATCCACCTTTGAAAGAAAAGAGGCATATCAGAAACAAAACACAGAGACAGAGAGGGAGAGAGAGAGAGAGAGAGAGAGAGAAGAGAGGAGGAGAGAGAGAGAGAGAGAGGGGAGAGAGAAGAGAGAGAGAGAGAGAGAGAGACAATGACAATGACAATGACAATATTTATTGTAATAAGCTGTTAAAGCCCATTTACAAGGGGACAGTGGGAAGGGGACTGGGCACAAAACATGTATTTTCAGAAATACAGAGGTATCATTTCTACAGCCCAAATGGTCGACATTGCATGGATTCCAAAGAGAGAGAGAGAGAGAGATTGAGAGAGAGAGAGAGTGAGAGAGGGAGATAATGACAATGGCAATGACAATGGCTTATTGTGGTAAGGTTTCAAGTCCATTCACAAAGGAACCGTGGGGAAGGCACTGGGCACAAACACACACTTAACTACGACGAGAAAAAACAATTCACATCAGCCCAGATAACCATCATGAGATGGATTCCATGTCATGACTCAAAGGAGAGATAGCAATAACGATAACGAAATTATTTTTTACTGAGGTAATAGAATAAGCACAAGATTATGTTTTTGCATCCAGCCAACGGAAATAAAAGAAGAAACGAAAACACAAAAACAGGAACTTATAATATAAACAAAGTAGATCATAATAATCACAGAGAAAAATACTTGACATGATGTATAAAGCACTAAACACACACACACATACACATTACGAAAGTGCATAGGAATAAAAACGATGAAGATATTGCGAGAGAAAGAAGCAGATGAACGAAAGAAACACAGACAAACAAACGTACTGAAAAAATAAGGGAAAAGGACAGAAATTCAAAGGAAAGGAGAGAAAAAAAATGACAGGTTTGAGGGCAACAAATAAGCAAATATTTACCTTCTACATGCAAAAGAAGAACAAAGAGAGAGAAAGGGAGAGAGACAGACAGACAACAGGCAGACAACAGACAGACAGACAACAGGCAGACAACAGACAGACAGAAACAGAGAAAGAGACAAAAAGAAACAGATACAGACAGACAGACAGGCAGATAGACAGGCAGACATATAGAGAGACAAACAGGTGATGAAGTGGGCCAGTGGGCAGGCAGGCAGACAGACAGGCATAGAGACAGATAGACAGGCAGATTTACAGGCAGGCAGGTAGACAGACAAAGACACAGAGACACACAGAAAGAGAAGACAAACAAACCAGCCGACCAGCCAGCCAGCCAGACAGCCAGGCAGCCAGACCAACACAGACACAGAGGGAAACAGGGCAAGACAAAGAAGGGAACAGGCGCAAGTAAGCAGACAGGAAGACAGCACAAACAGGAAATGGTGTCCTCTCTTCCTCGCTCAAGAAAAAAAAAGAAGAAAACCCAGCCCAAGAAGAACCACTCTGCTCAGCGTCATATCTGTTGTTCCCCTAGTCTTAAACTCCCTCCCTCTCAGACAAAGCGCTCTTTTCAGTACCAGTAGTAGCACAGGCCTGAACCAGCTGCCCTGATTCCTTTAAGAAAGTCAGCTGGAAAATCTCCTTTAGCTACCAGACGGGAAGATCTCCTTTAGACAAGATACGAGGAATATGCCCTGCAGGATACTGCTGTGAAAACAATTACCAAAAAACACCAAACCTTTCTTCATTATTTTGTTTTATCTCTAAGATGATAGAGTAGCATAATAAGTGTTACGAGTACCTTGCCCCCCTCTCTCCCCTCCCCCCTCCATGCCCCCACACGCACAAACCCACAAAATAATATCTTGATTAGTTTCAAGAGGCTGGTGAATAGACCCTAATTTTGATCATCTACTATACCTACAAAATGAACTGATGCACAGGCTTTATCAGCTCTTTGTGCTAACTTATGTAGCTCACTCACTTCAGCTCATGGGTTACAGCAGTGCTGCAAGACAGAATGGTCCCATCGCTAGACTGTGATTTGATAGTGGTGGGGGTAGTGGTGGTGGTGGTGGGGTGGGGGGTTTGTTTCATCTTAGGAAGGAGTTCAAAAGAAAGGCCTCTCAAGAGGTTAATTAAGGGAGTGGGTTAAAAATGGTGTGTGTTCAATCTGTTTGGTTGTTGTTGTTTTTTACTTCTTAGAGTTTTCACTAAAAAAACTGCCTCACTACCCATTCCAAACATGCAACACATAGGTATTAACACACACACACACACACACACACACGCATACTCATGTATCCACGCGCGCACGGACGCACGCACACACACACACATGCACACACATGCATGCACAAACAAACATACACACATACACTTGTACGCACGCACGCACTTTCGTAGGCACAGTGCACACACACACACACACACACACACACACACACACACACACACACACACACACACACACACACACACACACACATATATTATATAACATACACACACGCATGAACGCATGTATGCAAACACACATACACATGTGTGCGCATGTGTGTACATACCTCAATGTGAGAGAGATACTGACAGACAGACAGACCAACAGCCAGGCAGGCAGATTGGTAGGCAGGCAGGCAGACAGACAGACAGAAATATATAGAGACAGATAAACAGACAGATTGACAGGCAGGCAGGTAGGCAGACAAACAAACAAACAGACCAAGACACAGAGACACAAAGACAAAAAGAGAGGACAAACAAACCATCCATCCATCCAGCCAGCCAGCCAGCCAGCCAGACCAACACAGACACAGAGGGAAACAGGGCAAGACAAAGAAGGGAACAGGCACAAGTAAGCAGACAGGAAGACAGCACAAACAAGAAATGGTGTCTTCTCTTCCTCACTCAAGAAAGAAAGAAGAAAAATCCCAGCCCAACAAAAACCACTCTGCTCAGAGTCATATCTTTTGTTCCCCTAGTCTTAAACTCCCTCCCTCTCAGACAAAGCGCTCTTTTCAGTACCAGTAGTAGCTCAGGCCTGAACCAGCTGCCGTGATTCCTTTAAGAAAGTCAGCTGGAAAATCTCCTTTAGCTACCAGACGGGAAGATCTCCTTTAGACAAGATACGGGGAATATGCCCTGTACGATACTGATGTGAAAAACATTACACCCCCCCCCCCCCCTAACCTTTCTTTACTTTTTTTTTCTTTTTCATCTCTAAGACGGTAGAGTAGCAGATTAAGTGTTACGAGTACCTTGCCCCCCCTCCCCCCCCCCAATACCCGCAACAAAATCTCTTGATTAGTTTCATGAGGCTGGTGAATAGACCCTGCTTTTGACCATCTACTATACCTACAAAATGAACTGGTGCACAGGCTTTATCACCTCTTTGTGCAAACTTATATAACTCACTTACTTCACCTCACAGGTTACAGCAGTGCTGCAAGACAGAATGGTCTCGTTGTTAGACTTTGTGATTTGATGTAGCTAAATTGTGGTAGTGGTAGTCACGGTAGTGGTGGGGTGGGGGGTTCATTTCGTCTCAGGAGGAAGTTGGAATAAAGGGCTCTTCAAAAAGTTAATTAAGTGGGTGGGTTATAACTGGTGTGTGGTCAATATGTTGGATTTCATTTTTTTTGTTGCTTCTTTGAGTTTTCAACACAGAAATGCCTCACTACCCATTCCAATCATGCAACACATAGGTATCCACACACACACGCACACCCATGCATCCACACGTGCACGCACACACACACACACACACACACACACACGCATGCACACACATGCATACAGAAACACACAAGCATGCACACATACACTTGTACGCACCCACACACACTCTTACAAACAGTGCACAAACAAACACGTACACACACACACGCACGCACGCATGAACGTATGTACAAACACACATCCATATACACTTGTGTATGTATGTGCGTGCATACCTGTATGTGATAGAGAGACAGACAGACAGACCTGCAGACAGACAGACAGGCAGATGGGCAGGTAGGCAGGCACATAGAGACAGATAGACAGACAGATTGACAGGCAGGTAGGTAGACAGACAAACAGATAGACAGACAAAGACACAGAGACACAAAGACAGAAAGGGAGGACAAACAAACCATCCAGCCAGCCAGCCAGCCAGCCAGCCAGCCAGACCAACATAGGCACAGAGGGAAACAGGGCAAGACGAAGACGGGAACAGGAACAAGTAAGCAGACAGGAAGACAGCACAAACAAGAAATGGTGTCTGCTCTTCCTCACTCAAGAAAGAAAGAAGAAAAATCCAGCCCAACAAGAACCACTCTGCTCGGCGTCATACCTTTTGTTCCCCTAGTCTTAAACTCCCTCCCTCTCAGACAAAGCGCTCTTTTCAGTACCAGTAGTAGCTCAGGCCTGAACCAGCTGCTGTGATTCCTTTAAGAAAGTCAGCTGGAAAATCTCCTTTAGCTACCAGACGGGGAGATCTCCTTTAGACAAGATACGGGGAATATGCCCTGTAGGATACCGATGTGTAAACAATTAACAAAAAAACCACCAAACCTTTCTTTCTTATTTTTTTCATCTCTAAGATGATAGAGTAGCATAATAAGTGTTACGAGTACCTTTCCTCTCTCTTCCCCCTCCCCCCACTCCCCGCACAAAACCGCAAACAATATATTGATGAGTTTCAAGAGGCTGGTGAATAGACCCTAATTTTGATCATCTACTATACCTACAAAATGAACTGATGCACAGGCTTTATCAGCTCTTTGTGCAAACTATATAACTCGCTTACTTCAACTCACAGGTTATAGCGGTGTTGCAAGACAGAATGGTCTCATGGTTAGCCTTTGTGATTTGATGGTAGCTAAATGGTGGTGGTGGTAGTGGTGGTGGTGGGGGGGGGGGTTGTTTCATCTCAGGAGGGAGTTTGAAAGAAGTGCTCCTCAAGAAGTTAATTAAGTGAGTGAGTTATAACTGGCGTGTGTTCAATATGTTTGATTTCTTTTTTTTTTTTTTACTTCTTTGAGTTTTCACCACAAACTGCTTCACCAAACATACAACACATAGGTATCTACATACACACTCACACACACACACACACACTCATGCTTTCATGCGCGCACGGATGCATGCACACACACACACACACACACATGCACACACATGCATGCACAAACAAACATACACACATACACTTGTACGCATGCACGCACTTTCGTAGGCACAGTGCACACACACACACACACATATATATACACACACACGCACAAACACATGTATGCAGACACACATACACATACACATGTGTGCGCATGTGTGTACATACCTCAATGTGAGAGAGACCTACAGACAGACAGACCAACAGACAGGCAGGCAGATTGGCAGGCAGGCAGGCAGACAGACAGACAGACAGATATAAAGACAGATAGACAGACAGATTGACAGGCAGGCAGGTAGACAAATAGATAGACAAAGACACAGAGAGACACACAAACAAAATGAGAGGAAAAATCAGACAGACAGACATAAAGACAGATAGACAGAAGGATTGACTGGCAGGCAGGTTGACAGACGGACAGACATACAAGGACACAAAGACACACATACAGAAAGAGAGGACAAACAAACCAGCTGACCATCCATCCAGCCAGCCAGCCAGCCGGCCAGCCAACCAGCCAGACCAACACAGGTACAGAGGGAAACAGGGCAAGACAAAGAAGGGAACAGGCACAAGTAAGCAGACAGGAAGACAGCACAAACAGGAAATGGTGTCTGCTCTTCCTCGCTCAAGAAACAAAGAAGAAAAAACTCAGCCCAAGAAGAGCCACTCTGCTCAGCGTCATATCTGTTGTTCCCCTAGTCTAAAACTCCCTCCCTCTCAGACAAAGCGCTCTTTTCAGTACCAGTAGCAGCACAGGCCTGAACCAGCTGCCCTGATTCCTTTAAGAAAGTCAGCTGGAAAATCCTCTTTTAGGTACCAAACGGGAAGATCTCTTTTAGACAAGATACGGGGGAATAAGCCCTGCAGGATACTGATGTGAAAACAATTACCAAAAAAACCACCAAACCAGTCTTTCTTATTTTGTTTCATCTCTAAGATGATAGAGTAGCATAATAAATTTTACCAGTACCTTGCCCCCCTTTCCCCCCTCCTCCCCCCCCCCCCCCCCACACACACACGCACAAACCCGCAAAATAATATCTTGATTAGTTTCAAGTGGCTGGTGAATAGACCCTAATTTTGATCATCTACTATACCTACAAAATGAACTGATGCTCAGGCTTTATCAGTTCTTTGTGCTAGCTTATATAGCTCATTTACTTCAGCTCATGGGTTACAGCAGTGCTGCAAGACAGAATGGTTTCATTGATAGACTTTGTGATTTGTTGGTAGCTAAATGGTGGTGGTGGTGGTGGTGGTGGGGTGGGGGGTTTGTTTCGTCTTAGGAAGGAGTTCAAAAGAAGGGCCTCTCAAGAGGTTAATTAAGGGAGTGGGTTATAACTGGTGTGTGTGTTCAATCTGTTTGGTTTTTTTTTTTTACTTCATTGAGTTTTTACTAAAAAACTGCCTCACTACCCATTCCAAACATGCAACACATAGGTATCCACACACACACACACACACACACGCATGCATCCACGCACGCACAGACACACACACATCCACACACATGCATGCACAAACAGACAAACATACACACATACACGTGTACACACGCACGCACTTTCGTACGCACAGTGCACACACACACACACATAGACACACACGCATGCACGCATGTATGCACACACAAATACACATACACATGTGCGCGCATGTGGGTTTTATACCTCCATGTGAGGGAGAGACTGACAGACAGACAGATTGATAGACAGGCAGGCAGATTGGCAGGTAGGCAGGCAGACAGACAGACAGACAGACATAGCAACAGATAGACAGACAGATTGACAGGCAGACTGGTAGAAAAATGGATAGTCAGACAAAGACACAGAGAGACACACAAACAGAAAGAGGGGACAAATCAGACAGACAGACATAAAGACAGATAGACAGAAGGATTGACAGGCAGGCAGGTCGACAGACAAACAGACAGACATACAAGGACACAAAGACACACATACAGAAAGAGAGGACAAACCAGCAGACCAGTCAGCCAGCCAGCCAGGAAGCCAGCCAGCCAGCCAGACCAACACAGGCACAGAGGGAAACAGGGCAAGACGAAGACAGGAACAGGCACAAGTCAGCAGACAGGAAGACAGCACAAACAAGAAATGGTGTCTGCTCTTCCTCGCTCAAGAAAAAAAGAAGAAAAACACCTAGCCCAAGAAGAACCACTCTGCTCAGCGTCATACCTTTTATTCCCCTAGTCTTAAACTCCCTCCCTCTCAGACAAAGCGCTCTTTTCAGTACCAGTAGTAGCACAGGCCTGAACCAGCTGCCGTGATTCATTTAAGAAAGTCAGCTGGAAAATCTCCCTTAGCTACCAGACGGGAAGATCTTCTTTAGACAAAATACGGGGAATATGCCTTGAGGATACTGATGTGAAAAACATTACTAAAAAAACCACCAAACCTTTCTTTCTTATTTTCTTTCCATCTCTAAGATGGTAGAGTAGCAAAATAAGTGTTACGAGTACCTTGCCCCACCCCCTCCTCCCCCTCGCCCCACACACACGCACACACCCGCAAAACAATATCTTGATTAGTTTCAGAGGCTGGTGAATAGATCCTAATTTTGACCATCTACTATACCTACAAAATGAACTGATGCATAGGCTTTATCAGCTCTTTGTGCAAACTTATATAACTCACTTACTTCAGCTCATGGGTTACAGCGGTGCTGCAAGACAGAATGGTCTCATGGTTAGACTTTGCGATTTGATGGTAGCTAAATGGTGGTGGTGGTGGTGGGGTGGGGGTTCGTTTCGTCTTAAGAAGGAGTTCAAAAGAAGGGCTCCTCAAGAAGTTAATTAAGTGAGTGGGCTAGAACTGGTGTGTGTTCAATATGTTTGATTTCTTCTTTTTTATTTTACTTCTTTGAGTTGTCACACAAAAACTGCATCACTACCGATTCCAAGTATGCAACACATAGGTATCCACACACACACACACACACACACACACACACACACACACACACACTCATGCATCCACGCGCGCACGGATGCACGCACACACACATGCACACACATGCATGCACAAACAAACATACACACATACACTTGTACGCACGCACGCACTTTCGTAGGCATAGTGCACACACACACACACACACACACACACACAACACACACACACACACACACACACACACACACACACACACACACACACACACACACACAACACATATATATATATATATATATATATACATATATATATACACGCACGAACGCATGTATGCAGACACACATACACATACACATGTGTGCGCATGTGCGTACATACCTTTATGTGAGAGAGAGACTGACAGACAGACAGACCAACAGACAGGCAGGCAGATTGGTAGGCAGGCAGGCAGGCAGCCAGACAGAAAAAAGATATAGAGACAGATAGACAGACAGATTGACAGGCAGACAGGAAGACAGATAAATGGATAGACAGTCAAAGACACAGAGAGACACACAGGCAAAAAATAAAGGACAAATCATACAGACAAACATAAAGACAGATAGACAGACGGATTGACAGGCAGGCAGGTCGACAAA
>CM054151.1:43363342-43365842 GCA_028751875.1 Rapana venosa
AAGGCAAATTAAATCTAACTCTCGATTATCTCTTTTGTCTAGACAGATGTTTAGCAGCACCAAGTTGAATAAAATAGCGGTGACCGAATTTGTTTTGACCATAACCACCACACGGTAGCAGCAACACTGCCTCAAGCCAAAACAGGTTCATGCTTTTAGAGCAAAGCGTTAACAGCACAAGTTAGACTCGCCTTCTGTCCTTTATACGAATCAATGTGGTCTGATCAATGCTGATTTTGAATGATAAGATTATGGGAGTAATACGAGATCGTGCATTATAATAACTGTTCTTTTTTTTAAATTTAAGTTTTTTCGTCGCCGATTTCTTTTCCCAACAAAATGGAGAATCTCTATGATTTTGCCCAGAGAATGTTTTGTTTTCTTGAAAACTGCACATGGCTCATATTGTGTTTTCTCCGCCCAACTTACTTCGTCTAATATCACTTTGAGTGAACAGATGTAAAATAGAAGACACACACACTTCCTCTTAATGCTGCATCTTTTTTGTTTGTTTAGTTTTTTTCCAGCAACTGTTCAACCTCATCGTTTATCTACATTTTGATAAGACAATCCAGTAATTTTTGACATCCCTATTTAAGATGTCCTTATGATAAAAACGTGTTGTTGTTGTTTTTTACATACTAGCTAAATCAGTAGTTGTTATTTAGAACAATCTGTTCACTCCATTTAGCAAACTTGATGTGTGGCTTCCTAGGTATATTTTTAATTGCCATTTATTATTTTCTGGGTTTTATTTTTAACAACGTCAAATAAATCCAATCCTGACAAGTAGCCAACACAATTGGAGCAAGAAATTGGACGAGTCTTTCCGTCTATGCTTTAGCCTTACACAAACCCTAGGATCCAAAATGACAATGCTACTAGCCATGGAGACATTTGGGACATAATAGTACTGGGCCAGACATTTCCGTTATTCTCATGTTGAGGTTATTCTAAAACAGGAGCCCGGCTTATTGTGAACCAGGTCTTCTTTCCCTTCCCCATTATTTGAAACTGCTAATCCGGTAATCTGTTTCGAAATGCCCGATAATTTTAAGGTCGCACGCATATCTGTCTGACTATTTTATGGCAACCCAAATAAATTCTAGCCAGAAGACATGAATAATCGTATTGTGCAGATCATAGCTTTGATCAACAGAGATAGATAAAGACAGACAGTCAGACAGACAGACAGACAGACAGAGACAGAGACAAACAGAAACGCAGATACAGACACAGACAGAGACACAGGCAAACAGACGGACAGACAAACGCATAAAACAGAGCTCGTACTTGTTTTGAAAAACAAAGAAGCAGACAAACAAAAACCAAGCATCCAAACTCACTCCGAACCATCCACATTGCATCTTAATATCATCATCCTCTGTTACCACAGCTTTCCAGCCACTGCATCTTCAGACAAAGCACTGACAGATTACCAGACCACTAGCTACTGAGGCTGGCACAGCATCAACACTAACTAATCCCCTCTTCATAGAGGCCGGACACATCTCCTGTGGGTAGGAGACAGGACAATCTCCTTTAGGTGGAAGACGGAAGGCAGAGTCAGTGAAAGAGCAGAGCTTTGAAGTAGACACGGGCCCCTTGGCTAACTTCAGAGCCGAGTGAATACACCTTGATGTGGTCATGTGGCATTTTGCACAAACATGATAAGTATAGTACATTGGTTACAGTCACTCCTTACACTACTGCACTCTCCTTATAATTCACTTTTCCCTCTGCAAATAGGTTTCTTTACTTGGGGTGGGGGCTGAGTAGTGGTTTGAGCATTGCGCTTGTTGTTCTTTGATAGTAGCTAAGGGGGTTCGAGTCTCTGTGTAGGAGGTTGTTTGGTTGTTTGTTTTGTTGTCGTTAATGTTGTTGTTGTTGCTGCTGTTGTTGTTTTCTGGTTCAGTGTGTCTTTTATTGCATGGCATAGCTCGTACCTGCTCTTTTCCTGTGCTTACAACTCTGAAAGAAAGGTATTCTCCACGGGCCTGAAATGACTCATTCCGACTTGAAAGAAGCCCGTTAACACATTCAGAGCAAAACATTCAGATTTACTTGAAAAAGGAAGAACATGGGCGGGGTAGGCAGAAAATAAATATAAGGCAGACAGATAGACACACAGACAGGTGTGTATGAGTATGTGTGCGCGTGTATATGTCTATGTGGTAATTTGTATTTTCAATGTATTATGTTATCTATTTTCCTTTTTTTTTACTGGTTTAATTCAATGATAAAGGATGCAATAATGTAGTATTTCAGTATAATCATTAAGAAATTTGTTCTTAGATAGATGGCTTGATGAAAAAAAGCAAATGCATTGCTTATTCAATGTACCATCTGGAAATACAATTTTGACTTGACTTGACTTGACTTGACAGAGAGTGAGTTGAGAGAGAGAGAGAGAGAGAGAGAGAGAGAAGAGAGAGAGAGAGAGGAGAGAGAGAGAGAGAGAGAGAGGAGAGAGAGAGAGAGAGAGAGAGATGGAGGTTGA
>CM054151.1:43370842-43395842 GCA_028751875.1 Rapana venosa
AGAAAGGGAAGGATGCACAGGTTCAGTAGCAGAGATGCGGTTGGCTGTGGATGTCCCGCTTACTAGAGAGACGACTAGGCCCAAAACCGAAGAACGAGAGGGAAAACCAGGAAACACAAGTCTTGTGTATGTTGTTGTAGTGTAGTAGATTCACATCAGCCACTGTTGGTGCCTCCACCCACCCCCTATCTTCCTCGTCTTCTTGGAAAAATTTGACAAAAAAGACAACTTTATCTGCTGTATTGGAAACCACCACCACTACGCTACACCACACACACACACACACACAGATATATATATATATATATATATATATATATATATATATATATATATATATATATATATATATATATATATATATATATAAACATATCTATCTATAAACCAAAACAAAAGGAACTACTCTTTATTACCGGCGATTTTAAAGCCAGAGTAGGTGTCGACCACAGCTCCTGGCCCACTTTCTTGGCTCAGTTTGGCAGTGACAAAATGAACAAGAATGCCTGGCGCCATGCGTTGGGCGTCAGTAACACCCTTTTCACCACAAAGCCTCAGCAGCGAGTTTCCTAGAGATACCCGTTATCCAAACACTGGCATGAGCTCGACCTGATCCTTACCAGACGTGTCAACCTCTCCAGCATCGAGATCACTCACCGCTACCAGAACGCGGATTGTGACACTGGCCATTCTTTGGCGCGCAGCAAAGTGAAGCACTGAGCTAACAGACTGCACCGTACCAGAAAGGAGGGCAGACCTCACATCAACACCAGCAAAACACGGGATCAAGTAAAAGTGGAGAAGTATGCGCGTGTATTGGAGGATGCTCTACCTGGCCCACCCACCGAAAATGCCAAAGAAAGATGGGAGCACTTCAGAGATGCTGTCTACAATGCCCCCATATCCACCTTTGGAAAAAAGACCATCAACTCAGCTGGTTGTTTTGAAGCACACTCTGAAAAAAATGACACCAGCCATCGAGGCCAAGAGAAACGCCTTGACAGCATACAAAACCAGTCCCAGCGAGCAGAACCTCCAGGTTCCCCGTACTGCTCGAAGCAAAGTCCAGCAGTGTGCCAGGCAATGTGCCAGTGACTTGTGGTTTCAGCTCTGCTCCCATATTCAGATCGCAGCTGACGCAAGCAATATCAGAACGATGTATGACGGCATGAAGAAGGAATTGGACCCAGCGCAAAAGAAAACTGTACCTTGGAAATCAGCTACTGAGGAGGTGGTTCAAGACAGAGAACGACAGATGGAGCGCTGGGTAGATTATTACACTAAGCTATATGCAAAGGAAGATGTTGTCACAGAAGACTCCCCGAATGCCATGGAGTGCCTACCAGAACTGGAAGAGTTTGATTGAGAACCAACCAAAGATGAACTCAGCAAAGCCCTGAACTCTCTTGCTTCTGGATAGGCACCTGGGAAAGAAGGTATACCCGCCCAAGTACTAAAGTGCTGCAAAGAGACACTCATCATCGAGTTGCATGAAATACCCTGCCTCTGTTGGAGTGAAGGCGAGGTACCACAAGCTATGATAGATGTTAACGTCATAACACTATGCAAAAGCAAAGGTGACAGAAACGTTTAGAATAATTATCGTAGCATACCCCTCCTCAGCATTGTCGGAAAAGTCTTGGCACGAGTAGTGCTGAAGAGGCTCCAAGTACTTGCAGATCAAGTCTACCCTGAATTGCAGTACGGTTTCCGAGCCAGCAGATCCCCTATCATCATCATCAGTCCCGTGACCTTGTCGGTCGTGGAGGAGACACGAAATACGATGCCGTGGTAAGCCTCCTCCATCTATCTCGGTCCTCGGCTCTGCGCAGTAGTGCCGAGTCATTCATCCTGGTCCATTCTCTGATGTTGTCCATCCATGACTTGTTCTGTCTTCCCCTCTTTCTGCCACCTTCGAGTGTTCCCTGCAGTACCGTTTTGTGCAGAGTGTTGTGGCGGATGAACGTGGCCGAACCATGTCAGCTTTTCTTCTTGACGATGGTGAGAATGGTTCCTGTGACCTTGCCAGCCCGTGTTATTTGGCTCTTGACAAATTCATTGGTCTTTCGTTCTCTCCAGGATATGCCCAGCAGTTTTCTATGGCATTTTGTTTCAAATGACTGGATTCGCTTTGCTGTTTCAGCAGTCAATGTCTAGGTTTTACTTCCGTACAGCAGGATAGTCTGAATTAGGGCTTTGTAGAGCTTTAGTTTGATTGGGAAACTGATCTCTTTACTTTTCCATATGGTGGTGAGTTTTGTCATGGAAGATGTTGCCATGGCTAGTCTGACTTTGATTTCGGTCGTCGATCGCCCGTCCTTTTGTGAGTGTAGCGCCGATGTATTTAAAAGCATCTACCTCCTCCATTTGCTGGCCTTTCATGTACATTTTAGCGGTGGCGTTGCTCATGCTGTTCACAAGTACTTTACTTTTCTCCGAGCTCACCTCAATCCCATATGCTCCAGCTCTGTTCTCAAGTCTGGTCGTAAGATCTTGCAGCTCTGTGTTACCTCCGCCCATGAGGTCAATGTCATCGGCAAACCGTAAGTTGTTGAGGGGTCTGCCGCCAATGGAGATGGTAGAGTGGAAGTCATGGAGGGTCTCTCTCATAATGTTTTCCAAGAACAGATTAAACAGGACTGGAGATAACAGGCATCCTTGTCGGACCCCAACTGTGGTTTTGAAGTAGTCTCCGACCAGATTGTTCAGAAGGACTGCACTGCTTGCGGTGTTGTATAGTGCTTGAATGGTTTGCACTAGTCCTTCTTCAATGCCAAACGTTCTGAGGACCTGCCATAGGCCTTCGTGCCATATTCTGTCGAAAGCCTTCTTGAAGTCGATGAAGTTGTGGAACAGGTCTCTCTGATGTTGAAGATGTTTTTCTATCAGGATGTGGCAGTTAAAAATCTGTTCGATAGTGCTCCTGCCTGCCCTGAACCCAGCTTGTTTTTCTGCAAGGTGTTCTTCTGCCTCCTTCTTAAGTCGATTCAAAATAACTTTGAGCATGATCTTGCTGGCGTGGCTGATGAGGCTGATTGTTCCATAGTTTTGGCATTGGCGTAAATTCCCCTTCTTGGGCAGAGGTATGATGAGTGATTGTGTCCATTCTGTTGGCACTGTTTTGTCTCCCAAATATTCTGACAGATAGCTGTAACATGTGTGATAACTGTTTCGCCACCATGCTTGAGCATGCTGCTGGTATGTTGTCTGCTCCTGGGGACTTTCCTACTGGTAAACTGCGGATGGCTTCTTCCACTTCTTCCCTCAGTATAGGTAATGGCGAGGGTACTCTTGATGTTGCTGCTTTCTCTTCTATTATGCTCTTGTCAGGTTGGATTGGGTAATTGTATAGTTCTTGACAATACTCAGACCACCTGTTCAATGCAGCTGACCTTTCTGTGAGGTTTCCGGAGCTGTCTTCAATGGCTGATGATTTGGTTTGAAGTGGTTTTGTGAGTTTCTTCAGGGTATCGTATGCCTTTTTACTGTTGCCCGCTTTCATGCTTTTTTCGATCTCATCAAATTGATCACTGATCCACTTCTCTCTGGCCTTTAACATTGACTTCTTCACAAGATTGTTGGCCTCCCGGTATTCTTTGGGGTTGGAAGACCTGGTTGGTTTCAGTGCTCTTCTTGTATCGCAGAGGTCCAAGATGTCATTGGTAGTCCATGGCTGGTGTTTATTCCTCTGACGACCGAGTACCTCCTCTGCTGTTTCTCGGACTGCCTCATTAAAGTTGTTGGTGAGGTCATTGATGTCATTGTCCAGGAGGGTTATTACCGCAAAATGTCCGCCAAGTTTAGCTTGGACGATCTCCTCGACATCTGGTTCTTTCAGTTTGTCCACGTCAAATTTGATACGTGGGTTTGCAGGCTGTTTATTTTTCTTCAGCTTCATTTTTAATACCAGCATCACAAGGTCGTGGTCGCTGCCAATGTCAGCTCCAGGGTAGGTTCTTGTTCT
This sequence comes from Rapana venosa, assembly GCA_028751875.1. Lineage (NCBI taxonomy): Eukaryota > Metazoa > Mollusca > Gastropoda > Neogastropoda > Muricidae > Rapana > Rapana venosa. The sequence continues at coordinate 43,374,807 of CM054151.1, forward strand.
GGCTCTATTGATGCTGGATTTGAAGCGCCGTGGTGTTAAGATGAAATGTATTTGGTTATGGATCTTGCCGTTTGGCGCATGCCAGGTTGTCCCCCTTAACTGCTTGTGGGGATAATGGGTATTGGCAATGGTAAGTATGTGGGTGCAGGCAAACTCCAGCAGACGTAGTCCCCTGTCGTTGGTCTCTCCAGTTCCAAACTGACCAACTGTTCCAGCCCATTGGTTGTAAGAGTCGGGACCTACTTTGGCGTTAAAATCCCCTTGAATGATGATGATGTCTTTCTTGGGTATCTTCATAATGGTCTCTTCTAGTTCTTCATCAAATTCTTCTACCTCTTCGTCTGCATGGTCAGATGATGGTGCATAGATTTGTATGATGGGGATGTTCTTGGGTTTGGCCGACACCCGGATGCTGATAATCCTGCTGGAAGCCGGTGTACAGCTGATAATGCACCCCACTACTTCCTTTCTGACAATAAATGCCACTCCATGTTGGTGATGTTTCTCTTGACCACTGTACCAGATCTTGTTGCCTTCTTCAATCATTGTCTCACCAAATCCTGTCCATCTCACTTCTCCTAGTCCAATACTGTCCCATTTATAGCGGCTAAGCTCACACTCTAGTTCTTTGATTTTTCCGCACTGGTAGAGTGTACGGACGTTCCATGTTCCAATGGTGATCTGTTCTCTAGGGAGCTTAAGTAATGTTTTAACTCCAGTAGCTGACTTGTCACTTCCACCCTAGTGTTGATCAATGGAAAGCGCGGTCGTTGGTAACCCGGGCCTCGACCGATCCGGTATCATAATATATTGGCTTTGCATTTGTCTTTCATGTCTTGTCTGTGGGCTAAGGATATTCCTTGGTGGCGCCAATCTCCTCTTCAAGTCTCCATATGTTGTTTTTTTTTCTATTGGGGTTTCCTCCCCCACATGCGACAGGTTGTACTGGGTTACATGGATAACAGTAGCAGTAACAGAGAACTTCTTTGACTGACCTGACTTGATCCCCTATAGACAAGATTTTCTCCCTCAAACAACTTCAGGAGAAATGTAGGGAGCAAAAGCAGGCACTCTTCGTTGCCTTCATAGACCTCACAAAGGCTTTTAGTCTGGTCAGTAGGGATGGCCTCTTCAAAATCTTTCCCAAGATCGGATGTCCTCCCAAACTTCTCAGCATCATCAGATTCTTCACGCAGATATGGAAGGCCCAGTCGTCTCTGACGACTCAACATCAGCTGCCCTCAACATATGGAGCGGAGTGATACAGGATTGTGTCCTGGCTCCCATCCTGTGTGGAATCTCCTTTGCTGTGATGCTGGAACACAAATTCCATCCTGCAGCTGAAGATGTCTTCCTCCGAACCAGGTCAAACAGAAAGTTCTTCAACTTATCCAGACTTTGAGCCAAGACTAAAATCCAACTGAGGTGCCTGTGTGGCTTCCTCTATGCCGACAAAGCAGTAATGACTCGCTTCAGCAAGTCTGACAAGACTGTGGGCTAACCATTAGCTTGAAGAAAACGCAAGCCATGGGCAGGATGCTGACTCTTCCCCAGCCATAAGTATCAATGACCATGAACTGGATGCCATCCATGACTTCGTGTATTTGGGCTCAACTATCTAGGCCACCCTCTCACTTGATGCAGAGCTTATCAAGCGCATTGGCAAAACAGCTACAACCATGACCAGGGTGACAAAGAAAGTATGAAACAACAGCAAGCTGACTGAGAACGCAAAGATCCAGATCTACAGAGCCTGCGTTGCAAGCATCCGTCTGTATGACAGTGAGTCCTGGACTTTGCGTGCCCGATAAGAACGAAAGCTCAATGCTTTTTACATGCGTTGCCTCTGACGCATTCTGATCATCACCTTGCAGGACAAGGTCCAAAGCAACACTGTCCTAGAAAGAGCTGGATGCACCAGCATGTACACGCTGCTGAAACAAAGACATATGTGCTGGCTATGCCATGTTGTGCGCATGGACGACGGACGGATCCCTAAAGACCTCCTCTATGGAGATTTTGCGCAGGGAAAACGTCCCACACGAAGACCACAGCTGTGATTCAAAGACGTGTGCAAGAGGGAATGAACGCCCTGAACATCGGCCATAACAACTGGGAAGCAACAGCCCTCACACAGTCAGCCTGGAGACAGAATGTGCAGAAAGGTCTCTACAAGTTCGAAGAGACACTTGCTCAGCAGCACGAGGCAAAGAGAACGAGAAGAAAGACTGCAGACCAGTGTCAGACTTCATCTGTGCCCTCTGCCATAGGGACTGTCATTCCAGAGTCGGGTTGACCAGCTACAGCAGACGCTGTACTAGAAATAACACCTAGAGGGCAACACCATAATCTTCCGAGGCTGACAGCTGCCATATATGCCATCTCTGCCACGTATGTATGTATGTATGTATGTATGTATGTATGTATATATATATATATATATTATATATATATATCTTATTATATATAAATATATGTATACACGCTCACAGAACACACACACATACACACCATACACACACACACATATTATATATATATATATATATATATATTATATATATATATATAATATATATATATATATATATAATATATATATATATATATATATATACATACATACATAAGGTAGAGACGCACATATAGATAAACACACAGAGAAACAGTTAAAAATGAAGACACAGCGCGTTAAATGGTATAATTGTACAACATTTCGTTTTGAATATAATTATCCAAAACCTCATCACCCTTCCAAACGGCATCAGACACACAAACTAAACCCCTGAAACAGGCAAACAAACGAACAAACAAACAAGCACACACACGGACCTTTGTGTTTCCTTGGTCGGTCCACTTACCATGTGTCTTTACGTTCGGCTCGGTGAATATTGACAAGAACATGAAAAGAAACATTCACAACTTTAAAATCTCATTTACAAAAAGAGAGCAATCGATCGTGTGCCTGAAATGAGCCTCTTGTGTATGGCCTGATAAGAACAATGGGAGGTATTGTTAGCGATCGGGTTATATCGCAGGAGACAGCACACTTTATAGAAATGTTTATTTGGGCTTGTTGTTTTTTTAAAATAAACTTTACTTTCCTTGAAAACAGACATGCAATATTTTCACCCAGTTTGTACTCATGATCTTATCGAGATTTTTAAGTGGGATGAGTCAGGCTGTACATTCTAGTTGACCCCAAAGACTTAAGGTAGGAAACGGTCAAAGCGGCAAGGCATCTACTGATAGCAGCAGTCACTTTACGACAGACACTGTCTGGGGAAAGGTGCCCACATGACAGATGTGAACGTCACCCAGAACTTTCAGTTCCTTCCAGCTCTGATCTGAGTCTTTAGACTTCAGAGTCCAGAACACTAAACAGTTTCAGCCCAGGTACACATTTGAGTCAATCATTAGGTAAGCAAAGAGCCAAGGTCCGCATCCAGGTAGTGTCATACCCTCAGACATTGTGCTGACGTTATCTTTATCAATAAGAAGCTAATGAAGAGCCAGTTGAATTCCTTTTTAAAGGGCAAAACCATCCCCAAAAGTCGGAATAAGGCTAACTACTAACAAAATAATAAAAACATGCCATACACGCAACCTTTTTTCTTGGTAAACATTCGTGGTGTAATTCCAGTCCCAAACTGATTTGCAGGTGGGATGAGAATAAAGGTATATACTGGGTGGTCGTGAGTGCAGTGCCCTCAGATGGTTTAGCTGAGAAACACGCAGCAGCAGCAACAACAACAACAACAACACCAAAAACAGCAACATCAGCACCGACAGTAACAAACTTAGCAGAATCACACATGTCAGACAACATCCCAAGACACTTATATCAACACGAACCTAGGATTTGACATGTACCAAATTCCGAGACACCGCTAGACTGTACCACACGATCAATGGTGACTAGAGAAGAAAGGTGACAGCAGTCAGTGTAGATGGTGAGGGCAAGACATGTAGCAAAGATCCCTATGGATCTAAGACTGCACTAATTATCAATATCTAATCGTTAATCTCATATAAGAAGTCACACGAAGTAGCTTTAACTATAGCGATCTGATACATTATCATAGATGTTCTTGATAGAACACACAACAATAGGTAAAGGTAAAGGTGAAGGTGTCCCAGAACCTATGTGGTCTGAAATCGTCCAGGTAATTTCATAGCAAAAGCTTATGCATTCGTACCCTAGCAATCCCAAAGTCAATGTGGATCAGACGTAAAGATCTTCGTATGCGAAGTTCTGCAAATGTTATCTCAGGACAGGCACTACTGAACATTACCGAAGTGACCCAGCAGCAGTGCAGGGCCGCTTTGCTGGGTGTCTCCGCGTCGGCCTGACATTGACAGGTTCACTATAGACTTGTGACCATGAGGATGCAACATAACGAATCTGGATGTAAGGACTTTGAGATAAGCGCCACGGGAACAGCAGGGCAGGAAAACTATAGCAGACGAGGCCGTGCAACGAAAGAAAAACAAGAAACAAACAATAAAAAAAACCCAATAAAAAACAATATGGATACGATATCTCTTGATAATACACCCATCTATGAGACAAACAATCTTAAAACATGATCATCTTTCTTCACTGGAGAATAAGTGGTAGGTAGTTTGCATGCTGATTATTCAGATAAGACAACACAAACAACAACAGCAATAACAAATAAAATAATAATGATAATAATAATAATAATAATAGCAACAACAATCATCATCATCATCGTCATCATCAGCAGCAGCAGCAGCAGCAGCAGCACCATCATCATCATCATCATCATCATCATCATCATCCATCATCATCATCATCATCATCATCATCATCATCATCATCATCATCATAAGAATCATCACCATCATCATAAGAATCATATCCATAATCATAATGTGGTTTTGCTCAGCACCAAAGGAGCTATTATTTCGTATCGTGTCATTTCGTAAATGGTGGCATTCTCTTCTTAACTCTTTCTTTTCTCTCCAACTTTGAGATGATGGAAGATCCGGCTTTGTTTCCCAAGATGCCCACTGGCAAGAAATTGTAGACGACATATTGAGAAGAGGACACTTCTTATCCTTGTCTACCATGCTTCTGTCACGAAATCCAATTAATGTGAAATCGCTCAGTTTTGTTTGAGGAGGCCGCAACAGGCAGGCACTGTGTCTTAAAGGCAATTGTCCTAGTTTTGTGTTTGTTTTGTTTTGTTGTGTTTTCTTTCTTTCTCTCTTTCTGTCTGTCTTTCTTGATTTCTTCGATTTTATTATTTTTTTCTGTTCTTTGTTTCTGTCTGTGGGTCTGTCTGCCTTTCTTTCATTCTTTTTTGTGTCTTTCTTTCTTTTTTTCTTTCGTTCTTTATATCTTCTTTGCTATTCTTTATCTATATATCCTCCTTTATTTATTTCTGTCTCTCTTTCCTCCCCTCTTCCTTATTATCCTCCTCATCTCATCGTCGCAGAGAGAGAGAAAGAGAGAGTGAGAGAGAGCGAATGAGAGTGAGTGAAAGTGAGAGAGAGAGAGAGAGAGAGAGAGAGAGAGAGAGAGAGAGAGAGAGAGAGAGAGAGAGAGAGAGAGAGAGAGAGAGAGAGAAGAGAGAGAGAGAGAGAGAGAGAGAGAGAGAGAGAGAGAGAGAGAGAGAGTTTTGCGACATAAAAGTACGCGCTCAGTCTGTGCGATAGAAGTTTTGATTTCTCTAAAGTATCAGACAATTAAAGGAGCTATGTACAGGAATATTCCCTTACAAGTATGACAGGATGCAGAAAACTCTGTTGTGATAACGCTTTTAGTTCAATTTATAACTGTTTTTGTAAGGTGAATATGCACTCTGTTCCTGAAAAAAGTAGATGCGAAACAAAAGCTTTTTTCTGGTAAAAAGTGATACTTGTCAATCTTTTGTCTAGTCTTGTCTAGTCTTTTAGTCTTCTTTTCAAAATCTATAAATGTTATTAATCCGTCTGCCTCTACTGGCCTTGAAAAGACTGAAAGTATAACAACATTTGATGTAGGCCTTGATATTTTACCGACATCAATCTATTTGGATCGGTGGTGTAGAAGTAACGCACCTTCCTTGAAATCTAAAAGTCCAGGTTCAAAATGTGTGGTGGTTTGATCACCGTTTCTGTCCGAAGCTCCCCTCACTCCCCCTACTAGGACGTGAGTGTGGTCTGGGTTCTAGTCTTTTGGATGAGACAATAAACCAAGGTCGCGTATGCAACATTTATTTAGTGCACGTAACAAAATATTTTTTTAAACGGCAAAAAAGAGGGAGGTATATTTGACAATATTGTGCAGAATAAAGCCAAGATGACAGGAAAACAAATCATCATGCAGACAGAAAAACATAAGAAATAATGCGTGGTGCTGCTCTTGTGGCCATGCACTCTTCCCAGGAGAGAATAACTCAAATTTTCACTCAGAGAACTCCGCCGTGATTTCAAGTAGTATACAATTGGACACAATACAACACGATACAACACGATGCAATACAATCACTGACAGATCTCTTAGTCTCAGGGTCATCTTCAACTGTCTGATCCCATCTGTCGTGTCTTAGCCTTCCTCGCCTCTGCCACGGCCCTTTCTTTGTCTTCTGCAAGGAAGTCCAACTTACTGATAACTGTCACAAACTTGGCCCCAAACTTCTGCCTGCAGACAAAATCAATTCCACGAAGAATACATAGTGAAGATTGTCTTTCTTTCCTTTTACTTCAGATACCATGCATATAACAGTGTGTGTTTTTGGAGAGAGAGAGAGAGAGAGAGAGGTGGGAGGGAAAAAAGGGAGGGAGAGAGACACAGAGAGAGGGGAGAGAGGAAGAAAAGGGAGAGAGAGAGAGAGAGATGAGAGAGAGAGAGAGAGGGGAGAGAGAGAGAGAGAGATAGTTTAATAGTACATCGGCCCTTTGGCCACAATACAACAAAAGGGAGTGATGGGGGGGGGGGGGGAGAACTCTGAACTCTGAGTTTGTTTAATGCACATCGGCCTTTGGCACAATATATTTCAAGGTATAAAGGTGGAAAGAGGAAACACAAGCAAGCCAATTAAACATAGCTTCTCACAAGATTTGTGTAGACTTTGGCAAAACAAAAATATAAACCATACATGCATATTCATAAACACGAAAACTGCAGACCGAGACCAAAAATGCGTACAAACACTGTTCAAATGCCTTCACACATTTATTTACACTGCCTCTCAGACCACCTGAATTTGTGCAAGCACAATTGGTAATAACGTAATGTTTTATTTTACTGCTATTCTATCCCATAGAAAAGAACATCAAGTACAACGTACATCGAATAAGTATAACTTAATCATATTCACAAATTATTGCATTTTCAGAATAGTATCCATACTAGAAAAAAATGCCCACTGAATACAATTTTGCCAGCCATTAGTTGATAAAATGCCACTGGATGTCTTTCTAAATATTCAGAAAAAAAACAACAGTTAAAAATTGTGCACAGAGCATTGATGTCATAAGATCATAAGAAGGTAAAATGGAGTACGAATCCAAACATCGCACTTAAACATTTCAGAAACAACATAGCCACTCATCGCTTGAACCGTGTATTCAGCAATACCCTCGAGATCAGATGCATCATGCAGAATTCTTCTTCTTTTTCTTCTTCTTCTTCTTCTTCTTCGCATTCTTCGCTTCTTTCTCTACTTTTCATTCTTCTTTGCATGCTTCTTTCTATTTCTTCTTTCCTTGCATTCTTATTCGCATTCTTCTTTCTTCGCATTTTCTTCGCAATTCTTCTTTCGCATTCTTCTTATTCTTTTCATTCTCCCTTTTTACTTTGCATTCTTCATTCTTCTTCTTTACATTCTTCTTCTTTGCATTCTTCTTCTTCTTTGCATTCTTCTTCTTCTTGCAGTCTTTTTCTATGCATTCTTTTTCTTCTGCTTCAACTTTGCATTCTTCTTCTTTGCAGTCCTCTTCACATTCTTATTCTTTGCATTGTTCTTCTTAGCATTTCTCTTCTTTTTTGGCGTTTTTCTTCGTCTCTGTATTCTTCTTTTTCTTTAGTCTTCTATTAAAAAAAACTAGCTTGGGAAAATCTGAGGCATTCTTCGATAATTGCCTCCACAATAAAGTATACATGCAGCCATTTTCTCTCTCTGCCTCCCTCCCCACTCTTCCCTCTCTCCTCTCTCTCCTCTCTCTCTGCATTCTTGCCCCCTGTCTTCCTCTCCCTCTGTGCCTCCCTCCCTCCCCTTCTCTCTTCTCTCTCTCTCTCTCTTCTCTCTCTCTCTCTCTCTCTCTCTCTCTCTCTCTCTCTCTCTCTCTCTCTCTCTCTCTCTCTCTCGCTCCTCTCCTCTCTCTCTCTTTCAGCCTCTCTCCCTGCTCCCCACTCTCTCATTCATTCTTCTTTCTTTCTTTCATCTCTCTCTCTCTTCTCTCTCTCTCTCTCTCTCTCTCTCTCTCTCTCTCTCTCTCTCTCTCTCTCCTCTCTTTTTCTTTTTTTTTCACTCTCTCCCTCTCTTTGCCTCCCTCCATCCCCAGCTCTCTTTCTTTCTGTCTCCTCCTCACTCTCTCTCACTCACCCCCCCCTCTCTCTCTTTCTCTCTCCCTCCCTCCCCCTCTCTCTTTCTCTCTACCTCCCCCCTCCCCTCTATCTCTTTTCTCTCTCGCTCTCTCTTCTCTTCTGCTTCCCTCACTTCCTACTCTCTCTCTCATTCTCTCCCTCTCTCTCTCTCTCCTCTCTCTCTCTCCTCTCTCTCTCTCTCTCTCTCTCTCTCTCTCCTCTCTCTCTCTCTCTCTCTCTCCTCTCTCTCTCCCCTCCGTCTCTCCCTCCTCTCTTCCACCTCCTCTCTCTCTTAATCTGCATGTGTCTGCAGTTTCCTTTACAGGGGTACCACCACAACCTAGCAATCACGCCAAGCCAGAACTCTTCATTACTGACAGCCATACAGACACAGATGAGGAGGCTGAGAGGTAGCATTTGGCAGTGTGAGATGGCAGAACGCTCCGTTGACTTCTGCGGAAAAGAAGAGGAATGGATGAATAACACGGTTCACACTGTCTGGATGAATGGAGCTGTTGCGACTGGTTTTTTGTTGTTGTTGTTGTTGTTGATTGTGTTGTTTGTGTGTGTGTGTGTGTGTGTGTGTGTGTGTGTGTGTGTGTGTGTGTGTGTGTGTGTTTTTACAGAGGATCTTTTCTCTGCTAGAATCACGGGGTAGCTGATGATGGGAAATTATGCTTCTGAAGCTGAGGCTTGGTAACAATAGGTGTATTTATTTACTTGTTTTTATATTTTTATTTATTTATTCTTTTATACCGAGGATAATGGAATAAGCACTCATGTGCTTTTTTTACATCCAGTCCCCGTGTGCATGCAGCTTTGTCATTTTTGTCATCTGTTTCCACCGGCACACAATGGCCTACTCTTCTAGTGTAGTGAGCGTGTGTGTTGTATGTATGTGTGTGTGTGTGTGTGTGTGTGTGTGTTTTGTGTGTGTGGTTTTGTTCTGTGTATGTGTGTGTGTGTGTGTGTTGTTGTGTGTGTGTGTGTGTTCGGTGTGTGTGTGTGTGTGTGTGTGTGTGTGTGTGTTCGTGTGTGTGTGTGTGTGTGTGTGTGTGTATGTATGGCTCACAGCACGCAAATCCAACATCACTCAGTCAAGAGTGATCCATTTAGCGCAGCCCTCCTTCCAGTTACCTAGTGCAAGTGTGGTCAGTTCCTGCTATTATAATTAGCACCAGCTGGGATGGGATGGAATGGATAGCAGCTGAGAGCAGCTGAAAGTGGGGGAAACTGACTGCTGTGGTCTGTTTGGGTCTGTTAGAGATGTGCTGTCTGTGTGTGTGTGTGAGAGAGAGAGAGAGAAAGAGAGAGAGAAAGAGAGAGAGAGAGAGAGAGAGAGAGAGAGAGAGAGAGAGAGAGAGAGATGTATGTGTATATGTGTTTGTGAGAAAGATGTGTGTGTGTGTTTATTTTAATTTTAATTTTATTCTTTTATATCGAGGATAATGTAATAATCACTTATGTGCTCTATTACATCAAGTCCCCGTGTGTATGCGGTTTTGTCAATTCTGTCATCTGTTCCCACCGGCAAACAATGGCCTACTCTTACAAAAAGCGGAACAGGATTTAACGTGTGCGTAAGATGTTCTGCATGCGTTCGCACACGGGACCTCGGTTTATAGTCTCATCCGAAGGACTTTTTGGGAGAGTGGAGTCTGCACTGATGTTAACTCCAGGGGAAAATAACGAACGGGAATCGAACCCGGGTCGTCAGATTGCAAGTGTAATCTTCTAACCACTTGGCTATCCCGTCCCTATCCTGTTTGTGTGTGTGTGTGTGTGTGTGTGTGTGTGTGTGTGTGTGTGTGTGTGTGTGTGTGTGTGTGTGTGTGTGTGTGTGTGTGTGTGTGTGTGTTAGTGTTTTCGCGCGCACGCGCGTGTGTGTATGTGTTAGTGTGTGTGTTTTCATGGATGCGTGCACGCGCGCGTTTTTTGTGTGTTTGTGTATGTGTGTGCGCGTGAAAGAGAGAGAGAGAGAGAGAGAGAGAGAGAGAGACAGAGACAGAGAGAGACAGAGAGAGACAGAGAGAGACAGAGAGAGACAGAGAGAGAGAAGGTGTGCGTGCGTACATGCGTGTGTGCATGTGTGAGAGAGAAAGAGAGAGAGCGGGAGAGAGAGAGAGAGAGAGAGAGAGAGAGAGAGAGAGAGAGAGAGAGAGAGAGAGAGAGAGAGAGAGAGAGAGGGAGAGAGAGACAGAGAGAGACAGAGAGAGAGAGAGAAGAGAGGGAGAGAACTAGGGAAAGATAGAATGTGTGTGTGTGTGTGTGTGTGTGTGTGTGTGCGTCAAGTTAAGTCAACTTTTATTTCCACATGGTACATTGAATAAGCAATAAATTTGTTTTTTTCATCAAGCCATCTATCTAGGAACAAAAAAACCTTGATCAATAATATCTAGCTACATTATTACTATAACCAATAATAATAAGACTAACTCCATAAGAAAAAAAAACGAAAAAAGAAAGAAAACACACATACAAACACACGCGACCAAAAACAAACCCTCCCCAAACCTCATCAATAACGAAAATGGACCCTCCATCCCCCCCCCCCCCCCCAACGTGTGTGTGTATGCACTCTTATCTGTTTCTACGCTCCATCCCCTCTCTCACTATCGGTTGATATACTGTGGCCTAGGGCCAACATATTATGGAACTATTGTAGAGTTCAGAGCTCCCCCTCCTTCCCTCCCTCCCTCCCCCATCTCTCTCTCTGTCTGTCTCTCTCTCTCTCTCTTTCTTTCTTTCTTTCTGTCTGTCTGTATGCCTCTCTCTCTATCTCCCTACCCCCACCCCTTCTCTCTCTCTCTCTTTCTCTCCTCTCTCTTTCTCTCTCTCTCTCTATCTTGTCTCTCTTCTCTCTCTCTCTCTCTCTCTCTCTCTCTTTCTTTCTTTCCCTCTCTCTCTATCTTGTCTCTCTTTCTCTCGCTTTCTCTCTCTCTCTCTCTCTCTCTCTCTCTCTCTCTCTCTCTCTCTCTCTCTCTCTCTCTCTCTCTCTCTCTCTCTCTCTCTCTTTCTCCTCCCTCTCTCTCTCTCTCTCTCTGTCGATTAAAAAAAAAAATTAAATCACACCCAGTAGAACGTTCGCCCAAGGCAAAAAACATACATTGTCTTCCCGCAGGGCTTCTGGAACACATTATCATAATTATTCTATGACCAGCGTTTACCATTCTTATCGCTCGTTCAGGAGCCATCGGCTCACCATGGAGATCTCCTGAGGGACAATACGTCGGCACAATGTCACCAGATTTATTAGACAAGTCTGCAGTGCATTGGTGGGGGTGTTTGGTTGGTGGGGGGGGGGAGGGGGGTGGTGGTGGTAGGGTCCTGTGTGTCTGTCCACAGCCTGTCATGGTCAGCCATGGCTCCCTCGTGGAGAATGAAGGACTGACACAGAAGCTAGTCTGTATTGTATTAGATTAGTGCCGTCCCTTATGTGAGGGTCGTACGAACTAATAGGCGCATAACGCTCTTGCAGATGATTTACACCACGGAGGACCAACCCGAGAGGCTACGACCGCATGATTTCAGTCTCGTGGGTCCATGAGGACGTGGGATTGAATCTCGGCTGTGTGTGATAAATTCATGGCGGGCGGTTCTTTCGTGTGTGTTTTTTAATCTCCCAGGTCCGTTTCAAATATAGACCTGGTAGTGCGTGTATTCCTTTCGTGTACATATATCATTGTGTAGATCTAGTCATTCACGTTAGAGCTCGATGAGTTACGGAAACACGAACGTACCAAAACCTACACCTCTGAAGTGGGAATGTGGCTACCGTTATGGTGAGCAAAAAAAAAAGAAAGAGAAAGTAGTCCTATACGCAGAATCTGACCGTTGGGGAACCTTAGAGCTGTATCCGAGGAATGAAAAAAAACACCAAGATAGATACACGTGTGTACAAATTATATGTCTGTTATACAGCATGCAGTGGCTAATGCTGCTCAAGGAGGGAAACAACGACTATAGCATAAAAGCCATATCATTAAAACGACTAACGTCCATGTGGTGTATTGAAGCAATAACAAACACAGAAAAAATAAAGTAAAGTGAAGTGAAGTGAAGTGAAGTGGAGAGAGAGAGAGAAGAGGGATAGAAGATGGGAGGGAGGGAGAGAAAGAGAGAGAGAGGAAATGGGAGGGAGAGAGAGAGGGAGAGAAAACACTTTTTTTTAATTTATAGAGGGTAATAGAAAAAGCAGTGGTTGCTTTTTTACATCCAGCCCTCTGGCAAATCCAAACAAACAGAAAAAAGAACAATTAAAAACAAAACAACCCCTTCCCCCAAAAAAAAAAAATCACGCAACCCCCCTCCAAAAAAACCCAAACAAACACCCCCCCCCCCCCCAAGAAACAAGCAAACATAATGCACCCCCCTCCAAATAAACAAAAACAAAAACCAACCATAAAAAAGAAAACCCCTACCTCCCTCCTCCCCCCACCCCCCTCTCCCAATCCCAAACAACAACCCCCACCCCCCCCCCAAAAAAAAAAAGCCCAAACAACCCAACCCAAACCAAAAAAATGAAAAAAAGCCCCAAACAAACAAACCAAATAAACAAAAGTAATAAAAAACAAAGCAAAAACACAACCCTCTGTCCCCCCACAAAAAAACAACAACTAACAAACCAAACACCCCACCCCCCACCCCCGCCAAGAAAAAAGCAACTGGCATGGAAAATCACCAAATACTCAGAGTATGAAAGATTAGGTATACAGTGATATTTTTTTTCTAATGTGGTGCTAACAGTTGCCTCAATTTAACAAGCGTAAAACTGATAATAGTTTAGTAGCATATTTGACTAATCTTCTGGAAGAAGTCAGATTTATAATTATGCTTAAAAGAAGTAATGCTATTTTCTATTTTTAAGATTTTTTGGTAATGAGTTCCAAACAGTTCCTCCAGAGAAACGAAGGCTTGTCTTGTAAAGATCTAGTCTTGGTTTCGGTATTACTATGCTATTTGTGTACATTGACTGCTTAATTGGACACTTATTAGTCAGTGTAGATGGAGCCAGACCATTCATTATGGGATACATTATTATTGAGGAGGGAGAGAGAGGAGAGAGAGAGAGAGAGAGAGAGAGAGAGAGAGAGAGAGAGAGAGAGAGAGAGAGAGAGAGAGAGAGAGAGAGAGGAGGGGGAGGGGGAGAGAGGGAGAGAAAGAGTGACAGACCGACAGAGACAGACAGAGACAGACAGACATAGTCAGAGACACACAAAGACAGGCAGACTCCGTATCGGACTTCAATGTCTATATTCCACGCTCTCTATAATACATTGTGTTCATGACGTCCACAACCGGTGTATCACGTGCTCAGAACTCCACTGGGAGCCAGCAGACATCAGCCTGAGTCTGGTCATCTCCCAAGGAAAATGATCATCATGGCGACATAGCCTGATTAGACCCGGCAATACTGTACACGCCTACAGTCTACCCAGTTATGTCCTTTGTTTTTTCTCACCTCACTGTCAAGTACCTGATCTGGTATAATTGCTGCTGGTAGTAGTAGTAGTAGTAGTAGTAGTAATAAGAAGAAGAAGAAGAAGAAGAAGAAGAATGTATGGAATTTATATAGCGCTGAATCTTGTAAAGCAACAAATCAAAGCGCTTAGATGACATCTCTTTTATGCGTGTGTATGCGGTTTGTTTTTTAATTTTGTCATCTGTTCCCACCGGCACACAATGGCCTAGTAGGCAGCATTTCCCGGAGACAAGTATCACTTTTGATTCTCAATAATCATGGTGTCTGTAGTAACGCACATATACATATCACTTCGCCCACATACGAATATTCTGTGTGCTGAAATGCCAGACACGGTTACTTTGGGGAGGGAAAGTGATAGTTGTTGATAGGGAAAGCAGAGTCTCAAGCCGACATCAACAGAGGCATGCCGTGTTATTGTTTAGTCTTTTGTGTAAACGTGATGGGAATATCATATTGCATTTTCTTCAAACTCTTCATATCATTTTGTCTGTTGAAGAAACATAGACTCTCAACACTCCCTCTCACGTATAACTAAAGCATTTTAAAAACTTTACTTGAGGATAATTGTTGTCGAAATAGAGACATATGGCCAAAAATGTTAAAAAATGTTTCTTTTTTAAAAATCAGGTTCTTGTAAGAGAGATGTTTTGATAATGATATTGTATAGACCTTACCAGCAGCCTCAGCGGTGTTGTTAGCGTCTCTGGTTACGAACTGGAAGGTCGTAGGTTCGAATCCCATAGTAGTTTTAGGGAATTTCTTGGACTCCGGCCGGCTCCTAGCCAGAGTGAGTATGCTGTGTGCTCTTGTGGGAAGACTGGGACCACACAGTCGAGCTTCATCTGCTGCACAGATACAATTTTGAGAATGTTGTTCCCATTACATGACCAACACTGCAGGTGTCTGTCTCTCTCCGGCCTAGTTGACGCTGGGATATAATAGTATTATGATGGAAAGCAAAAATAACAGCCTTGTCAAGTAGTCTCAAATCAACCAGCCGCCATGGTACAGTGTTAAACACCTTGGGATTTGGACTGGAAGGTAGCGGGTTCAAATCCCATAAGAGCCATAGGGGTTTGTTGACTCCAGCCGGTGAGTAAGCTGTGGGCTCAGCGGGAAGACTGGGACCACACATTCGAGCTTCATCCACATAACGGATGCAAGTTTGAGAGTGTTCTTCAAGTTACCTGACCAACACTGCAGGTGTCTGTATCTCTCTGGACCGGTTGACGCCGGGATATATGATAGCAAGCGTAGAGTGCAACCCTGTCAAGAAGTCTCTAAGCATATGCACTTCCACAGCAGCATCATTACGTCATCCTCATTGTCATTGATTATCATGCAATAGAAAAAAACACCTCTGATTCGGTAGTCCCATTTGCTCTGGTATAATGGTGTCCTCAGATTCGGTTTCCGCATACACTTCTGTGCCCGTGGTGAGTTTGTGTCAAAGCCCATGGGGTTGGAGGATCAGGGGGGACGGGCGTTGCAGGGACGTTGTGGTGGCGGCCACCTCGAGTGGGCAACTCACTTAGTTTGGCTCCTTGACTGAGCTAACACTGTCGTTAGTAGGCGGCTTAGTAGATGGTGTCCTTCATAAGTTACGACAGGCCAGGCACCACTGAACAACACCAAAGTGACACAGCAGCTGCGCAGGGCCCCTGTGGCTGGTGGCCCCACGGCGGCCTGATATTGATGGGCTCCCCGTGGACCCTGGGGATGAGAAATAACCAAACGGGTATGTCTGTGGCAGGGGGATTAAAATGAATGCATTAGGAATAGCAGGATATGAACGTCACAAAAGATAAGGCAGCAAGAAGATTATATTGTATAAAGCTCACCATGGATTCTGACATAGACCGACATTTATACAGACAGACTGGTAGGTGCATGTACAAATATAAACTAAAACAACAAATTAAAGTGGAAAATAGCAAACACAAGTAGCAGAACAGTCAAAACAAATAAAGATAATCGCAAAGGCACGCCTATTGTTGACACACACATTTTCATGCTACACTGCAGCCAAGATTTATTTCATGGGCCTCGCAACTGTTCACACATTTCTTGTCACGTATCATTACGTAAGAAACCAGCTAAAAACTTCCCAAATATACATGCATGTTTCCATATCTATACTTCTACATCGCTGCATCTATCCAGCCATCTTATCCATCCATCTACCAATTCATCATACCATCCATCTATACATCCATGCATGCATGCATGGAAATACCGATCCATTCACCCATCCATCCATTCATCCATCCATCCATCCATCCATACGTATATAAGTACGTACGTACAGAAATACATACATACTTGCTTTTTAAACATTCATTAGCAAATAAAACAGAAACACCATTGTTTCTGGTATTTTTTCAAATACTTTTCACTTGTTTGCTGGCATACTTGCTTGCATAATATGCATTATTTGCTAGCCGATTAGCTGCCTTGCTTCACTGTTTCATTCTATTTCAATGTGCATCATTCTCCTTCTATGTGCCGTGTTTTGATCGAGCTGTTAAGGGGTGCAGACAAAGTACTTGATCACGGACGCAAAACATGACACTATGAGGAACATAGTTCCACGGTGAAGCGCTTGTAATGAAGACTGCAGCTGACGTGCTGACAATGTGATGAAACCCTGAACAGTGTGATGGAGAATTAAAGACCCCATCGGAAGTGACTATCGTGTATCCTCTCTATTTTTGGAGTATGAGAGAGAGACACAGAGAGACAAAACGACAGAGACAGACAGCCAGACATACAGACGGAGGGAAGGACGGAAGGACGGACAGACAGACAGATATGCAGGGAAAGAGACGGAGAGAGACAGACAGAGAATGCGGTTATTGAGGTTAAATTGATAAGCTTACAGTTTCTTTGTACCAGTCCCTCAACCCAACCCACCCATTCCCTCGCTCCCATCCCACCCCCCCCCCCCCCATCCCCAGAAAAAAAGAGAGAAAAAAATGAATAAAGTCAATATAAACAGTAGCATAATAGATTTCAATTAAAAAAACAGAGAGAGAGAGAAATAGACAGACAGACAGACAGACAGATATACAGGTAGACACATAGAGAATATAAGCATTCCTGTTGAGGATAAATGGATAAGCTTACAGTTTCTTTACACCATGCCCTGAAATCCACCCACCCATTATCCCCCCCCCAAAAAAAAAACAACCCACACACCCCCTCAAAAAAAACCAACCCAAACAAAAAAACTATCGCAAGGATACCACACATACACACACACACACATACACACACACACACACACACACACAAAGATTCACATGAGAGAGAGAAGGTGGGAGAGAGAGAGAGAGAGAGAGAGAGAGAGAGAGAGAGAGAGGGCAGACAGACAGACAGACAGACAGACAGACAGACAGACAGACAGACAGACAGACAGACAGACAGACAGACAGACAGACAGAGAATATAAATACGAAAACTTGTTATCAAGGGTAAATGGATAAGCTTACTGTTTCTTTACACCATGCCCTCAACTCCACGCACCCTTTATCTGGCCCCCCTTTTCTCCCCCTCCCCCTAGGGAAAACAAGGGAAAAACATAAATATGTCAAGTGTAAAACATTAGCAATACAGATTTCAATAAAAAAACAGAGAGAGAGAGCGAGCGAGAGAGAGAGACAGTAGCATAACAGATTAAACTTTTTTAAAGAGAGAGAGAGAGACAATGACAATGACAATGACAAATTCTTTTATTTCGAGGATAATGAATAAGCACACGTGCTTTTTTGCATCCAGTCCCCGCCCGTTAGGGATACATCTTAATAACAATAACCCAACACTTATACTGTCTCACAATAGAAACAAAGGGAAATAACCCTTTTCAAAACAGCCCCCAACAACCCCCCCCCCCCCTCCAAAGCAAACAAATAAAAGTACACTCTAAAAACATCCCTCCACCCCTACCCCCCAAAAAACCCTAACCAAAACAAACAAACAAAGAAAAGAGAAAGAAAACCCAAACCAACAAAAGCAGAAAAAAAGAGAAAAACAGACAAACAACAAAAACAAGACTAACAACAGAGCCAAGAAAAATAACACGACCAAACTTAATAAATCATAAAGATAAACATCTACACATTGTCAAATGATACATATACTTGTTACACATAACTATAAGATATAGAAATAGGGCACTCATTAACACTTAAGTACAGAGGCAAGTCCAATAAAGTATTGAAAATATAAAGATATGAATCCTTCATCAGGATACACTATAACTATAAGCAATACGATAAAAGGTGAGAGAGAGACACAGAGAGAGAGAGAGAGAGAGAGAGAGAGAGAGAGAGAGAGAGAGAGAGAGGACAGGGAGTGTGTGTGTGTGTGTGTATTTCAGAGATAATATCCAATGTATAATTCCAATATATTGAGAGAGAGAGAGAGAAGAGAGAGAGAGAGAGAGAGAGAGAGAGAGAGAGAGAGAGAGAGAGAAGAGGAGAGAGAGAGAGAGACAAAAGCAGAGTGACAGACAAAGAGACAGACATACATACAGATAAACACACATACAGACACATTTTCATTTTCCATTTTATTCTTTAATATGGAAGATAATGGAATAAGCATTTATATGCTTTTTTACTTCCAGTGCTCGTGTGTATGCAGATTTGTGAATTCTGTCATCTGTTCCCACCGGCACACAATGACCTACTCTTACGAAAAGCGGAACAGGATTTAACGTGTGCGCAAGACGTTCTGCGTGCTCGCACACGCGGCCTCAGTTGATAGTCTCATCCGACACAGAGAGAGAGAGAGGGAAAGAGAGAGAGAGAGAGAGAGAGAGAGAGAGAGAGAGAGAGAGAGAGAGAGAGAGAGAGAGAGAGAGAGAGAGAGAGAGAGAGAGAGAGAGAGAGCGAGCGAGAGAGAGAGAGGGGGGAGAGAGATAGGCCACAGACAGACTTAGAAAGACATACAAATAGTCTTACAAAGAGAGACAGACAGACAGACAGACAGACAGCACGTGCACGCACCAGGGTCATGTTTGTTCTGTCCCGGGTTCTTCAGCCTTCATGCAGTGTGCAGAGTTGGCTGCCTTCTGCAGCCAGTGTCACCACAGCAGCCACTATGGCTGGCTGCAGACACAGGATGTTGAAGCAGAGAGCTGAGAACACAGTGAAGGTGTTTCTAGCCCTCCCTGGTTTTCCTAGCAGTGATGAACAATGGGAAGTGTAGTGTTGCTGTCGTTGTTGTTGTTGTGTTATATATATACAGTTCCTGCTGTCACAAGGAGGCAAAAAAAGATTCAAATGAGAGAGAGAAGGGAAGAAGAGAGAGAGAGAGAGAGAGAGAGAGAGAGAGAGAGAGAGAGACAGAGAGAGAGACAGAGAGACAGAGAGAAAGATTCAAATGAGAGACAGACAGACACAGAGAAAGAGACAGATGGAGACAAACAGGCAGAAAGAGACACGAAGAAAAAAAACATTTTGGGAATAAGACCCATGTGTACCACTAACCAAGCACTCTATTCCCAAAATAAGATGTTGGTTTAAACTTCATTCGTTCAAGAGAAATACAATGAAGCAGACACAGCCATACAGCAAAGGAAGTGCAGCAAGGTGAAACCTTTTTAGAGCCCCAATCCCATGATAAACTAACATTTGATGCTTATGCGGACAAGTGACGGGCATAGGGAGAAAAATAATGCAGCAAAAATACCACGGCACGGTTAAGTTTAATAAAGATGGACAACACTACCAAACTCAAATAAACAACACCAGTGAGAAAAATGTGTAAACGCTTTGGAAAGCAATGAGATCAAGGGAAGAACATTCGCATGTTACTGCAGCCCCACAATTACGTTTACATAATAAGGAACACACAAGGAGTTCGCCATCGCCAGACTGTTCGTATTATTTCTTTGTGTTCCAGAAGATTTATCAATAAACCCGTGTACTGTTTTAATATTGTTAGTTATTAGTAATTATTAATCATTAAATTATAGTTTTGTCATATTGCAATAAAGTATCTACATGGTTTTTTTTTCTACTATATTTAAAGAATCAAATGTTTGGTGGGGAACAGTTTAAAAGGATATGTGAACAGAAAAGAGAATGAAATGGTCAGCTGTTTTGTTAGGGTGACCACAAGCACAAGAGGGATCGTCCAGCAAAATAATGTTGTTTTTTTAATTCGGTAATATGGTAAGTCATTTCCAGTACAATTGTACAAGGAATAGTTTGCTGTTTCTTCAGTGAGTAAATGTGAAATGTACACTGTCCCAAAATAGTGGCCAATGCTAAGTGCTTACACGAACACTGACTATTGGGAAGACAGACAGAACTCTGTAGTGGCTGTCAATGGTTTCCATTTATTACTAAAGGATGATGCTAGATTAAGAACATGTTAATGATGCAAATGAAAGATTAGAAAAAAAGACTTTCGCTGAGAGAGGATCAAATCAAACCAAATCAAATTATTTTATTTCCAGGATAATTAAATAAAAGATGTAGGAGGAGAGAGAGAGAGAGAGAGAGAGAGAGAGAGAGAGAGAGAGAGAGAGAGAGAGAGGGAGGGAGAGAGAGAGGGAGAGAGACAGACAGACATAGACAGAGACAGAGTTCTTCTTCTTCGCATTGTCCTTTTTTCACTCTTTTCCTTTGCATTCTTCTTTTTTGCATTCTTCTCTTTGCATTCTTCTCTTCGTATTCCTCTTCTTTGCATGTTTTACATTCTTCTTTGCGTTCTTTTTCTTTGCACTCTTCTTCATTGCATTCTTCCTCTTTGCATTCTTCCTCTTTGCATTGCTCTTCTGTGCATTCTTCTTCGTTGCATTCTTTGCATTCTTGTTTTTCGCATTATTCTTTGCATTCTTCTTCTTTCCATTCTTCTTCTTTGCACTCCCTCCCAATTCTTCTTCTACTTCTTCTTACGATTTTTCTGTGCATTCTTCTTTGCATTTTGTTGTCCCTGTTTTTCTTAGTCTGCTTTGCATTCGTCTTTGCTTTCTTCCTTGCATTCATTATTTGTACTCTTC
>CM054151.1:43400842-43405842 GCA_028751875.1 Rapana venosa
AGTAGCGAATGTTGGTTTACCTAACAATTAAATAAATAAACTGGAAACTACAAAGCTATTTCATTAAAAAACAACACACAATGATTAAAATACTTGGATGGGCACACTTTTTGGATGTATTTATTTAAAGTTTCTGCCACACTGAAGTCACATTGTGGACTAGTCCAACAATATTGCTGGTAAATCGATTACATACAACCTTTAATGTAATCTTTGTAGAGCAACAAAGGCGTTTTCTAGGACGAACATTGAACTGTGAATACCTAAAATAACATAGTATCATAAGCAAACAAGAATATAATCACCACATGTTTACTTGACACCGTTTCAGCTTCGTATGCTACTATTAACATGGTTTTAGAAAAAATGATAACTTCCCTAAAAACCAACAGCAATAACAACAAACTGTATAACTCTGTTCTTCTACCGCTTGGTACCTGTAGATGGGATAGCTAGTCAAGCAGAATCAGTGACATGCGTCAATGTTCGGCAATTACAAGTAAAATGTAGCATTACTACTACTTAAGTTTTTTTTTTTTTAAATAAACCAAAGTAGGTTACTATGCCATAAACAAACTGTCTCTCTAGCATTACTCTTAGAGAAAATAAAGCAGAAAATCCAAAAAAGCGTAAAGAGAAAACTGTTTTAAAGGACTTAAATACTTTCGTTTTCATGTTTGTCTCTTGAAACAATATGCTGATCTTGTACTCTATCCTCCACCGAAGAATCCGCACTTTCTCTTCCTTCTGGATGTTGTCCTTTCACTCCTCTTTCCTTGCTTCCCACTGTCCTCTCAGCCGCACTGCCTACATTCGTTAAAACATGGCTCAGGGTGTTGAGCACTCAACGACCTGCAGTGTCCAGCATCAATACGAAGCGTAGACTATTGCATAATTCATGGAAACCCTCACCTTCTGTTTCCTTAACTCTGCCTTGCTGCTCACACCCCGCTGCTTCTGTCCTTCTCCACAAACCGTGCACACTTTGGCAGCAGAGATAACGCGACACGTCCGTTCTTTTCATCTCAGCTGGCATTCTTTCTTATCTGTCTGTCAGTGTCTCTCTGTGTCGCTCTGTGACTATGTCTGGGTCTGTCTCTCTGACTGCGTGCCTCTCTCTCTCTCTCTCTCTCTCTCTCTCTCTCTCTCTCTCTCTCTCTCTCTCTCTCTCTCTCTCTCTCTCTTCTCTTCTCTCTCTCTCTCACTCTCTCTCTGCGAGCGCGCGCGCGCGCGCGCGCGCGGTGTGTATGTGTGTGTGTGTGTGTGTGTGTGTCTGCCTGTCTGCCTGTCTGTCTCTCTATCTGCCTGCCTCCTTCTCTCTCTCTCTCTGTCTGTCTGCCTGTCTGTCTGTCTGTCTGTCTGTCTGTCTGTCTCTGTCTGTCTGTCTGTCTGTCTGTCTCCCCTCCTCTCTCTCTCTTTCTGTATCTGTGTCTCCATCTCTGTTTCTGTCTCTCATGACCATTGGGGAAAATGTTATCAATTAATCAATTAATCGATTGCTCACTCACTCACTCACTCACTCACTTACTTACACGCTCAGTTACTTATTCACTTACTTACCTACTCACTCACTCACTCTCTCACTTACCCACTCTCTCTCTTCTCTCTCACTCAATCACTCACTCAATTACTGTATCTCTTTCTCTGGCCCCTATTCTACTTGCCTACCTGTCTCTCTATATGTCTGTCTGTCTGTCTCTATCGCTTTCTGGCTATCTGTCTGTCTGTCTGTCTATCTGTACGTCTGTCTGTCTGTCTGCCTGCCTGTCTGTCTGTCTGTCTGTCTCTCTCTCTCTCTCTCTCTCTCTCTCTCTCTCTCTCTCTCTCTCTCTCTCTCTCTCTCTCTCTCTCTCTCTCTCTCTGTTCTTCTTTTCCTCCTCGTCCTCCCGATCCTACTTCTCCACCCTTCCTCCTCTCCCTCCTCCTCCTCCTCCTTCTTCTTGTTCTTCTTGTTCTTCTTGTTCTTCTTGTTCTTGTTCTTGTTCTTCTTCTTCTTCTTCTTCTTCTTCTTCTTCTTCTTCTTCTTCTTCTTCTTCTTCTTCTTCTTCTTCTTCTTATTCTTATTCTTAACCGCACAACAAGTTTACTGCTACTTCAGTGTGCCCATAGAAATAGCTTGCTCTCTGTGCCTTCTTTGTAGCCTCATTACTGTCTATGCTCTGCTCTTTTGGGGGAATCAGTTTTCATGCAGACTTGGGAGTAGCTTCACTTACTTTCCATGTTTTGTGTGTGTGTGTGTATATGTGTGTGTGTGCATGTGTGTGTATGTGTGTGTGTATGTGTGTATATGTGTGTGTGCGTGCGCGCGTGTGTTTGTATGTGTGTTTGTATGTGTGTGTATGTGTGTGTGTGCGTGACTACTGTGACTACTGAAAAAACTTTCAGCATTGAAGAAGATACTGCACGGGCAATCACTGCCAACCCAGATTTGTTGCCATTGTCTTGCCAGACTGTATGGCCATACTCACACTAGACTCCACTAGTCAGATCTACTTAATCCTGGATATCGGTGTACTAAACCTTTCAAACAACTTATAAAACTCTATTATAAGTTTTCCAAGCTTTTTGTGTTGTTGAACACTAAGGATTTGAAAAAAAAGAGCGCAAGGTGTCACAACCACTGACAAGATATCTGGATGAGAGGGTTGGTTCACACGAGGTCTATTGAAGTTCTTTTAGATTGTGTTTGGTACTTAAAATATATGCAATACAATTTGATAAGTAGTATTCAGCTGATATGGAATAATCATGAAATAGTAAATATGCGTTAGGTTTCGACCAAAATGAACTGGAAGGTAGGTACAACCTGAAAAAGACCAACAATGCAGAAAGAGGTTAACGTATAAAAATAACACTTAAACCGTGGTGTACCAACTTTGAAGCCATTGTAACCCCCCCTCCCCCAAAAAAATATATAATAAAAAAATTATTAAAAAAAACACACACACACACACACACACACAAAACACAAAAACGCAAACAAAAACAAAACAAAAACAACAGCAAAAACAAAAACAAAAAAAATCCACAAAACCACCAACTTTGAAGCTATTCTAGAAGGTAGATAGAATCCATACTATGCTTTGTTTTACTTCCATTTGCATGGTCTGTTGTTGTTGTGTTTTAAATGTGTGTACAACAGTTCATGAGAAAGGCTTGTTGCACTAACACAATCCTCTCTGCATTTTTCAAACTGGTTTCTTCGGATATGTCCTTAAATGGATTGATCGGGGAAATCTTAGGCTGTTGGCTATGGGGTCGAAGCCCAACATTGTTTATCTTTGTCAAAAGCTGTGCCAAACTCTTCTATCCGTGTCTATTTTCTCTCTCTCTCTCTGTCTCTCTGTCTGTCTGTCTGTCTGTCTCTCTCTCTGTCTCTCTCTGTGTCTCTGTCTCTCTCTGTCTGTGGGTGGGGGTTATGTATTGTTAAATATACACTTATCTCTTTTCTAAACCGTGTTGTCCTTGTTGGACGTAAAGAAAGCACATAAGTGATTATTCCATTATCTGCGATATAAAATAATTTTTAAAAAGTAGTAGTGTTTTCCCCCTTGTTTTGTTGATAGTCCCTAATCAGGGCAAGGGCCGGATGGAAAAAAAATGTATGCGTATGGTTATTCTGTTCTATCTGTCCCGTAGTCTGACGACCGTGGGGGCACCCTCAAAGACTCAGCAACCAGTTCCCTCCATTCTTCTCTCTGTTCTGCCTTTCTCAGGGTTTTGTTGAGTTCTAGGCCTGTCCATTCACTGATGTTATCCTCCCAGCTCTTCCTTGGTCTGCCTCTTCTTCTTCCTCCTTGGACAGTGCCTTGCAAAACTGTCTTTGTAATTCCTTGGGATCTTGTGACATGCCCATACCACTTAAGTTTACGCTTTTTCACGATCGTTAGAAGGTTCTCATAGGGTCCAATGGTTTGCTGGATTCTGTTATGCACGCTTTCGTTGCTTATGTGGTCTTTGTAGGAGATGCCAAGGAGTCTCCGAAAGCATCTCATCTCCACTGCCTGTACTCTTCTCTCCAAATCTGCAGTCAGGGTCCATGATTCACAGGCATACAGAAATATGGATATGACAAGGGAGCGCATTAGTCTGATCTTGGAGATAAGTGAGATATTCTTATCTCTCCAGATGGTGTTTAGTTTTGACAAAGCTGTTATTGTCTGTGCAGTCCTGCATACTACTTCTGGCTTGGATCCCTGGTCGGATACAATGGCTCCCAGGTACTTGAAGCTTTGAACTGTTTCCAGCTTCTGGTCATTAACCCTGATATCAGTGCTAATGCCGTTGGTGTTATTAGTCATCAGTTTGGTCTTCTCTGCACTGATTTCCATGCCGTATGTTTTGGAGGCCTTATCCAAGTGTTCTGTTAGGCTGGCAAGCTCTTTTTCTGATCCTGCTATTCCATCAATGTCATCTGCGAAGCGGAGGTTTGTGATCGTTCTGCCACCAATGCTGACTGATCCTTCATGATGTTCCAGTGCATCAGCCATGATTCTCTCAAGGAAGATGTTGAAAAGAGTGGGTGAGAGTAGACAGCCCTGCCTTACTCCAACTGTTGTTCGGAACCATTCTCCAATGTTGTTGTTGTAGTACACTGCACTGGTGGCCTCGCTGTACAGCTGTTTGATGACTCTGATCAGGTTTGCATTGATGCTGTACAAGTTCATGGTTGCCCACAAAGCTGCATGCCACACCCTGTCAAATGCCTTCTTAAAATCGATAAATACGTGGTATAGGTCTTGTTGATGTTGAAGGTACCGCTCACATAGTATTCTGAGGTTGAATATCTGTTCTGTTGTGCTGCGCCCTGCTCTGAAACCTGCTTGTTCCTCAGCAATGATGGTCTCTGCTTGTGGCTTCAGTCTATTCAATATTATCTGCAGCATGACCTTGCTTGGGTGACATATGAGGCTGATTGTGCGGTAATTATGGCATTGTTGTAGATTTCCTTTCTTGGGGAGGGTGATGATGAGTGACTGCGTCCATGGTGTTGGCCATTT
>CM054151.1:43408342-43410842 GCA_028751875.1 Rapana venosa
GCATACATACATACATACATACATGCATGCACGCACGCATGCATACACACACATACATACATACATACATGCATACATGCGTACATACATACATATATACATACATACATACATACATACATACATACATACATACATACATACATACATACATACATACATACATACATAAATAGACTCCCTAAACGCATACGTGTATTCATTTTTGATGTTTTCTATCTTTTGTCTGCTCACTTTGTTGTTGAAATGTAGATTGATAGCTTCGAATTATTAGCAAAATGGCTGAGACCAAATCAAAATTATTGTGAGCACTAAAATAATTCACCAAAATCAACATTCAATGGTCTACAATATGTACCCAGTTTAACTCTTAGCTTCAGTCCTTAATGTATGTACATTTTATGAATGGCAAACATTAAAAAATAAGCTAATCAACCAACGACTCAGCCAACCAACCAACTAATCAACCAACCAACCAACCAACAAACCAACTAGCCAACCAGCCAGCCAGCCAACCAGCCAACCAGCCAATCAACCAACCACCCAGTCAACTAGTCCAGCAATCAAGAAACTAACCAAATCAAACAAAACGTTATAGTACTCTATATAATAAACTGAAGATCTAGTCATCATCTGAATGCAACTTTTCTTTAACAGCGTTGGCTTTTACACAAAACAAGTTACTCCGCTTATGATGTCATCCATCACGTGAAATAATCCTTATTTACGAAGGTGGGGGGGGGGGGGGGGGGGGGCGGGGGGGGGGAGGTCACACCAATTAAAACCAAAAAAGAAACCAAAGCTAACCAAACCAAGCCAAAACAAACCAAAACAAACCAAAACTAAACGGAAACCAAACCAAACCAAAACAAGCCAAACTAACTTAAGCCAAACCAAGCCAAACCAAATCAAACCAGGCAAAACCCAAATGAAAATCAAAACAAACCAACCCAATCCTAACCAAATGATACAAAAAAACAAAAAAAATACCAAAACCACGAACAACGCAATAAAACCTGATCAAAAGCAAAACTGAACCAAAAAATAAACAAACAAAAATAAAAATAACGGGGGAAAAATGGAGACGGAAGACAAAGGGGAGACTTTTCTTTAAAAGCAAACAAAAAACAAAAGCAATGCAAAACCCCCCAAAAAAACCCCACAATACATACAACAACAAACGAACGTTAAATATAAAAGATGAGTGGAGAGAAAGGAGGCGGGAGGAACACAGCGAGGTACAGTGCCATACCTGCTGGTTCAGGGAGGAATCCTGCAGACACAGGCATCTCCCTGTCCTGACAGAGTGCTGGGAAGGGAATGACATGGTGATGGGCCACACAGAGAATTACGCTGCCACCAACACACAAAGTGCACGTGCTCATACTGTGCCAGTACTTCGAACGAGACTATAAACCGAAGTCCCGTGTTCGAACGCACGGAGAACATCTTGCGTACACATTAAATCCTGTTCCCCTTTTCGTAAGAGTAGGCCATTGTGTGCCGGTAGGAACAGATGACAGCATCTGTAAACCGCACACACACACGGGGACTAGATGTAAAAAAGCGCATAAGTGCTTATTCCATTATCCTCGATATAAAAGAATAAAATAAATTAAATAAAAAAATAAATACATAAATAAATACAAGTCTGTATATACTACATTTCAACGAATAAGAACAAAATTGTGATCTGGGAACAGAGGAAGGAAACAAACAACCCACAGATAACACATAGAAAATGTACATCTAAATGATCATATCATGCTCATTTAACACGCAAATCATACATAGAAGTTGAAGAAAGAAGTAAGAAAAGAGAGACAGAAGGAAAAGACAATAGAAAAAAACCTGAAGAAAAAATCCAATCTTGTGTGTTTTTTTACACACACACACAAACTCAGGCAACCAGAAAAATCGATAACAAAGTAGAGCTTAAAAGAGTTTATTTACCGTGTCAGTGTTTATTATCTAATGGGTTTTTTGTTCCGTTTTTCTTCTTTCTTTCTCTTTTCTTTTCTTTCTTTCTTTCTTTCTTTCTTTCTTATCTTTACTCTTGTTACGTGTTCTTTCTTTCTTTCTTTCCTTTTTTTTAACTTTCTTTCTTTTTTGCTTTCTTTCTTTTTTTCTTTAATATCAAAGAATGGACCATAATTATTGTTCTACAGCAGAAAACAAGTTATAAACAGATAGCTTTCCAATTCGCACACAGACAGCCAGATACACAAAGGCCAGTTCACATCCAAATCCATACTTCTTTCTTACATTTGTTAATGCCAAGCACTACACCGCCAATCTGATTCAGCCTAGAATAGGGAAAAAAAGAAACGTTTCCAATAATTTGTCGGGATACTTGGTTGTTGTTTTTTTAATGTTCCCCATGACTCACTTTGTTACTGCGTAAACAGTTGCCTCTCCGCTGCAATAACCGTTGATCAGGTATGTCTGAAACGTTAATCGGCTGTGACTTTGATATCATGACAAAAGAGGCTTAAGAGGA
>CM054151.1:43415842-43418342 GCA_028751875.1 Rapana venosa
TCACAGGGGGATTGGAAACCAGTGACACCCAGCTGTGTAGTGGAAATAGATTGGACACCGCTGCTGAGCCCTCAGTGCAGACAACATCAATGAGGGCACTGTGGTCGCCAGCTGATAGTATTTGTAGGGGACTGGACCCCATCTCGCCACCCCCACCCCCAAAAAAAAAACCCAAACAAACAAACAAAACGAAAGAGAAATAATAAGAGAGAAAGAACCGAACAAGTAAAACAAAAACTTCTTGGTGATGCAAATTGTAAGAAAGTTACAGGGAACCGTTAGACATCTTTTAGTCTATGTTTCCGTTCTGTTTGATAAATACGTTAGTTAGTCAGGTTGTTTGTCTTGAAGAAGGAGGTCCACTTGTTTGGCTTTGTGCGTTTTGGAAGCTGCAAGCAAATGACTCAAAGGAAGTGGAATGACTTTAAGGAAAATACATCATAATGTATTTTTTGCGTCATTTTGTTTCAAGCTGGCATATGAATAACCAGAAGAAACAATGTAATGGTGCACAGAATTCAAATGCAGTTGGTCTTGACCAGTTCTATAATCACTGTTTTTAATCAGAAAAATAATCAGGATGCTTTAAAAAGATGAATATTTAAGAATAGTATGTGCATAATGTGATAAGTACCTCAGGCAATCAACAAACCAACCGTAAAACCAACAACCAATCAGCTCACAAACCCACACACCAAACCAACTAACCAGAAAGTGATTGCAATATGCATAAACAGAGCTCCACAAGGTTTCTGAACCAATGTACCTACAACCCCTTTGGCTTTTTAAAAAATAGAACTTTACCTTTCAAGCAAAATTACTTCACTCAAAAAGTCTCAGTTTCTCAAATCTACATAAACTCTGCATTAGAATAGAGTACGCAAACTTATATATATCCTCTTATAAAGAAAAAAAAACTCAACAAACTAAAACAAACATACCAACCTAAAATAATCCAAACCAAACCAATCCACCCCAAAACAAAACAATGGGAAACAAACAAAACCAAAAAAACCTATAAACATTAAACAAAAATCGAAAGGGGAGAAATGAGGTGGGAGGAACACAGCGAGGTGCAGTGCCATACCTGCTGGTTCAGGGAGGAATCCTGCAGACACGGGCATCTCCCTGTCCTGACAGAGTGCTGGGAAGGGAATGACATGGTGATGGGCCACACAGAGAATTACGCTGCCACCAACACACAAAGTGCACGTGCTCATACTGTGCTACCTCAACACCTGGTAGGTCACCAAATGAGAGTCAATAAGAAGCTCGCAAATAAAAACAAACAAAAAACCCACAACTGATAAAATAAAAAGTGCCAACAAGCAAACATACATAATTCAGATACAAACAAAAGCTACATAGAATATAGAATCGTAAAAAAGGAGTGGGGGGGGGGGGGGGATAGACAGACACACTGATTAGGCAAAATGAGCACAGACAAGCCGAAAGAAAAACATAATCAAATAACCCGATATTTGTTTGTTTCTTTCTTTTTTTTAAAAATTCAATTTCTTCCTTTTTAGGTTGTTTGTTTCTTTCTCTCTTTTGGTTGTTGGTTTTACTGTTGGTTTGTTGATTTCCTGATTTTCTTACCACATTATGTATACACCATACTGATCACCTCACTATCCCAGCCACCCACCAACTAGCCAGAGAGTTATAGTAATATGAAAAAATAAAGCTCCACAAAGTGTTCTAACCCAATTTACCCACTACCAACTTTGTCTTTTTTCTATAATTTCACCTTCCAAACAAAAATCACTTTTCTTTTCAAATATACATAAACTTCGCTGTTGATAGAGGATGCAAACTTGTATATATCATCTTATAGAGAAAAAGCAAAAGAAACAAAAACACACAGACCAACCTAAAATAAAACAAAACGAAACAAAACAAAACAAAACAAAAACAAAAACCAATATATCCCAACCCAAACCAAAACAACGGAAAACAAAACAAAACCAAAAACCATAAACAAAAAAATCGTCAAAGATTAAACAAAAACTGAAATGGGAGAAAGGAGGTGGGAGGAACACAGCGAGGTGCAGTGCCATACCTGCTGGTTCAGGAAGGAATCCTGCAGACACAGGCATCTCCCTGTCCTGACAGAGTGCTGGGAAGGGAATGACATGGTGATGGGCCACACAGAGAATTACGCTGCCACCAACACACAAAGTGCACGTGCTCATACTGTGCCAGCCTCAACACCTGGTAGGTCACCAAATGAGAGTCAATAAGAAGCTCGCAAATAAAAACAAAGAAAAAACACCACAACAGATAAGATAAAAAGGGTCAACAAGCAAAACACACAATTCAGATACAAACAAAAACTACAAAGAAAAAAGAATAGTAAACAAAGGAGTGGGGGGGGGGGGGGGGGGGCGATGGATAGACAGACACACTGATAGGCAAAATGAGCACAGACAAGCCGAAAGAAAGACATAATCAAATAACCCGATATTCGTTTGTTTATTTCTTTTTTTAAAAAATTCGA
>CM054151.1:43423342-43425842 GCA_028751875.1 Rapana venosa
CCCCTGTGTGTATGTAAGTTATGGATAGGAAAAGTGGATTCAGAGAGAGGAGTCTCAGCTATGATTTAAACATGGAATGGTGTTGCAAGATAGAGCAACATAAGAAACACCGAGCGTAATACCAACTATCAAAAATAACGCCAGATCTTTGGGGAAGCATGTATACTCAGATTCAAACACACAGACACATAGACAACGACACAATCACACACACATGTATGCAGACACAAACACACCCACACACCCACACACCCACAAACACATATACATACACGCACGCACACACCAATACATACATGCATACACACATCCAGATGCCATAGACATGTGTGTGTGCGTGCGTGTAGGTATGTGCGTGCGTGCGTGGGTGCGTTCGTGCGTGCGTACTACATACATACATACATACCTACATAATACATACATATATAATACATACATACACACATATATACATACATAAATTTATGCATACGTACGTACATACATACATGCTGATAGGTAGACAGACAGACAGTCACACACGCACAAGTACGCACACTCACACACACACAAACACACACACACACACACGCACGCACACGCACCCCCCCCCACACACACGTACACATACACACACACACGCATAAGTATTTTGTTCATACGCGGAGTCTTGTTCCAGCACGCAAATGTCCTATAAAACTAAATCTGTACCTGAGTCTGCTGGATTTATAGCTAATATTCAAGCAAGCTCCACGCTTACTACCATCATTATTCTCTGCAGGGATGAGGGCATTGTATCCAATCACTTCTGAGAACTCTGGCATCAACCCCCCCAAAAAAACCAACCCCACATCAGTGCTTTGAAATCGGTTACAAAAAAGGTACATAAAATGGTGAAAAAATCTGGATCCATCATTATAATGTACCTGATCCTGTTTGACTAAAATAGCGTGCTCGTAATGTGCGTTCCTGTGTGTGTGTGTGTGTGTGTGTGTGTGTGTGTGTGTGTGTGTGTGTGTGTGTGTGTGTGTGCGCGTGTGTGTTGCGTGTGTGTGTGTGCGTGTAGCGCGCGCGTGTGTGTATGTTTGCGTGTGTGTGTTTTTTCTGTTTGTGTGTCTGTCTATTTATGCAAATGCGTACGTACGTTTGTAACTGCATGTGTGTGTGTTTGTGTGTGTGTGTGTGTGTGTGTGTGCGCGCGCGCGCGCATATGTGTATGTGTGAATGAGTGTTGCGTGTGTGCATATGTATTTGTGTGTATATGTGTGTAGGCGTGTGTGTGTGTGTGTGTGTGTGTGTGTGTGCATGCGTGCGTGCGCGAGCGTGCGTTTGTGTGTGTGTGCGTGTGTGTGTGTGTGTGTATGTGTGCGCGCGTGTGTGTGTATGTGCGTGCGTGCGCGCGAGCGCATTTGTTTGTGTTTGTGTGTGTGTAGAATAACAGTTGGACAAACCAACGACCCAAACAGGTATTTGACTAACCATCCAGTAAGCTAACTAACAATTCAACCAAGTATTGTGAAATGATAATTATTTCAAACGATCAGTCAAGCAAGTAAAAAAGCGGGCGGGAAAATATTAAAACTTGTAGCAAAAAATGCGTAAAAATACCGGTCAGAAAAACAGTAGTAAGTTATTTCGGATGTTTGTTTTGTAAATGGTTGGTTGGTTAGGTATTTTGTTGATTGGTTGATTGGTTGGGTGGATGGTTGCTGTTTTGTTGGTTGGTTTGTTGGTCGGTGAGTTGGATGGTAAGTGTGTTGACTGCCTGCTTGCTTGGTTTGTTGGTTGATAAGCTAGTTGGATGGTAGGTGTGTTGGTTGGTGGTTGGTTGGTTGGTGGCTGGTTGGTTGGTTGGTGGTTGGTTGGTTGGTAAGTTAGTTGGATGTTACGTTTGATGATTGGCTGGTTGGTTGTTTTGTTGGTGGCTGGTTGGCTGGTGGTTGGTTGGTTGGATGGTTGGTGGTTGATTGGTTGATAAACTACTTGGATGGTAAGTTTTCTGGTTGGCTGGTTGGTGTTTGGTAAGTGAAGTGGTTGGTGCGTTTGTTGGTTGGCTGGTTAGTTGGTTGGTTTGGTTGGTTATCTGGTTGTTTGATCGGTACGTTATTTGGTTGGTAAGTTTGTTGGGTGGGCGGGTGGGTAGAAAAGTGATTGGATGGTGGCTGTTTAATTAATTCCGGGCAAGTGTGTTCTAACTACACCATCCCTTTTTCAGGTCAGGCTCTTTACCTCCATAGTTAAATAAGTTATGAGCCAGGACATCTTTATGTAGGATTCGGGTTGATGGGTATCCTTATCATGAGCACTGTTTTGAAACGTGTGGTTTTTGTTTCTACCTATTTCTAAAGCCAATGATCTAATGATGTGAAACATGACATTTCATTTTCCTTCTATATAAACATTTCGACAATGCTGCATACCTTTTGCTGAAACAATGTCAAAAAATTGAAGAAAACGTTGAGACTTAAACAAGGCTTGTTAAAGCAGAAGTTAGTAATTGGAGAGAGTCTAAAAGTAAGTT
>CM054151.1:43430842-43449107 GCA_028751875.1 Rapana venosa
TTGTTCTGTGCGCAATGGGTGTAACAAATACAACAAGTTGTCCCCTGTGCACTAGCACAAAAGATTCAATCGAACATTCTTTTTGGGGCTGCAACCAAGCAAGAACTATTTGGACAAATTTAGAAAGAAGTATCAATGACCATTGTGAATACGCATCGAATGTGAAAATTTCACGTAAGATTGTACTTTTTGGAGTGGATGAATGCATGAAAACTGATGCTATTTTCGATTTCATTATCCTTCTTGCTAAATGGTATATTTACAGATGCAGAATTGAAAATCATTTACCGGTATGGACAGTTTTTCTTAAACAGTTGAAATACAGGTTTCAAATTGAAAAATATAATGCAACAATTGCAAACAACCTGAGTAAGTTCACTTTTGAATGAAGTAACTATAGACCATTGCTTGATTAAACAGATTACATTTATATAAGTGAGACATGTGTCTGGCCATGTGAACTTTTGCTGAAAAGCAGCCATGGGATAGCAGAAAAGATGGAATTGTGCATGCATTGTTTTTACTCTCCAAGACCATGCTGTCATAAACTAGGTAATTACACTGACACTGGCACATTGTGATCTTCCTCATGAATGAAAGAGTGCAATGGTATAGATTTACAGAATTGACAGAGGCGTACAAATTGTTTTTCTCACGATAGCATGATAGCTATAGCTATGATAGCTGTTTTTCTCACGATAGCATGAAAAACGCGCGCGCGCGCGCGCGCGTGTGTATGTGTGTTTGTGTGTGTGTGTGTGTGTGTGTGTGTGTGTGTGTGTGTGTGTGTGTGTGTGTGTGTCTGTGTTTTGGTTGGTTAAGCACTTGAAAAGCAGTTGATATTACTTGTTTATGAAAAAGAGTTGTATTTGTACTTTCTTAAATTTATTTATTTATTTACTTTTTTAAAGAAACATTTTGTCTGTAATTCTTTGTAAATGCAAAAGGAAAATTAAAAAAGTAAAAAAAAATAAAATAAAAAAAATAAAAAAAGATTGCATGTCCAAACAAATGTAAATATGAGTTTCTA
The DNA here is from genome assembly GCA_028751875.1 of Rapana venosa. NCBI lineage: Eukaryota > Metazoa > Mollusca > Gastropoda > Neogastropoda > Muricidae > Rapana > Rapana venosa. The sequence goes on from CM054151.1 coordinate 43,431,873, forward strand.
ACAATTTTAAAGCATGGTCCAAAACTTGTGAGGTTTGTAAAACTTATTTCTTGTCATCTGGAGTCCAGTGTTGAAAGTCTACAGGAAGATCAGAGTATTGGCAGATTAACTGCGGTGTGAACGGACATTATGCTATCGAACTTTACTGTGTAGAAGAATGTTGGCAGGTGAAGAGGTCACCAATCAGTGGAATGAAAGATATGGGCTGGGGAGGAAAGGGCAGGATAGTGTTGTGGTTAGTGTCTTGCACTTCTGATCTAACGGTCCAGGATTGATCAAAAATCCTTCGAGGAAGACTGGAAACCGATATCCTGTGTGCCTATCTAGCAGAATATCGTGTACACGTGTCCTGTCATTTAGAAAAGTAAGCCATTCCGTCCGTGCCTGTAGGAGCGCATGACACACATTGAACATGTTTTTAAAACACACATGCTCGCTTGTGTCAGGTTTTGACACACTCTCGAAAGTCGGAATGCAGCTACCATAATATTGGATAAAACCATTATACCAGCTGATGCATATGCATGTACACACACTTAGATGGATCAGTGCTATACTCAGCTTCTCTCTGCATGTTTTTCTTTCCCTGTCTAACATCACTATTTGTGAAGAAACATTAAATCGGAAGCCTATTCTCTCTCTGTCGCTCTCTCTGTCTCCGTGTCTGTCCGTTCTCTCTCTCTCTCTTCTCTCTCTCTCTCTCTCTCTCTCTCTCTCTCTCTCTCTCTCTCTCTCTCTCTCTCTCTCTCTCTCTCTTCTCTCTCTCTCTCTCTCTCACCACACACACCACACACACACAAACAAACACACGCACGCACGCACGCACGCAAACACACAAAGAGAGAAAGCGAAAGAGAGAGAGAGAGATAGAGAGAGAGAGAGAGAGAGACAGACAGACAGACAGACAGACAGACAGACAAACAGACAGACAGACATACATACATACATACATACATACATACATACATACATACATACATACATACATACATACATACATACATACATAGAGTGTGATATCTATGACAATGGTGATTTAAAGTTAACTTGTTTTTGGTGGCCCCCTGCTGCTCTGGTTTCGTGATGACCTCAATGTTGCCTTCATGTATATTTCGAAAGATACAGCCATATATACATATCTCAAACCTAGAATTATACTTATTAGGCCTGTAGGTCTGTATGAGTCCAAAAGCCTGGACACTTCGACAAAAATTGGAAAGAGTCAAGATAAACGTTGCCTTGGGTTTAGCACAGTGGCCATGTTCACCCAGCTGCAAATGGGTACCTGTCCTCTTCAGGGTCAGGGAAGGTAAAGCAGCGAGGGAGAGGAGATGGGCGCCGCCCTCAATATGCTGGCCCTAGAGAAGCTGGGGTCTAACACCTCCCTCAACATCGCCTGTATAGGCTATGGGAATACCTGTTCCTGAAATATATATTTATATATATATATATATATATATATATATATATATATATATGTATATATTATATATATTTATGTATATATAGATAGATAGCTATATATATATATATACATTTATATAATATATATATATATATATATATATATATATATGTAGAGAGAGAGATGGTAATACCTGTTCCTGCAATGTTGATGTAACTTTCTCTCTCTCTCTCTCTCTCTCTCTCTCTCTCTCTCTCTCTCTCTTTTTTTTGTATATATATATATATATATTTTTATATATATTATTATATATATATATCTATATAAAATTTTATATATATTTTTATATTTTACTATATTTTATAAAATATATATTATTTACTCTCTCTCATTGAGTGTGTGGGTTTGTGTGTGAGAAAGAGAGGGAGAAAAGAGAAGAGGGAGGGGAAGAAGAGAGAGAAAAAGAGAGGGGGGAGAGAGGGGAAAGAGAGAGTTAGGGAGAGAGGAGAGAGGAGAGGGGACCAGAGAGAGGGGGACAGAGACAGAGGAGAGAGGGGAAAAAACTTTGGTCTCTTTAGATTTTTGGGCATACAGGGGAAAAACTCGAAAATAAATTCTACCCTACAGCCCCATTTACGGGGGCCGATGATGCATTTCAGGTGGTGGGGCCGCGCTATGGCAGCCAAAACCCACTAGGGTATTTTGGGGGGCCCCTGTTGGGCCCAGCTCCATGAAAAGGCAGTCATGTGCTGTTTTTACTTGGTACACAGAGTCTTCATGGGTCCCAGGGGTAGTCTGTGACTAGGGAGTGGGGAATTGGGGCAAGTGGCAGGGGTTTGTGTGTGGGGTTTTTTTTTTGAGTGTATGTGTGTGTGAAAATTGTGTTTTGTGGGTGTGTGTTGTCGTTTTGTAAATGTGTGTTTTTTGAGGGAGTTTTTTTGTGTTTGTGTGTGTGCACGAGTGTGTTGTGTTGTTTTTGTGATGTAGGGTTTGTGTGTGTGGGGGTTTGTGTTCACACTTGTGTTCTGTTATGTGCGGTTTTACACATTATAATCACAGCAAAATTCTGCCCCTATCTTTTGGGTTTTGGCTCCCCAAAAAAGGGGCACATCGGCACAAGACCCATTCCCTACCCCCTAAAACGAACACACAAGGGGTTTAATGCGAAAATGTAAGGGGTTTGTGAAAAACTAGGGAAAAATGTAAAGTGGTTTTTGTAACTATGAAAATGTAAGGGGTTTGGGTGAAAACTATTTTATGCATGTGCCCCTCTGCGTACTCAAAAATCACGTGTCGTTTTTTTTATTGTTTGTGTTTTTTTTGTTCTTTTATATTAAGGGAAGGGGATATGCAGTATGTGCACTTATGGGGCTTTTTTTACATCCGTCCACATGTGTATCAGTTTTTTTAAATTTTTTAAATCTTTTCCCCAATGGCCCCACAAGGGCCTTATCTTACAAAAAGTGGAACTTGATTTAAATTTTGCGCAAGATTTTCCCCGTGTTCGCCCCGGGGGCCGGGCCGGGGTTTTTTGTCTTACCCAAAAAGGGTTCTTTTTGGGGAGATTTGGAGCCAGCACTGTTGTTAACTCCGGGGGAAAAAATACCCCCTTGAAGGGGGTTTAAACCCCGGGGTTTTCCGATTGCTGGTGCACTGTTTAACCACTGGGCTATGCTAGTGCTTGTTGTGTTTATATGGGGGTTTTTGGGGTTTTTCAGTGTTTTATGGAAAAAATAAATATAAAAATACCCGGCCCAATTATGTAATTAATTCAGAGGTGTGTAAACATAAAACAGTTTTTGACCCGGCCTAAGCGCTCACCTTTTTTTTTGTTTTGTTCATTTGTTGTCACTGTTCTGCCCCTTTTTAATGTTAATGATGTTGATAATGTTTAAATACAATGATAAATAAAAAATTAATAAAAATGTTTAATTAAAATAATTTTAATGTTTAAAAAAGGAATTTTATGCGCATTCTTGCAAAACCAAGCAAAGCCTTTTTTAAATAGGGTGTCCTATATAATCTTCATTGTCTTTTGGAGCTTTTAGTTTTATTTTCTGGTGTATGTGATCCCAGCTAGGGTCAGTGTATTTCAAAGTCTTTTCCCGGTGTAGAGACGGGAAACCCACAGGTGTCATTTTTTTAAATGCCGTGTGGGTGTGTTCTCCCAATACAGTAAAAGAACAGCTGGGGTTTTTGGGGAAATTGATATGGGGTTTCATTATTATACACGCGTGCGTGAAAAACCCCAAACACACACAAACAACACACAACATACCCACACACACACACACACCCCCAACACACACACACACACCCCCACACACACACAACCACTCTTCTCTCTCCTCAGTTGGGGAGTGTAGGAGAAAATTGTATATATCATAATAAATTTAAATTTTTGGGCACAGGCGCCTTTGATATTTTTAAATGAAAAGCCCCTTTCGTGATTGGACAAAAAAAAATTGGGGGGAAAAAAAAACGTGATGATAAAAAAATTTCATGTCATCACCCTCATGGGCAGCATCTTTCGTCGTCTTTGGTCGTCGTCTTTGGGTCTTTCATCATCTCTATCAGCAGCAGCAGCAGCAAAAGCAGCAGCAGCAGCACCCCAGCAGCAGCAGCAGCAGCTGCGGGAATCATTATCATCATCGCAGAAGCAGCAGCAGCAGAAAGCAGCATTATCATCATCAGCAGCAGCAGGGGCAGAGCAGAAATTTATCATCATCTTTTTCGTTGTTGTCTTTGGTTTTTCCATTCTTTTCTTTTTTTTTTTCTTCTTCTTCCTCTCGCCCTTGTGGGGACGCTCTTCTCCCAGGGGAAAACCCCTATACAAAGGCAGGGGGGTTGACAGGGGAGGCTCGGGGATTTGCTTTTTTTTCACCCCGCAACACGCAACCCCGAAAAACCCTGTCCCCCCCACCTCCCCACGCTAAAAACCCTAGCTGGCTGAAATAAAGAGATGCCCACCATGCGTGTCACAAAAACCCGCTGATGACCTGCCGTTTCTATTGGAAGTAAACCCAAATTACAGCGCAGAGGGGAAAAGGAGAGAGAGAGAGAGGGGGGGGGGGGGGGGAAATCAAACCCTTGGAATTCCCAATGACGAAAGAGCTGGGGGGGGACCCAGGAAATTTGGGTCTGTTTTTCGGGCCGGTCATTGCCTTTTTTGATAAAACGCCCCCCGGTTTTAAACTGCAGTAATCAGACAAAAGGCCCTTTGTAGTCTGCCATTTTGCCCAGAATCATTACGCGGAAAACAAAATTTACTCTCCATTAGAAAAAAAAAAAAATCACCTTTGGGAAAGGTTTTGAGAAAAATTATGTTTAATTGGGAACCCCACGCTTTTGCGTGATTGTTATTGTAAAAAAAATTGTGTCCTTCAAGATGGTAATGCTGTGAGTTTACCTGATTAAAAAACCCCCCAAAAAAAAATTTTTAATCAAAAATGAGTTTTTGGGTTAAAAATTGGGTTTAAGGGGCCCCCACTTAAACAATCCCAAAAAAAAAATGAAAATTAAATTTAAAAAAAACGCAGTTTTTTTTCCTTAAAGCCCTCTGTCTTTTTCCAAATGTCCATGATAAAAACAGGGAAACGAGCTTTTTTTCCTTGCTTTTTTGCTTCCCAAAACCAAAAGCTTTTGACATTTTGAAGCCTTTTGGGATGGTACGTAAAGGGGTTTCAATTGTGCTGAGGGCAGTGAGCGGTGCTCCATTACTGGGTACCCATTTTTTTTCCCTTAAATACTTTTCTAAATCGGGGAAAGGTTTCATTCAGAATCTGCCCCCCCCCCCCCCCCCCCCCACTAAAACACTCAATATTTATGTTTTTTTTCTGTTTGTTTGCTTTTATGTGAAAATTTTTCAACCCTCAGGGGTTTTTATTGTTTGTGAGAGTTTTAAAGCAAAATTTAAAGGTACATTGGGGATAAAAATCTCCCTCAAAAGCAGCTGACTTTATTCATCTCACCGCTGAGAAAATTACTTTTGCTCGAGTGTAGTGGGTATTTTTGTTTTTCCCGTAAGGGCTCATAATGAAAAAACTAGTGTTTTTTCTTTCCCAGACATGGCATGACCCACCGTGGAGTTTTGTTATGACATGTCTACCTCCCTTGCGGGCAAAAAAAACCCATCTCTCCACCCAAAAAAGGCCCGGGCTGCGGGGGAAAGGGTTGGGGGACAGAGAGAACAACAAAAGGGCAGAACACGCCGGCCCCTACAGAGTTTCTAAAGAAATGAGGCAAAAAGTTTTCGAGTCGCTTTCCCAGGCAGAAGAAACATGTTCCCCGAAAATTTCATCGTTTTTTCACAGGGCATCTGCTTCTGCGGAAGGTTTCGGGCGGGGGAATCGTCTGTAAAGGTCTTTGCCCACTATCAGTCCGCTTATCCCTGGGCTTTTGGCCCCAAACCCTCACAGGGAATCGTGTGTTTTGCCCTGCGGTCGTGCTAAAGATGTTTTGCTGTTTGGCAGAAGTGACCTTTTTACATCACCTCACTGGTCAAAAAACCTCCAAAGCCTGCTCTTTTTTTCCAGGCCCCAAATAAAACAATCATGTTTGTGTGTAGGTGTTTACTTGGCAGAACGGGGAAAAAGGAAGAGATACAAAAATTTAACAGGGGGGAAAAGATAAAGAAAAAAAAAAAAAAATAAGACGAAAAAGACGACGACGAAGAAAAAGAAAAAGGGAAGAAGGAAGAACAAGAACAAGAACAAGAAAAAGAATTGCGAAAAAAGAAGGAAGACGAAGAAAAAAGAAAAAGAAGAAGAAGAAAAAGAAAAAGAAAAAGAAGAAGAGAAAAAGAAGAAGAAGAAGAAGAAGAAGAAAAAAAGGGAAGAAAAAAAAGAAAAAGGAATGAGGATGTAAAAATTATACATACATACATACATACATACTCCCTTTTAATTACATAAAAACATACCTCCTCCCTTCATAAAATACTACATCATACATCCCACAATTTCTTTACATACATACATACATACAAAAACCAAAACATAATACATACATACAAAAATTTCATACTTTCATCCCATATATGCAGAGAGGAGAGACAGACAGACAGACAGCAAAACAGACAGAGATCTATGCATTTTCGTAGGAAAATAGAAACAAGAAAAAAATTTTTATTTTTGTTGGGCCCTTTTTGGTTTGGGTTTGGGCGTGCGGGGGTTTTGCGGGGGTTTTTCAGGAGAGAGAGAGAGAGGAGAGAGGGAGAAAAGAGAGAGAGAAAAGGAGGGGAGGGGAGAGAAGGGGAAGTTTCGGAGAGGGGGGAGAAAAAGGGAGAGAGAGAGGGGAGAAAAACTCAAAGATTTGCTTATTGAGGAAGGAATTATATGTAGTTTTCATTTTTTGTTTGAGAATAGGGGAAAAGAAATCTTGTGTTTTTTTAATTCCAAATCCATGTGTGTTTTGGGGTTTTTTTTAAATTTTTGTTCTGTTCCCCTGGCACACAATGGCGTACGCTTTCGAAAAGGGAGAAAGGATTTAACATGTGGAAGATTTTAAAAATGGTTTGCACAAAGGGGCTCGGTTTATATTCTTATCCGAAGGACTTTTGGGGAGGGGGGTTTTCTCCCACTGTTTGTCAACGAAAAGGAAAAAGGGTTCTTTTTAAAGGGGAAATTTAAACCCGGGGGTGTAAAGTTTTGCATTGAAATTGTTCAAACCATTTGGCTATCCGTCCCCCTTTAAAAAACTGATATTTTGTCCACACCTCTAAAAAATTTAATTAAAAACTTTTCTGGGAAAACAGTATATGATCAAAAAATTTAAACCCCTTATTTAAACTTTAACAGCCCAGAAGGGCAATGCTTTTGGCAGAGGATGCTTTAAACAGTTTGGAAAAAATTAAATTTTTACAGTCTGTATATCGATGTATAAAATAGGGCTGTGCAGTGAAAGAACAACAAAGAGAAAGAAACATTTTGTGGTGTATTTTTTTTCCCCCCAAAAGAAAAGCCCCGTCTGTCTTTTTCTCCCTTAATACATGTCTGTTTTTCTGTTTTGCTGTTTGTTTTTTTTGTCTGTCGAAAGTCTGTTTGTTTGGAAAGTCTGCCTGTCTGTTGTATGTTGTCTGTTAAAACTTTTCCCCCCCTCTCTTTCCCTTCTCGTTCTACTTTTTGGAAGAGTTTGGCCATTGTGTTTCGGTGGGAAAAGAATGACCAAATTTACAAAAATCCCTTCAAAGGGGGGGTTTTACCCCAAAAAAACAATTTGGGTGCTTTTTCTATTATCCCCGGAAAAATAAAAATTCTTAAAAAAAAATAAAAAAACATCACTCTCCTGTCTTTTGAGGGCTGGAAAGTAAAAAAGTATGTGGGGCTAATCTATTTAGGATAAAAAATCGATCAACATTTCTCTCTGGGCCCCTTCCCTTTTCTCTCTCTTTTCTGTCTCTCTCTTTTTTTCTTTTCTCTCTCTTTTCTTTCTCTCTCTCTCTTTTCTCTCTCTCTCCTCTCTTCTCACACAACACACACTCCAGGGCTGGATGTAAAAAAAGATGGGGAAATTTAAAATTTTCACCATTTGAATAAAAAAAATTTGGGTCAAATTTTCTCTATTTTCCCCCCCTCTACCCACCTCTCTTATTTCCCGCCCCCCCCCCACCCCTCTTCTCCCATCTTTCCCCCCATCCCCCCTCCCCCCCTTTTTTCGCCCCCCCCTTCCTCCCTCACCCTTTCTCTCTCTCTTCCCCCTTTTTCCTTTTTCCCCTCGCCCCCCCTATTCCCCCTCTCTATCCCCTTCCCCCTCTCTCTCTCTCCCTCTCTTTTCCCCCCCCCCCCCCCCCCCTCTCTCCCCCATTCTCTTTTCCCCTCGCTCGCTCTACCCGTCTTTGTTTTGCTTTCCTGGGCTACGGAAATGGGTGGTGGGTTGAGGGAAAAAAAAGGGTTTTAAAAATAGCAGGAAACCCGGTTTCCTTTTTGAATGCAGGGCTCCTTCCCCCCGGCCTCAGACATCAGGAAAAAGGGAAAAGACTCCATGAAGGGTTTTTTGCCCCCTGGGTGCCCCGTTTAAAGGGTTTTTGTTTTGGGCTTTTTGGTGGTGGCCCTTTTTTTGTTTGCCTACCGCTCTCTTTAAAAATGCAATGTAATGTGTGTGTGTGTGTGTGTGGGGGGGGGGGGGATTTGGGGTTTGGGTTTTGTGTTGTTTTTAGTGGGGTGGGTTGTTTTGTGTGTGTGTGTGTGTTTTTGTGTGTGTTGAGTTGTGTTTGTGTTTTGGTGGTGGGGGGGAGGTGGTTTTTTTTGGGGTGAGTCCAAAGATTTTTGTGTGTGTGAGTGGTTTTGTGCACGCGGCGTGTGTGGGTGTGCCGTGTGTGGGTGTTTCATGTATTTCGTGCGTGCGTGCATGTGCATGTGTTTTGATTCTGTGTCTGCATGGGTTTTTCCCTGTGTATGGGGTAACACACCTTTTACTGTCACATCATCTCTTCGAAGCCACACTTTCCTCGGTATTTGAAAATTGCAAAAAAAAGGGGTTATTCAGTTCGCAACGCACCTCCTGTTTCACATCTTCAAAAGCCCCGTAGGGATCCCCCCTTCTCGCTTTGATTTTTAAAAACTTTGGGACATGGTTTCCCAATGTTTCCCTTTTTTTTTCCCGGTCATAAAATTTTTATGTCTTTTGATTTATTATCAGGGTGAAAAGCTGCTTTACACTTTTGCGAAAAGAAAAACCCCCAAAAAACAAGGGCAAAACCCAAATCCAAGTTAAATTCCCCTTCAGTGCATGTTTTAAAGTTGGGAAAAGGTTTGGCTTGGGAAAAAAAAGATGGTTTTATAAAATAACATATGGATTATAATATATAAAAATATATTATATATAATTTTTTATGCATATATATATAAATATTTATATATATATTTATAATATTTTATTTTATTTATATAATTTTTTAATTTTAGAGAGGAGGTGTGTGTTTGAAGGGGAGACAATAGTTAGTGATGCAGTTAAGAGAGAGGGGGAGAGGAAGGAGAGAGGAGAGAGAGGGGGAGAAAAGAAGAGAGGAGAGAGAGGGGTAGGAAGAAGAGAGGAGAGAGAGGAAATTATTCTATTTTTAATGTTTAAAGATAAGCATTCCCCCAAAACTGTTTTTTTTTGGGCCCCTTTTTCTTGATTAGCGACTATCAAAAAATAAATAAAGAAAATAACCGAAACAATCCATAAAAGCTATTCCCAACCAACAGCAAGGTTCAGCCTATGAAATAAAGCAAATAAATGTGTATTTTAACCCTTTTTCGTAATCCCAATGACCTGGGAAAATTAATTTACAAAACAGAAAACACTGATTATGATTTTTTTACAAAAAAGGGGATAATTCATATTCATTTAAAATAATTCACAACTGAAAACAAACATTTAATTTTTTAAAAACAGAAAGATTGATTACGATTTGGTAAACCAGTTTTGCATTTTCATGAAAATTTCCCTTGCATTCATTATGTGGCTTTTGTTTTTGTAGTATGCCAGCGTTTTTTTCATAGGACAAAAAACATTCCTTTCCCCAATTTAAAAAAACAAAAGGGAGCAATACCTACCTCGGGAAAAAAACTTGGTTTGTTGAAAAATTGGGTATTTTAAGCCGGGGAAAAAAGTAATCGGCGCGAAAAATCCAAACAGAGGTAAAAAGGTGAAAAAGGGCAGGGTTTGTCCCCTTTAAAGAGTATCCCCCCCTACCAAACCCCAGTGGTTATTGCTTTCTTCCCTTAAAAGCTTTCAATTTGGGGTCGGCAGCAATCCCTTCCCGACGATGATGATCAAATTCCCCGCCCAAAATTTAATGTCACCAAGAAATAATTTTTTTGGGTTTTTAAAGTTGGTCAAGGACGCGCTATGATTTTAAAAGAAATTTTTAAAAAGACCAGGGAGGGGCAAATCAGTGACAAGTCCCCCGAGTATCCCACTGACAGTATCCCTTTTGGCATCCTCTATCCCTGGCTTCCGGGAAGGGGAAAAAATATAAAATTTATTCACAGCGTCTTCAACCCCCTTTATTTTTTTACGGTGTCATCGGAAGGGGAAAAGTGTAATTTTCTTTCCCCTTTTTTCCCGATCTTCACGACTACAGCTCCCCCCTTTTATGAGGTAGTTTCTGTGGGCAAAAAAAAGTATTTCCTTTTGATTTACAAAGGGGTTTAACTGTATGGGAAAAATTTTTGGGGGTGTGTGTTATGTGTTTTTGGGTGTGTGTGCGTGTGGGTGTGTGTGCGGTGTATGTGTTTTTGTTGTTGTTCTTGTTGCTGTTGTCAATTTTTTTCGTTTTTGTTCATCAAAATTTATATAGATGATGGAAAGGGGGGGTATTGGGGGGGGTAATTTGGGTGTGGGGTGTGTGTGTGTGGTGTGTGTGTGTGTGTGTGTGTGTGTGTGTGTGTGTGTTTTGTGTGTGTGTGTGTGTGTGGGGTGTGTGGTGTGGGGGGAAAGGGGTGAGAATAGTTATGCCGAATTCCCTTTTTTGGCAGATAAGTAAATCATTTTTTGCTTTAATAAAACAAAAATGCAAAGAAAATTTCAAAAATGCAAGAATGCAAAAAAGAATGCAAAAAAAAAAAGCAAAGAAGCAAAAAGGGTGCAAAAAAGAATTTTCAAAAAAGGGAAAAATGCAAAGAAAAAAGAAGAAAGCAAAGAAAAAGAAGAAAGCAAAAAAAAAAAGCCAAAAGAAGGAAAGCAAAGAAAAAATGCAAAAAAGAAAGGAAAAAGAAGAAGAAGAAGAAGAGAAGAAGAAAAGAAACAGACAGGACGAGGCAGAGGGCGAACAGCTGTTATGGTAAGTTTGGGGCTATTGCCTTACACTATGAGGGTTATTTCCCCCAATAAAGTCAGCATTTAATCAAGCAAAATTTTTAAAAAAACCCCCAATTTGTTGTAAGTGTTTTTTCTGTTTTTAAAAAAACCCCTCCCAGTTTTTCGTTTTTGGGTGAATTTTGGTTCATCACGCCGTTTTTAGTCATGAATAAACAAATCCTGTGATTCTTACCATCTACACCCTTTCCCTTTCCCGGCTGAATTTAAAACCACCTTTCACTAGGGATGAGTACATGTGTTGGCTTCTTTTAGACATAAACCCAAATTAGAGGGAAAAAGAAAAAATAAAAAGGGAGGGCGTGTTTACACTAAACTTGAGGTCATCACTCTAAATTTTTAGCTGAAAAAAATCATAATTTTTTTATAAAATATATTTTTCTGGGTATTATGTTTCTGTAAGATATTCTTAGTGTAAAATGTGCTGAGGAAAAATAAGATTTAATGAATATATTTGGTTTTGTTTTCTTCGAAAAACGGGGGGATATTTTCATTTTGTAAAGTTTTGTTTTCATTAATTTAAAGTGCAAACTTCTGTTACGAAATAGAAAAATTAATTTTGTGAAAAATTTCTGTATTTCCCATGAAATGGGAAAAATTTTAATTTTGTGTGTGTGGTTTTGCGTGTGGGTTTTTGGTGCGCGCGCGCTTGGGCGTTGGTGTGGGCTGTATGTGTTTGTCAGGGTCCTTTTGTCGGCTGTTACCCGGGGCCCCTTTTGAAAATGGACCAGAGAAATCCGGGACAAACAAATTTAAAAAATGTTGTGCTTTTCGGGAAAAAAAAAAAAAAAGTAAGTAAAAACGGGTTTACAAAATATGAAAAAGAACTCCACATGCGCAGTGTTGTGGTATTTAGGGGCCCAACCACCAAAAATCGGAATACACTCTTTGGGGCAAAAAAAAAAATTTCCATTCGAAATCCCCCCCACCCCCCTCCCCCTTTGGCCCCAAAAATTTGGGTACCCAGGCTAAAACAAACCCAAAACCCTTGGTTGAATTTCCTTTTTTTTGGGTAATTATTTCATACAAAAAAATATACAAACCCTAGGGCCTTTTTGGGGTTTACTTACTAGCTCAAAGGGCGTTATGCTTTAAATGTCACGCTTTTCTTTTCCCTGCTGATAAAAAAACTTTCCCAGGGTTTGTCCAAGCATCAGGTTTCCCTTTTTCAGGTGATAAAAAACAACATGCCCAGGGAGCTATCCCGCATTTAGGTTACCGTGGCTTGATTTTGTTGAAGTTATGTGGGGCGTGTAATGCTTTTTTCGGCGATTTGCATACAGCAAAAATTTTTCATTTACGACCAAAACCAATTGGGTTTGCAAATTTTAGAGCAATGGCCTCACCCCTGCACACAGATTTTTTTAGAGTGGTTTTTTAAAAGGGATTTGAGTATGTTTTTAGTCTCGAATTTGGGTTTTTAATGTTCAAAAGATTCTATCATCCTTGATTTTTAGTACTTTGCTTTCAACAAAGGTTTATGCTTTTTGTATTAGGGGTCGTTTTTTTATCATGCGGCATGAAGAAAAAAGGGTTTTGTGGGGTCATTTCATAGTAGCTTGGGTAGGGAAAAAGAAGGGGTATATGGGGAAAAACTATGTCTATACAAATACGTGGAAGGAACGTCAAATTGAAAAACTTACCTTTTTTTATACTAATCCTTCCGAAGAGTAGGTCATTGTGCCCCGGTGGGGTGGATGGCAAATTTTTCAAAATGCAGCACTCGGGGATGGATGAAAAAGCAAATAAGTGCTTATTCCTTTTTCCTTGAAAAAAAAGAATAATTTTTTTTTTAAAAAATCATTTAAACCAACACTGGGTTTGGGGTTTTTTTTCCCCCCCCCAACAATATTGTTTTTTTTTGTGCTTCTGTCCACTGTATTTAAAAAGCAGAATGTTTGTTTAGGGGCAATAGGGGTCAATGCATATAGAAAATTTTTAATCATTGTATTAAAATTCCCTTGTTGCGAGTGCATTGCAAACGCAACTTGCTGCTTGACTTTATTAGTTTTTGATTGTGTTACTTTCCCTTGGAAATTTCATCGATTTGTTTGCAAATGCGTGTTGTGCAATTTCAAGGGAAAAGGGAAAAAAGTGGAAAATGGAGTGGGGAGGAGTGGGGTGGAAATGGATTGGAAAGCAGAGTGGGGTGGATGGGAAAAGGGAAATGGAAATTTGGGGTGGGGAGTGGGAGTGGGGGGGAATTAAAATTAAAGCTGTTTTGATAGGGTTTTCACCCTTTGCTGGGTTTCGTTCCACTAAAAATCACTTCGTTTTGGAGCTGAGGAAAAGTACCCCTCTAGCCCCAATTTTTTTTAGAGGTGTCCTGAAGGTGTGGCATTTTGTGTGAGGTCATATGCTAAGTCAAAAATAAATTAGTATTACTTTCAGTTTTAGTAGAGATAGGGTAAAAGCCGAGTCAAGGTAAACTGCTTAGTTTTTATATAAAACTATGCAAGTTTTTGGTTCGATGAGGCGAAGCCGAATCGGACCAAAAGTTGCCTGGTTTTGGATAAACAGTAAGTGGTTGAGCTTGACTCGGCTTTTACCCTATCTCTAAAGTTAAAAGATGTATGACATGATTAATCTCTAATGCAATGTTTGAAGTTTTCTTGTACCACAAGGATGTTAAAGCATACAATACCGACTTAGAATCAACACAAATAAGGATTTAAAATATACACAATGGCAAATCAAGAACATAATTTAGAGCCATTAAGACTGCTACTAATTCCGCCGTAAAAATCGAATGATGTTTACCAACATAGAATGATTTTTCAATTTTTAAAGATGTTATAACAAAAGCTGAACATGTTTCTTGATTATCCAGACGTGATCCATCTGTATAAATTTGTAAATGATGAAAACACTTATGATGGATGTGGGATCGAACATCAGAAACCATAATGTTCAGATTCTCATTCTTTTTTACATTAGTTACCTCTATATCGAAGTGTGCTCTGTTATCTCCCACGATGGGTAAGGTAATATTGCCTCTCGTTTGTCCATTCTGTGTTGATTGACATTAGAATTTTCCACTAGATTGGACACATATGTGTTAATGGGCATTAAGGAAGATATATCTTTTGCTCTTTTAGGAAACTGTAGTTCAGATTTTACTTCTACTGAGGAAAATCATCCAAAGGCAATGTACCAACTTCATTGTACGTTCCCAGAGCTGATGCATGATACGGAACTCCAAGTGCAAGCCTGTAAGCTTTGCAGTCTACACTCTGTAGCTTTTTAAGTAAAGATTTTGGAGCGCTGAAAAAGATTTCTTGTCCGTATGATAATTTCGAACGAACAAGAGATGTAGCTAAACATTTTAGATTGAATATGTCTTGTCCCCAGAACTGTTTACTAATTATCTTCAGTAAGTTTATGCACTTTCTTGCCTTTGTTAATAAGTGCTCAATATGTGTAGTCCAAGTTAGCTTTGAAGTTAGAATAATACCTAAGAACTTTATTGTATTTTTGTATTCAATTATTTCAGTCCCAATCTTAAATCTTGGTAGCTCCTCCGGATTACTGTCATTATTAAAAAGCACAACATGAGTTTTTTTCTGTGGACAAAGTAAATAATTTGTGTGTGTGTGTGTGTGTGCGTGCGTGTGGGCATGTATGTGTGTGTGTAAGGGTCCTTTTGATCAGACTGTCTACCAAGACCCCATGTGCAAATGGACGCAGAGCATCCAGCACACACATTAAAACCTGTTGTGCTTTTCGGAAGAGTAAGTAAGAACGGATGACAAAATATGAAAAAGAACTCCACATGTGCAGTGTTGTGGTATTTAGACCTAACCACCAAAGTCGGAATACACTCATTTGGGACAAAAACAAAATTCCAGTCGAATCACCCACCACCCTCCGCCATTGGCACAAATTTGCTACCGAGGCTAAGCAGCAAATCCATTGGTTAAATACCTTGTGATAATATACACACAACACATATACAGCCATAGTCCTTGTGGATTCACTTGCTAACTCAGGCGTTATGCTGAAGTGTCACTGCTGTTGTTACCATGCTGATAACAACATGTCCAGGGTCTTATCCAAGCATCAGATTACGGCGGCTTGATTATGTTGAAGTTATGTGGGCGTGTAATGCTTTACTCGGCGATGTGCCATACAGCAATGTTTGTCATTGACGACAAAGCAAGACTGGGTTTGCATTTCAGAGCAATGGCCTCGACTCTGCACATAGATTTTGTCTAGACGGAGTTAATCAACGATGTTTGAGTCGTTGTAGTCACGAATTTGGGTTTGAACTGTTCATCTTCATGAGCATTCCGTTCAAAAGATTCTCCTCTGTCCTTGTTTGTAGTACTTTGCTGTCAACAATGGTTGTGCTTTTTGTATCTAGGGCATCGTTTTTTTTATCATGCGTCATGAAGAAAATGGCTGTATGGGGTCATACACTAGTAGCTGTGGTATAATAAGAAGGGCCACATGGGAGAATTATTTTTATACTAATACGTGGAAGGACGTTAAACTGAATAACTTACTTTCTATACTAATCATTCGGAAGAGTAAGCCATTGTGCCCCGGTGGGATGGATGACAATATTTACAAAACTGCAGACACTCGGGGACTGGATTAAACTAAAGCAGATAAGTGCTCATTCCATTATCCTTGAAATAAAAGAATAATTTTTAATAAAAAGTTATAATCACAACACTGTTGTTGTTTTTTCCAGACTCAAGAATATTGTTTTGTTTTGTGCTTCTGTCCACTGTATTAAACAGCAGAATGTTTGTTTAGGGGCAATATGTGTCAATGTATATAGTAAACCTTTATAATCATTGTATAACATTGCCTTGTTGCGGAGTGCATTGCATCGCAACTTGCTGCCTTGACTTGATTAGTTTTGGATTGTGTTACCTGCATTACATTGCATCGATTTGTAGTGCAGTGCAGTGCTGTGCAATACAAGGGAATGGAACAAAGTGGAGTGGAGTGGAGAGGAGTGGGGTGGATTGGATTGGAAGGAGAGTGGGGTGGACTGAAGAGGAGTGGAGTGCGGTGGAGTGGAGTGAATATAACGCTGTTTTAATAGGGTTTTCACCTTAGCTGGTTACAGTTGCCACTATTCATCACTATCTTTTTGGAGCTGAGAGAGAGAGAAAGAGAAAGAGAGGCAAAGACAGAAAGACAGAGAAACATAGAGAGACAGAGTGAGACAGAGGCAGACAGACAGAGACAGAGACAGACAGAGATACACACACACAACACAGGCGTGTGCGATGACAGACAAATTAAAACTGACGCAGATCCAGACAGAGATAACCTCAAGCCAGGACATACAGAAAACCAAACCCACCCCCACCCCCCCAAAAAAATCAAAATAACCAAAAAATTCAACAAATAACCACCTCCACCACCATCACCACCCACACCCGCCGCCACCATCCCTTCCTACCCCCCAACCCTACCCCCAAACACAACTCCGGAAAGCGAGGAGCTCAGCTTCACCGCTGTTCCTTCTGTGTTCGGCCCCCTCTGATTCTTCCCTGCCTCCTATTCAGTCTGGCCTTCTTGTGCAAGGCAGCACAATGCAGTTCTGAAGCAGGGAGAAATCTTCATCAGTCTTAACACTGGAAACATGTTGAATTGCAGCGGGTATTATAGTTCTCAGAGCAGAAGCGCGTGGCACCATCGCAACAAAAACAACAACAAAAACGATGACAACGATGACAAGGACAAGAACAAAAACTTCAACACAACCCCAACAGAAAAAAAACAGTGTTTTATTTTATTTTTAAATTTTTTATTTTATTCTTTTGTATTGAGGTAATGGAAAAAAGCCCCTTAGTGCTTTTTTTCATCCACCCTCCTGTGTATGCGTTTGTAAAAGTTGTCATTGTTCCCCTGGAAACCCAAAGGCCTACTCAAAAAAGCGGAACATAAATTTAAACCGTGCGCAAGTGCTGATTTTTCTCGTGCTTTGAAAAAGGGGGGCCCGGTTTTATAGTCTCATCAAAGGAATGTAGCAGCAGTCCAACAACAGTGATGATGCAGACCGGGGGGAG
>CM054151.1:43449607-43452107 GCA_028751875.1 Rapana venosa
CAAGACCCCAGGTTTACAGTCTCATCCAAATGACTTTGGGGAGTGTAGGGTCTGCAATGATGTCAACGCCAGAGGAAAAGTCAATTTGAACGGGAATCAAATCCGGGTCGTCAGATTACGATTGCAATGTTCTAACCACTAGGCTATCCCGTCCCCCATTAAAAAACTGATACTTTGTCCACATCTCTGAAACTAATTAGAAACAGTTCTGGGATGCAGTATATGATCGAAAAATAAACCCTTATCTAAACGTAAACAGTCAGAAGACAATGCTATGGCAGAGGATGCTTTAAACAGTTTGAAACATTAATTGTTCACAGTCTGTATATCGGTGTAGAATATAGGCTGTGCAGTGAAAGAACAACAAAGAGAAAGAAACATTTTGTGGTGTATTTTTTCCCCAAACAGACCAGCCAGTCTGTCTTTTTTTCCCCTCTGACTAATATATGTCTGTTTGTCTGTCTGTCTGTTTGTTTGTTTGTCTGTCTGTCTGTCTGTTTGTTTGTATGTCTGCCTGTCTGTCTGTATGTATATCTGTCTATCTTTCCCTCCCTCTCTCTCTCTCTCTCGTTCTGCTTTTTGGAAGAGTAGGCCATTGTGTGCCGGTGGGAACGAATGACCAAATTTACAAAACTCCATTCACAAGGGGACTACGAAAAAAGCACATAGATGCTTATTCTATTATCCTCGAAATATAAAAATACATAAATAAATGAATAAACATCTCTCTCTCTGTCTTTTGAGGGCTGGATGTAAAAAGCATGTGAAGCTTAATCTATCAGGATAAAAAAAATCGATCAACATTTCTCTCTCTCTCTCTGTCTCGGTCTCTGTCTCTGTCTCTCTCTCTCTCTCTAATCTCTCTCTCTCTCTCTCTCTCTCTCTCTCTCTCTCTCCTCTCTCTCTCTCTCCTCTCTCTCTCTCTCTCTCTCTCCCCTCTCTCTCTCTCTCTCTCTCTCTCTTACACTCCAGGCTGGATGTAAACAAAGCATGGGAAAACTTAATCTATCACCATTTGAATAAAAATAATTGGATCAAAATTTCTCTCTATTCTCCCCCTCTCTATCTACCTCTCTCCTATTCTCCCGCCCCCCCCCCTCTCTCTCTATCTTCCCCTCCATCCCTCCCCCCCCCCTCTCTCTCTCTCACCTCCTTTCCTCTCTCTCACGCTTTCTCTCTCTCTTCCCCCCTCTCTACCTCTCGCCCCCTCTATCTTCCTCTCTCTCTCTCTCTCTCTCTCTCTCTCCTCTCTCTCTCTCTCTCTCTCTCTCTCTTCTCTCTCTCTCTCTCTCTCTCTCTCCTCCCCCTCTCTCTCTCCCCCCTCTCTCTTCCCTCCTCTCTCCCCTCTCTTTCTTTCGCTCGCTTGCTCCACCTGTCTTTCGTCTGCTTTCCTGTGCTACAGGAACTGTGCGGTGATTGAGAAAAACGGCTGTCAGAATAGCAGACCTGGCTTCCTTCTGAATGCAGTGCTCCTTCCCTGGCCTCAGCTAGCAGGACAGAAATGACTCCAAGAAGCTTAGTGCCCTGTGGCTGCTCAGTGAGGTCTCTATGAGTTGTCTTTCTGTGTGGGCTTTTTATGTTTGCCTACCGATCTCTTAAACCTCAATGTAATGTGTGTTCGTGTGGTGTGTGTGTGTGGGGGGGGGGGGGGGGGGGGGATTGGGGGGGGATTGGGGTGGTTTTGTGTTGTGTGTGTGTGTGTGTTGTCTTTGTGTGTGTTTGTGTGTGTGTGAGTGTGTTGTGTGTGTGGTGGGGGGGAGGTGTTTTTGTGTGTGAGTCCATGCATGTTTGTGTGTGTGAGTGTGTATGTGTGCACGCGAGCGTGTGTGGGTGTGCCCGTGTGTGCGTGTGCGTGTGTGTGTTGCATGTATGCGTGCGTGCGTGCATGTGCATGTGTGTGATTCTGTGTCTGCATGTTTTCCTGTGTGTATGTGTAACACACCTCCACTGTCACATCATCTCTTCGAAGCCACACTTTCCTCAGGTATTTGAAACTTGCAAAAGAACGGGATTATTCGGTTCGCATCGCACCTCACTGTTCTCACATCTTCAAAAGCAGTAGCATCCCCATTCTCTGCTATGATTTCAGAACTTTGTGGGCATGGTTTCCTAATGATGCCATTTTTTTCCTGGTCATAAAATATTTATGTCTGTGATTTATTATCAGTGTGAACGTTGCTTTACACTTTTGCAAATAGAAACCCACCAAAAAACAAGACCAAAAACCCAACTCCAACGTAATTCACTACAGTGCATGTCATTATGTTGGGAAAAGTGTTTGGCTTGGAAAAATTAGATGGTTTTATACATATACATATGTCTATATATATATATATATATATATATATATATATTATATATAGATATATATATATATATATATATATATATATATATATATAATATATATAAAATATAAGAGAGAGGAGTGTGTGTGTGAGAGAGAGACAATAGTTAGTGATGCAGTTAGAGATAGAGGAGAGAGAGAGAGAGAGAGAGA
>CM054151.1:43454607-43468539 GCA_028751875.1 Rapana venosa
CCTTTTGATCAGACTGTCTACCGTGACCCCATGTGCAAATGGACGCAGAGCATCCAGCACACACAATAAAACCTGTTGTGCTTTTCGGAAGAGTAAGTAAGAACGGATGACAAAATATGAAAAAGAAATCCACATGCACAGCGTTGTGGTAATAAGACCTAATCAGCAAAGTCAGAATACTCTCATTTGGGACAAAAACAAAATTCCAGTCGAATCACCCACCACCTTCCGCCATTGGCACTAATTTGCTACCGAGACTAAGCAGCAAATCCATTGGTTGAATACCTTGTGATAATATACATATAACACATATACAGACATAGTCCTTGTGGATTGACTTGCTAACTGGGGTGTTGTGGTGAAGCATCACTTCTGTTGTTACCATGCTGATAACAACATGCCCAGGGTTTTATCTAAGCATCAGATTACCGTTTACTCAGGCTGATAACAACACGCCCAAGGTCTTATCCAATTATCAGATTACCGTGGCTTGATTATGTTGAAATTATGCTGGCGTACAATGTGGTGATGTGCCGTACAGCAATGTTTGTCATTGATGACAAAGCCAGACTGGGTTTGGATTTCAGAGCAATGGCCTCGCCTCTGCACACAGATTTTGTCTAGACGGAGTTAATCAACGATGTTTGAGTCGTTGTAGTCACGAATTTGGGTTTGAACTGTTCACCTGAATGAACTTTCGTTTCAAAAGATTCCCCTCTGTTGTTGTTTGTAGTACTTTGCTGTCAACAATGGTTCGTGCTTTTGTCTCTAGGACATCGGTTTATTTATCATGCATCATAAAGAAAATGGCTATGTGGGCTCATACACTAGTAGCTGTGGTAGAATAAGAAGGAGTATATGGGAGAACTATTTCTATACTAATACGTGGAAGGACGTTAAACTGAAGTACTAACTTTCTATACTTATCATTCGGAAGAGTAGGCCATTGTGTGCCGGTGGGACAGATGACAAAATTTACAAAACTGCATACACATGGGGACTGGATGAAACTAAAGCAAATGAGTGCTTATTCCATTATCCTCTAATTAAAAGAATAAATAAAAATTGATAATAATCGCAATACTTTTTTTCCAACTCAACAATATCGTTTTATTTTGTGTTTCCGTCCGTTGTAGTAAACTGCAGAATGTTTAGGGGCAATATGTGGCAATGTACATAGTAAACCTTTATAATCATCGTATGACATTGCATTATTGCGGAGTGCACTGCATCACTACTTGCTGCCTTGTCTTGATTAGTTTTGGATTGTGTTACTTGCATTGCATTGCCTCATATTGTAGTGCAGTGCAGTGCTGTGCAATACAAGGGAATGGAACGAAGTGGAGTGGGGTGGAGTGGATTGGAGCAGAGTGGGGCAGACTGTAGTGGGGTGGAATGGAGTGGATATTATGATGTTTGATAGGGTTTTCACCTTAGCTGGTTACAGTTGCCACTATTCATCACTATTTTTTTAGCAGAGAGAGAGAGAGTGAGAGAGAGAGAGAGCGAGGAGAGAAGAGAGAGAGAGAGAGAGAGAGAGATGAGAGAGAGAGGAGAGAGAGCGATAGAGGGAGAAAGAGAGAGAGAGGCAAAGACAGAGAGACAGAAAAACAGAGAGAAACACAGAGAGACAAAGACAACAATCAGAGACAGGACAGACAAACACATACACACACAACACACGCACGCGCGATGACAGACAAATTAAAACTGACACAGATCCAGACAGAGATAACCTCATACTAGGACAAACAGAAAACACCCACCCCCCCCAAAAAAAATCAAAATAACCAAAGAACTCAACAAATACCCCGCCCCACCACCCCACACCCCCACCCCACCCTTTTTACCCAACAATACTACCCCCAAAAAGAGCCTAAAGAAGGAGCTTCAGCTTTTTTTACATGGGGGTTTAAAAAATTTGGAGGGGGCCCAAAAAAACCCCAAAAGGAAAGCGGGAGAAAAAAAAGGGGAAAAAAGAAATGGGGGGGAAACAAAATTTCCAAAACAAAACCCAAAAACCCCAAAAACAGGGGGTACGACTTTCTACAAAACCCGGAAGAGAAAACCATTTGTGGCCACAGAAAACAAAATTTCCCCCAAAACAAAATAAAAAATAACCCAAAGAAAAAAAACAAAGAGTCCCCCCAAACCCCAACCCCCAAATTTTAAAAAAAAACCCCCCAAAAATTGGGAAAAATCGAAATCTTTTTTTTTTCCCCCTCAACTTCCCTTTTAAATTTTGGTTTCCCCCTTTGTAAAAACGCAAAGGGTTTTTGGGAAAGGGAAAAAAAACCCTTAAAAACCTTTTAAAACTGGAATGCCATTTGGAATTTGGGGGGGAATTTTAACTGTCACTAACGGCCCCTTTTCCGGAAGGAGTGAACCCAAAAAAAAAACCCAATTGATGGAAAAG
Organism: Rapana venosa; assembly: GCA_028751875.1. Classification (NCBI taxonomy): domain Eukaryota; kingdom Metazoa; phylum Mollusca; class Gastropoda; order Neogastropoda; family Muricidae; genus Rapana; species Rapana venosa. The sequence continues at coordinate 43,457,024 of CM054151.1, forward strand.
GTAAAAGGCTAAAACCCAAAACCCCCAAAATGGAAAAAAAAGGGGCAGGGGGTTAAAAAAGGGAGGAAAACAATCAAAGATGTAGGGGGTTAAGGGGGGATTTTTTATGATGTTTAAAAGGGGGTTTTCCCCTTTAGGGTTAAAATTGGGACATTTAATTATTTTTTTAGAAAGGGAAAAGGTTGAGGGGAAGAAGGAGAGAGAGAGAAGAGGAAGAGGGAGGGGAAAATAAAAGGAAAAGAGCAAAGGGGAAAAAGGAAGGGGAGGAAAAAAAGGAGGGAGAAAAAAGAGAAAAAAACCAACAGAACGGGCAAACATACAAACAAACAAGGGGTTTTAAGACAAAAAAACGGGAACAAAAGGACAAAGAAAAAAAGGGGAAAAACAGAAAACCGGGGCCCCCCCCCAAACAAAACAAAAAAAAAAAATTAAAAGAGGAAAAACCCCCAAACCCCATTCCAAAACCCAAAAAAAAAACCCCAAAAGAGGGGAAAGAAGGCCCCAAGCCAAAGGGGTTTTGGGGGGGGGGATTTTGGGGAAAGTTGGTTCCGGGAGGGGGGAAAAAGAATTCCGGAAAGAGGGGGGAAATTAACAGTTTAAAGGAAGGGGTTTTGTTGAAAAATTGGGGGGGGGAAGGGGATTTTAGGGGAGAAGAGAGGGGAACCCGGGCGGGAGAGCAAAACAAAGGCCCCCCAAGGCGTTGCAAAAACCGGGGGAAAAACCTGTAAACCCACCTTCCCAAAAAAGAGGTTGTAAAAACCAGAAAAACCCAAAGACCTTTGGCTATTAATTTAATAAACAAACAGAAAAAAAACTTGGAAAAAGGGGAGGAAATTTTTTTTAGAAACTATTTGGGAATTTTCCCCCCCCGGCCCCGTAAAAAGGGAAGGAAAAAGAGGGGGGGGGAAGAAGGGAAGAAACGCGACAGAAAACCCTTAAAAACGGAAAAGTTGGGTGGGGCCGGGGAACAAAAGGAGAAATTTTAACAAAAATGAACAAGGGAGGGGAGGAAAACCGAAGACCATAGAAAAAAAAGAATAAAAAAAGAAAAAAAATAAAAAAAAACCAAAAAAGGAAACCCCGGAAAAAAGAAAGGAAAACAAAAGAGAAAGGGGGAAAAATGAGAGAGAGAGAAGAGAGAGAAAGAGAGAGAAGAGGGGGGGAAAAGAGAAAAGGGAGAGAGGGAAAGAAAAGGGGGGAAAGAGGGAAATTTAAGGGGAAAGGGGAAAAAGGGCCGGCCCGGGCCCCCAAAAAAGGGGCAGCCCCCCCCAGTCGGGGACAACAATAGAAGAAAAAAACCAGGCAAAATCCCAAAAGAAAGGGGGGGGAACGGGGGAAGAGATTTTTTGGGGTTAAATATACTATAACAGGGAAAAGGGTTTCCCCCAAAAGGGCCCATAAACCCAGGGGCCCCTTGGGGGCCCAATATCTTTCCCCCCAAAGTTAAACCCCCGGGGCCAGGCGAAAGGGCGGGTTTAAAAAGAAAAAAAACGGGCATTAAAAAACAGGGAGGGAAAAGAAAATGAGGGGAATTACAACTTTGGAAATAACCGGGGGGGGAAAAAAAAAGGGAAAAAAAAAAAAGGGGGGAAAATTAGGGGAAAAAGGGGAAACCCCCAAGGGGGAAAAAAGGGGGGAAAACCCAAAAAAAAAGGGGAGAAAGGGAGAGAGAAAAAAGGGGGGAAAAGGGGGGAAGGGGGGAAAAGGGAAAAAAGGGGGGGAAAGAAAAAAGAAGAGAAAAAATGGGAAGGGAAGGGAAAAAGGGGGAAAAAGGAAGGGGGGGAAAGGGGGGGAAAAAGGGGGGGGAAGAAAAGGGGGAGGGGGGGAAAAGGGAGGGAAGGGGAAAATGGGGGGAAAAGGAAAATTGGGGGGAAAGGGAAGGGGGGAGAAAAAATTTAGGGGGGGGGTTTAAATGTTTTTTTAAAACCCCCCAAGGGGGGGGGAAGAATCGGGGGGAAAGGGGGGAAAGGGGAACAAAAAAAAGGGGCAGGAATTAAAAACGGGGGGAAAAAAGGGGGGGGGGGAAAGGGGAAAGGGGGAAGGGGAAAAAGGGGGAAAAAGGGAAAAAAAGGGGGAGAGGGGGGGAAGGAAGAAAAAAAAGGGGGGAAAATGATTTCGGGTTTTAAAAATTTTTAAAGCGTTGTTTTTAAACATAAGAGAAAAAAGATTAACTTTTTTTGTTTTTTTTTTAAATTCACTCACAGTTTAAAACCGGGAGAGAAATGGAAAAAACCCAAAAATGTCATACACACGGACACAGACACAAAAAAAGATACACAGATATACACACATGCTCTTCCTTATCCCCCTCTTCCCCCTCCCCCCCCCTCCCTCCCAAATCTTCCCCATTAGTCAAGTGTAAATTTAAAAAGTGAAACAACTTTACTTTGGGAAAAACGAACACTCACCCACGCACCCCAACACACACACACAAAACCCACCACCACCCACCCACTCACACCCGCACACCATAACTTTTTTTAAATCTCCAAATTATTTTTTTTTTTTCTTACAATGCAGGTACTTTTTTAACCCCTTCAAAATAAAAAAAAAAAAAAAAAACCCCCCAACTTATACTGACCCCCGACCCCCCCACCCCCCCCTTTCCTAAAAACCCCCCCCACAAAAAGCAAAAACTTTAAAACAGCCAATCTCCAAACCAAAAGAAAAAAAAAACAACAACAACGGCAAAAAACAACACAACAACAAAAAATTTAAACAAAAATTTACAAAAGCAGCTTTTGTTTTTACTGTCAAACCCCCAGAGAGGTGCGGGGGCCCAGAGGCCCCTAGAGGTAAAGGGAACAATCAGGGGACAGTGATGAAGGAAAAAGCGCTGTTTGTTGTGCGGTTTTGAACACTGCTTTTCGTCTGCTGCCCTGTTTTCATTTTTCCCCCCCCCAACCCCCCCATCCCCCCCCCCCCCCCCCCCCACCCCCCCCAACTTATTGTACTGGGAGGTAAAGGCCCCGTCCCCTCCACCCCTTTTAGGGTCTGTTTGTCATAGTCAGCCCCCAAGGATGAAATCAGATAGGGGGGGGAAGAGAGAAAAAAAGAGAGGGGAAAGAGGGAAGGGGGGAAGAAGGGGAGATACAAAGACAGAGAGAGACCAGAGAAAAGGGGGCTGAGAGCGAGTGGGAGAAAGGGAGAGAGGGAAGGGGAAAATGAGGGGAAAAAGGGGAGAGAAGGGAGGGAGAGGGAGAGGGGAGAGGGGGAACAGGGGGGATAGAGGGGGGGAATAGAAAATAGAGAAAAGGGGGAGAGAGAAAAACCAGAGAGATATTGAAAGCGGAGAGGGAAAGAGACAAAAAACCCGACGGGACAAAAAGACGAGAGGGGGAGAGAGGGGCGTTGGCGAGAGAGAAAAGGGAGGAGAAAGGTGAGAGAGAGAGAGAGAGAGAGGAAAAGGGAAGAGAGAGGGGACAAAACGGACAGCAGACAGAAGTGTGCAGAGAAAAAGAAGAAACAGACTGACAGTTTTGGGTTTTATAATACAGAGAAAAAAAAGGGTATAATTAATTTTTTTATTTTAAAAGGGTTTTGAAAAAACATTGCCAGGACATAAATTTGCTTTTTGTTTTGGTTTGGTCTCAGGAAAAGGGACAGGGGCCGAGAGACAGGAGACAAAGAAAGACAGAGGCAGGGGGGACATAGAGACAGACGCCAAACAGACGGGAAATTGCATAAAACATAAAAAAACAGGGAAACAAAATAGACAGAAGACAGCCCAGGCAAACAGACAAGACAGAGAGACGGGTACAACACGGGAGACAAAAAACAGTTTAAATTTTAACCAATCTCTTCAGCTCCAGAAGGAAAAAGGACCTATGCCATTCCCCCACGCAGACCAAAAGAAACCCCCCCCCAAAACCCAGCACTCCCCTCAATCACCATCTTTTCCTCTTTTCCCACCCTTAAATTATTTCAGGTCCCCCATTCGGGGTTTGCCTAATTTCATAAGCGAAGAATAACGGCTCTGCGGTGCTGCTGCTGCGGGCTGTTTGCTGCTGGGGGGAAAACACAATTAATCACAGAAAAACCTGAGGTGGGATGGAAATTAAAGATGTGGGGGGTAGGGGGGAAAAACCGTAAGCTTATCAACAAGAACGGCAACAACGAAACACACCAAGAGAACCACGGGGGAAAAAACAAATGACAAAAAAAAAAATGAAAATTGACGTTTGACAACAATCCCAAGTGTTGATACCCATAAAAAACAATAAATAAAAAACCCAACAGAAAGGAAAAGGCAAAAAATTTTTTTGGTTTGGGAAATTGAGATTTAAATCAATTTTATTTTTCCAAAACCCAAAACCCTTTTTGGGATCTTTTGGCTCTAATATAGAAACACCACACACACACACATACACCCCAATACATAACAAAACAAAGGCACAAACCCAAAAGCACTAACACAACACCACAAACTTTACACACACAATGCACAACCCACATGCACTAACCACACACACACCACACACACACACACCCACCCCACATAAAAAACCCCACATCACTAAAAACAACACCACAACACACACAAACACCCGCACAAACAAAACACCCCACACGCGCGCGCGCGCGCGCGCCACTCAGGGTTGTGCGCGCACGGGGGGCCTGCGGGGAGACAACAGAGAGAGAGAGAGAGGGGGAAGGGGGGAGAAAGAGGGGAGAGAGAGAGAGAGAGAGAGAGAGAGAGAGAAAAGGGGAAGAGAGGGGGAAGAGAAGAAGAGGGGAGAAAAACAATGACAATGAAAATGACAAGGAAAAATGAAAATGACAAATTTTTTTTAATTTCGATGAAGGGGAATAAGAACCCATGGGGTTTTTTTTTACACGAGCCCCCAGAGAAAAGGGGAAGAGGAGAGAAACAGACAGAGGAAAAACAGAGAGATAAAAAGAGATGGGGGGAAGAGGGGGGGGGGGGGAGGGGAGATGTGAAAATTTCAAAAGAAAGAAAAATCAAACACCCCTCTCCTTTTTTTTTTTTCGAAAAAAATCCATTTTCTAAAAAAATAGTTTGAGTTCTTAACACCCTTTGATCGGGCTATATTTCTTGTTTATTTAGAAGGATAAAATTTAGACGCCAAAACGCATTCACAAAATCAAAATCAAACACCACTTACACACATCCGCGCACGCACCCCAAACACCCAACATAAAAAAGGGACAAGTTACTAAAAGTGACTATACTAATTTAAAATTATTCCCCCCTTACCCCAACCCGACAAAAAATAAAAACAAAGGAGCATGATGTTCAAGATCATGACAGGAACTGTTCCCTCATACTTAAAAAGACAAATTCCCCCCAAACCAATCCAGAAAGTGTTTCCCCCTTTTCCCAGAATAGATTTATTCAAATTAGTTACTTTTAAATCAGGCCCCATGCTGTGGAACTCCCCTTTTCCCGATTCAGTTTTAAAAAACAACAATCAATCAATCTAAAAAAATCAATTTTTCAACTCACTTGGAATTTCATCAACAATAAAAAAACCACAGTCCATAGCCCAAAACAAAGTTGCCCTATCCTCCCCTTTCCAAACTGCCCTTTTCCCTCCCACTATCTGCCCCTTTCCCTTTCCCCTTTACCTGTATGTTGTCAGACTGGTTTTCCCTTTTCTCTCTTTTCTCCTTTTCTCTTTTCTCTCTCCCCTCCTCTCTCTCTCTCTCTCTCTCCTCTCTCTCTCTCCCCTCCCCTCTCTCTCTCTCTCTCCCCCCCCCCTTTTAAAATTTCTTTTTTTTTGAGAGAGTGATTTTGCAAAGTGTAAACTTTTTTTTTAAAAAAATTAAAATTTTATTTTTTTATATTTATTTTTTTTAAAATTCACTTTTGTTATAAAAAAATATATCTATCTTTAAAAATAATATTTGTTAACCCGTACGAGTATAATGAAAAAAGAGTGGGGACAGTGATGATCTGCGTTTTTGGGAAAGATATTCAGTATTTTTTCCCTATGTTTTTTTGTTTTGTTTGTTTACAAAAAAAGATTAAATTCCCTTTAAAACACACACACACACACACACAAACACACAACACACACCCCACACCACACACACACACACACACACACACCCCACACACAACACAAATCTCCCACTCTCCATCATTTTTTTTCCCCCCCCCCCCCCCCCCCCCCCCCCCCTCTCTCCTCTTTCTTTTCTATGTATAGATTTTTCATTTTTTTGACTTAAGCGATTTTTTTTTTCCTTTTTGCTTTTGGGGTAATTTACGTTGGGCTTTTTTTTTTTTCATGGCTTCCCAAATTTTTACGAGTTTATTCGAAAAAAATATTGATGGGTCCTGTGCTGTCTCTAAATTAATATTTAAATATTATCCTTGAAACACCAACTCCCCTCTCTCCCCTCTCTCTCTCTCCCCTCTCTCTCTCCCCTCCCCCTCTCTCTCTCCTCTCCCCTCTCTCTCTCTCCCCCTCTCTCTCTCTTCTCTCTTCCCCTCTCTCTCTCTCTCCCCTCTTTCCCCTTTTCTCCCTGGGTTAAAGATTTGGCTTTTTTTCCCCCCCCTTTCCCCCCCTTTCCCTTTTTTTTTATTGAAAGAGTTTTCGGGTTTTTGATTTAAATTTTAAATTTTCTTGGGAAAATAAACTGCATGAGTTTTAATCAAAATTGGGGTTTACGGTGATCGTGCACTGTCTTGAGAATTTATATTTTAGGTTTTTCACTTAAATTTTCTCTCTCTCTCTCTCTCCCCTCTCCCCCCTCTCCCCTTCCCCCTTCCCCTCTCTCTCTCCTCTCTCTCTCTCCCTCTCCCCCTCCCCCTCCCCCACTATGACCTTATAGATTTATGGATGGGTTTTTTGGGTTTTTTTTTTGTTTTTCTTTTTTTTCTTTTTTTTCCTTGTTTTTTTTGTGAGAGTATGGGTATTGGAGGGGTTTTTTTTTTTTATTAAAATTAATTTTTTTTTTTTAAAAATATTTTTTATTTTTTTTCATAGCATATTTTTTTTATAAGTAAAACAAAATAAGTGTCGAAGTGGCGAAGGTGATCGGTACTGTTTTGAGAATTTTTATATTTTTTAAACCCTCCCCCCCAAACCCCACACAAAACCACACACACACACCACACACAACACACACACACCACACACACACACACACCCCAAACACACCCCCCCCCCTCCCCTCTCTCTCTCTCTCTCTCTCTCTCTTCTCCCCCTCTCTCTCTCTCTCTCCCGTATTTTGGCCCAAGACCGTAAGCAAATAATTTATTCTCTCTTCTCCTCTCTCTTCTCTCTCTCTCTCTCCTTCTCTCTCTCTCCCCTCCTCTCTCTCCCCCTTCTCTTCTCCTTCTAATTTTTATTTTTGTATTCTTTTAAAAGGGGAAAATTCCCTACCCTTTGATTTTTTAATATTATTTTGGAAATTTTTGACTGTACTTAGCTCCCGTGGGAAACTCCTATTTTAATTTCTTTTTACCACGTGTTTAAAAACTATGTGCTATTTACAAATGAAGGTTTTTTCAATTTTTTTGATCTATAAGTTTTTTGGGTTAAATCTTCTCCCCTCTCTCTCTATCTCTCTTTTCTCTCTCTCTCTCTCTCTTTTCTCTCTCTTCTCTGTTTTTATTTCTTGTAGTTGTTAATTTTTTCTTTTTTTGTATTTGTTTGGGTTGTTCGCTTTTTTTTTGTTTTTTTTTTTTGGGGTGTGTGTGTGTGTTGTGTGTGTGTGTTTTTTTGGGGTGGGTGTTGTGTGTGTGTGTGTGAAGGGGGGAAAAGGTGCTATTTTTTTAAAAAAAATTTTTTTGTTTTTTTGTTTTTTTTGGGGGGGGGTTTTTGGTTTTTTTCATTTGTTTTTTTTTGTTGTTGTTGTTTTCTTGTTTTTTGTTTTTTTATTTGGAAGGGTTTTTTTTTGTCTGCTTTTTTTTGTTGTTGTTGTTTTTCTTTTTTTTTTTTTTCTTTTTTTTTTTTTTTTTCTTTTTTATTCTTTTTCTTTTTTTTGTTTGGTTTTCTTTTTTTTTTTTTTTTTTGGGGGTGGGGGGGGGGGGGTGAGGGGGGGTTCTTGGGGGATTTTTTTTTCTTTTGCTTTGCTGGGGGTTTTTTGTTTTTTTTTGTTTGTTTTTGGGTGTTTTTTGTTTTTTCTTTTTCTCTTTTTTTCCCTTTAAAAAAAAAAGGGTTTTTTTTTCCTTTTTCTTCCCTTTTTCTTTAAAGTTTTTAGTACTGAGTGGGATTTTTTAAAAGTGACCCCCGGGCGGGGGGGGGCTGGGTGTAAAAAGACATGAATTTTTATTCATTATCCTTTGGAAAAAAAAATTTTGTTTCTTTTACTTACAAATTTTAGATGTTCTTTTTAAAGACTTTATTGGGTTTTTTAAACCCCCCTTTATTATTGATGTAAAGGGTATTGCACCCTTTTTTTTTTTCCCTACATTTAATTTGCATGAGATAAATTTAAAAAATGTTTGTGTTATTTGTTTTGGGTATGGAGTATTAATAATTTTTTATTAACCCTGAAACACCCCCCCCCCCCCACCCCCAACAAACGCTCAAAAAACACAAAAAACAACACCCCACACACCACACCCCTCACCACTCACCCAATATTTCTCCCTCACGACTGTATAGTTTTAAATTTTTTCTTGGTTTGTTTCTTATTTTTTAATTGGGGGAAGTATGGGAAATTTAAAATTTTTTTCTTATCATGACATATAATTTGAAAAGAGTATAATCTAAAATGGGTTGAGGGGGTCGCAACTGTTTTGGGGAAATTTTATAGGGTATTATCCCCCCAAAACCCCAAAACAAAACCCCTCTTGGGCTCTCCCGTCCCCTGTCCTCTCTTTCACCTTTTATCGGCCTGCTTATAGTCATATATTAACCCCCATGGAAAAGGGTTCAAATTTTTTTAATTTTTAATACTTTTTTGGACTTTCTGTAAAATAAGTTTTTAAAGAGTGCCCCTTTTTTCAATTAAACTTTAATTATGTGTAACAAATAAAGGTACCATTTGGGCAATGTGTAGATGTTTATCTTTATTACTTTTTAATTTTGGGTTTGTTATTTTTTTTTGGGTTTGTTGTTGTTTTTGTTCTTGTTGTTGTTGTTTGTCTGTTTTTTCTTTTTTTCCCTCTTTTTTTTGGGTTTTTTTTTTTTTTTTTTTTTTTGTTTGTTTTTTTGTTTTGGTTTGGGTTTTTTTGGGGGGGGGGGGGGGTAGGGGTTTGGGGGTTTTTTTGGATTTTCTTTTAATTGCTTGCTTGGAGGGGAAGGAGGGGGTTTTGGGGGGGGGCTTTTTTGAAAGGGTTTATTTTTCCCTTTTTTTATTATTTTTTAAGATGTTTCCCTAACCCGGGGGGGAAAAAGGGGTGTTAAAAAAAACACATGTGTGTTATTCATTATCCTCGAATAAAAAAATTTGTATTGTCATTGTTCTCTCCTTTTCTCTCTCTCTTTTCCTCTCTCTTCTATATTTTTTTAAAAATTTTTATAAAAATATATATATATATATATATATATAATAAAATATATATATATATATATATATACTGTGTGTGTATGTGTGTCATGTGTTTTGTGTTTTTTTTTATTTCCTTTTTTTTTTATTTCGAGGAAAATAAAATAAGTACTCGTGTGATTTTTTCATCCAATCCCCACGTGTATGCAGTTTTGTAAATTTTGTCATCTATTCCCACGGTGCACAATGGCCTCCTTTTCCAAATAAGGGAACATGATTTTAACGTGTGCGCAAGATGTTATGCGTGCGTTCGCACACGGGCCCTCGGTTTATAGTCTCATCCAAAGGACTTTTCGGGAGAGTTGAGTCGGCACTAATGCTAACTCCAGAGGAAAATTCCTCTTGAACGGTAATGGTACCCCGGTCAACAGATCATGATTACATCACTCTAACCACAAAGCTGCCTTGTCTGTGTGTGTGTGTGTGTGTGTGTGTGCGCGCGTGTGCGTGTGTGTGTGCGCGTGTTTGGGAGAGAAGTGATGTGTGTTTATGTTGTGGGTAATTGTTGCGCGCGCGCGCGCGCGCGCGCGTGTGTGTGTGTGTGGGGGTGTGTGTGAGGGGGATCATGGTGTGGATATGTGTGAAGTTAAGTGGTATGGTGGTACGTGTGTGTGTGTTGTGTGTGTGTGTGTTTGCATGCATGCGTATGTATGTGCGTGTATGCATGTGTGTGTATGTGTGTGTGTCTGTGTCTGTGTGTAAATGAGACAATGTAATCCTTAGCAGACAGTCTTTCGTAACTGATATCAATACTCAGCTAACTCAAAACAACGTAAACTAATAACATTCAAAATCTTTAAATAACACCCCCCCCTCCCCAAAAAAAAAAAATCCAATTCCTTCAAACAAAAACAACAACTAAAAATCCCACTCCATAAAAACCGAACTTGTGAAACATTCTTTTGTTAGCCGTAGAGAAGAATGAGTTTTTCTTCACACAAAACACAGAACCGATACAGCAAACAACAGAGCCAGCCCACAAGATTCTAGCTGCCAAATATCTCACTCTGGGACGCTTAAACTCCTCTGGCACAGACAAAGTTATCATTTCCTGCGCATAAGATATTTACCAAGAATAATATACAGAAGAATGCAAAAGCGAGGCTGGTTTTTGTTGTTGTTGTTGTTGTTAGATACGGTCTACGGTGTTAATTCTTCCTTATGGAGAACATACGAGGCAGTCGAAGCCTTTTTATATGAGCTGGCTTTCAGGATGTTTATCGGAAGAGAATATAGCCACCCCACCCCAACAGCCCTGCCAAAATGCAGAGTAGCACGCGATATACCGCCTTTAAATCTATTAGAGAGAGAGAGAGAGAGAGAGAGAGAGAGAGAGAGAGAGAGAGAGAGAGAGAGAGACAGACAGACAGACAGACAGACAGACAGATACAGATACAGAAGAGAGAGAGAAAGTGAGACAGACAGAGGGACAGACAGAAAAGGAGACAGAGATACAGAGACAGAGAGAGATAGAGAGAGAAACAGAGAGATAGAGAGAGATAGAGACAGACAGACAGTGACAGAGAGAGACTGAGAGAGACACACACAGAGACAGAGAGAGAGAGACAGAGACAGAGAGACATAGATTGAAACAGAGACAGAGAGACAGAGAACAAGAGAGCTCACTTTTTCTAGATGCCTCTAACTCTCTCCCTTGCATTGTGGTTCCCTTTTATCTGATTTCCTTTTCTGCAGACTATTTTCCGCGATGGAGAAGGAAATAACGTTAGCGAAAAAGGACACCACCCTTATTTGCTGTGGAGGACCTCAAAAAGAGCTAGGTTTCCGGTCAGTAATTGACGTCATTGAGTCGTGTTTCTGGTGTCGTCATAATGTGTAGACCACACGGTATTTTTCTCTTTCTTATGGCTCTTTATTGTGTACATCCCCACCATACTTTTGCTCAGTTTTGTGCGCTACTTTTTACGTTTTTCCTATTGTGATTGTTGTTGTTTTTACAGCCTCACCCCCGCCCATATTTTTACTTACTTGTTCTCACTTTTGGGTCCTTCTCTGTCATTAATAGACACCCTTCTGATATGTCCTTTTTC